>CM035161.1:144067586-144804293 GCA_020205615.1 Panax quinquefolius | reverse complement strand
AACGTGTCATGGAACTTATCACAAAGTTCACCCACGAGAGATAGAATCCGATGGTAAAGTCCCCATCCACCGTCTGTCTTTTCTCAAAGTAGTGACAAAAGTGTGACACTTGGCGAGATCGGTGAAGTCATAGTAATCCATTAAGCCAAATTGACGCTTACTATGGTCATAAGGATCTCCCCGACCCATCATAGCTTTCCATACGAGGCAACTTTTTGGTAACGCCTCGCCTTTCTCCTCGAGAATATCGGAGGAAAAAGGGGACGCCTTCTTTCCGTAAGTATCCTTCACTGTTGGACCTCGGCCAATTATTTTCTGGAGTTCTTTCAACTCCTTTACTAAAAATCAACACCTTCGGTTGTGATGAGATCTCCTTCTCTGGGCGACGTTAGGCCTTGGAATGGATCGACTTTTCCTGCCGATCTCACCGCTTTCGCGGGACTTCTTGATTTACTAGGTCGCATAATCTCATCCTCACGATGAGAATCGGTTGTGACGGTATTCTCCCCTTCGCTTTACGCACAATTTCTCTCGACACGCTTCTTCGTCTTTCATCGTCGCGATGAATTGATCCCACGACCGTCGATGCCTTTCTTCGAGGCCAAAAGGCGTTCGCTTCTCGATCTCCTCTACATCGAGAATGATCCCTGAACACGTGTATAGAATGTTCCACTCTCCTTACCCTTAGGACGGGTACCTCCTTATGCTACTCAGTCGCTTCTAATAAATATGGCTAGATGCTTCGTCCCTCAACTCATTCACCCGAAGCATCTGTTTTGGCTATATCTTCCCTTTGTTTTAACAGAACCTCCAAAGCCTTATCTCGCTTCATTCGCCATCCTCGCCAACTTGGTAGCTTCGGTCTTCTCGACCACTTCTGGCGATGAGTCCTGGTCGTGAACTGCTCACCCGTTCTCGATTGGGATCACGTCCCTTATCGGTATTTGAAACCAACTTCCGTCTGGCTCCCCACGGATCTTCTGGACGAAGTTCTTCTCGAATTGCGCTTAAGCCGCGGTTTCCTCACGAGCACTTTTAGAAGGACCCAGCGATCCTTTCTTCAAATACAAGGCGTTGATGAACTAATGCCATCGCCGCCCTTCCGGGTACCATCTCTCTACTCCTCATCATCTTTCGAAGCAAATTTAAACAATTGTGATTGGAAGGGGGCCCTCCTTCTAGCGCCAATGTTAACGCCAAGATCTTTTGTCACGTCCCAATCACGTAAAACGTCCTGATCCTGCAACGTAAACACAATGAACACCACAAGCTTGACGGCGGTTCCATCGGAGGATAGCTCAGGCGTGAGAGTCAGTATATGAATTCACAAGGTTTATCGAAAACGGAGGCTATATCGCCTGATGTATTGATATAAAGAAATAATAATAATAATTCTCTATGTGTGTGTGATTACGAATGATGAAGGGTATGAGAACGCATCTCTCTTAGTGAAGACTTCCTTGCTAAGTTATACCCTCTTTCAATTATCGTGCCATCTACTAGTACGACATATCATCCCCCTTCTCGATGGGTCCCTTTGAATGATGTAGTTTATCCAATCGCCTTTGGTCATCACATTACCTCTGGTAAATCGATTATGATCCCATCCACATTAATGCATGGCAGGTTATTTAGTCAACCGACATGCTTTTTCATCATTACAAATCAAAGATGTAGATATTAAAATATCTAAAGGATTGATCCACCGTGGGACCTTGTCTTATAGGTTGAAATGAAAATAATATGATGACCCGGCTTAATGACTTTCATAGTTCAATAATAAAGGCCCAATAGAATAATTAAAAGAATAAGCCCAATACACCCGGCCCAAAGAGATAAAATATCATGACCCAACAGCTGGTTATACACACTACACATTTCCAAGGTGGCAATGTCTACATCTGACATATTATCGAACAATATGAAAAAGAAGAGATGGCTAGCATTTATTGTTTATATAATCAAAATTTCTCGATTGTCCGATTGATTGTCATGCTACAAGACTGATGCCCACTACCTTCAGCTCTTGTTGTCTTTCGGAATGTCAAGATCTTTAAATACTGGGCTGTCAACTCCCACCCCCATTGCATTCAGACCATTGTCAACATACACAACAGCACCAGTGATGGCTGAAGCTAGAGGTGACGCCAGAAAAGCAGCAGTGTTCCCCACCTCCTCTGTTACATTCATAGTTCAGGATTAATATTGGCAAGCAACAAAGATGCAATATATATTAAGGTTGACTTTAAACTTTGTGTATGAGCAGAGCTACTGTCTCGACTGTTTATGCTGACCCACCATGGCATTCTCACATTCAGTTTCCTAGCAGTAGCCATTTAGCAATTGATTTCCAAAAGTGAGACCAAATTGATGACTAACCTGCCGATAGTTCTCTTTGCAAGGGTGCATTCTCCGTGGAGTAATCAATCATCATATCAATAAAACCAATAGCTTTTGCAGCACGACTTCTTAATGGTCCTGATGCATAATTTTTAAGTCGTTAGGTAAAACAAGTCTCTGTAGCAGCTGATCTAGCATTTATTTGTATCAACATGAATTTCCTGTGGGGATAGAAACATTACAGTTGATTTCCACCAACACACAAGTTAAAAGACAACCAATTGTTTTTGATTCGAGAATCAATTGGAACAAACACCCAAAAAAAAACCAACAATAATAATGTCACTAAATTTTCTGGGTAGGGGAAAAATATATTGGAGACGCATTTTCAGGAACTGACATTTGTTTAAACAATAAATTCAGTTTCATCTATTGGCATTACCTGCAGATATAGTGTTGACTCTGACTCTATGTTTCCTTCCAGCTTCAAAGGCCAGAACCTTCATAAAATTTATTTGATGATCCATCATGTATAATAGAAATAGATAAATGTTTAACATGGTAGGGTGAACCAGAATTACTAATATAAAAGACTCACTCTTGTGTCACTCTCTAAAGCAGACTTTGCTGAACTCATGCCTCCACCATATCTACATGATGGAAAAAGATACAGAGAAATGTGATACTAAGATGATCATAAATGAATCATGGTCTATATGAGTAAACAGCAAGGGGATTTACCCTGGTATTATCCTTTCAGAAGCAATGTAGGTTAGAGAAATAGAAGCACCACCTGCAATAGACAAACTCAAACTTTGCCAAGAATCTTTATAGTGCATAACACAACAGTTTTTTTGCTCAACTAAAAAGAAGAAAGTTTGAAAAGATACTCAGATTGGAAGAGAACCATGCCTGGATTCATAATTGAGACAAAATGCCTGAGTAAAGAAACAAACGAATAACTAGAAGCAGAGATGGCTGCAAGATATCCATTCCTTGATGTCTCCAAAAGCGGTTTGGTAACCTGCATGGCATGCTTTAATACTTCATCGTGAAAATGGTAAAACACTAACACACACACAAATATATACCTCAGGTCCATTGGCAAGTGAGTGGATCAGGATGTCAATGCTGCCAAAATCCTGCTTAACTGATTCAGCAACTTCCTGCAAAACATGAATAATCATACAACAATTACCAAGCACCTCATCTCAACTGTTCCATGGTAAATTTAACTGAAATTAACTCAAGTTAAACAGACTCAAGACATTATAAAAGAGACAAATCAGATGGTTGTTACTGAAACTGTTTATTCCTCCTAAAGCCAATTTCAATTTGTCAAAGGTTCATAACTCAAATATACGAGTGAAGTGGCTTCACTTCACTACTTATCAATTTCAGACAACCTCTCTCATACACCTTATTCACTACTTATCCCCACCGAGAGTTGGCATACCAGATGCAAATAAACATCGACAAACAATGCATAACATGCAAACGAACCTCGACAAACAATGCAACAACGAGGCTTGACTTGCAGGACTCCAAATCCCCAACTTTGATACCATGTTACACTGTCCCCACACATATTAAAAGGGTCAGTGGCGAAGCCACATAGAGTTCTATGGGGTCAATCGCCCCCACTGAAAAAAAAATTGCTTTATAATGTAAGGTAAATTTTAAAATTTTTAAGTATTATATAAAAATTGACCCCACTAAAGTTTTATAAATTTTCTATTATACAGGGTCAAATTGAAAATTTATAACTTTGTCAATCAAATTTTAACCACATATGACTCATATCCTCTCAATATACGTATCTCTCTATAATATTTTAAACTAAATAATAATATATTATTTTTTTAAAAAAATAATGAATTACTTACTTATGAACAGTTGTGATTAAAAAAGTCTATTATGAGTCAATATAGTGTATATATATCATATATTATTACTCATTATATTTTCATTGTAATATAGTATATATATATATACTCGAAAGTATAAAGTATTAAAAAAAATTGGCTCGGGGGCGCTACCCCCGAACCCCGCCAAATTATTTGCAACTCAGTAATAATTTCGCCCCCACTGACAACAGTTTCTGGCTTCGCCATTGAAAAGGGTAACAAGTATTGAAGCCCAAAAGTAGAATACGATAGTTTGGTAAACACTTATACTTACCAATATGCAAGATCTCATTAACTGGGAAAAGTACAATTAAAGAAAAGGTTAAAAAATAATCAAGCACTTAGCAAACTCACAAACACACACTCTCATTCTCTCAATCAGCTGGAGTCCTCTTAATTTTGTTAAGGTTTTTCTGGTGATCACATATGTAGCTTGTATGAGTTTTGCATTTAAGCATTCTGTAATAACATCATAAGTTGTCACTCACTTTTGGTAATCTGCTACCTCGAAATCATAAGCATGCATGACAGCCAATATCAGTTATTTCAATGCATAAGTTTATTAAACGGTTAGGTTTCTTTGTTCATTATTTAATTCAAAAATGGATTACCCATCAAATAAGCAGAATAAAAGTGAATTTCTAGTTTTAACCAAAAATATTAAAATCAAAAAGTAATACCTTAACCGTCCACTTTGAAGACCCTGCATAACGTTTATTTGATTTTATCTGCATAATCCACATAAAAATTTTACGAACGATAATTTTAGCAATGGAAAATTTGAAAATTATATGAGTGCTTTTAACTTGCATCTTCAGGAACATCCTCAGGGCTGTCAAAAACTGCATCCAAAGGGTAAACTTTTGTGATCTCCATCAGTGAACCATCTGGCAACCTACAACAGCAATTCTAACCCATTAACCATCACTTAGCAAACTTCTAACCATCTGAGCAGAATTGAAGACAACACTATATTCTTACACCCGTGATTCATCAAACTTCCCACGTCGAAGACTGGACTCAAAAATGTTCAGCGCCTGCATGGACATACATTTATTTATTAGGAACACATGTTAGGCAGAGGCTGAATTTAAGCATTATAAAATCTAGATTAAGATACGTACAGGCACCCATGTACCAACAAGAATTTCAGCACCTGCGGCAGCAAGAGATTTTGCTATTGCCCATCCATATCCATTATCATCGGCAATACCAGCTATAAATGCCCTCTTTCCTGCAAGAGAAAACCTCTTCATGTAAGGTCATCCACTACCATATCCACATTGTGTGAGTGTGTGAGACACTATGACCAACTATTCCGATTTCCTTTGATGTGTTTTCAGGTATAATTAAATATATACTGAAGACGAAGCCACCCCACATTAAAGATCCACCCATTCAATAAAGAACTAACAAAACCCTCATAAGGAGGAGAAAGTAATTTTATAAAGTAAAATCGTTACTAAGAAGGAAACTCGGCCAAAAGCTACCCATCTTATTGACAACAAGGCCAAAGAGCATTAGTGACATTTCAAGTTCTCCAAAATCCAAAAGGAATTCTCCACATCACTTATTAGTTCTTATTGTCTTATATGCTAAGATTTTATTCCAAAACAAGTTTGCTTTTGCAGTTGGCATTCTGGTCTCGCATGAGGAACAGGAGGTTCCCTTAATTCGCTTGACTTCCATTACAATATGATTGAATAAGCTATTAAATTTAGGAATCTGACAAATAGTTTACTCAAATCAATCATAATCAAACCAACCAGGCAATCATTTCCACAATACTTCAATCACCATCTGCAGTTTAGGCTTGCCTTTTTATTTTCCTTCATCCGCTCTTTCATTCTAGCGATGATGCATGTTGCTACAGTTTCATTCCATGATGGAGGAACTTTCCTAATGTGAACCTTTGTCTTAAATGTAAACCTTATCCTGAAGGCCGATACTTATCTTTTCTGACTTACAGTGTGTTAGACATTTTCAATCCAAATAGAAAATGTGTAACGACAGATACAACAAAACCTAAGCACTAATTGTCACAGTGATAGATTAGTTTGTATGTTTTGAGAAAAGTTGCAAAAGTGAAGGACAATACAGTTGCCTATTGCAGCCGCAAAGTCAAAAGTTCAAAACTGTGATGTCAAATTCAATTTGGAGCAATGTAATTATGATTCTGAACCCAAATCTTGGCATCAATGCAAACTCGAAACTTGCATGCCATTTGGTTCTAATGCAAATGCAAAGATGCAAAGAGTTAAACACTGAAATATAATGTTCAAAATGCAACAAAACGTCTAACCTCTCAAATCAATTGGCAATCCAGGAAGGGTCTTGATCTCACTTGCTTCAGACATTGCTTTTGTAACAACCCTTTCAAATTTTACAGGAGCACATGTCAACCTCTGAGACAAGGATCTTGTGGACGATATGTGGCATGAGCTTTTAAGACTTGTCCAAGATGCCCCTCTAACTTCCGTACCCAAAATACCAATGCTTGGCTTTGAAACTTTGTGGGAAGCAGTAATGCAAAGTTTATCTGTTGCAATTGCCGCTGCTGCCATTTTCCAAGAAGTTATATCACTTCAACAAACAACAGATCTGCAAGGGACACCGAAATCACTATCAAGAATTACAATACTTCATATTTGATTTTCAAACATATACAATGATTGATATATACATACATATTTATATATGTATATGTTTATTTAATGCATTTCAAAAATTGACTTAGGACCATGTATTCAGAGATTGTTTTTACTTTTTACAAATTTAGGTGGCTTATACGACTACTTACATTTGTCATTCATCGAAAAGACCATCATAAATATGTCTAAACTCATTTTAAATCCTGAAAAATGAATCCTTTTGTGGTATAAGAAAGATTTTAGGACGGAGGGAATATTTGAGAAAATATGTCTAAACAAAGTTGAGCAATGTCAGTTCACCAAGGGCAATTCACTAATTTGCAAAAAGAAATTAGCACGATAAAAAAGTCAGGAAAAAACATAATTAGCGATAGACAATAGCCTCAATTAGTTTTACTGTTAATCACTGTTCAGTATGTATATAAAGATAAATAACTTAGCACTTTAAACAGCTGTAGCTCCCAAAATGACATTAAGATTAATAATATCACTCACTTTCGCATTCTGAACAGAAGATCCAAGTTTGTAATGCTCAACAATTATAAAATAGAGTACAACACAACAGATTTAGTGGAAAAAAACAAAAGAACCATCAATTGATTAAATGTACCTTTAAAAAAATTGAATTGAAAAAATAAACACCACTCATAATGATACTGCATTTTCAAATAACAGAGATAAAGACGATCACTTCTGTCCCTCTCTTAAACCCCTTAAGAACAAGAATTCAATTAAATCAGTAATGTAAAGCTCGAAACTTTACAAACCCCAGATCAATGCAGCAAATCAAAACTACATTTTCCATTAAACATAACAGATGAGCTTATTTTAGAGATTTTTTATCGGACGATTCGAAGCTAACCTTTTTATTTTCCTCGGTTCTTATCGAGAAAAGAGGGACAGGAGAGAGAAAGTAAGAGTTGGGGCTTTTTGCGCGTTAGCGTGGGGGGTATATATATATAGAGAGAGAGAGAGATGGGTTTCGATGAAATCGAAGCTGTGCTAACAGTAACAGCGTCTTTTTGCAAACTGTGGGTTAAGTTGAGCTTTGGAAATGTCGGAAGGGACAGGTGGAAGTAGAAATTTGAGCAAAAGAATCAAATGGAATTGAAATCGTCTTTAAAAATAAAGATTTAATCGCACTAATTAAAATCGCACTAAATCTGCCCGACGACGTATGTAGCGGTTTTAGGTAGGTTGAATAACTAAATTCTGATTCCAGGATTAGTTCTTAATAAAACCAAACCGCATAAAACCTAAACCGCACTACGCATGTGTGTATGTATGTATTATCTCAAGTAAATTAAAAGTTATTTTACATTTGAACACGCTCGGAAAAACTTCACTTTGCATTGTCATTTTTTCACCAATTGAAAGAAGATGTTAGAAGTTATAGAGTCAAAAATTAAGAATTGACTTTTGGAATTTTGAATTTGTTTGATCACGTTATTGGAAGAACTTTATAGTTGAGGGGCTCGGCGGATGCATCGGTTAATGTCAATACTATAATTGTAATAGTCTAATAGATTATTTTTAGTCCTCCCGCAATATATTTTATTCTATCTTCATATATATTTTTAATTTTTGGGAATTAGATAAACATTTTTGCTTGTTATCGAATATATAGGTCTCCAGATTATTTTATAAGCGCATATTTTAGTTTTAAAGCATGCTTGATATAATTCTCATTGTCGACTTTGTCATTAAATTAATTGTCAATGTAAGTTTTATGTTAAATTTTATTGAAGGCTTAAATTTTTTTGTTGTTTCAATTGGTTTTGGGCAAATCGCACTCAATTAAAAACCGCGTATTAATTTTTTAAAACCGCATCCGCACTAATCATGGCGATTTCGGATGCGGTTTTAAATTTTTCAAACCGCACCTAAGCGATTTCGGGTGCGGTTTAGACTTCAAACCGCACCATGCTCACCCTAAGTGAAAGAGGGGTTTATTAGTTTTGTGAATAGACAATTTTATCCCCTTTTCAAAAATACGGGTCTTTTCTCATTCCCACCGGACCGACCGCTCACAAAATGCATTTGGTGCAACTGTTGTGCAAGGATAAAGCTTCTTAAAATAGGGATGTCATGCAATGATCGTTTTGGGTGCACAAAATTGAATCGTAAAATTTTATAAAAAAAATATAAAAATTATTTTAATACGAAAACATAGTTCTACTACGCAACACTTATCATATATATATATATATATATATATATATATATATACTAGCGATAACATGTAGGCACTGTATAATTTAAAAAAAAATAAAATTATGAACACAAAAAAAAATGAAGCACTGAATATGGACACACAC
This sequence comes from Panax quinquefolius, assembly GCA_020205615.1. Lineage (NCBI taxonomy): Eukaryota > Viridiplantae > Streptophyta > Magnoliopsida > Apiales > Araliaceae > Panax > Panax quinquefolius. Next base: position 144,795,077 of record CM035161.1, on the reverse strand, counting down.
TAAACTAAAAACCTAAATTAATTCTTAACACACCCGTACTTTTCATACATACTCCACAAAGCATTTAAATGAAAATTCTTTTGAAGACAAATTTCAATAAATAAATAAAGAATATCCAACTTTAATAGTCAAATTCTCATAAATTTAAGCTAAGTTTAACTACATTTCAAGATTTATTTTTTATTACTTGTAATATTTTTTGATTGATTGTAACTTTTTAAATAGTAACTTGACAATTAAAAATTATTGTTTGCTTGTTATAACAACTCCTTTTTTTGTCGCACGTAGATGGGTATACAGTTTCGCAGATCCGTAACTTGATTCAAAAACTGATTGTAGGTGGTTATATAAATTTAGGATTAGCTCAACAACGAAGTTTAAAAATAAATTTAGGATTGCAAGTTGTTATATATATAGATCTATATATATGTTCAGCAAAACAATAGAAGTCTTTTCTACCAAGTAAGAAAATATACCATGAGCCAGGGAATGGGACTGTATCTCAAACTCGAAGACATCTAAATTATGAATTGGAATTTAAGTAATCAATTAATAATTTTTATCTCCCTCAAATATTTTACTCCAATATAATTTGCACACGTATTAAAAAAATAAAAATAAAAGAGAATATTTTTTTTAAAAAAATTTATCTTTAATAACCTTATAAGATTATATAAAATGATAAGTATTTTTATGTTTTTATACTAATAAATCTTACTAAATGATTATATTTCCATTTATACTAATAAACCTTAATAAATAACATATTTCCTCTTTGCTTTATGTACCTATCTTTTTTTATCTCCTTTTTGAAGACAAAAATTTGTATCTTTAGTCAAAAGGAGGGAGTAATAGACAGTTATTAAAGATGCACAAAATCAAGAACAAAACAATAGTCGATTAACTTAGAAAACAAGGTGCACCATGTATAGAATAACTTTTTTTGTTCAAAATAACCACACAAGATGATAAACCTCTCAATCTAGAAATAGTGACTAAAAAGAATCAAATTGAGTTGAAACATGATACTCCCAACAAAATTTTCTCGCTTGAAAAATCTATATTTCTATCTTAGTACTTGACTGGAGCAATTATGTCGAAATGAGGGAACCAAGCTTCTCCTCGAAGAAGTTTCTCGACTTTCACCCTCAATTTGGTTAATTGCTTCTTCTTCTCATAGACTTCTGAGCCATTTCCTTCCTATTCTTCTCAAGCTCCTGCGATGAACATCATATTGACCGAGGAATTCAGGTTATAAAAGAGACTTAGTGTACTCAATATCCAAATGATGATGAATAGTTTAAGGCCAAGCAACATAATGGAATCTCTTACAAAGGAAAACCACCACACGATATATCTTAGAAAAAACCACTTTCAGGGATTACGTTGCCAAATGGGGTCTGGACTTTTCCAAGAAAGGTAGAGTGGTGTAAACTAAATTAGTAAATGAATGCATAAGAAATTCAAAAAATAAATAAAATAATCTAATAAAAACATATAAAAAGTATTACTCTTTGTGCTGACTTTTCCTAGACATTAATCTGATCTTAAGTAAATTACATATAACATTTCCTACACCCATTTAGAGCAGTGTTACGCACATATATATGTTTATAACCATTTAAGCAATCAAATGCTTTCTTTTCTTATTTATTCTTTTCAGGTTGAGGGTAGAATCAAGTTTCAATCACACTACACAGTGAGAAGAACCAACAAACGAAAAAAAAATCATAAAGTACAAAAGATGGATGAACAACGACACTTTCTCCCATTGATGACTATTGATTACATTGCATTAAATTCCATAACATTTGAGCTTGTGTCATAGATTACAAGAGATATTCATCACAATTAAATACAAGTACAACATAACCAAATTCGATAGTTATTAGTAAAGATAAAAGTCGATTATCCTCTAAAGCAAGTTAGATTGACAAAGAGAAGTATCCTTACATAGAAGCACATCACAGAATACCTCCTCCTTGTGAATTATGCCTCATCTTGATGAAAGTCTTTGGTATAAATCATCACCCGATGTCCGCTCAAGCTTTCCCCAAAATAGTAATAAGACTTCTCATTTTCCAATATTCGGGAGCCAGAGAATTCTCTTACGGCCTTAATCTATTCATCGAGAGATGAGGAAATAGAAGAAAATTATAAATTTCGAAAGCAAAATACTTTAGTTGCAATAAATATTTGTGGTACCAAAGAAAATGGTATGGATTCTAACAATTTTTGATAATTGCTAGTAGGGAAGTTAACACGATTGTAGTTACCATTACAAAACTAGCTTGGTATTACCAAACAATGGTGTAAGATTGATCATCATCAATTTATTTACAATCGATTTTTTTTCATAACATGAAAACACCAAAAGAGAATCAACAAATACCTGTAATATGCTACTATTAGGGCTACTAATTCAAGAACAACATGAGCTGGAATCCAAGCCGAAGTGAATATAGAAAAAAATAATTATGATACTAAATTGTTGGACGTTAGAGGAAGAGATAAAGAGAGAGAGAGAGGAGTTGTTTCAAACGAATAACACAGTGGAAACATCATAACGTGTTAGTGAATCAAATAATTGTTGTGTAAACCCATTAGTCGAAGAATACTATTCCAATGAAGAAGTTACAAGTATGCTACACACAGCCAATGGTCACCAACATCAGCCAATGGTCACCAACACAAGATTACTCATTTTGAAGTATAATGGCACAAACTCGAAAGTTCAAGAATAAAAGCAAAAGGAAAAACATTCGGAGATATCATGTATGAAAGCGTTGGCTATAACACAAAAAATAACATATCACAAATACTATCATTGATCAAATCGGATGCAAAATAGAATTTATTGCATTATTATTATTCAAAGTAAAACATACAAAGCCCTGAAAAAAGCCTTTTTGTCATAAGCACATAATAATTAGGTATTTAAATCTCACCTTGATAGTATCATAATAGTTCCATCCAACATCCAAGCCTCGTAACCACGATTTTCAAAAGATAATTTTTTTAGCAAACCACAACTATATGAAAGAGTGAGTAGACGGAACATATTCATCGGGTCATAAAAGAACTAACTTGAGAGCATCGGGGATGACCATCCTCTTAATGTTGTCATATGAAGGTGGGATTCCTTCATAAACCTTTCACCGAAGCAAGTGCAAACTACACCACGCTTAGTCTTATGGGGAATCATCCTCAGTAAACAATTTATTGAGCCATGTCAAATGTAACCAAAGATTTCAACAGATTGCCACACGAGGTTTCTCTGTCAAGCGCGCATAAAATTTATAGTTTCTTTAAAAAATATTGAAGTGGCCATAAGGTCCCAAGTGTTCGTATATAGATCCAAATAATATGAAAATTAACACAAAAAATAAATGTAGTCTCCGTAAAATGTTACATATCTTTCAATAAATGAGTTTCTCATGGCCAGTACCAAGAGGTATTGCAAGATCTCTTCATCATTCCATGACCTATCTTTAAAGGCAAAAATCTCACCTCTGAAGGGAAGAATGCTCAAGCACTAAAGTATCGAATAAAGCTTGATCTCGGGTGAGGTGAAGATTTACAATAAAATTATGACTTGAACTTGAAATTATTCAGAAGCCCAAATTGAATGATTTTTAATTTGAATTAAATAAAAAATCAAGAAATATGAATCTTGAAACAAACTTTTAAGGATTTCCATTTCCAAAAAGAAACAAAATTTAGTAAGCAAAGCATGAACTTTACAGTGTATGATACTCGTACAAGATAATCAAGTCACTTAATTAGTGACATTAACCAAAGCCCCAAATTTCTTCCAAACTCAGGGTCTTCGCATACCATACTAATAAATGGGTAGCTCTCTATATCTATCCATATCAAAGTAGATAAACCTAGACAAACACAAATACTCAACTCCACCGAGACAATAGCAACAAAGGAGAAAACGGGTATCCACGTCAACATATGTCTGCAAAAATGCACCTTTACAGACCATTATCAATAAATGGGCCTCTCTCAATAATGTAACTTAACATGCCATCTCAAAAAAAAGGAAACTTCCTATTAATCCATAAATACAAGTACACATGAATTACCGAGAGGAATGAAAAAAAATTGAAACAAAAGAAGTGTAATTTGTAGGAGTGCACACAAAACAAATAGACAAACTGAAAGTGAACTACTCTGTATCAACTTCCAAGTAATTTTTTTTAATAATATCACATCTAAATTACAACAACATTAAAAGTGAAAATTATTCAGTGAAAGAAAGTAAGGTTGGTAGGCCAAACTAAATTTAAAAACAATTTTAAAATTATTCACCTGGATTGTCATATCAATTAAAGAGAAAAAGGCACGTGACCAAACTGAAAGTAGTATGCACTCAAGCCAATCATGTTTGATGATAAAGCATATACTTTGTAACAATCTTATTCATTTATTAATAAAAAGTATTAATTTATTAAAGGCTTTTAATTATCTACATGATGTTATTTTATAATATGTGATAAACCCATAGTTTTAAGCAATGCTTTTAGAATAATGATGATGATCATTCTAATGAGATCTAAATTCTTAGAAAGCTTAAAACTAAAATAGTTCTCAATCATTGGATTACTAAATTGGGGATTAGTGAATCCGGGATAGATTGGGTACATCGTTCTTTGCTCATTGGATGAGGATGATTGATCTCACGATCATTTGTGTGGAGACACTAAAAGCAAGTATATAGGTGCTTATTAGAGAATAAGTTCACTTTGAGCGTGGCTCGCTAAGGAATACCTAATGGAGTTTTATTTGCTCATCAATAGGAATTCTGTAGTGATAGTAATACAAGTAATCCTTGGACTTGAGATCATCATAGTATCTTGTGTATGATGAGTTATACTTTGACTTATTCCTTAAGACCCTTAGGGTATATCAAAGGGTATGCTTGGATATAATAAGTCGTATACATGGAGATAATGTATGATCGATAAAGAATCTACCACTTCTAATAAAAGAAGAGAAATGTCCTATGTGATTCGATAAATGACAACCCAAAGTAGTCCTTGGCGAAAGGCGAATGAAATTAGAAAGGAGTTTCTAATTTGCATTATTTGGGGTTGTGCGTTTAAGGATCGAAATACATATAATTAAATAAAATAAGACTTGACGATAATTCCATGCCTTATATTTAATTGGGACATCAGTATGGTGGAAGGATTGAATTGTCATGATAACTATTTACTCAAAGGTTCTTTAATGATTAATGTTGAAATCTATATTATCCGGAAAGTCGTTGATCGCTGGGAGAACTTATCCTTATCAGTAGAATAAATATTATTTATTTAAATAAATTAATTGTTTAATTTATTTATTTAAATAAGATTAGAATTGTTCTAATTGATTTATTCACAACCGGATTAATATGGAGAACCTAAAGGGTCACACCATAAAAGGAAGAATAATTATTTAAGAAGTTAATGGCATAATCGTAATAATATGTTAAGTATATTTAATTTAATCTATGGTGATGAATAAATTAAATAGCTTAATATTTATTATTTAATATTTTAGAAATATTAAATATAAATTAATAAGAGGAGTCTTATTAATATTATTACAATTATTATTATTTTAATTTCTAAAAGAGTTTAGGAATTAATTTAATATAAGTACTTTCATTTATTCCTAATAGGATTAGGAGGAAAATTAGTTAAAGAAGTTTAATTAATTATCCCTAATAAGATTAGGGAGCCCATTTAATTAAAAGAGTTTAATTAAATAATACCTTATTTTTATTAAATAAGGTTACACGATATCTTTATAAGAGTGCTCTTATATCGGATATCATACGCATCGTAATAATTCCAATTTGTTGGAGAGTACGCCTTTCTATGAGATGAAAACTAGGGTTGAGCCAATATCCCTTCTTCTTGAATCATTATTATTCCTTGGTGGATCACCTCTGAGGCCAAACATTTGGGTGGCTAACGCCGATCGAAGGAAGGAACCAAACCCGGTGGATTCAAGATTGAACGCGAAAGGATTTGGAGGTGAACTTGTACTGAGGAAGCTCGATCTTCAAGGGTATGATTTATTCTTTATCTTTTCGTTTAATTAATAATTGTGCATAAAGGGTGATCCGTTATATGGTTTGTAAAAATTTTAAACTCGATTTTACACGCTCAGCACTTTTTATGCAATTTGATTACAGCATATGAATATTACAAACCTAACACAAACACCACCTTAGCAGTAAAGAATCCATTTCCATTTCGTCATTATTGTTGAATAATTATCCGGTCAAAAAAATTATTAGTAACAAATACTCCTCTGTTTCAAAAAAAGGCATTTATAAGAGATATCTCAAAAAATATATATATTTTTTTTATTTTAAAATAACTTGACATTCTTAATTTATCATCATTGTTAACGTCAAGGTCCAACTGTTTGCCTAATCACCGAACAAAGAGTTAAATCTTGCACATAAAATGGGCAAACAGTGTAGACGCTGTATCTATTAAGTGATGCCAATGACTGATTCAAGCAATCAATACAGTGCTGCCAATGACTGATTTGCGGTGTATGTGCCGTTGGTGAGGTGCCCTGCAGGTAATTGTGAAAATTTTCTAATTTAAAATGGTTCTTTTTACCCTTCTTAAGAAAAAATCAACCGTGACTTTAAGATCCTTTCAATTCTGTATAACAATAACTCATTTACCATGACTTTAAGATCCTTTCAAGAAGGCATAAAAACCATACATCTAAAATTCTAGGTTAGAATAAAATTCATAGTATCAGAGACTTGCTCAAGATGTATTTCATGTAAAACTCATTATCACTTTGAAATATTTATCTAGTAGTGGAATCCATATCACATAACCTATACTACCATTTAGCTCTCCCAGTGTAAAATGAGCCTTATAATAACGTGAACGTGTAACTTGATGTGACATTTATGTTTTCTCTCTCTGCTCTGATTATAGATTATAGATTATAGATTGATACCCAAGACTAAGAAGCAGAACAATAAAATTAATTACCATTTCTGAACCGTGAAAGTGTTATCAACAGAGCCAGTCTGCCCAAGATAACTCCGCACAAAGGGAAGCCCAAGACGAAATGTTGATCAATTTAACTAAGAAACATAATTGTAAACATCAAACCAATCAAAAGGAACCCTAAAAAAAGAAAAACCAAATCAAGAACCCCATAAACCCAATAAAGCTAAACCCTCAGACAATGGGTTCTTATTTCTTCTAGTATTTCATACATTTTGTAAGAAACCAAACTGAAAGTAATCAAACATTTTAATTTGCAACATATTTCTCTTCAGCATGAACCAAGATAATAATTACGTACAGTAATAAAAATTTGTGTTGAGCAAAAACTACAAACACACATCAATTCAAACCGGTCGGAACGAAGGAATCTCGTACATTCAGATATTTATTCTTCCTGACGTCATAATTTTGCAATTCCTTTTTCCTCATTTGAGACTAAAATAACTTATTTTTTGTTGGTAGTATTTCAAGATGGATCCGGTAAATTATGATGGTTATGGGGGTGATGAACATGTACAGTACTGTTTTCAGGTACATTTTAGTGAACTTCATATTTATGGCTAGGGGTGCTTTCTAAACTTTGCATTCATTTAAAGTTGTGTAAGGACCACTTTAGAAGAAAAATAACAAACAAAAAAAATTATATATGATACGTATAAAAAACCTAAATTGCACACCTAGTCTTAAATATTTTAATTTGGCTCCAATTCATCAAAGGATGATTAGTTACGGGTACACAATATCCCATTGAATGCACAATTATTATAAGAATAATATACTACATTCTAAATTAGGCATTTAGTATATTTGGAATGAGGAGTTAGGATCATAAGGTGGTTATTTCTAAACTTAATTTGTTAATCTCGAAATCTAATATTTGTGCATCTATTTTATACGGAGTATTATATAAAACTCTCCTGCCCATCTATATCAATCTCTCTTTGTGTGTGTTGTGTGTCTATCTTTATTACATATCTGACTACTGTCTGTGCTGTCTTACAACAACAATAAGGTAAGACTCCCACTAAGAAATACAGTAAGAAGAGTGAATGGCAGTGCACCACCACCCATACTATTTAAATGAGTCAATGATATGGATGAATATGGACATAATTACTTAGTTCACAAAGAATAGTTGTTGAAGAGTCCACTATCGTAACTTGCCACTAACATATAAATTCAAAAATGACCACATTTCTTTTAAACAGAGTTATAGGAGTATTATTTTGGTGAAATCATACCGTTTTATATCTTATTGTCAAAATTTCTACCATTATACAAAACACGGAAAACTTGCAAACACACATCAATTCAAACCAATTTTTTCCAAACTTATATAGAACTATAATAAATTAAAATATTTAATACACAAAACAACCCTCCATAATCATTTAAATAAGAATATATGATGACAGAGTATATAAACCTTGATTAAAGTATTAGAACATTAATTCAGATGAGAAAAAAGGAAATAGATGAATCAAAACAATTTTAAAAAAAAAATTGAATGAATGAGTGACCTGGTACACTCAAATTCCATCAAACTCTTAACTTTAATCTAAGTAAACTAAAGTACTTAAACAATTATATAAACAAGAAACTCAAAAAAAATTCACAATAATTAGCATACTTATATATACAGGGAGGAGATGATAACTGGAAAAAGTTACAACTCTGAGACATTCCAAACACAAGAGCAGTAGAACACAAAAATAACATAGTACTTCTTTCCAAAATAACTTATGCAACTATATTCAGTAGAAGACACTGCATTTTTCCCAAGTCTAATAACACCATATTTTGGGATGCCAACAATAATCATCAATAGATGAAAGGGGTTTAATATTTTGAAATCACCAAAAAATCACAGTAATCAAACAAAAAAGGGGTTTGAAAAAGAAATACCAACAAAGCAATAATGAACAATCGATTTATAAAGATTAATAAGAACAAATCAAGTAATAACAAACAATAGATGAAGAAGGGAAAGAAGATTTACAGGCAAAAGAAGAAGAAGCGATGTGAACGAAGGACAAACGAAGCAAAGAATCAAGATAAGGTCATGAGAACCGATTGAAATTTGGTGGGTGGGTATCAAAATCTCGTCCGTAGGAAGTCGATCAGCACGACCTAAGGTGCCGAGGAAGAGGAGAGCGAAGAGGAGAAGGTCTTAGATTTTCGACTTCTTCTGCTTCTGTGTTTTTCAAGTGAACCTAATTAGGGTTGGGTATGAGAGATAAGAGATTAGGGGAGTTGAGAGGGATCGAGTTGTTGGGGGGTGGGATCGATTTGGCTGGGTATAAGAGATAAGAGCTCTGTGAGTGTAAGAACAGAAAGAGAGAGATAGAAGGTTTGAAATTTGAATACGGAAGCTCAGATGACGTGAAGCTTAAATTTGAATAAGAACAGAGAGAGAGCCGATGACGTGAAGCTTTTTCTAGTGATTTTTGATAGCAAATTTTGAATTGTGTGTATTTTTGAAATCAAAGCGATTAGAGTAATTAGATTAAATCTGAGCCATTGGATGATGAAACTTTAATCTAGACTGTTGTTTATTGAAGCTGCTATGTTTTATTATATATATATATGTGTGTGGTTATGTATATATACATAGCTGTGTATTACACAATAGAACTATGATGACGGGTTTTTTGGGTTATGGCGACGGTTCAGCCGTCGCCATAGCCTAGAATAGCTATGGCGACGAATGAAACCGTCGTTATAACCCAAAAAATCAGTGTCATAGTCGACTGTGTAATACATAACTGTGTACATACATTTTTTCCATATATATATCATCTCATTTTTTAATTGTTAAAGAAGTTTAAAATATAAATTCTCATATTACTTGTTAGATTTCAATAAAATCCTACAGATAATCTTCATATAAAATAGAGTTTTATTATATTTACAAACATATGTCATCAAATAACTCAATACTTATAAAAATCAAGTACTTATTTCACATATATTAAGTGATAAGTATCAACCAATCAACTTGAACACTAATTATGTACTATAAATTTAACATGCAAACTCTCTCTCTCCCCATCGATCTCAAGCGACCCTCTCCATCTCGATCTCAGAGAATTCAAATCCTTCGGCTTAATCGCCGAAGCTCTGGATGGAATGCCCACCGAAAAATGTGGCCAACGACTATGATTACTTCCTTTTCGATCCAGAAATGACCACACAAAGAGATGAAGCGAATTATTCGAAACTTCATATACTTCAAGCCATCAAAGTGAACACGAGTTTTTTATCAGAGGAAATGGGTAATTTCTTAACCTAATGTAGATCTGACCAGAAAATAGGTTTAGATTTCTATTTGTATAAGATTTTGAATTGGAGATTTGTGTATGATTATATAAAGACGATGGGTTTATAAGGAGGTGTTATATTGCTTATCATGTAAGACCCCAAATTTTATGAATAAAGATTTAATTTTTCTCTAAATATTATTTTGAATAGTAAGATGTTGATTTGATATAATGTTATAGTTATGAGTGATATGTGCAAATTTTACAAAGTAAGCAAGTTGTCATAAAATATTCATTTAGTCAGAAAATATTCTTTTTATCGGGGAATATTCGTACGACGGTGCAATCATTGGTGGACCCCATAACGGAATAACTGTCGGATATAGAAAGCGACAAAAATAGTTTTTTTTCATAAAATAACGGCAAGACTTTTAATGTTAAACTGTTGAAATACCAGTGATAAAAATACGATGTCGCATTTTCTCTGATTAGTGCAGCGGTATTACTGCAAGATGCACTACGGTATTATATAGTATCTCTGATTATTAATGTTTGCGTAAGAAGTCACTCAGTTTCAGTCAATAATTGTCATAGTAGTTGCTGCATGGTATCTCATATTATTGATTCAATTATTATCACTGTATCATCTGCATAATATTTTATATTATTAAATTAATAATTGAGACGACACAATTATTCATATTATTATTTGCATTATTGATAATGTCTAGAAAGTTCTGTCGAGAAAAAGGGTTAGGTTATTTAATTGCGTGCCAACAAGGAGAAATCCTTATCGGAAAGCCCCCTATTTCCTGGGAACGATCTGATTGTCAATATTGTGAGTTATAATATTAAAGATGAATAAGTGTTGAAAGATTAAAAATGGGTTGATTGAAGATAAATGATTTGTGGAAGATATTTATTTAATTTTTGATATAAATAGATGGATTTGTCGTAAAGCGTTTGTTGTAAGTATGACATATTATTGCATGGACCCCCATGTACCAATTTGTCAAACCGTCGGTATGAAATTATCTCAGTTTTGTTTTATTATTATTATTATAGTAGTAATAAAACAGAAAACTTTTTATATAAAACAGAAACTTTTTATAATATATATAAAGTTATTTGTTTTATTAGAATATAATAATAATATATTATTATATATAAAGTTTTTATTTTATTAAAATATTTTATTGCACGGTGATGAATAGTAAAAATTAGATTTTTGCCCGTGAATTTGTCTAAAATTTGCCTGTTCATCCGTGATTAAATAGTGTCATGTCATTCTCCTACAAATAGGTTGCTTAGTTAAGAAATAAAAATCACACCAGAATCAGAGAATTCTTCTTCTATAATATTGTGCGTATTTCTTTCAAGTACAAGAATACTTTGAGTGTAGTTAATAGTGTAAGATTTCGTCAAGAATATATCCGCTATACCAGTTAGATTTAGTCTTTTTTAAAATAAATGATGTTATTTTCTTCATACTCATAAGAGTTGTCATTTTATTCCTTATTAATCTGTGAGAATAACCTGTCTACGCGGACTACCGCATGTCTGGTGAATAACCCTTCGTATTCATTTTTTATTAAATTCTGGAAATGATCTGTCTACGCGGATTATCGCATGACGGGTAAAAATCCATTTGTAGTTTCGTATATTCTTTCATACTCGTATGAGGTATCATTTCTTTTGTACTCGTCAATGAATATCGTTTCTTTCATATTTTCTCCATCATGGTACGAAATTATTGTTTGTTTCCATAACATTATTATTAAATAGTGAAAATCCCTGAAATTAGTAGCATATCCTTGAGTTTTGCGCTTCATCTAGTATCGTTTCATTGAAATATTTGTCTGAACTTTCTTATTAAATTTTAATATTTTCATTCGGGGTATTATTCACGACAAAATTGGTTTTTTTTCTGTCCAAATTATTTTTGATATATGAATATCATTCTTGAATTTTACTCCACAATTAGTTATCATGTTGACAATTTGAACATTCTTGAATTCTGGATAAATTGAATTATAAATCTTTAATTTTTATCCTTGTTCTCACTATATTTGTTTTTTATATCATTGTCATCATCCTCATGCTTATATTGTGCTGAAAGTCATCTTTGGCCCGTAGTGCAAAGATGGACTGTTGATTGATATGATTATGATCAAAAATTGTGAATTTGTATAATCATGACCTTTAATGTTTCAGATAAAGGTTTGTGATGAAAGTTCTCTTTTGCCCGTAGTGCATAGATAGACAAGTGTTTGGCATGATCATGACCACTGGTGATATAAACGATTATATTTGGCCCATAGTGCATAGATAATTCATTAATTAGAAATAATTATTGATTGGTGTTACAAGGATAAAATATTGATGATGGACTTTTAAATCATAGAAGACAGTAGACATCATACTCTACTTGACTCTTCTAATGGATTGTTATTTCTGCTGCAGTTATTAATATAAAACTTGTTGTCTATTGTATTTTATCAGATTTTTTTCTTATTGAGGACTAATGATAATTTGTTCTATATTCTCTTAGTCATAGTATTCTTTTCCGGGCTAGTTGAGCTCACTCTTTACTTTCATTGTTCTCTTCAGGAAATGAGAATATAGTTGACACTAGTCGGGGAATAGAGTGATGGTTCAAGATAGTTACTATAGTAGTCCTCACTATTCTATAAAATAGTGTGACAATAATTGTAATGAGAAATTTATTTTAGTTTGGATATTGTCTATGAGACAATATTTGTATTTAAACTCAAAATTTATGTTTTATCGTATTTTACACGACAGTTAATAGTTGTATATAGGAAATTTGTGTTTGGATTTTGTATCATGTATTTGGCAACTCAGAATGGGTTGTGTAGACCTATTTTGAGAGTGTCAAATATCATCCATTGTGGGTAATTGTGAAACAATCAAAACTCATATTATCTGCCCCTTTACAGATTTTTTCTTGGATTTTGGTTAATAATATATGTTGATTTATGATTAAATGATGTAAATCTATTATGTTTTTTAAATTTTAGTATTTCCCTTTTTGTTTTGATTTCATGATATTAATTATTATTTATATTATATTGTGCTAAGGAAAATGAATTGATTTAGTATATAGCAATATTCTTTAGGGTAATTTTATAATTTGACATATGGTGTTTGGGTGGTATCATGGCCAAAATCTCAAACATGAGATTTTAGGATCAAATTCGTGGAACTACATCAATTTTGGGACTTAATTGAGTTTAAGTCCACGTCAGCGATGCCACGTGTGCCACGTAAGCATGTCAACACACACATGGCACCTGAAGGGAAAAAAAAATACCAAAATCAACTAAAGTTCAGGGGCAACCCATGTATTTTTCCCGATTTTTTATTCTTCTGTTTTATTGAGGAAAAGTGCATAGCCCATTGGGCAACCCTTTATTTTAAAATAATTTAAAATAATTTATAAATTATTTTAAATTATAATTTATAAGTATAAGTGTTATGTATCAGATTGACTTATAAGTTAAAAATTAAATTAAAATAAGTCGTGAACGTGTTTAACTGATAATGACTTATAAGTTAAAATAAATTATAAAAATTATTTTTAAAAAATCATTAATAAAAAGATACATTGATATAAACACTAAACAAAAACAAAATATTATAAATATAATATAATATAAATAAATATAATACATATTAATAATATATTATATTATATAATATTATACATGCATATATTATATTAGAGGACTGATCCATAGTCAACTCGCAAGGATAAAGTTATCTTTACAACATATTTCAATCATCTATTCGCGGATCGAACGGTAACGAATTGTAAAGAAGATCTAGGCTCTGCACTTTAATATGGGGGATTTCGCAATATTAAACTGCTGGTTTGATGATGTCCAAAATATTCCTTTAAATTTTTTTTTAATTTTTTCAGGTTTTATAGTATTAAATTATGGATGCCAAATTTATTATTTTTTTATTTTTTTGGCATCCAATATTTTTTATACTTGATGAATACGTGATGTGAGAAGGAAGAGGGAGCAGTAGAAGATGGCAGAGGCGACGGTGACTCCAAAAAAGAAGACAACAAAGCAACGAAAATGAAAATGCGGTAGAGCGACAAGGGATGAAGAACTTTAGGTTTGTTCTTAGAGCACTGATTTGATAGAGAGAATACGTCGTCAAGCATTTCGCGAGGAAGTGAAAGATCGAAATTGGGAGCAATGAAATTAGATTTTTAGTGAATATAAATGATTTTTTCTTTTTGTATTTTGAATCAAAGATGGATCTAGATGTTGGAGTGTGTATGGAGGACATGATTCTTTTTAAATTTGACTAAGAATACCTCTTTTAAAGAATAGAATTGATGGTAGCATAAAAAATATTGAATGTGACATTCGCAGTTTAATATTACGAGTTTGAAATTCAAAAAATTTTAAAAAATGAATCTAGAGGGATATTTTGGACATAATTCAATCCATAATTTAAAACTGTAGAATCTCCCATATTAAACTGCGGAACCTAGATTCTCTTTACTGTTCCTTACCGTTCGATTCACGGATAAACTGCTAAAATCAATCGTAAAGATAACCTTATACTTGCAACGTTGACTGTGAATTAGTCAACACAGTTGTGAATCAATTCTTTTTATATTATGCGTTATAATATTGTATATTTAATATAGGAATAATGGTCATACACTGTGACGCCCCCAAAATAGGTATACATCACCCATCTTTGAGTCGCCAAATACATGGTACAAAATTCAAATACAACTTAATTATACAACAGTCGTGTAAAATACGACAAAACATATGTTGTGAGTTTTAATACAAATATTATCATCTAGACAATATCCACACTCGATTGAGTCCTCATTATATTTATTATCACACTATTTAATGTAATAGTGAGGACTACTAATCTTATTATCTCGACCGACACTCCGCTTCCCTGACTAGTCCCTCGCTACGTTCTCATTTCCTTAAGAGAACAATGAAAGTAAAAGGTGAGCTCAATTAGCCCAAAGAAGAAATATTATGACTAAGATAATACGAATAAATTATCGTTAGCCTTCAACAAACATTAAACCGATACAATATAACAAACATCAAGTTTAAGCTGCGGTAGACAAATAATCCATTAAAAGAGTCAAGTAGAGAATAAAATCTACTATCTTTTATGATTTAAAAGGTTTTTCATCACTTTTATCGCTTTGGACTCAAAACAATAAATAATCCACATCATCCTTGCATTACGGTAGGATATTCATTAAGATCACAACCACAAATTATTCAATGCATCACTGCCAGATGATATTCGTGATTCATCAAATGGTCGTGATCATGCCAACAATCGTCCATCAATGTACTACTGGCCAACGATGATGACTTTTACCACATCATTTGTAACATTACTATGTGATTATACTGGATTAATCCCTCATTCATAATCATACTAAAGTCCATCTATGCACTTTCTGGCCACATACGACTTTTAACATAATATAAACATGAGGGATGATGATAATGATATAAGAATTCAATAAAACAAGTTCAAGAATTAATTTATCCGCGGAACTAATAACGTCCAAATTGTCAACACGATACTTCTTTGTAGAATTCAAGAATGCTCGGAAGAATATTTTTATGAAAAGATCTTTGGATGAAGCCTTGAATATCAATGATATTCCATTAATTTCATGGAATATAGAAGTCAAAACTTTAACCAACCGAGTATAATAAAGAATGAAATAACAAAAGAAATCACCAGGGCGTATAGATAATCATGCAGATAGGTTATTCCAATAGAATAATAAATAACGGAATCGGGTTAGGCGAAATTACGCGACCGGCGGATGTTCCAACGTATAATAAATAATCTTAACCAAGTCACGCGTAGAACTTGAGTATTGATGTTCCAACAGAATAATAAAGAATGGAATAATGAAGAATTTCACCACGTATGCGGTATTTCGCATGTATGAGTTATTCTAACATAATGATAAAGAGTGGAATAATGTAAGAATTTCACCAAGTATAGGGTAGACCACAGATACGCGCTATTCCAATGTAGAATAAAAAAAATGGAATAATGAAGTTCTCTTAATGAATACGAAAGAAATAATACACTTTACTTTGTAGAAGAAACCTGGATATAGAAGTAGTGAAGTAGCGAAATACTCTTTCTTCTTTCTCTATAGTTTCTCTCTACAGAGTTTCAGTGAATTAAGTAAAAATAATGAAGGAATGCGCCTTATTTATAGGAGAATGGATTGAATAGTAATTAATTCCTGAATCCAGTCAGATTGATGTACTTTTAAACGGATGGTCCAGATTGGTTTCTTATAAAATATTCAATAAAACAAAATCTTTTAAATAAAATATAATATATTCTATTTATAATCTAATAAAACGAATAACTTTATAAAAGTATTCTATTTTATATAAAAAGATTTTACTTATCTGAAACACAATCACAGAATACTATCTGAAACACAATGCATAATAAAATATAATATATTCTATTTATATACAATAAAACGAATAACTTTATAAAAAGTATTACATTTTATATAAAAAAAATTTCGCTTTTATTACATTAATAATACTAATAAAACAAAACTTCATCGTCGTTTATTATAATTCACACTATTAATCGTAAAAAACCTCTTATGGCGTAACTTACAGGCATCGTTAATATTGCGAATAATAATATTAATAACTTCATTGCCTCAATTATTGATTTAATAATATATAAAATATCGACAATAATTGAATCAATTAACGTGATATACTATCGCAACAATTCATCAAAGCGATAATTGAATAAAAGTTCGGTGAATTCTCACGTAAGATCAATAATCAATACCGCATGTCTACTATGCAACCTATGCCAGTATTCTCAGATTTCTTTTAACACCGGGTGTTTTAACGATTAACGATAAAACTTCCGCCGTTATTTTCATAAATATTTTGTTGTTTTCTCAATCGTGATAATTCCGTTGTGGGGTCCAATTAATGATTGTCTTGTCGTCATTTAATATTCCCCTGTTAAAACGAATATCCCGACCAATCGAATATTATATAACAACTTGTGTCTTTTCTGAAAATTTATAACTATTACCCACAACTATATATAACATTATATCAAATTCATTCCATAATATTCAAAATGATAAATATAGAATTCATCTTTATTCATAAAAGTTGTTTAATTAACTACACAACATGTATGTTTTATTTATCCATGATCTGTTAAAACTATCATCGTTACGCAAATTTATTTTTGATTTCTGATTTTGGAGAAGAGAAATTGTTTTTTTAAAAAAAAATAAATATGTCAAAAAGACGTAGTTTTTCTGGCATCAAGTTAAATAAACCATACACAAATTGTTATTTAATTATATTACCCATTTAATATTATATTATATATATATATATATTGTAATATAATAAAATATAATACTTATTAATAATATATTATACTACGGATCTAAATCATACCTCTTAAATAACATATTCTCTTAAATAACATATCTTTATTAAAATTACGTCGTTTGTGGATTCTTTTAAAAAAAGAAATTGGTATGGGTGATATTTTTTGTAATTAAAACGAAAAGCAAGTGGGAATGACTCACTCTCTAATATTATTTTATTTTTTAAAGTTAATCTTCAAAACGCACGTAGCTTTTAATAAAGTTATATTATTTAAGAAATGTATGTTATTTAAGAAGCTATAATTAGATCCGTTTCCATTATATGTTATAATATTATGTATTTAATGTTATATTAATATATATATATATATATATATATCAATTATATATATTTATTTATTTATACGAGTGACAATATTTTTATCTTAATATTTTTTATTACATGTTTATTTACGTTGAAAAAAATATATATTAGTTTGTAAGCATAAATATATATTTTAGCAAAATAAGATAGAGACAAAAATAAATATTATATTCGGTCAAATTAATTTATTAAAAATAATTTATAAATAAATTAAAAATTATTACTTATTAATAATAACTTAAAAATTAAAAATTAAATCGTTGCCAAACACTTGCCCAGCGATATACAGATTAATTACGGAATATAATTATAAATTTCATATCAATTAAAGTTATATCTCCCCCCAAAACCCTAGTAGGATTTAGGAGTTCCCTGGTTCTGTGTTTTCTGCTTCGAGCTCCTTTACAATTTTAGGCATCTTCGATTCTAAGTACTGAATATTCGAAAAAGAGTTCGACCGGAAGCCATTGCCAATGGCGGCGTTAAGAAATCCAAGCAAGGTTGGTTCATCTTTTTCTCTTATGTTCTGCAATTTAATTTCATTCAAGTAGTGTCTCATACTGTGTTCTGTGCTGCTTCTTTTCGAATGCTTTGATTCTTTTCAATTATTTGTTGTTTGTGGTAATTTTGGCCCATACGGAGTATTTGAAAACCTAATATTCTGGGGTATCACTTGTAACGAATGAATTCCAAACTGGGGAAAAAATAGAAAGACAAGAATTTAAAACCATAAACTTGTAATTATGTATTTGTTGATGTCTAGGGTTTCGCCAGCAAAGATAGGAAGATGCTTAGTTGAATTTAAAGAAGTTATGTGTATTAGGCGCTTTTGTTTGGAATATTTTGTTTTCTTGGACAATTTACTCTGCCATTTTTGACTCTTTTAACCAGAGAAATTAGTATAATTTATATAAGAATTTGTAAATCTATGTTTATGCACTTGTATGTTCATCTGAATGATCCGTAGTTATTGATAACATGAAAGTATTTTAGATAATAATATACTCAGAAATATATCTGGGAGAAATTAATTAATGCTTTATTTTTAAACAGAACTGGACTACTTATCAAGTGGTACAGGAAGCAAATTGAAGCCTTGTATGAAGTTTTTCAGGTTCAATATTCACCTATCTAATATTATTCTGAAAGCTGCAATTTTTATTTTTTCAATGTTAAAAGATTTTACAATAGTAATGTTTTCCTCTATCCTCACAATAAACCACGAAGTTGCACTTGTGAATTTACCTTGTGCCGCTGTTAGGGTTAGATAAATTCATGATTCCTTTTGGCCTTTTCAATTAATTAATGAGTTTCAGCTGAGATACCTGCCAGTCTCAAAAAATTTGGGATAAGTTTCATTTTACTGTATATAATTTTATGTAAATTCATTAAAATGTCTTCCACCTATTCAGCATAAAATCTATCATACATGAAAATCTATGTCATATTCATAAGCAAGTATCTATATTAATATAGGTACAAACTCTCGTGTTTAGATATGCACCAAAAAGAAAAATAGAGATCTTCTAATTTCCGAAAGTTAGGCTCTTGTTACATTAGAACTTGAGCATACGAGGTCGTACTCTACTTTATAGATTGCATTTTTGGATACTGTCGCGTATTGTTTTGAATTGATTAAGGCATCAACTTTTTTGTTTTAGTTATTTTCAGGCTTGATATATGATAAGAATACTCAATAGTATATTACATTCAAGTTTCTATTAAAATTTCTGCAAGCATAAATAGGCATCCGTCTAGCATGTTGTTTTACTTTTTGTATTAAATATCGGCCACATACTTGTGGTTTTGCTCACTATTGCTTCTGGCAATGATCTTACTCTTTGAGAATGGGAGCTGCATTCTGTTTTCATGACCTTCAGTTTATTAGGGCACTCTAAACTATTTAAATATATTTGACTAGATAATTTAAGCTTATATATGTTTGACCCTTGTGCACTTATCTTTTGATAGAGGATTATTTATTGGTGACAGAAGCAATTTTGTATATTATAACTTGTGTAAAAATGTCATACACGGTGTGAAGTAGAGCAACATAACCTTAAATTTGGTTGAAAACATTTTTTTGATATGTTTAAATTTGGTTATAAATATAGTGTGAAGCTATAATAATTAACCTCCAAATCTCCTTCTCCTAAAATACTTCTGCCTGAGCATTTGAGTATTTGACTTGTTCTTTCACTATCAATAAAAAGATAGTCATATAGATTGATTTCATCTTTCTTTAGTCTAAACTTTTGAGTAAAGGTTTTGGTGAACTCTGCATTTATCTGCTTTGTATGCATCTGCATTACTCTTGCAGATTTGAATAAAGCTTACTGAATAAAAACTAGGAGCGTCAAATGCGATATTTGATCACTCTGGCAGAACTTTCCATTAGTCCCTTGTAATATTAGTAATTTAAACCCGCTGAACTTTAAACCTAGAGAATGCTGTAAGCTCACATACACTAAAACTAAACCACAGTTGAGAAACTGTTATTAATCATCTTACGGGAGACTTGCATGAACAGTATCTAACTTAGCCTTGCTTATACTCTAACCTTAGTGTAGCTACTAGTCACTAGTCCCACTAGAATCAAGTATATGCTACTATTGTGTGATATTATGGTAAATGAATCTAATTCCCTGTTAAATCTATTATTTTAAACAATCTAAATTTATATTAATGTTTTTACTATTGACTGGTGGTAGAACCGGTTACCATAATACATTTATAGTATTAATGTATTTAGGTTTGATTTGCATGCTGTATGGATCGGATAGTCTTATTACTCCTCCGTTTTGGATTCTTGGTGCATGCGATTGCTATTTCTAGTTAGTTGTCTGCTGTGATCTTAATGAGGTTCATGTTTTTACAGCACTGCTGGTTGTCCTTTTGGTGAGAGCTGCCATTTCCTTCACTATTTGCCAGGTGGCTACAATACTGTTGCCAAGATGATGAATCTTGAGCCAACTCCAGCTTCAAGAAATGTTGCGCCACAATCACCCATGCCAAATGGCTCCTCTCCATCTGTTAAATCCTGAATGTGCAACAGATATAACACTGCTGAAGGCTGTAAATTTGGTGACAAATGCTATTTTGCTCATGGCGAATGGGAACTTGGGAAACCTGTTGCTCTGTCCGATTTGGATCCTCGTGCCATTGGAGCCATTCCAGGCCGTTTTGGTGGCAGAACCAAACATCCCCTACCTGCTGGCCCTGCAGCAGATAGTTTTGGTGCCTCTTCCACTACAAAAATCAGTGTTGACGCTTCCCTTGCTGGAGCTATAATTGGTAAAGGAGGGGTGAATTCCAAGCAGATCTGTAGGCAAGCAGAAGTTAAACTGGCCATCCGAGAACATG
Source organism: Panax quinquefolius (assembly GCA_020205615.1). Taxonomy (NCBI): domain Eukaryota; kingdom Viridiplantae; phylum Streptophyta; class Magnoliopsida; order Apiales; family Araliaceae; genus Panax; species Panax quinquefolius. Next base: position 144,773,597 of record CM035161.1, on the reverse strand, counting down.
AGACCGATACTAATCTCAGGAACATTGAACTGGAGGGTACATTGGAACAAATCAACCAAGCGAATGGTATGGTTAAACGGCTGATTATAAGCATTGGTTCAACAGCTGGCCCTGCTAAAACATCTGGAATGCGTGGAGCCCCCTGTCCTCCTCGAGTGAATAATAACTACAAGACAAAGCTGTGCGAAAACTTTGCAAAGGGGTCCTGCACCTTTTGGGAGAGTTGTCACTTTGCACATGGGGATGTTGAGCTGCAGAAGTCAGGGGTGTGAGGGCTACTCTTCTTCTGTTGGATGCTTTTGTTCATTTGAGCTTTGGCTGCGGAATGCACCTTTCACCTTTGTGTGAATGGTTTTAGCAAATGCAAGATATTAAATCCTTTACCTACTACCTAGATCTTTCTATGCTAATTATTTGCTGCGGGTGGTAGATTTTGTTTGTGTTTTTGGTATCTATGGTTGATTTTTAGTTAAATATCTAGCTGGGATCAGAAATATGAAAATATTCAATAGAATATAAATGAAATAAACAATTCTGGATCTTCTAATACTATACTAGTCATGCGAGAGATCCATCATTCTTTAGATATCCTCCATTATTCTATACGTATAACCAAGCTATGTATTTTGATTAAACTTCAAAAGTACACATAATTACGAATAGTAGAATATGTTAATTAAAACTACAAATAAGAAAAACAAAATGAATAGTATACACACTTCCAAAATGAATATCTCGCCAATGCCACCACCCAGATGGATTTCATGCGCTGCCTGTGGGGTGCCCAGTGCCCGTAGCGGAATAGGAGTGGGTTCCGGCACCAGTTCCGGTTTCAGGGGCAGAAGCCGCTTGTTTGGTGGCGGCATTAAGTTCACGCGCCTCCTGCTTGTTCAATTCAGCCTGGTTGATCCTATATTCTCTCTTCTCTGTGGCCATTTGCTTTTGCACCGGATCATGGGATGTCATTTTCTCTCCCTGTCCATCAAGCGCACAAAAAAAATCATCAAATCATCGTCAATAACTAAATTATTTCATAAAAAGAGTCTATTTATCGAATTCTCAAAAATAATAGAGAATAAAATGACATAATGTAGTTTAAAAATCACAATTACATGAAACAATATTACATTTATCAAAGTTTAAAATAACAACTACATGAAACAATCATATCATACATTCATTCATATGAAATTAAGTAAGGGAAATGATATTTGTGCTCTAAATTTCTCTCTACCACATCAGAAAACTTGGATCGATATCTATCTAATAATATTATTCCAAAAAAGAAAAAAAGATGATGATGAAACCTTCTCTTGAATGGTGGCCTTGGTCTTTTCCAATCCAGATTTGGCGGAGGCAGCCACATTGGCGACGGATTCCTTTGTCGAAGCTGCTGCATTCTTTGCGCTCTGCATTTTTATCACTCTCTCCTTCTCCCTGTTAAATCAAACTCAAACTCAAAATATTAAATAAATTAATCAGATGGGATGTAATTAAGCAGCAGCAGGTTGATAATTAAGGCTACATGCATGCGGTATTTATAGTATGAGGAGATGGAGGTGGATGTATTGGCATGGCACGTATCAGTTTTAACGCCAAGGTCTTTCGTCACGTCTCAATCACCTAAAACGTCCTGATCCTGTAACGTAAACACAATAAACACCACAAGCAGCGTTTTGACGGTTCCGGCTCGGGGATAGCTTTCAGCGTGAGAGTCATGATGTGAATTCACAAGGTTTATCGAAAACGGAGGCTATATCGCCTAGTGTATTGATATCAAGAGATAATAATAATTCTCTGTGAATATCTGATTCTAAATGAAGAAGTGTATGAGAACGTACCTTTTGGTGGATACTTCCTTGCCAAGTTATACCCTCCTTTCAATTATCATGTGCCACCCACTACTACTACGACATTTCCCTTTATCCAGATGGGTTCTGCCGATTGCATGTAGTTTATTCTCTTCTTTTCATCAAGCATATTACTACCGACCGATTATAATCCCATCCACATTAATGCATGGCGGTGTCTTTAGTCAACCGACATGCTTTTTCATCATTACAGTCAAAGATTGTAGATATTTAAAATGTCTAAATGATTGATCCATCGACCAATCTTTATCTTATAAGTTTGAAATGAAAATAATATAATGATTGGGCTTAATGATTTTCATAATTCAAATAAAAGACCCAATAGAATAAAAAAGAATAAAGCCCAATATATTCTACCCAAAGAGATAAAATATCACGACCCAACATTGCTTCTCAGTTTTTTTTGTCGAATGTAATGTTTAATGAAAACTATAAATAATCCATGATATTTTACCGAGAATCAATAAATGACAAGGTGTAATTAAAAACGCATCCCATTTATTGTCCATGAAATGAAATGAAAGGAAGTTAAGGGCCCAATTCGGAAAGACTCTATCCATTAAGTACGGACCAAACCTGACGCTTCCCCATTCAAATTCCAAATTATTACTAGCATTTAATGCACCCGCTTGAACAATATAGCAACCGCGGTATAAAAGGATAACTTTACCAAATTTGATAGCTTTTACCTGCTCATTTGAAATTCGAGCGCCTTTCTAAACTTTCTCGATCTCTCTCTCTCTATGAACCAATACAAATGGCTTCCCAAAACCCCGAACGAGTTCTCCCATACTTGTAACACCCATCACCATGGTTCCACCAAACCCTAATCTTCATGAGGGGACTTCGTGTACGAATCCCAAAACAAAACCCGAAAACCCCTCTCGAATACTATAGAGTACGGAGCGATTTTCGCGTGCCAACACTCCTTCTATCATAATCGAGGGTCAACTAAAGAGGGTTCGAACTCTGTTCCCACATTCCAGATACCCATGCTTGTCAAATTACCCGTGCTCGGTGAGAAGATGTATCAACTACTGAAGGATGGACTCATCCGTCCCAAAGACTTTCTTGGAGAAGGGGTTCGCTTCCCCTTCACGCCTTTTATAGTGACCCTACTGGGGTTCTTGGGTGTAGGATTTTCACAACCGTGCCGAACTCCTACATCCATATTCTCCTTCGTGGCCTTCGCCATGAATCAAGCGCCGAGCCCTCACCGGACTTCTTCTTCACCGCTGTCTACAAGATAAGACAATCCAGGAGAAGGGGTTCAAGGCCATCGCAAACATTCTCCAAGTCCGGAGAAAATTTGTGACGACGTCACGGTGAACACCCTTCAAGCAATAGGGGATGGCACGAGAAATGGTTTTTCGTTAAAGGCCCTGAGATCTCTTCTCTTCCGAACTGGGCAACTGACGAAAAAATATCTGCTGACTTTGGAGATGTTTCTGAAGAGCGGGAAGTGGAAATGATGGAACTATTTGACAACTTCCCGAAGGAAGAGTGGAAATATGGACTTCTCTCGAAGCAAGCATGGTTATATGACCATAAGTGTAAGTACCATCTTATTTCATATGTATATATTTTTTGAAAATATTCCATAATATATAATTATAACATGGAATTGTTTGATTTGTGCAGTGTCTTTGATCAGACCGAGCTCTGTAGAAATAAAGGAGCTCGAAGATTTTTTGTCTGGGATGTCTTCGGAAGCAATTGAGGCTACACCAACCGAAGCTACCCCCGAAGTAAATCCAACGCCAGAAATTCATACGGATGAATTTCAAACAGAAGAAACAGAGGCCGAAGAGGTTCTCATACCAGAAGAGACACTTCAACCTCGACAAAAGAGAAGAGTCATCGAAAACCTGTGTCACCTTTCTCGTAACTCCTCCCAACCCACACCGTAAATGTAACCATCCTCCAAAACTATTCCTCGATCAAAGTGGTTTACTTGATCGTCCCGATCGAAGGAGTATACTTAGGACCAAAAAATTAAAAACAAAAATAACCCCTTTAACTGCCGAAGAGCTCAGGGTTCCTCAGTCTTTGGTCATTCCACCCTTCGTGCCTCTCAGAGAAATACAGATCAAGAGGATGGTGACCAGACGGAAGGATTCCGACGTTATCCGTGAAGAGGAACGTACTTCGAGAGTCATCCAAGTTCTCGCCTCTACCTCACCACCCAAAGAATCCACTCCAAACAAATCTCCCATAACCAAAACTATTAACGCAGACCCTACACCTCCCGGTGCAGCCCCACTCTTTCTCCCCGAAAGGTCGAGACCCTCTCCGAACGGCCTTTGGCCCTTCGTGTCAAAGTTATCATGCCGAAGCCGTGGGATCTCCGACCACGTGGCCTCTAGGTTAACGCCAACTTTCCTTTCGACCTCTTCTTGAGCTTTCGTTTCTAAGACACCGATTTAACCAATTTGCTCAATGATCATACTGGACGAAATCTTCTCGACGAGGGGATGAGTTATTTGGCCAAGGTAAACAATAATGAGTTCTTCCCCTACATCTCTATTTTCCTTCGAGTATTTTATACATTTAACTTGAATATTTTGAAAATATGTAGTTAATCGTCGTTTTCTGACGATCGCGGCCCCGAGACACATAAATGGAGAGGCCGAGGAAGATTTCATGCGACAGAAATACATATGTCTTAAAATCGACCTTGGACCGAGAAATAGCTGGTCGTGAAGATGCTTTCCATACCATCAACGGTCTTCAGATAGAACTGGATCGGGCCAAGATGGATTTGAAGACATCTGATGACGAACTAAGGGCCACAAGAGATGGGTCAAGGTCTTCAAGCCAATCAACAAACTCGACCAACCCGAATGCTTATTGGTTGAAGAGAACTTACTCTTGAAGGCGAAAAACGAGGAGTTTTCTTCACTAATCGAAGCTTAGTCTTACAACTTGGTGAAGTCGAGACGAAGATTAAAGATGAAGTCCCAAAGGCATAAGGCCAAGTCCACAAGCTCCGCCATAAAATAAAGGACCTCGAGGGACGAGGCCCTATTCTCGATCAAGAGCTTCAAAATGATTCAAGCAGAGTATAGGGACTCTTGATGAACTTAATGTAGAGATCATGAAGGTTTATTCGGAGGATATGAGGATCGCTTTGAACGAGGAAAAGAGAAACTGGTGGCCGCATACAATTTGGACTCTCAAGACCGCTTCAATTCGATAATGAAGGCGATGCAACATTTATCACGCTTTTTGGTTTTATGTAAATATTTAACTACTTTAAACTTTTCATGTTCATGTAATTAATTTACAATTGACTTAAATGAAATGAGCATTTTATGTTTATTGATAAATCTTTAATCGCTCTTGATTATGGCTTTGCTTTGATCGGTTTCACAATAATTTAGTGTCAATAAGTTGAACTAATGAATTAGATATGGCATATAACAGCTTAACTTATGAAGTGAATTGAACTTTACTTGATGTGATTCAAGTTAATCAACTAAATAAACCGAACTCAACACTTAAACAAAATAAATAACTTATACTCATCTGCATCAAGAAAGAGTGAGATCACCATCATGCGTGAAGTAAATTTGAACGACAAATGAGATAAGAACCAAGACATAAGGATTAATAATGACCATCGACTTACCACCACTGATAAGATCAATATAGGACCAAAAGGACTTGAGACTACCATCGAATGGCCAAATGAGTCCTACCATACCTCCTTACACCATAAATGACCATCTGGACCAATAAATGACCATCGACTTACCACCCTCGATAAGATCAATATAGACCAAAAGGACCTGGGGCTACCATCGAATGGCCAAATGAGTCCTACCATACCTCCTTACACCATATAGTGACCATCTGGACCAATAGTGACCATCGACTTACCACCTCGATAAGATCAATATAGGACCAAAAGGACACAGGGCTACCATCGAATGGCCAATGAGTCCTACCATACCTCCTTACACCATAGTGACCATCGGACCAATAGTGACCATCGACTTACCACCGATAAGATCAATATAGGACCAAAAGGACCTGGGCTACCATCGAATGGCCAAATGAGTCCTACCATACCTCCTTACACCATAAAATGACCATCTGGACCAATAGTGACCATCGACTTACCACCCTCGATAAGATCAATATAGGACCAAAAGGACTGGGGGGCTACCATCGAATGGCCAGCGAGTCCTACCATACCTCCTTACACCATAGTGACCATCGGACCAATAAGATCAGTGATAATTTGTGGAAAAGTGATCTTTATTGATATCAAACAGTTGTATGCATTCGATAATCCGACTTAAACTTTATTGAAAATACTCAAGCCCGCCAAAGATGCCATGTATTCTTGATCTCGGAACCATCAAGTGCCTTTAATCGATAAGTACCTGGCTTTGGTACTTCGATCACTTCATATGGCCCTTCCCAATTCGGCATTAGCTTTCCCGTGTTTTGAGGCGTAGGTTTGGCTTCTCTAAGAACGAAGTCTCCCACTTCAATCTACGGTTTAACGCCTTTATTATAATGTTTGGCCACCCTTCGCTTGATAAGCGCCCAATTGATTAAAGCTTCCTCTCTCGACTTCGTCTAGCAGTCCAAGTTAGCCTTCACCCTTCATCATTGTAGATTTCTTTGAATCGACTTACCCAAGACTTCGAGATCCGATTTCGATCGACTAAGGCATCGCACCATAGGCCAATCTAAGGGCGAATCCCCGTAGTAGTCCTCGGCGTAGTTCTAAGATGCCCACAAAGACGCCAAAGAATTCTTCCGCCCATCTCCCTCAGCTTCATCCAATCTACGCTTATTCCGGTCAGAAGATTCCGTTGTCACCTCAACTTGCCCATTCGATCGTGGATGAGCCACGTAAGTCTTCTTGTCTCAATCCCCAAATCGCTCAAAAATTCTTCAAATTTTGAACCCAATGAATCAAGGCCCATTGTCCGATATCAATACCTTAGGGATCCCGGCGAAACACCACGCACTCTTTTTATAAACTTTAAGCACTCACTGCACATTCGTCGGCATCAAGTGGTTTCGCCTCTACCCACTTAGTCATATAATCAATAAAGAACTACGATGAAGCTAACTCGACCTTTAGCTTTAGGTAAAGGTCCCAATATATCCACCCCTGCAGACGAAGGGTATAGGAGATAGAATCGAGTATAACTCTTCCTATTGGTCGATGTGGGACCCACTATTGAAATGGGCATTTTCACATTTCTTGACGTACTCTGTAGCTTCTTTGAAAATTGTCGCCAATAGTAACCTTGTCAAGTACTTTATATGCCAAAAGACTTGGCAAACCATATGATCACCGCAAATCCTTCAGCTGAACTTCCCGAAGAGCATACTCGGCCTTTGACGGAACCAAACATTTCAATAATGGTGAGGAAAATGCCAATCGATAAAGATCCCCATCAATAAGATCAAATTAGTACTCTTGTACTTGATCTTCTTTACCGAGATTTGATCCGAAGGAAGGACGCCATCCGCCAAATATTCAATGTAGGGTCATCCAACAGTTTGTTCGCTCGATGCACATCAACATTTTTCGTCTTTCAACACTCGCTGTCGCAAAATTTCCAAATACACCGATCCATGAAAGACATCTCAGCATCCGTAGTGGCCAATTTCGACAAAGCATCAAGTGAAGAGAATTGTCGTTGCGCTTATATACCTCAAACTCGTACGAAGCAAAAAAAATTGAAGTTGGTTTTTAACTCCGCCGTATTTGATCATTCGGTCCCACGAGCTTCATAATCTCCCGATAGTACATGCTTAACGACCAACCGAGAATCACTATAGATAATTAATCGTTGGACTTCGAGACTCTTCGCTAATCGGACACCTGCTAACACCGCTTCGTACTCATCCTCATTATTCGTTGCTTTAAATCCGAATCGATAAAATTGCTTTGGACCTTGAATCCCTCCCGGACTTATTAAAATAATTCTCGCTCCACTAATCGCTATCGTAGAAGATCCATCCGCATACAACGCCCACGCTCTTCTCGACCTGCTGAAGAACGGCCATCGCCGAACAGAAGATTCACTCGGAACTCGCGCGACGCTTTGGTGAACGAGCATTCTACCATAAAGTCGGCCAGTGGCTTGGCCTTTAATGGCGATTCGGGATGATACTCGATGAAAAATCGGGATAACTCCACGATCCATGCCGCTAGTCTACCCGAGACCTCCGGCTTGCCCATCACCTTCTTCAATGGTCGATCCGTGTAGGACGATCAGAGTCGACCTTGAAAATACCGCCAAGCTTTCTCGGCAATTATTAAAGCAAAGGCAAATTTTTCAATGTTAGATACTGGTTTCAAAGATCTCGTAGGACGTGGGTCGACGTAATAGAATCGGATGTCGCTTCCCACCGATCTCCCGAATCAAAATCGCCCAATCGCTAAGGAACCGCCGCAAGGTACAAATATAAAGTCTCTGACAACGAGCTTGACTAATAAAGGAGCCAAGACGATACGTCTTTATACTTTGAAAGCGTCTTCACATTCGGAAGTCCACCGGAACGCTCTTCGCATTCTTCTTCGGCCCCTTTAATGTGTCAAAGAAAGGAAGACATCTCTCGCAGACGGCAACGAACCTCCTTAAAGCCATGATCCTACCGGGCCGACAATGAACGCGTCTTTGAATGACCGAGAGTCTTCATGTCGAGGATGGCTCGGATCTTTTCTGATTGGCCTCGATGCCCTTTGATCGACTGGATAACCTGAAACTTTCCAAAGACCAAGACCGAAAAGTACATTTGGTCGGGTTGAGTCGCAATTGTCGATGACGAATAGTTTGAAAGCATTCCTCTAGATCGTCCCAAATGTTTCGAATTTGCATACTCTTCACGATCATGTCATCTACATAAACCTCCATGTTCCTCCCCAAATTGCTCATCGAATATAAAGTTCATCATCCTCCGATAGGTAGCTCCAAAGATTAATGAGGCCAAAAGTCATTTTTTTGTATGCATACACCGAATGTGTAATAATCGCTGCTTTTTGAATGTCTTCTTTGCATATGGATATTTGATGATAACCTCAAAAAGCATCCATAAAACTTAATAATGCATACCCAAGTGGCATCGATGAGTCGATCGATATGGGGCGAGGATAAAGTCCTTCTGACAAAGCTTTGTTAAGGTTCTGTGTAGTCGATGCAAACTCGCCACTTTCCATTATGCTTCGCACCAATACTACATTTGCTATCCACTCCGGGTAATCAATCTCCGTAGATGAAGTCAGCAGCCAGCAATTTTGCAACCTCTTCATCGATGATCCTTTCGACGCTCGAGCAAATATCCGCTTTCTTCGACGAATCGCTTCTTCGAAGGATCTATTTCCAGTTTATGCTCCGCAACCTTCCGGCTAACTCCAGGTATGTCTTGTGGCTCCCATGCAAAAATATCAACATAGCACCGTAAGAGTTCCATAAGATTCGTCCGAAGAGGTTCTGACAAACCCGAACCAATCCTCACTGTCTTATCCGGCTTTTCGACGACCAATTCAATTTCTCCGCCCCCAAATGGGGATTACCAAGGTTCGAGCTACTCTCGGTGAAGGGTTCAATTTCAATTGTCATCGCTTTTCTTTGTTTATCGACGCCCATTCCGGATGAAATGATGAATTCCGATAACATCTCCTGCCGGATCCAAGTCACCCATCACCTCTCCTACTCCATGTCTTTGTGGGAATTTGATTTTGAAATGTGGGATGGAAGTTACAACTTGAAGAAGCAATCAACGTAGTCTTCCCAAAATGGCGTTAGAAATAGAATCCACATGTACAACGTAAAATTTACAAGTTATCTCCACTTGTTGAGGGGCCGTGCCGAAGATGACAGGTAAAACTGTCAAATTTGGTAAAGTTATCCTTTTATACTGACGGTTATACGGTGTTCAAGACGGGTGCATTAAATGCTAGTAATAATTTGGAATTTGAATGGGAAGCGTCCGGTTTCGGGTCCGGGTACTTAATGGATAGAGTCTTTCTGAATTGGGCCCTTAACTTCCTTTCATTTCATTTCATGGACAATAAATGGGTACGTTTTTAATTACAACTTGGTAGCTCGGTCTTCTTGACCACTTGATGAGTCTCGTCACGAACCGCCACCTGCTCGATTGGGATCACGCCTTTATCGTCGTTGAAAATTAACTTCCGTCTGGCACCACCATGGATCTTTGGACGAAGTTCTTCTGAATTGTGCTTAGAAGCCGTGCTCTCACGAGCACTTTTAGAAGGACCCAAGTGATCCTTTCTCAAAATACGAGGATGATGAACTAATGACCATCGCTTCATCCTTCCTGTGTTCCATCTCTACTCCTCATCATCTTTCAAGCAAATTTAAACAATTGTGATTGAAAAGAGAGCCCTCCTTCTAGCCATTAATGTTAACGCCAAAGGTCTTTTCACGCGTCTCAATCACCTAAAACGCCCCGATCTCAGAACGTAAACACAATAAACACTACAAGCTCGACGGCTTCGGTTCACGTGGATAGGATAGCTTCGAGTGAGAGTCAAGATGTGAATTCACAAGGTTTATCAAAACGAGGCTATATCGCTTAGTGTATTGATATCAAGAGATAATAATAATTCTCGTGAATATCCGATTCTAAATGAAGAAGTGTATGAGAACGTCACTTTTTGGTGGATACTTCCTCGCCAAGTTATACCCTCTCGCTCAATTACCGCCACACCCACTACTACTCTTGCGACATTCCCTTTTACTATGGGGTTTCATTGCATCGCATTTAGTTTATTCTCTTCTTTTGATCACTGTTATTACCGCCGTAATCGATTATAATCCCATTCACATTAATGCATGGCGCGGTTTTAACAACCGATACGCTTTTTTTTCATCATTACTGGTCAAAGATTGTAGATATTTAAAATGTCTAAATGATTGATCCATTGATCCGAATCTTATTTTATAAGTTTGAAATGAAAATAATATAATGATTGGGAACTTTAATGATTTTCATAATTCAATAATAAAGGCCGATAGAATAAAAAGAATAAAAGCAATATATTCTACCAAAGAGATAAAATATCACGACCCAACAATATATATATATATCTTGTTGCGGTGGAACGTTACCTACCTCACCTGTTGCGATAAATGTGTAAAATGACGAGTTCTTGCTTGAACAGCTTCTTCAGATGTGTAGATGTGACGTTATTTGACTTTTAGCAACGAAATTGTCCATCGCTAAATGCTAATGCCTATTTTAGAATGCCTATTTTAGTAGTGATTTTTGATGAATATATGATTAATACGTACTCTAAAGAGAATAATTTTGAGACTCGACAGGCTTTGATTCAACTCGGTTCTTTCGGCCGAACCATAAAAAATGATATTAGCATGAAATAAATATATGATGAACACTCTTTCCAATTTTTATGTATGTAAACTCGTTTAGATATATTATATATTATATATACATGATTCTGTTATAGTGAATTAATTGTGATCTGACTATATAAAAATCGGTTTTTAATGCTTTAAATGACGAAAAAAATTATCGTTATAAATAGGTTCGTTCTTAATTCATTTCCTTTCGATTATATATATATATATATATATATATATATATATATATATATATATATATATATACCTTGATTCAAGCTAAATCGAACCAATAATTTGTTAGATATTTTCATTATCTAAAAGTATATAATAAATATATTATATGTTATCAATGTGACCAACGATTAATATTGGTTCAGTTGGATAAAGAGAGAAGTACTGATATAAAGGACTTGGTTGGGTTCAAATCATGGCAATATTTAATAAAATTATAAAAGGCCAGGGATACGACCCAACATGAATTGGGATATGGGCAACCTATAAATAGGTCACAAATCCACCCAAAATTTATAACTGAAAATTATTCAATCATTTTCAAGTGCTTAAGAAAAATTATAATTCTATATATATATATATATATATTTTATAATTTTCTTCTTTCATTTATAGTTTATCATTAGATTTGTTCCTACACAAAAAATTCCAAAGATGTAATAAAATCTGGTCTCATGTTTTATCTTGGATTAATTAATTGTGTAGTAACTCCCAGTAGCAAAAGTAAAGGGCGAATATAGTATTAAGGAAATAGTGGTCAACCATTCGATTCAAGCAGAAATATTGTTGTTCTATATTAAGACTATATTACCATGGATGACAACAATTCAAAAAATAGCTTGAATCAAATTAACAAACTTGAGAAGTTTGATGGATTATTCTTCAGACATTGGAAAAGCAAAATGTATTTTTGCTTAACGGCATTAAAAATCTCTCATGTGCTAAATGAAGAGAAAATTGAAGAAAAGAAAAATGAGACACCGACAGAAATGAAGAATCGAATAAAATGAGAACAAGATAACTTCATGTGTAAAAGGGTACATTCTAAATGCCCTATTCAATTCGTTGTATGATGTATATGAAGCCAAATTCATGAAAAAGACGATAAAAAAATTATGGGAAGATCTCGACAACAAATACAAAATTGAGGACGCCGAAAATAAAAAATTTCTAGTAAGTTCATTATTTGATTATCAAATGATAGATAACAAATTTGTTATATATGCTGCAAGTACATTAACTTCAAATTATTACGAATCAAATTGTGTCGGAAGGCCATAGCCTTGACGAAGGGTTTCAAGTATCGACAATCATTTCAAAGTTACCATTTTCATGGAAAGAATATTGTCGAAAGGAATTGAAACAAAAGAAAGATGCAATGACTATGCAAGAACTTATTAAATTTCTCCAAGTTGAATTTTTTTTTGAAACTTGGATAAATTGGAAATAGAAAATAAAAGTGCTAAAGCTCTTGTCATAGAAAATGCATTTAAACCAAGGGGCAACAATAAAAGAAAGCGTGGTGGTCAACATAGCACTTCTGAAAATAAAAAACCGAAAGGTACTTGTTGGAAGTGTGATAAGCCAGGACATTTCAAGAAACAATGTACTTTGTACTTGAAATTACAAAGGCAACAAAAGAATGACCAAACAAATATGGTAGACAATGAGGATATTGTTGCTATGATCATGGAGACTAACATGGTTGGAAATGACATGGAATGGTGGATCGATTTTGGAGCAACCAAGCATATTGCCAAGAACAAAGCAATATTTAAAGCTTATGAACTTATGAAGGATAGTTAAGAACTATTCATGGGAAATTCATCAACTGCAAAAGTTATGGGCAAAGGCAAGGTGGTTCTCAAGTTGTCATCCGGGAAGACAATTACTCTTAATGATGTTCTTCATGTTCTAGAAATTAGAAAAAACTTTGTATCTGTTAGTCTTTTAAACAAACATGGCATAAAAGTCTTGTTTGACGCTAATTGTATTGTATTGTCTAAGGGTGGTATGTATATCGGAAAAGGATATGAATCTAATGGCATGTATAAACTAAATGTTATTAATGAAAAGTCATCTTTTACTTATATGATTTCTACTTTTAATGTTTGGCATGCTAGATTAGGATATGTAAATTATAAAAGTATGCGTAACATGAGTAATCTTAGTTTAATTCCTAAGACTAATTTTTTTGATTTAGAAATATGTGCTATATGTGTTAAATCTAAAATTGCCAAGAAGCCTTTTAAAAAAGTAGAAAGAAATTCATAATTATTAGAATTAATTCATTCCGATATTTGTGAATTTGAGGGCATATTAACTAGGGGAGGTAAAAGATATTTTATAACATTTATAGATGATTGTTCTAGATACACTCAAGTTTATTTATTAAGGACTAAATATAAGGCTTTAGAAAAATTTAAAATTTACAAGGCTGAAGTTGAAAATCAATTAGATCAAAGAATTAAAATTCTTAGATTGGATAGAGGAGGGGAATACTTCTCTTATAATGATTTTTGTGAGAATTATATTATAATTCATCAAACTACAACCCCTTATAGTTCTCAACAAAATGGAAAGCAGAACGAAAAAATAGGACACTTGGAGAAATGATTAATACATTACTTCTTACTTCTGGTTTGCTTAAAAATTTATGGGGGGAAGCATTAATGACTGCTTGTTATATACTTAATCATATACCCCATAAAAAAACTAATATTACACCTTATGAATTGTGAAAAAAGAGAAAATTATCTCTTGACCATTTAAGGGTGTGGGGATGTAGAACATTAGTAATGTTAACTGATCCTAAAAGGCCTAAACTTGGTGCTAAAGCAATCGAGTGTGCTTTTATAGGCTATGCACAAAATAACAAAGCCTATAAATTCTTGACCATGGAATCCATAGATATTTTGTTAACCAAAATATAATTTTAGAGTCTAGAGATGTTGAGTTCTTTGAGAATTCTTTCTTTAGGAAAAGGTCAAGAGAAGACACTGATAAAGAGGATCAAGAAATTGTTCATCATGGAACAAATGATGAAATGGAACTTACTACATCTACTGAAGAAATAGAAACAAGAAGAAGTAAGAGAACAAGGATAGAAAAATCATATGACCCTGATTTCTACATGTACCTAGTAGAAGGAAACATGGATGTTATTGTTTCTTCTAGTATTTTTGTAACTGGGCATGATTCTGGTGATAGAGATCCATTGACATTTAGAGAAGCTATGTCCTCTCAAGACTTAGGTTTTTGGCAAGAAGCCATTAATGATGAAATGGATTCTATGGGTAACAAGACTTGGGTCTTGGTGGATTTAACTCTTGGTAGTAAACTCATTGGCTGTAAATGGATCTTTAAAAGGAAAAGAAAATCAGATGGATCCATTGATAAGTATAAAGCTAGACTAGTAGCCAAAGGTTTTAAGCAAAAGGAAGGAATTGATTATTTTGATACATATGCTCCAATAGCAAGAATTAGTATCATTAGGTTATTAATTGCATTAGCATCAATTCATAAACTTGTTATACACCAAATGGATGTTAAAACTTCTTTTCTAAATGGTAACTTAGAAGAGGAAATTTATATGGAACAACTAGAAGGGTTTGTTTTGAAAGGTCAAGAAAGAAAAGTTTGTAAACTTATTAAATCTTTATATGGCCTAAAACAAGCACCTAAGCAGTGACATGAAAAATTTAACCAAATGATTGTTTCAAATGGATTTAAAATAAATGAATCGGATAAATGTGTTTATTATAAGTTTAGTAAAATTTTTGGTGTTATAATTTGTTTATATGTTGATGATATGTTTATTTTTGGTAGTAGTAAAAAAGTAGTATTAGAAACTAAAGCATTTTTGTCTGTTACTTTTGATATGAAAGATTTGGGGGAGGCTGATGTAATTTTAGGTATTAAAATTGTGCGGTCTCAAGATACTATTTCTTTAACTCAGTCTCATTATATTGAGAAATTTTTAAAGAAGTTTAATCACGAGAATTACAAGATAGCCTCTACCCCATATGATCATTCTGTTAAGTTATTTCCAAATAAAGGAAATAACATATCTCAATTAGAGTATGAAAGTGTAATTTTTAGTCTAATGTATGCAATGCAGTGTTCTAGACCTGATATAGCATTTGCAGTAGGAGTATTGAGTAGGTTTACTCATAATCCGTGCCGTGTTCATCGGGATGCGATGATCAAGGATACTTAAATATCTTAAAGGCACAATGAACTATGCATTATGCTATACAAGATACCCAGCTGTGGTAGAAGGGTACACGGATTCAAACTGGATAACAGATTCGAATGAAATAAAGTCTACAAGTGGATGGATATTCACTTTAGGAGGAGGGGCAATTTCTTGGGGTTCCAAGAAACAAACCTTGATAACACATTCAACTATGAAATCTGAGTTTGTTACATTATCAACTGCTGTAAAAGAAGCCGAATGGCTTAAGGATTTATTATTTGAGATACCACTTTGGCCCAAACCAATGACAACTATCTCAATATATTATGATAATGAGGCATCATTATCACGGTCTTATAACAAGGTTTATAATGGAAAGTATAGACATATAAGTTTAAGACATAGTTATGTAAGGGAGCAAATCAATAAAGGGGTTGTTACCTTTAACTATGTTAAGTCAAAGGAAAATTTGGCAGATCCTTTTACAAAAGGCCTAGGCAAGGATGTAATATGTAAGACTTCTAAGGAGATGAGTTTAAAGCCTTTAAATGAGAGGTAATCTATACGTGAAACCCAACTAAATACTAGAGTAACATCTGGTATATTAGTTCAATGGAAAAATACTTATAGTAATAACCAGTTATACACTAGACAAGTATGAAGAAGAAATTCTTCAAAACCATCTCAAAGATAGTGTATGCTTGTATGGAGAACAAAGAGGGTAGGGTAAACCTTTAATGAATCTATGTCCGGTTTGGAGGATGCAGATCATACAAGTGCATCTAATTAGATTCACCTATGTAAGTGAAGGAAGTGAGCCGCTTCTACGAGACATAAGGCTTATCTCTAAGTCACTTACGAAACCCAAAAGGTAAACACAAGGCCATAAATGTGTTGGGTTTTTTTAAACTATAAGAGATATAATATATGTCTATAAAAGCAAGATATCACTTGAAGATTTTTTATTTCAAAGCTAACGCTACTAAAAAATTTAGATATTTTGTGAAATAGACTATGTAAAGGTTCAAGTCGAAAGACACCTCTTACTTATGTATACTATATTTAATAAGAGAAAGAAGAATGTCAAAGGAAAATGATTGGAAGATTATGAAAATAAAGGAGGATTGTTGGATATTTTCATTATCTAAAAGTATATAATAAATATATTATATGTTATCAATGTAACCAACAATTAATATTGGTTCAGTTGGATAAAGAGAGAAGTGCTGATATTAAGGACTTGGGTTCAAATGACAACATTTAATAAAATTATAAAAGGCCAATAATAATAAAAAGACGTTGGCCAACGGTAATATTATATTTCCAACAATAATAAAAGGATGTTGGTAAAATATTACCGGTATTCCAACGGTAATATTGCAACGGTGATATTGAATCAATATTACCAAAAATAGTACACAACAAATAGGTCACAAATTAGAATCGGGATACGACCCAACATGAATTGGGATACGGGCAACCTATAAATAGGTCACAAATTCACCCAAAATTTATAACTGAAAATTATTCAATCCTTTTCAAGTGCTTAAGAAAAATTATAATTCTATATATTTTTTTGTTATAATTTTTTTTTTCATTTATAGTTTATTACTAGATTTGTTCCTACACAACAAATTTTAGTACATGTAATAAAATCTGGCTCGTTTTATCTTTGGGGAGACTAATTCGCAATAACTCCTGCAGTAGCAAAAGTAAGTAGGCTAATATAGTCTTAAGGAAAGAGTGGTCAACCATTCGATTCAGGCAGAAATATTGTTGTTCTATATCTTACTACAAAGCAAAATTTTCAACATAATTAGGTATGGAAATCATGTGTTATGTGAAAGAGAAAAATTTGTATAATTCCTCAGCCAGGCCAGCCGGCTTCTAATCAATAATTGATGGTATGCAATCACCTTTATACATATTTTTTTTTGGAAATTATAGAAAAAGAGTAGTTGCAACTTTATTGTCTGATTTAATACTATGATTACAAATATTAAGCATATTATCTAGTTATTTTATAATTCCAATTAACTTAAGCATGCAGCAACTAATTTTACTTTTTGAATTTAGTTGTGAAGAATTAAGTTGTCAAGACCTTGATCCTATATATGTAAAAATCCCTAGCTTTTTATTGCATTTATGATATTTTCTTATATTTGTCATATATAGAGGCGGAAGGAGGAAGGAGGGGGGAGGGGGGCCATCTGACCTTGGTATGGGGGTGGGGGGGGGGTGGGGGGGGGGGGGGGGAGAGGGGCCATTTGACTATGGTATCTCCGGCCCGTATATAGAGGTGGAAGGAGGATGATGGGGCCATCCGACCCTGCTATCTTTGGCCCTCTAGCGATGTTTCAGGCGATCTTGCCATTCATGACCCATCCCCCCTCCTTCCACCTTCCATGAATGGCAAAGAAGGTTTTTTTTAAACTTACTAAATGAAACAACATCGTTTCATTTAGTAAGTTTAAAAATTTTAAAAAAATTAAACCCAATTGCTTATCTTCTTTCGCACAGCAGAGCAGGGTGTTCATTTATTTTTTCCCCTTAGCCAATTAATTGCCTCATCTCTCGTGCCTTAGGCCTCACCTTTCTTACCGCCAAGTGCCATGCACGTGAGGTCTAGTCCTCGCCACCACACCGCCACTCCTCATGACGCCGCCGATCTCTCTCTCCTCTCCTCGTCAAGGTCGCGTCGCTCAAGAAAAAGAAGTAGTTGTTAATTTAATTGAATATTTGATTTAGGGTTTTAAAAAATTAGGAATTTGTGGTTATTGTTGCCATACTAGTACAAAACTATAAAAAGATAACACTTAAAAGATGACGTTTTTATAAAAAACGTTATGATATTTTTTTACAACGTTTTTTAATAAAACGTTGTAGATACATATTTAAAAACGTTATCTATTCAATTGGAAAATTTTTAATTTTAAATAGATAACATTTTAAAAAAAAAAACGTTATCTATGTTAAAAAAAGAAGCAAAAAACTGCTCTTAAATGAAAACTTAAAATTAAAATACGGAGCGGAGTTTTTATATGTCTTTCTCTGCATACTTCTTATACGTCTTTCTCTGCTATTCTGCCTCTTCATCTTTTCACATCATTCGTCGTAGTTTCTCATCGGAGCCTGCACCCGGGCGTAAAGTTGCCGTCCTGGGTGCCGCCGGCATGATCGGACAGCCGCTCGCGCTGCTTATGAAGCTCAACCCCCTCGTGTCTCAGCTTGCTCTCTATGATATTACCGGAACTCCCGGTGTTGCAGCCGCCATCAGCCACATTAATACCAGATCTCAGGTATGCTCTGTCTAAAATTATAGAGTATTTCTTTTTAGGGTTTTGTGTAATTTCCTATTGTTTCATTTCTTTTTGTTTTAATTATTGTTTTTTAAAATTAATGTTTTGAATTTTGTTAAATATTTTCGTAATTATTAACTTCCTAGCACAGGTGTTCATCCAGAGACCTAGATTTGCGTTCTTCTGTACGATAACTTATATATCTCTGGTAAATGCTCTTGTTTTGGGAATTTTGATTTGGGATTTTGGTGATTGAAGTTGATTTTTTGAAAGGATATGTTTTGATACTATTTGTTTATGTATTTTGGCATTTATGCTCTTGTTTTTGGATGTTCTGGGGTTTTGGTTTTCTATCATTTTTCAGACTGTCATGTTTTATTTATAACTTTTTCCCCATTTGATTGTATCTTAAAGTTAGATATTTAAAGAGTTATTTACTGTATTTATTGCTTGCATGATCTGGTGAAATTAGTGAGGATTTAGTTAATTTAGAGTTCATTGTCTAGTTGATTTATGATGTATTTGAATGATATTTCCATTTGATTCTAGTTGTTTTTTTTTTTTTTTGTTCTAGATTCTCCTGCAACTAAAGGTCTCATTACACAACTGACTGGTATGAGAATCTGAAATCATTATATTTTTAGTTCATTGATAGATGATATTGTGTTGTTGAGGGTTAATCTTTGGAAAAATAAATTTATATACTAATATGGGTAGTAGTGAATGCCTGCATTATCAGTCATTAGAAAGGCTAAAGCTCATTATTAGATTTTGATTAGAAGGAAGCTGAAGTAGAAATAATTTAGTGGATTACCTTTTAAACTAAGTTCCTTTCCTTGTGCAGAGCTATTTCATTGTGAGGAATCCTTGTGATGATATACAATAGTCAGAAATGCAAAGGGTTTCTGAATCAAAAGCACTTTCTGGGCAGTTGCCCATTACAACTAAGATGTCAAATGCACATTTGACTATGGTCAGGGAAGATTTGGACGAATGTGATGAGCGGGATTCTCAAGACTCCGACGCTCCAAAATCTGCTAGAATATGGAAAGGAAAAAACTCTTTGCAGGAACATGATGAACTTATGCCTGCTGTTGTTACATTTAAGCATAATGGCGATTCATTTGATGAAGGCGGCATCAATTCTTTCTGTGGCGCTAGTCATCCCCCAGAACCTGTTGATATGGATCTGATGAGGCCTGTCTATGTGTCTGTTGGTCAAAACAAATCTGATGGTAAATGCTTGATGAAAAGTGTGTCCATGAAAGGTCCATTTCTAGAAGATCTTTCAATTCGACTTCCTGGTATCAAACAAAGTCTGTCTGTTCTTTCACCTCGGGAGAGCTTGGTTGAAGAGTCCAATGACATGGGGGTGGTAATCACTCTATTTCAGTCCCTCGTCCATCACAAAATACAGAGAACTCCCTCATCCCTCTAGATTATAAAGAGAAGGAATGTGTGTGGGATGCCTCTTTGCCTCCAAGCGGCAATGTAAGTCCCCACAGTAGCATTGATAGTACTGGTGTTGTGACGTCCCCAAAATAAGTATACATCACCTATTCTGAGTCGTCAAATATATGGTACAGAATACAAATACAATCTTAAATATACAATGACGAAATGTGAGTTTTAATACAAATATTGTCTTCTGCATGACATGATTTAAACTCAAAATAAGTTTTCAATACATTTATTATCACACTATTTCATGTAATAGTGAGGACTACTAATACTATCATCCGGACCGTCACTCGCTCCCACTAGTCCCTCGCCACGTTCTCATTTTCTTCAAGAGAATAATGAAAGCAAAAGGGTGAGCTCAATTATCCTAGTAAAGAAATATTATGGCTAAGATAATGCGAAATAAATTATCGTTAGCCTTCAACAAAGATGTTAAACCGATACAATATAACAAACATCGAGTTTAATCAGAATAAATAAGCAATCCATTAGAAGAGTTAAGTAGAGAATAAAATCTACTATCTTCTATGATTAAAAGGTTTTTCATCATTTTTATCGGCGAGACTCACTTTTATTAAATAAACCACGTATCCTCTTTGCACTACTACCATGAGGATATTCATTAAGATCCATGACCACAAATTATCCATGCACTACGGCCAATGATATTTGTGTTTTTCATTAATGGTCATGATCATGCCAACAACTGGCCCATCAATGCACTACGGGCCAATGAGACTTTTTACCATATCATTTATAACATTACGGTACGTACTATACCGAATAATCCCTCATCATAATCATACCAAAGTCCATCTATCGCCACAGTCACGTGTATGACTTTCAACATAATATAAACATGAGGATGATGACAATGACATAATAATTCAATAAAACAAGTTCAAGAATTAAATTTTAAAGATTTATAAGTTAATTTATCCCGAACTCAAAAACGCTTAAATTGTCAACATGATCTTTTTTTTGTGGAGTAAAATTCAAGAATGCTCGGAAGAATATTTCCATGAAAAGATACTAGATGAAGCCAAGAAATATCCGGGATATTCTACTAATTTCATGGAGTATAGAAGCCAAAACTTTAACCAACCGAGTATAATAGAATATATGAACTCCAAATGGATTTTCGCCGCCACGCGGTAATCCACGTATCTGCATCATTTTCACAATTTAATAAGGAATGAATACAAAGGATCATTCATCATGCATGTAGTAATCCACATGTATGCTTATTTCAATAGAATAATAAAGAATGGAATAACAACAGAATTCACCGTGCATGCGATAGATAATACGCATGACGAGTTATTCCAACAGAATAATAAATAATGGAACCAAATCACGCGTAATACGCATGCACGGGATATTCCAAATGAATAATAAAGAATGGAATAACGTAAGAATTTCACCACGTGTATGCGGTATTTGGCGATGGACATGTTATTCCAACATAATAATAAGGAATGGAATAACAATAGATCTCTTCATAAAAATGAAAGAAATAATATCCCTTACCTTATAATAAAGCTGGATACTAGAATAGAGAGGTAGCAGACTTCTCTTCTTCTTTATCTCTATAATAATTGCTCTATAGCTTTAGTGAATTGGTGAGAAATGAAGAAAGAATGAGCTTCTATTTATAGGAAAATATAGTTTAGATAATTGCACGTTTTGGGGCTCAAAAAATTACAGTACAATACCTCCAACTTTTCTTTCATTTTTAATTTAGTCCTGCAAGTATTATCAAACTTGCACCACCTCCCCTAATAGTAAATAATATGAATCAATAGTTCAATCATGTGATTCAATAGTTATAATCATGTAAAAATACGAATAACAGTATAGTACCTCCATCTTTAACTTAGTCATGCAAGTATTATCAATCTTGCATCAACTCCCCTAATAGTACATGAATGTGAATCAATAGTACACACACGTGAACAAATAGTTATAATCATGTGAATTAATAGCAATTAATTCCTCATTTATCCGATTAATTACCTGATAACTTCCAGACATCAATTATTATCGAAATAAATGTCGATTTTCACTAACACTAATAATTCTAACACAATGGAAATATTTTTCTCAAAATTTTTTTTTTTGAAATTTTGAAGTTTGACTTTTTTCGAAAAAGTCAACTGTTGATTTTTTTGACCAAAAAGTCAACCCCAACAAATTTTGTGTTTATAGTCTATTTCTACTAATTTCATCGCTCTGGACTCAAATATCACGTCTGCGTTTCTAAATTCAACTCCGAACTCAACTTCAATTTTTAATAACATTCATCATTAATATTATAACTCACAATATTTAACAACCAGGTCGTTCCTAGGAAAGAGGGGGATTTTCGATAAGGATTTCTCCTTATTAGCGCGCAATTAGATGACGAAACCTCTCATTGACAAAACTTCTAGACATTATAAATATTGCAATTTAATAATATGAATAACTTTGCCATCTCAATTATTGATTTAATAATATAACATATTATACAGATGATACTGTGACAATAATTGAATCAATAATATGAGAGATATGATGTAGCAATTACTGTAGCAATAATTGAATATAACTGAGTGACTTCTCACGTAAGCATCAATAATCAATACCATGTACTCTTGTACGCAACTATGTGTATTATCGCACTTTTACTACCGGGTAGTTCAACGGTTTTAATCTAAATACTTCCGCCGTTATTTTTATAAAAAAATAATTATGTCGCGTTTTTTTACTACGACAATACTTTCGTTATGGGGTCCATCAATGATTGTGGTCATTGCATTTAATATTCCTGCACAAACGAATACTTTATAACCATCAGATACTTTGCAAAAATTTTCACATATCACCCTTTAACTTTAACCCTTTATCAATTTAACCATTTACGAAATAAAATAATAATTATAAGAAAATTGAATACTTTCATTTCATAAAATTCGGGTCTTCACAGTGTTTGTCACTGCTATGAGCATTGTCAATAGTGTATTCAAGACATATCTTTGAGTGATGGGATTATAAGTGATGGAATGCTTAGTGTTAACAGAATTACGAAAAAGTACTAAAGGGAGTGTTAGAGGTGATTCTCTCGAGAGAGTGGAAAAACTAGCATGAGTAGAAGCAAGTGATAGCAAAGGGCCTTAGTGATGATAGTAATTGGAGTAACTTTACGAGTGTTAATAAGCCTCACAAAGGAAATGATCCTAGGTGGAAGGCTATTCTTGCCATTTGATCGCGGGATGGAATTTTGGGTATGAGTCATTTCAAAGTTCTTCAAACGGCTTGGATGTGGTGACATTGATAGTGTGTATCTCTCGGTCGAGTGGGACTCGGTGTTACTTTGCAATGAAAGTGATGGACAAGGCTTCCCTTGCAAAGGAAGACCAGTGGCTCGAGACGAGAGAGATATTGCGATTCTTTGGACCATCCATTCTTGCCGACATTGTACACTCACTTTGAGACCGATAGATTCTCGTGTCTTGTCATGGAATACTATCCTGAGGTGATCTGCACACCCCGAGGCAAATACAACCCGAAAAACATTTTTTTTGAGTATGCAACACGGTATGTTGTTTATCCTTTTATTTATTTATGATTTTTTAATTGATAAGTATGTCTGGAAGATGCTTTGTTTTTAAGTTATCTCCATCTTCTATACCTCAAACTTAATAAAGTTTTAATGTTGGGAACATATTGTTTTGTTTTTGGTTACTATTTCGAGACTTATCTTCTCTGCTTCATGAATTGATACTTAGATAATCTGATGTCAAATACTAGAATGAGATAGACGTCAAATCTTTATACACACGGTATCTTTATTAAATGAGTTGTGTTTCAATTTCTAAATGATGGTTGTGAAACCCCCAAATCTAGGTACTTCAATTCCACAAGATTTGGTGTTCACTATACAAATATCATCTATCTATCTACCCGTAACAAATGCAAACCATGCAATAGATAGAATAAATCATCTCCTTAAGGGGTTACAACATCAGAATAAAAATTTCAATCCCAGGTCTAACTAACCTTTAACATCTGTTTTGAACATAAACAAATAATAAGTCTTACATAACATTATCATAAGTCTGAAACATGAATACACAATCACATAAACAATAAGTCTTCATCATTTGCTAATCTTGCCCTTCCCTTTGCTAGTAGAAGGCTCATCGGACCTTTCATTCTTAACTACAATGTTATTATTAAGCAAGAGTGAGCACGATTGCCCACAAATATAATAATGAAACAACAATATAATAGCATGCGAGAGAATCAAAGACTTCTGGAATAAAACTCAACTTTTGAATCAAGAATGAATAACAAGAGTCAAAAGAACTTCTGAGGGTCATAAGACCTTGAACTATGTCCCAGGTTATCAAGGGTTACACTTGAAACCTTTAATACTATAAAGACTATGGACTCTTCTACTGCATTTGGGGGATCGTTGAGCATGCCATCTTGTGCACAATATCTTAACGCTAAAGCGTAAATAATCCCCTATAACAGGGTTGTTCATCTCAGTTTGGCATTAGAGTCTGCACCAAAGGAAGTTTGGTTTGGATAATTCAACAAGATTTCTGAAGTTTAGAACGTTCATCAACTATGGACTAGTCAAATCAAAAAGGGTTCGCTAGTATAACAAAGTTCAACAATAACTGATATTTAAATTGAATAACAATCTCAAGAGGTATACAATAGAATAAGTATTGTATAGCAGAATCATACTTTGAAAAGATTAATAATTTTAAATATAACAAATTGAACTTGATCAATAGTAACGAGAATTTATTTGATGTACTTTCATAAACTTGATTAACAATAACAAGTAGGGTTAGGAAACTTGCCTCGTGCGAAGATTACACGTTAATTTGTACACGTTCCTTGATTTAATCCTACATACTATTTACATTCACAATACCAGTCAATTATAACGTAATTAGTCATCAAAAGTTCATTCTTTTTGTTTAACTCGGATTATGACTATACTTAGTCAAATTACCACACTTACTGTCACATAATTTACACTTCACGAACAATAAGCTAACTATGCATTCAATAATTCAATTCACACATAAATGTTGTAACGACCCCAAAATAGGTCCATTCCATCCAACCCATTCTGAGTCGCCAAATATATGGTACGAAAAACAACTACAACTTTATTACAATAATTGTCGTGCAAAATACAACAACATATATGCTGTGAGTTTGGATACAAATATATACTAATCAGAAGTACGTCACAATGACACCTTACATAAAGGTATAGTCAAAACCTGTTTTAGAAATTAGAATCTTTGGGAAGTGCTCAAGAAACCTTCGTATACATGGGAGGCCATGCTTTTAGGTTATGGTAGATATCATATGGCCACGTAATTATCCTTGGTTGATCCTAATAGCCCCCAAAGAAAAACGAGAAGATTACTATCATATTCTTCCCAATGGTGAGTCTTCTCTTGACATATCATTATCTCCACTGCCTCTAATTGGGTATTATACTCCAAACAAACACCAAGATTATATAGGTAGTGCTTGTAAATATACTCAAAGAAGTGGATGAGCCAACCATGTCTTATGATAACACGAGTTTGTATGTCATTAGACATCTTGTATGATAGTGACAAAACACCCTTCCAAAGTTGGGTTACACCACCCTATTTAATTCACCAAAATAACTATTAAATGATGTATAAAATACAACACACTAAAGTCCTCAATAAAATTATTTCCATACTCTTTAAGGAGAACCTCAACAACTATAGACCACCGCTTACTATTCCCTTGTTATCCCCGCCAACCCAAATACACTCTTATTACACGAAAGGAATTGTGAAACAAAAGGGTGAGCACAACTAGCTCAAGAAAGAATATTATAACTAAAGATACATAAATTATCAATAGTCTTCATCAATAATAAATCGTAGATTTAGAACATATGGTAGATGATAAAACTTTTCAACCATAGTTAGCAGCAGAATCTAGCGATCCATTAAAAGAGTCAAATAGACTATAAAGTCTATTGTCTTCTCACGTTAAAAGTCCGCCAACAATATTTTATCCTCAGTAACATCAATCAACAGTTCTTTTCCACAATCATATGAATAACTCATAATCATAATTGTGATTCTAAATTCTCTTCTCATCCGGACGAAGATAATTTTCATCACCGCCTTTACCTCGAAACATCAAATATCATGGTTATACCAAATCACAGTTCTGCTCATAATCATACTAATAAATTCATCTTTACCCACGCCCAAAGATATTCATCAACAGCTCATCTTTACACTACAAAGTGCTAAAGATATTCAACAATGTGTCATCTTTGCATTACGAGCCAAAGATATTCATTAATAATTCATCTTTTACTACAAAGCTAAAGATATTCAACAACAAAGTCATCTTTTGCACTACGAGCCAAAGATATTCATCTATCAAAGAAATACATAATCATTTCGAAGTTATATAACAATAATTATAACCATGTTGATCAATTCACTTGCACTTAAGCTAAAAATATTCAATTGTAAATTCAATGGTCATGATCATACCACCAACAATTCAACTTTTGCACTCTTGGCCAAAGAGAACCTATGGTCACGATCATACCAATAATCTACCCATCTTTACACTTAAGTCAAAGAGAAATATTATCATTAGGGTTATAAGAATGTTATATAAAATAATATAATCAAAACATGGTTTTAATTTCAAGAATAAGATTCATAAATCAACGATAATTTGGTCGAGAAGAAAAACCAATTTGTCGTGAATAGTACCAAGTATTCGTACATAAATAAGTATCGTGATAATGCAAATAAAGAACTCCTCGATACGAAAAAGATAAAGTTTCATAATAAAATTCATATCCATATTTATAACACCTTAATCCAAATGTTATAAATCACTTAGAAATCTCATAATCTAATATTATTAATATTATAATAATATTTTAATCATTTCTTAAACTTATAAATAATTTAATCTAATTATTTACACTTTAATAATTAATGCATTTAATCATCTAAAATGCCAAACTCATAAGATTTCATCATCATTAACCAAAACCCTCATAAAAATCTGCATATATCTCATATATGATTCTCAAGCCAATAAATCATATTTTCCAATTTTCTTACTTCACATAACATATTTAATTCATTTACTCATAACTAGAATATTTTCATGAAAAATACCAAATCAGTTCCAAAATATTTTTTTTTCTGGGATTTAGCATAACATAGTCCCATATTGAACATATATTTTCTCTAAATTTTAAAAATTCATTTACTATTTTTCATATGGCCAAAATGCCCTAATATTTAAACATTTATCATAAATTATACTTTTATTCAAAAATTCTGAAATTTACATGGTATACTGATATTATATAGATGTACTCCCAATAAAAATTTCATCAATTTTGGAGTTAATCACAAGGAGTTATAAATAGTTACTTTTAAAATAGTCTTTTCTCATAAAATCCATAACTCCTAATCTATACATCCAAAAATCGCGCCATTTTGGACACAATATATAAAACTCATCAAATTATCATTTCAAATTTTTCCAGAATTTTGAAGGTTCAGAAAAATTTCGAAACTAAAAACATAATAACCCTTAAAATCCCTTACTATCCTTACCTCAAAAGAAAGCGAGACTTGAATGTCGAATATAACACCGAATCTAACTTGCAACCGTATAGCAATACTCAAAGTATACTCAAAATACTCACAAGAATACGCTCGATAATATAGAGAGAGAAAACTTCAGCTTTACGGTGTGATTTTCAATTCTAACCTAAACACCCTATTTATAGAAATTGTTTAGAACACCAAAGCGAAAAATTGAATATAATAATAATATTATTATCAAATTTCAAGCCCACCTCTAGACATTTGAAATCAGCTGATTTTGCACATGTTTAATGAGGCCACAAAATATAAAAAACGTTTTTATTAATAAAAATAAATAAAACTTCCAAAATCAATTATTTCTAACTTCGAACTTCAATAATTCATAATAAATAGCCCTTTATCAGAAAATTCGAATCTCGCAAGTTTTTATAGGAAATTCAATTCTCTACAACTTTGCGTAAGAAAGTTTTTCAAATTCCAAATGTAAATTGACCGAAATCCACAAACAGACGATTTTACAAAAGCTATAATCAAATTTCAACAAGAAATGGGGTCCACCGACACATAAAACATGTTTTAAATATTTTTGGTAACAAAAATACTTCTCCTCCACATATACTCATATATCCCACATTCATCGTAAAAATATCATCATTAATATATTATTAAAATAATATATTTAAATGAATTATTTTATCAAAAAAGATAAAATATTAATTTTCAACAATTGTCACTTTAAAAATTTTCTCCATCTATATCCACATAAAATAAATATTTTCCTCATCATAAAAATCAATAATTAATTATTCACAAATAATATTACATAATCACAATATTGACAACCAAGCGTAGCTCCTCAGAAAGAGGGCTTTCCAATAAGAATTTCTCCTTCTTGGCAAAGCAATTAGGTGACCAAACCTCTTCTTAGATGAACTTTCTAGACATTGCCAATAATGTTATCCAATAATATTATTCGGATAATATGAATTATTGTCTGATAATGGAAAATATCGTGCAGTGACAATTATTGAAACAACAATAATATAAAATATTAACGTAGCAATTATTGAATCAATAAAATAAAATATTGAATAAAGAATTATCAGTAATAATTATTGAGTAATGCCTTCTTACGAAAAAAAAAATTATCATGCTTCATGAATAGTACTCGTGAATAGTAACTCGTGAATAAGTAACTCATGAATAAGAACTCGTGAATAAGAACTCATGAATAAGAATTTCATGAATAGTAATTAAATGAATAAGAACTCATGAATAGTAACTCATGAATAGTAATTATAAAAAAATTGAATACTTTTATTTCATAAAATTCGGGGTCTTACAAATGTGTTATTAATATGTTAAGAATTTATTTTAACGTCTCGTTATACGTCTAACATAATTTTATGTTCTTTAGATTTGGTTACTATCACATTTCTAGACTTGAATAATTAAAGAAATTTCATTTCTGGACAATCTACAAAAGTATACATGACGCCACCATCAAGCTTAATCTCTATATTGCACATGGTATAAAAGCGTGGAGTTAGCGCCATGGCAGTGACAAACCAAGATTACCACTTACGTAATTCATGAAAAATTGCGAAATATGGCCAAAACCTCCAATTAATTTATTCTTACACGAATTTAGACATACCCAAACACTAAAATACACATATAACTACTACCCAACCCTTCTAGAATGATTTTAACAAGTTTAAACACAAAATTTTCAGAATCAAAACATGTAATTTCACTGTTCTTGATGTTCTTGAAAGTTTTGAACACAAAACATAAAAATTAACACTACGGGTTCGTTATAACACCAAATTCGTCCATTCGAAGTTTGATTTCTTCATTTTAACATGCATAATTATATACAAGTGTAAAATTTATGATACAACATATGATTAACGTATTAAATTTGCATGTAAGGGCCATATGACCATATTTCTATACTCTAAAATTTTGAAGCAATAATATACGTCATATTTTTATGAAACTGATGATATGAAAATCTACAATATATAGTAAAAACATGCTATGATAACATATTATCACATATATATCCACATAATCATTATCATTTCCAATTACAGAGATTTTAACAGAACTTGAAAGCTATTTTTATGAAAACTTTTAATAACGTAAAATAGAAATTGGGTTGAAAAGATTACCCAAAGTGTAGATGAGTAGAGATGAAACCTTTCTCAATTAATTCTTTAATCACACAACTCACAAATTCCCTCAACAATTTCTCAATCTCTCTTTGTGATTTACTTTGCCAAACTTAGAAAATAAAAGACTTAGCAAAATAAAAGAAGGAAGACGTATATAATTACAAAAACTGACGCAGTTGTGGTCAGTTACTCCAATTCGTGGTTAACTGCCCAACTCCCAATAGGGCTCCGTTTGGCTAGTCTTAAAAGGCTCATTCCCATTTAATTTTATAAATCTCTTATACTATAGTTTAATAGTGTCACACCCATTTACGCAATAAATCAAATATCTTATTTAATTTAATTTTAAATAAAATATAATAATTTCTCATTAATTCACATAGTCACATAATTAAATTTCTCATTTATCAATTATGTCAAATTATTAAATATCTAATTAATTATTAAATTAATTAAAATAACATTAGGCTTATTAAATATTTCTTTTAATTTAATAAGCTCACATAATTACATACTTTGAATAAATCAATTCTCCACTTTAATTTGATAATATAACACATATAATTAAGTTAATCTACCACAACCTCATCAATTAATAATTTAATCTAATAATTGAATCCTCGGAAAATATTTATTTAATTCAATAAATATTAAAATTAAATTACAAAATCTCGTTTGTCACAATGGTATTTTGATACTTTAATACTGTATACTTCTGGTAATATGCAACCAGGTGATGTATTATTCTTACATAAAGATTGCTCCGAGTCCTGTCCTATTATCCCAAACTATTGAGTGTAATTTTCCCCTGCTTTGTTTCTCATTCTAATTGAGAGTTTTTACCAAATAAAATCCGAGAGATAACATAGGCTATAAATCTTTAGCCCCCATTGAGAAATAGTATAAATTTTAGAATTAGTACTGCCAAAAATGATAGACTAGAAAACTTTTGCCATAGGGATTGAAGACAGGATTCTAGGACCAATATTTACCACTCCAAAGAACACAATTGCACCCTCCAGATTTTAAGCAAAATTAGATCTCTAACCACTTGGTATTCGTTGTGTTGACACGGTGACAAAGGTGCACTTATGGGATCAGAATTGGACTCTGCATCTCATAATTTGATAAGTGGTCTCAATCAGGGTGATCCTTACTTTAAACTGAAAATGAAGTTTGCTCCTTTGTGGCTCTGTTGATTCTTAATGATTACGATTTGGGTATACGCGTACTAGGAATATCCTTTGAATTTTGATTAACTTAGCCACCAGTACAAATATGAAGTCATCTCCAGTCGGGTTTTAGATTCTTGAAAAGTGATTTAGTCTCTCATAGTAGTGAGATTTATAAATTTGCAGCAGGATGTAGACACACTAAAGGATTGTTTTTTTATGCTTTTACTAATTACCTGAATTTTAGAAGTGTTCTTATTTTGATTCATTTATTGCAGGTTATCATAAAAGATTTTGTATCCAGAGCTGTTTTATCACAGTTTAGGGTGCATACCAGTCCCATATCTGCCTTATGTTTTGACCCAAGTGGGGCTCTTCTGGTTACTACATTGTTGGGAAAAATCTATATACGCACAACATGCAAGTATACGTGGTCAACAAGTAATATAGTAATGAGTAGAGTATCGTTCCCACGAAAAATTATTAATACAAAATCACTAAGTACTAACCCGTAACCAACTTAATCTCATTTAAACGAATGAATTTCAAATTATATAATTAAACTACTATTAAATTCCACTAGTTAAATTAAGATTAAGGAGATTTAAGATCACAACTTCACTTATTGCTTCATTTAAGTTAACACACTTCTCATCAATTATTCTCTATCCTGAATTGTTAATCAAGAACACTAAAGCATATAAAACCACCTTTCGATGCATAATACCCATACTCACTTAAATCCACAGATGATAGAATTAAGCAAGACACCTTAATTAACTAATCCACTATATCTCTATGTGAATTACAATTAAAAAGGATTTAAAGCACAAGTTCTCTATAAGATTACATATGACGTAAAGGCATATCTCTATCCTAAACACGAATCATGAATTCCATCTATGTAGAAATCACAAACACATGCTATTATGATCAGATCTAAATCTAAACTTCATCTCTCGAGTTCATATAGATTATCACGGTAATTGATGACCAATCAATCAAACAATTAAGTCCAAATCACAATAGACAATCCTCACAATATAACATAATAATTGATAGCGAATCATATTAAAATAAACTACACAATAAGATCCATTGTAATCTCAAACAAAGAATTAGTTCATTGAATTAAAACTAAGAATCCACACTTGAATACACATTAAAAGATAAGAATAAGATTAAGGAAAAGAAGTGAATCTGTTGTCGGAAAATTCGTCCTCCGTCTCTCTCTTGATCTTGATCTCCAATGGCTTCCAAGTGCTTCAATATCTCAATCTCCTTCAACTAGTGTTTATCTATTTTTATTTAAAATTAAAACTAATATATATTTTTATCCCACTATACTATCTAATATATATATACATCACTAAGTTGCACTTTTTTTTTCTCCCAGACTTCCAACCGAATCATGCCTCCACTTTATTATATCCTACTCGTGGCCCCCACCTATCTCCACTTACTAACCCATCCAACATGCTGCCTTATTTCATCAGCTGCCTTTTTTAATCAAATCACCTTCTTGTATAATGCCCTTCCAATGCCCCTGTTCGGTAGTCCCTATGCTTTAATTCCATGTCCCATTCAAAATAGCAGGTCACGTGGTCTCCAATAGCAGCCCATAAATATCATCCATGACGTTGGCCCACAATCCGAGTAGCACATGAGATTGTAGCTGCTCCCCTTCTTGCTTCCTTGTTCCGTTCTTTTAATATATGTCCAGCCTAAATTATTTTGTTGCACCACAATCCCAATTAAAAAAGGAAAGCAGCAACTGCTTGCGTGTCATACCAATTGGGCAATTTTCAGCTAACAAACCATGCTCTCTCTCTCTCTCTCTCTCGTCCAAACCCAATCAAGAAGGACGCCTCACTTCAAATGGGAACCTCTTCATTAAACTCCCCGCTCAATGGATATAGTGTACTTTATCCAATAGGCTCATTCCTTTACATGTCCGTCTCACTCCATGTCTTCTATTTTGAATGTGACTTGCTAATTTAGTGAATGGGCAAAACGTGGGCTGCTCCTTTTAGCAAATTAGGAATGCATGAAAACCTTTTGCATGGACTCTTTGTTGCTGAATAGATGGGCCCTAATAAAATAAATATTAAGCTACACCCATAATAATAACATCCGTTAATTGCTAAGACCAGTCTTTTTTCACCACTTTCGCACCCATTCCGTTACCCAGCAGTGTTGGAATCAACTTAGGATAGTCAGAATTCAGGACCCTAGCCCCGGCGGGGGTATATGCTTGAAAAATGCCCGCCCCGACAGGCTAGATTTCTATTTTCTAAGTTGAAGACCTCATTTCCTGGCGAAGTGTGCAAAAATAAAATAGGCCAAGCCCGTGGTGCATAATCGACTTCGACTTTGCTTATTCTTCATAATTGCTAACATGTTGCTCCAAATGCCTCCTTTCTTTATCACTTGTCACACCAACCACCCTATACATAAAATAACAATAAACAAGTAAAAACAAACAAAAAATCAAGGAATTAACAACGAATAAGCTTGAATTAGAAACCGATTCGTGGATATAAAATCCACTTATCAAAATCCTCCAAACTTAAATCGTGTTAGTCTTCGAGCACAAAAAAAAATACCATGCTATAAAATGCAATGTAGTGATATGTAATCCATCTAAACTATATGTCTTTGAATCCCACAGTATTGATAAACACAAGTCTATTCAATCAGCCTTAGAGAAATCAAGTAAACATGATAATACATCATATCAAAACCAATCAACAATTTTCTAGTCAATCATCAAATCTTAGACTGTTATCACTAATATAGTGTGTGTGTGTGCTCCACAACAATGTTAACTGTGATGCCCCCAAAATAGGTCCACACGATCCATTCTGAGTCGCCAGATATCACACTATAAAAATCATTTACAAACTTCATTTATACAATCATTGAATC
The DNA here is from genome assembly GCA_020205615.1 of Panax quinquefolius. NCBI lineage: Eukaryota > Viridiplantae > Streptophyta > Magnoliopsida > Apiales > Araliaceae > Panax > Panax quinquefolius. The sequence continues at coordinate 144,739,459 of CM035161.1, read as the reverse complement.
GTCAATGCGAGAATTACTACACGTTAAATCTGTGAGTTTTAATACAAATGTATGTAACTCTCATGGTTCTTCGACCACAACCTTACAATGGTACCTTACATAAAAGTACAGTCAAAAACTATTTTAGAAATTAAAATCTTTGGAAAATACTCAAGGAAACCTTTGTACATGGGAGGCCATGCATCTAGGTTATGATAGATATCATATGTCCACAGAATTATCCTTGGTTGACCCAATAGTCCCCAAAGAAAAACAAGAAGATTACTATCATCTTCTTTCCAATGGTGAGTCTTTTCTTGACATATAATTATCCCCGTTTTCTCCAATTGAGAATTATATTTCAAACAAACTCCAAGATCATATAGGTAGTGCTTTCGTAGATGTACTTTCAAAGAAGTGGATGTGCACACCCTCGTCTTATGATAACACGAGGTTGAATGTCATTAAACATCTTGTATGATAGTGGCAAAACACCCTTCAAAAGTTGGGTTCACTCTCACCCTATTTGGCTTCACCAAAATTAAATATCAAATGACGTATACAATACGACACACTTATCTAAAGTTCTCAATAAAATTATTTCCATACTATTTAAGGAGAACCTCAACAAATATAGACCAATCGTTACATTCTCCTGTTACCCCACTCAAATTCCACTACACTCTTATTACACCTAAAGGAATTGTGAAGCAAAAAGGGTGAGCACAACTAGCTCAAGAAAGAATATCATGACTAAAGATAATTTATATCATCAATAGCCTTCATTAGTAATAAATCAGAGATTTAGAACATATGGTAGATGATAAAACTTTTCAACCATAGTTGCAGCGGAACGAGCAATCCATTAGAAGAGTCAAATAGACCATCAGATCTATTATCTTCTCCATGTTAAAAGTACACCAATAATATTTTATCCCTATAACATCAATCAACAATTTATGTCCACAATCATATGAATAACTCATAATCATAATTGTGATTCTAAATTCCTTTTCGCACCCAAGACGAAGATAATTTTCATCACCTATCTTCACCTGAAACATCAAAAATCATGGTTATACCAAATCACAATTCCTGCTCATAATCATACTAATAAATTCATCTTTGCACTACGGCCAAATATATTCATTAACAATTCATCTTTGCACTACAGGCCAAAGACATACAACTGTATTATAGAAGAGTCAAGTAGAGCATGATATCTACTATCTTTTATGAATTAAAAGTGTATAATCAATATTTTATCGCTAGACTCAAACAATAAATAATCTACATCATCGAATTATCCTCGCATTACTGACCAAGGATATTCATGTAATCATCAATGGTCAAGATTATACCGAATAATCCTCAGTTATAATCATACCAATAATCGTCCATCAATGCACTACACGCCCAATGAAGACTTTTACCACATCATCTATAACATTACGGGTCATGATTATACCAATGATCCCCGGTCATAATCATACCAATAAATGGTTCATTTATGCACACAAGCCAAAGATACTTATCAATCAATAGTTCATCTTTGCACGTAAGCCAAAGATATACAATCAGAAACTAATAATCAACAAATCCATCTTTGCATTTAAGCGAAAAGATGACTTTTATCATAATATATGCATGAGGATGATGACAATGATATAAGCATTAATCAACGAAATCAAGGATAAATATTAAAGACTTTAAATTTATCCAATTGTTTAAAATATCCAAATTGTCAACACGATCTCGCTTTGTGGAGTAAAATTCAAGAATAATATTCATGTACCAAAAATAATTTGGACGTAAAAGAAATATATTTTTTTTAAAATAGTACCCAATAATACTACCTATAATAATAGTACTTGAGATGAAAAGTACCCCAAATACCCGAGTGAATAATATTCAGGTGAATAGTAATTTGGGTGAATAGTAATTTGGGTGAATAGTAACCTGTGAATAGAAACTCGTGAATAGTACTCCGACACGAAAAGTGCCCCGAATACCCGAGTGAATAATACTAGAGTGAATAGTAACCAGGTGAATAGTAATTCGTGAATAGTAACTCGTAAAAAAATACCAAAAAAATAATATTCCATGACGAGTACAAATGAAATGATATCTCTTACGAGTATAATAGATTATACGAAACTGCAAATGGATTTTCACCCGCCATGCAGTAATCCACGTAGACAGATCATTTTCATAATTTAATAAGGAATGAATACAAAAGGATCATTCACCATGCATGCGGTAGTCCACATAGACAAAGTTATTCCAATGTAAAAAATAAAGAATGGAATAATGAGAAGAATTCATCATGCGTGAGATAGATCAAGAAAGACAAAGTTATTCCCAATGTAATAATAAATAATGGAACTGAATTCATGCGTAATCCGCACGCATACATGATATTCCAACAAAATAATAAAAAGAATCGGAACCAGTCATACGTAATCCACACGCATAAGATATTCAACAAAATAATAAAGAATGGAATAACAACAGAATTCACTTTGCATGCGATAGATCATTACGCAGATAGGTTATTCCAATAAATAATAAAGAATGAAATAATGTAAGAATTTCACCATGTATGCAAGATTACTTGTATGACGGAGTTATTCCAATATAATAATAAAGAATGGAATAACAACCCTTACGAATATTGAAAGAAAATAACTCTTCATGAATAATACGAAGAATAATACCCCTTACTATAATAATAATATCCCTTACCTCGTAAGAAGATCGGATATTTGGAATAAAGAAGTAGCAGACTTCGCTTCTTCTTTCTCTTTAAGCTTCTATCTCTATAATTTCTCTATAATAATTGCTTTTGTGAGACTTAGTGAATTGGTGAAAAATAATGAAGGAATGAACTTCTATTTATAGGAAAATATAGTTTTCATAATTGCACATTTTGGGGCTCGAAATATTACAGTAATACCCTCATCTTTTCCTTCATTTTTAATTTAGTCATGCAAGTATTATCAAACTTGCACCACCTCCCCTAATAGTAAATCATGTGAATCAATAGTAAATCATGTGACGTAATAGTTCTAAACATGTGAAAAAATTAATTATAGTATAGTACCTTCATCTATACCTCCATTTTTAACTTAGTCATGCAAGTATTATCAATCTTGCACCAACTCCCCTAATAGTAAATCATGTGAATCAATAGTACACACATGTGAACACATAGTTATAAGAATGTGAATTAATAGCAATTAATTGCTCATTTATCCGGTTAATTACCCGATTGGTCAATATAACCTCCAGACATCAATTATTATTGAAATAAATGTCGATTTTCACTAACACTAATAATTCCAACACAATGGAACTATCAATTTCATCTTTAATCAATACAAACTTATTCATCATTAATATTATAATTCACAATATTTAACAACCAGGTCGTTCTCAAGAAAAGAGAGGGCTTTCCGATAAGGATTTCTCCTTATTGGCGCGCAATTAGGTGACCAAACCTCTCATTGACAGAACTTCTAGACATTGTCAATATTGCAAATAATAATATGAATAACTTTGTCGTCTCAATTATTGATTTAATAATATAACATATTATGCAGATGATACTGTGACAATAATTGAATCAATAATATGAGAGATATGATGCAACAATTACTGTAGCAATAATTGAGTGACTTCTTACGTAAGCATCAATAATCAATAATGTGTACTACTATGCAACCACGCCAGACATTCTTTGTACTTTTTTACTACCGGGTAGTTCAACGGTTTTAATTGGTAACACTTTCGTCGTTATTTTTAATAAAAGATAAATTTGTCGTTTTCTAAATACGACAATACTTCCGTTGGGGGGTCCATCAATGATTATGCCGTCGAACGAATATTCTTTGATAAAAAGAATATTCCCCGGCCAAACGAATATTTTCCGACACAACGAATATTTTATAACAACTTGCTTACTTTGCAAAATTTTCAAATATCACCCTTAACTTTAAACTCTTATCAATTTAACTATTTACCAAATAACATAATAATTATAAGAAAATTGAATACTTTCATTTCATAAAATTCGGGGTCTCACATTAACTGATATAAAATCAAATTTAACACATAACAAGTCTCTTCGAAGGCATCATATAGTGTAAACTCAAGAAATCTAAAAACAAGATAGATCTAACTAAAATCAAAACATCCACCAAGTTCAAGAGTCCAATCCGAGATACTTATGCTTTACTTTTCATTACGGGGGCTTTTTGCTCTTTTCCCGTTTTATTGTTTTTTTTTACTTTCTTTTTTTTAACCATGACTGTGCAATGTCTCATTCCATTAGGCTAACAGTGCTACCCATTAGCGAGCTTTCGATCAACGACTCCCAAACCATATAAGACCTTAGGGCGCTAGGTGTAAAGACACTCCCTCGGGCGTACTTGCTCAAGTAACAAAGGCCCCGAAACAAAACTAGCCACGGTATTTTTTTTCATCATTTTTTTCTTTTTTTTAAGCTTATATATCCCAAAATTTTCCCCCAAACTTAAGTTTTTGTCTAAATTTAGCCATCCCCGCCTATTCATGTCTTTCATTCATTCAAACTAATATTATCCTTAAGAAGTCCATTATGTATCAATTTAAACTTAATCACCAATGAGTTGTTTCTAACGTCTTAACCTTGATTATACCGGTTTAAAACAGAAAAGATTCAATTCATAACAAGAAATCACATCAAAGCTCTAATAATTAGTACTATACTTGTCTACTCAATTCCAATCTCATCATTTGGCCAAAATAAATGAACTATCTAATAAATTGGAATCATGCAAGATGAACATAAGAACTAACTATTATTTTTGAATTTTTGATTTGATTTTTTTTTAATAATGAACCTAAACTAAATTAACAACATATGCAAAATAACATAACATAAACATGAAACTAAACATGCAATAAAGAACTAAACTAAACTCCCCCAAACTTAGCAATTACAATGTCCTCATTGTAAGAAAATAGCGATAAGTAGAAGAGAACTTCCCTGTAATAAGCTAAGCGTTAAGTGATGGTGGCGATGGCGGCGACGATCATTTTCCTATCCATTGAACCTCCAATACCTGCAATGAAGAGAGACAACATGGATTAGAATAGCACTTTGGAATATAACGTGATTCCTATGTACTAAATAAACTAGGAAAATATATAAATAATAAAAAAAAAATTCCTGGGTTGCCTCCCAGTTAGCGCTTGAATTACAGTCTTTCAGCCTGACTTTGTCTGGTCAACGCTATCCAATTCCTCGTCGATAATTGAGGAACCCTCCATCTATCGGAAACAATATAGCTTTTGGTAGGTTTCCATTTGTGATAGCCATTGCATTAAAGTCACCTAACATGCTTTGATTAGGTATGATCTCATTCAAGAACGTCCAACATCTAGGTCTTTTCTCCATTGTGTCTGCGAATAGATTCTGGCATTGAGGCTTTTCCAACACAACTGGTTCTTCATCTTTCTCATCCCACCCCTCGCACCATGGCTTCGAAGTTGTACTCGCTCTTACATCTCCAGGAGCTTTGCCGACGACATGACTACCAATCGGACAAGGTTTTGCAAATCTAACCGGATTCTTGAATTGTGGTGGAGAAAGCACTTGAGGCATAAATAACATCGGCTCATCATCGTTGGTTCTCATAATTAGTTCTTCAACGACCTTGTTTTCGTTATCCCCATGTGTCTCCTCTTTTTCAACGTCTTGTGGCTCATCTAGTTGTATATTTAGTTCGGGCACTTCATCAATCTCAGAATCCTCGTCATAACACCAATTGATTTGAGGATAGTTGTTCAAGGCTTTGAACATTTGATCTATCTTATTCTGAAGATTGTGAATTGACTTCTCTTGATTAATCCTTCTCTCCTCATTTGATGCTATGAACTTGGAAAACAATTCCTCCAATCTCGACTTTTCTTCTTTTAATGGAGGTTGATATGAGAATTACGGCGTGTATGTTGGATTTGGAGTAGAGTATTGATCTTGATAATTATAGCTCCATGAAGAATCCGGGTGATACCCCCAAACTTGATGATAACTAGGATGAGAATAGTTGTTGAGGTAGTTACCACCATACTGTACCGGCCCAAGACTTATGGTGCATTGATTACTCGGGTGATTGCCAGCACAATAATTGCAAGTAACTGTTATCCTTCGATTACGTTGGGCTGCAACGTCTAACCTCCTCAAAAGTGTCTCAAGTTATGCTGATAATGCAGAAAATATATTGAGTCCATCAATCCCCGCTCCCCTTGGTTGAGACATACTCGAATATGGCCTTTGATAATTGCATCCAGCCATGGTACCTGAAACGAGAGAAAAATAAGAAGATAATAAAATAAAATATAAAGAAAGAGAAAAAAAATGTTTAAATTAAGACTAATTTGATTGAAGCTAATATTGGCAAAAATGCATTAAACTATATATGCATAACACGCAAGTATACGTGGTCAACAAGTAATATAGTAATGAGTAGAGTACCGTTCCCACGAGGAATTATTAATACAAAATCACCAAGTACTAACCCGTAACCAACTCAATCTTATTTAAACGAATGAATTTCAAATTATATAATTAAACTACTATTAAATTCCACTAGTTAAATTAAGATTATGGAGATTTAAGATCACAACTTCACTTATTGCTTCATTTAAGTTAACACACTTCTCATCAATTATTTTCTATCCTGAATTGTTAATCAAGAACACTAAAGCAGATAAAACAACCCATCGATGCATAATACCCATACTCACTTAAATCCACAGATGATAGAATTAAGCAAGACACCTTAATTAACTAATCTACTATATCTCTATGTGAATTACAATTAAAAAGGATTTAAAGCACAAGTTCTTTATAAGATTACATATGGCGTAAAGGCATATCTCTATCCTAAACACGAATCATGAATTCCATCTATGCAGAAATCACAAACACATGCTATCATGAACAGATCTAAATCTAAACTTCATCTCTCGAGTTCATATAGATTATCACGGTAATTGATGGCCAATCAATTAAACAATTAAGTCCAAATCACAATAGACAATCCTCACAATATAACATAATAATTGATAGCGAATCATATTAAAATAAACTATACAATAAGATCCATTGTAATCTCAAACAAAGAATTAGTTCATTGAATTAAAACTAAGAATCCACACTTAAATACACATTAAAAGATAAGAATGAGATTAAGGAAAAGAAGTGAATCTCTTGTCGGCAAATTCGTCCTCCGTCTCGCTCTTGATTTTGATCTCCAATGACTTCCAAGTGCTTCAATCTCCCAATCTCCTTCAACTAGTGTTTATCTATTTTTATTTAAAACTAAAACTAATATATATTTTTATCCCACTATACTATCTAATATATATATACATCACTAAGTTGCTCTTTTTTTTTCTCCCAGACTTCCAACCGAATCATGCCTCCACTTTATTATATCCTACTCGTGGCCCCCACCTATCTCCACTTACTAACCCATCCAACATGCTGCCTTATGTCATCAGCTGCCTTATTTAATCAAATCACCTTCTTGTATAATGCCTTTCCAATGCCCCTGTTCGGTAGTCCCTATGCTTTAAGTCCATGTCCCATTCAAAATAGCAGGTCACGTGGTCTTCAATAGCAGCCCACAAATATCATCCATGACGTTGGCCCACAATCCGAGTAGCACATGAGATTGTAGCTGCTCCCCTTCTTGCTTCCTTGTTCCGTTCTTTTAATATATGTCCAGCCTAAATTATTTTGTTGCACCACAATCCCAATTAAAAAAGGAAAGCAGCAACTGCTTGCGTGTCATACCAATTGGGCAATTTTTAGCTAACAAACCATGCTCTCTCTCTCGTCCAAACCCAATCCGTGAAGAAGATTTCCCCCAAATGAACCTCTTCATTAAACTCCCTTGTTGATAATGCAATCGTCCATTCGGCTCATTCCTTTACATGTCCGTCTCACTCCATGTCTCCTATTTTGCATGTGACTTGCTAATTTAGTGAATGGGCAAAACGTGGGCTGCTCCTTTTAGCAAATTAGGAATGCATAAAAACCTTTTGCATGGACTCTTTGTTGCTGAATAGATGGGCCCTAATAAAATAAATATTAAGCTACACCCATAATAATAACATCCGTTAATTGCTAAGACCAGTCTTTTTTTGCCACTTTAGCACCCATTTCGTTACCCAGCAGTGTTGGAATCAACTTAGGATAGTCGAGATTGGACCCCACCTTGGTACGGGGTATATGCTTGAAAAAATGCCCGCCACTAAACTTCATTCTCTGAGTTGAAGACCCCCATTCGTGAAGGGTGCAAGGCTAAAATAGGCCCACCCCGGCGGGGGTGCACACTGACTTCTGACTTTGTTTATTCTTCATAATTTCTAACATGTTGCTCCAAATGCCTCCTTTCTTCATCACTTGTCACACCAACCACCCTACACATAAAATAACAATAAACAAGTAAAAACAAACAAAAAATCAAGGAATTAACAACGAATAAGCTTGAATTAGAAACTGATTCGTGGATATAAAATCCACTTATCATGCATCAATATATGGGAACAATATTAATATTTTTCGAATCATGCCATATTATTTGTAATTGGTATATTTTGTGGATGTAGTCAAATTCACAATTCAATATGATAGTAATTATATTGAAAAGTGAATTTGAGATGTATGGATAGTTTGGTATTATTGGGATGTAAACGTATTGCACGGTATTAATATTTTTTGTAATTGGTATATTTTGAATTTAAGATGTATGGATATATAGTAATATTATTTGTAATCGGTATATTTTGAATGTTTGATACATTTTGGCTTTAAATAGATGATACCTTCTAAACGTTGTATAAATATGTCTAAACATTGTCTGATGTATTTAATTACAACATTTTAAGCTAGAAAACGTTGTAGAATCATACCATCTACAACGTTTTCAAGCATCCAATGATTTCTGGAAAACAAATATACAACATTTTTTAAGAAAAAAATGTTGTGTAATGTGTCAAACCACAACGTTTTAAAAACGTTGTATAAATGTGTCAAATAGATGACACCCTTAACCACGACGTTTCTATAAGACCTTCTACAACGTTTTTTACGCGTTATCTATTTACTGTTTTGTAGTAGTTCCATTAGTTAAAATTGATACAAATAAGAAATTTTGTGCTTAATGTTTCCATTAAAATAGAGATTTAGAGTTTGTTATGCGATGAATTAGAGATTACGTGTTATTATCATTGAATTGATATTGTATATTTATGGTATATTTATATTATGGTATATTGTTTGTGAAATAATTGAATTAGATTAGTTGATGAAATTTTGATGAAATGTTTGAAACTTTGAATTGATGAAATTATTATGAAATATTTAAATTGATGAAATTATTGTGAAATATATAATATTATAATTGGACAAAATGAATTTGAATATAAATTTAAGAAATGGTATATTTATGGTATAATGACGGTATATTTATGATTTGGTAATTGATTAGCAATTGATGTTTTTATTTATTCAAGATTGTGGATAAATACTTGATTAGGCGACCAAAAACTGTTGATTCTTCTAATAGTCAATTATTACCAAGTTCCGAAGTAAGTGGTGGTATAAAAAAATCACGTGTGGAGTTCAATCCGAATGATATTGTTAGTGATCCGGGGTTACGTAAATCAATTGAAGACTTTGATATTATGATTAGAGATCAAGTTCGAAGAGAGTATTTGATAGAGGTCCATGTCAACCAATTGCCCATAATTATCCCTAAAAATACTTTTCTAATGTGAAGAGAAGCTTTCGGCCCGCTTGGTTTAAAATTTTTGAGTGGTTAGAGTATAGCATATTTTCAATGATGCGGCCTTTTACTTTTGTTGCTATCTATTTAGCAATTCAAACATAGTAGATGCTTTTACAAAAAAAGTGGTTCAACAATTGGAAAAAGGCAATGGAAAAATTTTAAGAACACGTGGGTGCTTCGATAGTGCTCATAATGATGCTAGAATACGACTTCAAGGTTTTCAAAATCAAAGGCAGAGTGTGTTACATATACTACTAGCACACAGACAAGAGATGGAGGTTGCTTATCGAACCCGTTTAACGACGGCTTTGGATGTTACACGCCTTCTTTTGAAGTATTGTTTGCATTTTCGTGGACATGATGAGTCATCGACTTCATCAAATAAGGAAAATTTCTTTGAATTTTTTGAGTGGTACAACCTATGAAATTAAGAGGTAGGTAAGGTAGTTAATGAGAATGCTCTTAGAAACAATCAAATGACTTCTTCAAAAATTTAAAAAGAACTAGGAAGTGTTTGTGCTGCGGAAACTACGTACACTTGCCATCATCAATGATAATGGGGACAACATATTTTCTAGTATGATTGATGAGTCTCGAGATGTTTCAATAAAGGAGCAAATGTGAGTTGTTTTGATATATGTAAACAACCATGGAGATGTGATTGAAATGTTTCTTGGTGTGGTACATGTGCCTGGCAGTACTTCATCTATTTCTTTGAAGAATGTTATTGATTAATTGTTTGCAAAATATAAATTATCATTATCGAGATTGAGAGGTCAAGGATATGATGGGGCTTCAAATATGCGAAGCGAGTTCAATGGATTGAAAGCTCTTATTTTAAAAGAAAATTCATATGCAAGGTATATCCATTACTTTTCTCACCAACTCCAATTAGTTGTTGTTGCTGTTGCCAAGAGCAACCGTATTGTGAGTGATTTTTTTTTTTTCAATATGTTACTATGATTGTGAATGTGGCTGGAGCATCATGTAAAAGGAAAGATAAACTTATATAGCTTGAACATGATAGGATTGTAGAGTGTTTGGAAAAGGGAGAGATAGTTAGTGGTAAAGAAAAAAAAATCAAGAAATGAGTTTAAGACGACCAGGAGATACTCGTTAGGGGTCACAATATTACATAACTATAATCTGTCTTATGTCTATGTGGACTTCCGTATTACAAGTACTTGAAAATATGCATGATGATGGTGCTTCTGATGTTAATAGCGGTATAACCATAAGTTTGATTGATAAAATGGAGAATTATGAATTTGTATTTGTGATGTATTTGATAAAATATTTATTGGAAATCACAAATGATTTGTCACTTTCCTAACAACAAAAAGATTAAAACATATATTATACATGCTGTGAGATTGATTGGGGTAATGAAAGCTCGACTACAAGATTTTAGGGAGGCAGAATTGGAGAATTTTTTGAATGAAGTCAATATTTTTTTGCGAGAAAAACATGATCCCAATAATTATTATGGAAGATAACAGGAGATCCCGCGGTTGTAACAGGCGCAATGGACAAATTATTACTAATTTTCATTATTATCGTGTTGAGATTTTTTGTCAGGTATAAGTATAATCTTTATAATTTTTTTTTCATTATTCCTATCCAAGAATTTATCTTTTTTTGTTGATTTTTCATTATTACATGCAATGTAGGTTGTTGATTCAATTGTTCAAGAGATGAACAATCGTTTTCCAGAAGCAAGCATAGAGTTACATTTATACATATCATGCCTTGATTCAACTGATTCGTTTTCTAAATTTGACAAAAATAAATTACTCCATCTTTCTGAGCTTTATCCAAAAAATTTCTCATTGATTGATCGCATGATACTTAGGGATATACTTGTTAATTATATTTATGATATGCGTTGCGATAATCAATTTTTTGGGATCGAAAGTTTGAAAAGTCTTGCTAAGAAGTTGATTGAAACAAGAAGAAATATGACTTTTACATTGATATATTAATTGATCGAGTTGACTTTAATTTTATCAACTGCGACTGCTACTGTTGAAAAAATATTTTTTGTGATGAAAATTGTCAAGACTAACTTGTGTAATAAAATAGTGGATAAATGACAGTCTGATAGTTTATATTGAGAAGAATATTTTTTCAATAATTAAAAATGAACAAAATTTAAGACGTTTTCAAACTATATAGTCTCCTCTTAATCGTATAGTAGAAAGCAGCAGTTCAAGCGTCAATAAATAATTTTTTTTACTGATGTATTTTAACTCCCCTCTAATATATATTGTCCTGGTTAAGCCACTTGTCATATAATGCCCACATGAACACAACATTGCCAAAAAAGTCCATATGAACACAACATTTGCTACTATCATGCTGATAAATTCATTGAATCGTGTATTGTTGCTATGAACTGACCATCGATATATATATATATATATATATATATATATATATATATATATATATATATATATATAACACAGCAGCAGCTAGCAGGCCAGCCAGCTAGCGCCATTCTAGTTATTCTTTGCACCTACGTACATAGTAACTCCATTATTTCATATAATATTTGTACCCATTTCATATGCATATGCATGCATATGTTTATTAATCACAAATTAAAATTACTCTCAAATATTTAAAGATAATACTAATAGCAGAACATAACGTATATAATTCAGAAAAACAAAAACCTGCACACTAATACAAAAGCTACAAATACTACAAACCTTTCACCATCCCCTTCCCCACTCCTAGCTGTGTGCGCCACCCGTCCCAAAATCAGTGCCCGAATCACCTACCCTACCCACCTGGCTCCTTCCAGTTCCCGTGTTGGTTTCGGGTGGGTACTCGGACCCAACCACATCTTCGGTAACGAAGTCAGCAGTGGGATTGGCATGAGCACTGGTAGGCACAATTGACGTCTGAAATTGCGAGGCAATCGGAATGTCACCGCCATCGGTGTAGCCTCGAGGCACAGCTCCAGTGGAGGCCGCCGCATTCTGGGCATAAGCCTCCCTTTTTCTGATATCAGCCAGGTCTATTTTCTCTTCCTTCCTAAGGGTAGCCATGTCTTTCTCCACCGGATCACTTGTGGACATTTTCTCCACCTGTCAATTTTTTAGCAATTAACAACGCATGCACTAATTAATTAAGGATACTATCAAAATTGAATCCATACGGACCATACTCATCTTTGATTTTAACCGATCAGGATATACCAAAATTTCAGTTACTAACTAGCAAAAATAATAATAATAAAAATAAATTCAGTTATTATCCACAAAAATAGTACTCTCATTTACCGTAATTTTTTTTATTAATTCCACACATACATTAATGGAAGTCACATAAGATGACACCATGCATATATATATTTTTAGGTTTGTTATATGAATAATTTTACTACAATAATACATTACTAAATTAACATATCGCTATTAAAGATCATATACATGAAAAAAATATGTCAATTCATATTCACAATTTTATAAATGAGCTAGGCCTTTTTATGGAATGGATGAAATATTATATACCAAAACATATGGAGTATCAAAGTTTTTACATACAGAGTATATTTTATCCGGCCATGTCGAATGATGATTGACAAAAATTCAGGAAAGAGATCAAATGTTATTCACATCAAATGATATATAGGATGTAAAATTTCAAACCTTCTCTTCTAAGACGGCCTTAGTTTTGTCCAAACCAGACTTGGCCGATGCCGCGACGTCGGCCGCCGCTTCCATTACCGATGCCACTACACCCTTTCCGGCCTGCATCGCCACTCTCTTTTACTAATTTCTTAGGTTTAAAATTTTCAACCACAACCTTAATTTGGAGGAGAAGAGATTGATCCACTTTGCATGCACGGTTAAGGTAGAAAGCAGGAACTGGGTGTTATGCCACGTGTAATGTTCAAAGTTACGTACGTGGTAATATACCTAGTTAATTTTCCTTCTTCTTTTGACACGTTGCCAACTCATAGTTCGGTGCTTTGCATGTTTGTCTTCCGGCTTATGCTTATCAAATATTTAGTGCACTTGAACTATAAATGCCCATGTTTCAGACTCTAGATTTTATGTTCAAGGTTTTGAGAATCAGACTATTAATCGAGCAATTTTTAGGTGTGTGAGTGTGGGGTGCGCGTGTGAAAATTAACAAAATAAAAACAAAAAAATTAGTGCACTTGAACTATAAATGCCCTTATTTTAGACTCCCTAGACCTTATGTTCAAAGGTTTAATTTTTAGGTGTGTTGAGTGTGGGGTGCTTGTGTGAAAATTAACAAAATAAAAATAAAAAAAATTAGTGCACTTGAACTATAAATGCCCTTATTTTAGACTCCCTAGACCTTATGTTTAAGGTTTTGAGAATCCGTTAATCGAATCAGAAAAAGTATACTAAATGGTTCAATCAGTAGTCGTTATTAACCCACTGATATTATTAATATATAAAAATATATATTATTAATAATTAATAAATTTTTTAAATATCTCATTTCGACCTGATCCGGCCTAGAGCCTGGGGCCTTAATCCGGCCTGGTCCGTGTCAAGATTACAATCATCCAGCCCACTCCACTAGGCCACTTCTAACAACTGCAGGTCCATTACAATTAAAAATTTTAAAAATAGTAAGCAGGCCAGGCCCGATCTGTTCGATATAGTAGCAGCATGCAGTTAAGTTTGCCCAGTTGGCGAGCAAGCAGCCAAAGCCCAAGTACCAGCTTAAGGACTATCTGTCTATTTTCATGGCTTATTTGTAAAATGGAAATGCAATGTTTGTTTTGCCTATGCTAGTTAAAAAATATTACAAGCTTCCAAAGTCCAAACCATTAATCATTAAGTCATTTACCATTCTTTCTTTTAGTATTCTAAGTATAGAGTGATGTGGTAGCATAAAATTATTCAAAATTTATTTCATTCATTTTAAATTTAAAGATACATTATTACTTTTTAAAATTAATTTGTATGCTATTAAAAAATAATATAATTTCATTTAAGTTTTGAAATTAGTAAATAAATATAATAAATAGTATTACCTCTATTCTAAATTATAAGATCATTGAAAGTTAATTTGAAATATTTTTAAACTCAAAATTGAGATAATTTATTAAAAATTATAAATAAATAAATCTTATAATGAGTAGTAATTTTTGATTTGTTTACAATAACCAACACTATCCTAACTAAAATTAAAGGAATTCATGTCAATTTTGAGTTTAAAAATGATTTAGTTAATTTTAAAAAGTCGATAATGATCTTATATTTTATACTCCCTCCACTCCAAGATAAATGTCTTTCATTGACTTTTGTGGTCAAATTAACTATTTTCCAAATTAATATATATATATATATATATATATATATATATATATAAGCAAAAACTTATAAAATTGAGTACATATCTCTATGTTTGATTTTTTTAAAATCTAAATATATATACTTAATTATTAATTTCAAAATGGCCAATTTGATCATAAAAATCAATAAAAAAAAACTTTTATCCACAAAGGGAGTAACAGATATAGTCGTAATTTATAGTTAATTTAGAATAAAACCTCCCCATTTCCTTAAGATAAGTACCTACTTATTTTTACATTCCAATTGATGGTTTAGATATATAACAGATAATATAATTTGATACATATGTACCTATCTTTCATCAATGAAGTATAAATTTTATTTATTTATTATTATAATTTATAAGTTGTAATATATTAATTTTAATTAATATATTAATAAAATTTAAAGTTTTAATTATTTACTATTGATTTCTTGTAAATACATTTAATTAATATATATATTAATTAGTTTATTTAATATTTAACATTAAAAGTAAGTTGATTACATATTAATAATAAGTCAGTTATTGTAAATATTAATATTTAACATAAATTTTTATTAATATTCCTTGCTATTATAAATATTAAAATTAATTAATAAATCAATAAACTAACTTTTAATTTTAAATAGTAAAAAGAAGTTAGTTTCTTGTAAATACTATAGTTTTTCATTAAAATTTTTATTTTTATAAAAAATTATAATTGTATAATTGTATATAATTGTATATTTTGTAGTTTTTATTTTAATATCTAATATTTAACATTCAAAGAGAAAAAAAGAGAGGGTAGGCTTGGCTTTAGGCTTGGTCTGGAAGGTCGAAGTCAACGGCCTGAGTTAGTCTGGTTAAAATTCAAAGCCTAACATATTGATATTGGATTAGACTAGATCAGTCTGTTATGCATGTCTAGAGGAAGGTATAAAATTATTCAATTCAGTTGTAATAGAATAAATCATTTCAATTCTTTATTTCATTTATTTTCTAATTTATTTCTTCACTTAGTCTATTTTATCAATTCACACGTAGCATTAAGATTGAAATGTACTATATTATAATTGTGTAATTTCAAAAAAAAAAACAAACAAGTTATTAGAGGGGAAGTGAAACCTCTAGAGCTGTTAAGAGTTGAAACTTTTAAGGAGATTACATATTTTATTATATTTTTTAAAATAATTACAACAATAATGCACTCATAAAATATTTATACAATTAATACACTTTTCATATTTATTTACAATATTAGTGCAATTAGAATTCCTTAATTTAGAGAATTAGTATGCAATTAGGATTCTTTAATTTACAGCATCAGTTATCTCCTTGCTCGCTACTGGAAAATTAAAGATTCCTCCCACACACGGCTTTGTGCCCAAAATCCACAACACATCTCACCCCATTTTCCTTCAAATACAATACACACCTAATCACATGTTCAATCTTTCTCTCTCCTCCAAATTGCACTTCTTTTCTTCTCATTTTGTATATATTATTCACTCTGCAATTTCTGCACCGAACTGCTGATCTATACTTCCATTCAAGTTTTTCCACTGCCCAAACAATGAAAGCCCTTCTTTCTCTTCTTTATCTGTATGCCATCCAAACCCAACTCTGCTTTTGTTTTGCTACTCTTCCAGATTCACAAATGCTGGTTTTGCCCCTCAAAATCCAACAAATCCCATCTAGGTCCTTTCCAGGATCTTCAAACAAGCTCCCCTTTCACCACAATGTCACCCTCACCGTTTCTCTCTCAGTCGGAACACCCCCACAGAACGTTACCATCGCTCTGTTTCTACAGTTTTTTCATAATGCAGTTGGTAGCCAAACCTTCATACCAAGGTAACCAATTCTATTTTATTAAGTTACCAATTTTAAGTTACCAATTTTATTTTTAATGTAATACAGTTGGTAGCCAAACCTTCATGCAGTTGGTTGCCAAGGTAACTAATTCATACTGCAGGTGTGGAGGTAGATTGGTTACCTTGGTATAAAGGTTTGGTTACCTTGGTATAAAAGTTTGGTTACCAATTAAGTTTTATTAAGTTACCAATTTCGTTTGAATGTGATGCCGTTGGTAGCTAACCATTCATACAAAGGTAACCATTTTAGTATTTATGAGTAACAAAATAGTCATAAAAAAAATTTCAGAACAATAAAAATTACATCTATTTATTTTAAACTTTTTGTAGAAGCTTAATCTTCTTCTTCTTCTCATCATGCGTTTTGACAACTGAGATTCATGCGGAGGTGTAGCAATGAGTAATGCGGAAGAGAAGCCGACGGAAAGAGAGAACTAAAAAAGTAAAAACTGAAAGAGTGAATGATCTTTTATGTGGGTATATAGTTTGGTTTTTAGGGATTTGATGATATGATTTAATCGAAGTGATGATGAGTGAGGGATCCAATTAGGAGGGAGAAGAGAATATTACGTACGTCATGTGGTGGTTGCTGCATTATTATGATCAGTTATGGAATGATCGATCGAGTAATTTTAGGAGCCCAAATATTTGTTTTTGTTTTTAGATCCCAAATATTTGAATTTGAATTATTAATTATGATAGTTATTTCTTCTTGATTTTAGGTTTCCTTATTAATGTGAATTGTACTATTTTTGTAATATGGGTCCTAATTACACTCTTTTTGTAATTATTTTGTTGATGCACTAATGGTGTAATTACTTTCTAATTGTTGTATATTTCTATAAAGAAGCCAAAAAATTATTGGCATATTATTTTTGAATGCAATTGTATTACTTTCTTTATGTAGAAAACTTTTTTAAGAACGTCTAGAAGAGAAAAACGGGAAACTTCGTCATTTAAATAGATATTGCATATCCTATTGTTATTCTCCAGTCTTGATTTGGAAGTTCTTAAATCATTGCTATGTGATTTAAAGATGAACTAGGAACATAAACAGGACATTACACAATAATGGATCAAAACAATTAAAGGATTATTTCGTTGAGGTTAAGCTCGATCATAGATGGTGAAGCGTCACACTAAGGTAACTAAACTTTCACACCAAAGTAACCAAATCTTTATATCAAGGTAACAAAACCTTCATACCAAGGTAACCAATCCACATCCACACCTGTAATTTTTTCATAATACAGTTGGTAGCCAAACATTCATACCAAGGTAACCAATTCAGTGTTATTAGGTTACCAATTTATTTTGAATGTGATGCAGTTGGTAGTCAAACCTTCATGCAGTGGGTAACCAAACCTTCATTCCAAGGTAACCAATTCAGTTTTATTAAGTTACCAATTTATTTTGAATGTGATGCAGTTGGTAGCCAAACATTCATACAGTTGGTTGCCAAATTTTTAGACCAAGGTATCCAATTCATACTGCAGGTGTGGAGGTAGATTGGTTACCTTGGTATAAATGTTTGGTTATCTTGGTATAAAAGTTTGGTTACCTTGGTACGAAGGTTTGGTTATCAACATTACATTACACATCACTCTCTTATTTCTCTCTTTCCTATGCAGTGCTTTTATTTTCCTTTGGACATGAATTGGAATTGGAATTTCTGGACATGAAGAAATTGTGAAAAATCAAATATTCACCTCCTTTCTCCATCTCATCGACCATTTTGTGGTTGACTCTTGCTCTGTCTCACCGGTGAAGGGGGAGGATGAAGATGACATTACCAAACCTTCAGACCAAGGTAACCAATTTAGTTTTATTAAGTTACTAATTTAGTTTGAATGTGATGCAGTTGGTATCCAACCATTCATACAAAGGTAACCATTTTAGTTTTTGTGGGCAACCAAATAATCATTAAAAAATTTCAGAACAGTAAGAGTTACATCTATTTATTTTTAAACTTTTTGTAGGGCAAATCTTCTTCTTCTACTCATTGGTGTTTTAGATAACGGAGATTCGCGGCGGAGGAGAGGGCTACTGTGAGGGAAATGAAGATTTGAATTTGAATTATTATTTTGAATTTGAATTTATTTTTGTTGTTAGATCCCATGTAAGACCCCAACTTTTATGAATAAAGAATAATTTTCTCAAAATATATTTTTTGAATATTATGGTGTGGATTTGATATAATGTTATAGTTGTGGGTAATATTTACAAATTTTACAAAGTAAGCAAGTGGTTATATAATATTCGATTGGTCGGAATATTCGCTTTTAATAGGGAATATTTGAACGATTTACACAATCATTGTGGACCCCATTAACGAAAGTATTGTCGTAGTAGTAGAAAGCGACATAATTATCTTTTATAAAAATAACTATGAAAGTGTTACTGTTAAAACCGCTGAACTACCGGTAGTAGTAAAAGTACGATGTCGTGTGGTTGATAAGAGTAGCACACGATATTTATTATCGATGCTTACGTGAGAAGTCACTCGCTTATACTCAATTATTGCTACAAAAGAATTGTTTGCATAATATCTCTCATATTATTGATTCAATTATTGTCACAGTATCATCTGCATAATATATATTATTAAATCAATAATTGAGACGACAAATTTATTCATATTATTATTTAAAATATTGACAATGTCTAGAAGTTCTGTCAAGGAGAGGTATGGTCACCTAATTGCGCGCCAATAAGGAGAAATCCTTATCGGAAAACCCCCTCTTTCCTGGGAACGACCTGATTGTTAAATATTGTGAATTATAATATTAATGATGAATAAGTTCATGTTGATTAAAGATGAAATTGATAGTTTCATTGTGTTAGAATTATTAGTGTTAGTGAAAATCGATATTTATTTCGATAATAATTTATGTCTGGAGGTTATATTGACCAATCGGGTAATTAACCAGATAAATGAGCAATTAATTGCTATTAATTCACATGCTTATAACTATTTGTTCACATGTGTGTACTATTGATTCACATGATTTACTATTAGGGGAGTTGGTGCAAGATTGATAATATTTGCATGACTAAATTAGAAATGGAGGTATAGTTGAAGGTACTATACTGTAATTAGTTTTTTCACATGATTATACTATTGAGTCACATGAATGAACTATTAATTCACATGATTTACTATTAGGGGAGGTGGTGCATGTTTGATAATACTTACAGGACTAAATTAAAAATAAAAAAAAAGAGGATGGTATTATACTGTAATATTTCGAGCCCCAAAACGTGCAATTATCGAAACTATATTTTCCAATAAATAGAAACTCATTCTTCCTTCATTTCTCACCAATTCACTAAAGCTATAGAGCAATTATTATAGAGAGAAAAAAGATGAGAAGTCTGCTACCTCACTATTCGAGTATCCAGTTTTCTTCTAAGGTAAGGGGTATTATTTCTTTCGTATTCATGAAGAGAGTTATTTCTTTCAATATTCGTAAGGGTTGTTATACCATTCTTTATTATTCTGTTGAATAACTCATTCTGCATGCGGTCTATCGCATGCCCGGTGAATTCTTCTTCATTTATTCCATTCTTTATTATTCTCAATTGGAATAACATGTCTTCTTCGTTATTCCATTCTTTATTATTCTGTTGAATAACGCTTCTCGCATCGCATGGTGGGTGAATTCTTCATTATTCCATTCTTTATTAATCTATTGGAATAACATGTCTGCATGTCTATCGCGTGTCCGGTAATTTTTTCTCTGTTATTCCATTCTTTATTATTCTTGGAATAACATGTCATGTGATTACTGCGATGCGTGGTGAATGATCCTTCGATTCATTCCTTATTAAATTATGGAAAAGATCTCATTTACGTGGATTACCGCATTTGCGAAAAAAATCCATTTGCAGCTTCATATATTCTATTATACTCGGTTGGTTAAAGTTTTGGTTTTTATACTCCATGAAATTAGTACAATATCCTAGATATTTCAAGGCTTCATCCAAAGATCTTTTCATGGAAATATTCTTCCGAGCATTCTTGAATTTTACTCCACAAAGCAAAGATCATGTCGATAATTTGACGTTATTGATTTCTAGATAAATTAAATTATAAAATTTATCCTTGAACTTATTTTATTGAATTATTATGTCATTGTCATCATCCTCATGCTTATATTGTGATGAAAGTCATCTTTGGCTTACGTGCATAAATGGACTTGGTATGATTATGACTAGGGATTTTTTGGTATAATCATGACCGTAATGTGACGAATGATGTGGTGAAAGTCCTCATAGGCTTGTAGTTCATTGATGGACAATTGTGGTATGATTATGACCAGGGATTATTCGGTATAATCATGAGCATTGATGATTACATGAATATCCTTGGTCGTGATGCAGGGATGATTCGATTTTATTTGTTAAGCTGAGTCTCAGCGATAAAGTTGATGATTTTTTTTTTAAATCATAGAAGATAGTAGATTTTATGCTCTACTTGACTCTTCTAATGGATTGCTTATTCCACTGCAGTTGTTGATCTAAAACTTGTTGTCTATTATATTCTATCAGTTGTTATATTGTTGAAAGCTAAGGATAATTTATTCTGCAGTATCTTAGTCAAAATATTTCTTACTGGGCTAGTTGAGCTCACCCTTTTTTTCACTGTTCTCTTCAGGAAATGAGAATATAGGTGGGACGAGTCGGGGAACCAGATTGATGGTCCGTGATGGTCGCTTTTAGTAGTCTTCACTATTCTATAAAATAGTGTGACAATAAATGTAATGAGGACTCCATTGAGTATGAATATTGTCTAGATGACAATATTCTTATTAAAACTCTTAGAATATGTTATGTCGTATTTTACACGACTGTTGTATAATTAAGTTGTATTTGAATTTTGTACCATGTATTTGGCGACTCAAGATGGGTGATGTATACCTATTTTGGGGGCGTCACAGTTGGTATCAAAGCTTAGAGATATGATCCATGGCCGAGATGTGAGACAAGAACTAGGAGGGAGAGAGACGGGAATTCTTTTCGCTAAGTATGACCTACCTAAGTTTATTTGGTATTTAATTGGCTCGGTGAGTATATAGGGATAATATGTGATATGTTAATTAACCCTTGTTTTGTGGCGATATTTGAAATGGCATCCAAAAATGTTGAGATAAGCAATGAAGCACATGAGACCGCTTGAGTCACCACAGATTAATACCTGTGATAATGTGCAACAGAAGACAATAATCCTCGTGTAAACAACAACGATCAAATGATGAACGATGGGATGTTCAGAGGTTTTATGCAATTCATGCAACATAAGCGAGGCGACTCTCATCCAAAATGCAGGTGGAAACACTGATAACTCTCGGACGGTCATCGCTAAACAGTTCAAGGAGTTGGGACCACCGGAGTTTTTTGGAGAGCCAAAACCACTTAAGGCGGAGACGTGGATAAAGCAGATCAACAAGATATTTGATGTCTTAGGATGCTCCGAGGAGCAAAAAGTTCCCTTTGCCACCTTCATGTTGCGAGCAGAGGCAGATTACTGGTGGGAATCTGTAAAGCGTACTCCTGAAGATGTCTTGGCAAGAAGTTCCAAGAACTATTTAACGACAAGTACTTTCCTGAAAGTATTCGTCACATGAAGGAGATAGAGTTCATCAAGCTTGAGAAAAATAATATGACCGTGGCGCAGTACGAAGCTAAGTTTTCCGATTTGTCTCGGTTTGCATCCCACTTGGTTGATAATGAGGAGAGAATGACGCGGATGTTTCTAAGAGGTTTAAAACCCGAGATACGTCAATACCTAATTTCTCACAAACTATGTTTGTATTCGGATGTTGTGAATAAGGCTCAGTTATTGGAGCACGATAATGAGTCAACCCAACCAAGAGAGAGCAGCCTACAAGTCGATAATACCAGTGGTAGCAGTCATCGAAGCAGTGACAACAAGCGTGAAGGGAATCAATATGCCAGAAATGGTAATCACTTCGATGGTAATCATGGCCATGACAATAAGAGTGGATATTTCAAGAAGAGGAGATTCAACAATGATGGAAAGACGTTAGCACCAGCACCTGTTGTTAAGGAAGGAGAACGACCGCCGGTCGTATGTTACAATTGTAGAGGGGAGGGACATATCAGTCCAAACTGCTTAATGCAGTCCAAAGCATGTTACAATTGTGGAAGAGAAGGTCACCTAGCCCGATTTTGTCGTGCACCAAAGTCAAGTCCAGCTGGGATGGAGGCATCAAAGGCCGTCCCAGATAAGACAAAACCGGTAGTTCAAGGGAGAACATTTGTCGTAACCTCCCAAAAAGAAAGGAATCCGAACGAGGTGATCACGGGTAAGCTAATCATAAACTCTAGCGAAGTATATACCTTATTTGATACCGGTTCAACCCATTTTTTTATTTCTCCTACTTGCGCTCAACGTTTAAATTTGACTCCAGAGAAATTAGACTTTGACTTATCGTTTGAAACTCTATTGGGAGAAAACTTCATTACATCCACTGTTTATAAGTCTTGTTTGATTCAAATCGGTAACCGCACGTTACCTATCGATCTTATTTCTTTGAAAATACTTGCATTTGATGTGATTTTAGGGATTGATTGGATAACTACTCATCATGATAAAACCGGTTGTTTTCGTAAGGTTGTTAGCTTTCATATTCCTAACCAACCTATTATGCGAATTCAAGCAACCAAACCACTAAAATCAATCACTGTCATATCAAGCCATAAAGCTATTCGTTTATTAAAAAATGGATGTCAAGCTTTCTTAGCCCATGTCACGGATTTAAAAAAAAAACGTCAGATTTGAATGATATTTCTATTGTTAATAAATTTCCTGACGATTCCCTAAAGAACTTCCCGGCCTACCCCAGAGCGCGTGAAATTGAATTTTGTATCGACCTTGAATCCGAGACAAAACCCATTTCCAAAGCCCCATATCGAATGACTCCTATTGAACTTCGTGAGTTAAAAACCCAACTACGTGAATTGTTAGACATCGGTTTCATTCGGCCCCAGACATATCTTTGGGGTGCTCATATTCTATTCGTGAAGAAGAAAGATGGAAGTATGCGACTTTGTATTGATTATCGGAGTCAATCATGTCACCATCAAAATAGTACCCGTTGCCTCGCATTGATGACCTCGTTTGACCAAATTAAGGAGCCAAATTCTTTTCAAAGATTGATCTTCGTTCCGGATATCATCGCTTGAAGATTAAAACTGATAACATTCCAAAGATCGCTTTCAAAACTCCTAGACGGCATTATGAATTCCTAGTCATGTCTTTTGATTGACTAGTGCTCCTCCTACCGCCTTTCATGGACATGATGAACCGAGTATTCAAGGAATATTTGGATCACTTTGTGGTCGTCTTTATTGATGACATCCTCATATACTCCAAAACCCGTGAAGACCATGAAAGCAACACTTGAGGTCGATACTCCAAAAGCTTCGTGAAAACAAGCTATATGCCAAGTTGAAGAAATGTGAGTTCGGCTTGAGGAAGTTGCATTCCTTGGGCACGTGATATCAAATCATGGAATATCTCATAACCCAAATAAGATTGAAGCAATTCAAAGTCGAGCAACCAAAGTCAGTGACCGAAGTACGTAGCTTTCTCGGCTTAACTAGTTATTATCGGAGATTCGTGGAAGGATTTTATTGAATCGCTAATCCATTAACTCAGCTGACTCGAAAAGATACGAAGTTCGGTTGGAGCGAGGAATGTATGAAGAGTTTTTAAGAACTCAAGAGAAGACTCATTTCAAAGACTGCTCGGCTAATACCATCCGCTCTTGAGGGATTTGTCATCTACAGTGATGCTTCAGGCAAAGGGTTAGGATGTGTTCTCATGCAACATGGGAAAGTCATAGCCTATGCCTCATGAAAACTCAAAGAATATGAGAGGAATTATCCTACTCATGATCTAGAGTTGGCAGTAGTCATTTTTGCGCTTAAGATTTGGAGGCATTACCTGTATGGAGAGAAGGTGGAGATCTATACGGATCATAAAAGTCTCAAATATTTCTTCACTCAAAAGGAACTCAACATGCGTCAACGACGATGGCTTGAGTTGTTGAAAGATTATGATCATACCATCCAATATCATCCTGAAAAAACGAACGTAGTAGCTGACGCATTGAGTAGAAGATCATATGCGGGTACGAGTGCAATATTGTCAACACAAAGGCCCATTTTGTATAACTTGGAAATGATGAAAATAGAGTTAAAGACTCCAGGGACCCATGTGATGATAGCAAATATACGAGTAGAACCAACTTTAATTGATAAAGTTAAAGCTGCTCAACTTGCGGACCTGGAGCTGATGCGTATGAGGAAGAAAGTGCAAGAAGGTGCTATTCCGGAAGCAAGAATCGATGAAGAAGGAATACTTCAAGTCAACTCCAAACTTTGTGTTCCTAACGATTCTGACTTGAAGTATAAAATCATGATGGAGGCGCACAACACACCGTTTGTAATCCATCCTGGGAGTACCAAAATGTATCGTAATCTTTGACATACATTTTGGTGGAGCAATATTAAGAGAGAGATAGCGGGGTTTATCTTAAGGTGTCTAACTTGTCAACGAGTCAAGGCGGAGCATCAAGTGCCAAAAGGTCCATTGCAACCACTTGAAATTCCAGAATGGAAGTGGGAGGACATTACCATGGATTTCGTTACTGGTCTTCCCAAGGTTTCTCAAGGTATAGATGTGATTTGGGTCATTGTTGATAAATTGACCAAGTCTGCTCATTTCTTACCGATACGAGAAACTTATACACTTGAACGTCTTGCTAGTATGTACATAAATGAGATTGTAAGATTACATGGTATGCCAGTATCCATAGTTTTTGATCGAGACCCAAGATTCACTTCAAGATTTTGGGTTTGTTTGCAAAAAGCTATGGGCACGGATTTACGATTTAGTTCAGCATATCATCCTCAAATGGATGGGCAGTCTGAAAGGACTATTCAAACTCTTGAAGATTTATTAAGACTTTGTGTCCTTGATTTCAAGGGAAGTTAGGACAAGTTCTTACCATTGGTGGAGTTTTCCTACAACAATAATTATCAAGCAAATATTGGCATGGCTCCATTTGAGGCGTTGTATGGAAGAAAGTGTCGTTCTCCAGTATTGTGGGATGAGGTGGGTGAAGCAACGTTGTTAGGACCGGAGTTGGTACGTATGACTATGGAAACGATTCAAACGATCCGACAACGTATAAAAACCTCACAATATCGACAAAAGTGTTATGCTGATCTTCATCGAAAGGACGTGGAATTCAATATTAAAGATCATGTATATGAGACCCCAAACTTTATGAATAAAGATTTAAATTTCTCGAAATATTTTTTTTGAATATTATGGTGTGGATTTGATATAATTTTATAGTTATGGGTAATATTTATAAATTTTGCAAAGTATTCAAGTTGTTATATAATATTCGATTGGTCAGGGAATATTCTTTTTGTCGGGGAATATTCGTACGACGGCACAATCATTGGTGGACCCCACAACAAAAGTATTGTCGTAGTAAGAAAAAGACAGAATTATTTTTTTATAAAAATAACGGCGAAAGTGTTACCGTTAAAACTGTTGAACTACTCGGTAGTAAAAGTAATACGAATACGTGTGGTTGCGTAAGTAAGCACACGGTATTGATTATTGATGCTTACGTGAAAAGTCACTCAATTATACTCAATTATTGCTACAGTAATTGCTACATCATATCTCTCATATTATTGATTCAATTATTGTCACAGTATCATCTGTATAATATGTTATATTATTAAATCAATAATTGAGACAGCAAATTTATTCATATTATTATTTGAAATATTGACAATGTCTAAAAGTTTTGTCAAGGAGAGGTTTGGTCACCTAATTGCGCGCCAATAAGGAGAAATCCTTATCGAAAAGCCCCCTCTTTCTTGGGAACGACTTAGTTGTTAAATATTGTAAATTATAATATTAATGATGAATAAGTTCGTGTTGATTAAGGATAAAATTGATAGTTCCATTGTGTTGGAATTATTAGTGTTAGTGAAAATTGACATTTATTTCAATAATAATTGATGTCTAGAGGTTATATTGACTAATCGGGTAATTAACCGGATAAATGAGCAATTAATTACTATTGATTCACATGATTATAACTATTTGTTCACATGTGTGTACTATTGATTCACATTCTTGTACTATTAGGAGAGGTGGTGCAAGATTGATAATACTTGCATGACTAAGTTAAAAATAGAGGTATAGATGGAGGTACTATACTGTAATTCGTATTTTCACATGTCTAGAACTATTGATTCACATGATTTACTATTAGGGGAGATGGTGCAAGTTTGATAATACTTGCATGACTAAATGAAAAAGGAAGAAAAAGGTGAAGGTATGATACTGTAATATTTCGAGCCCCAAAATGTGCAATTATCGAAACTATATTTTCCTATAAATAGAAGCTCATTCTTCCTTCATTTCTCATTAATTCACTAAAGCTATAGAGCAATTATTATAGAGAAAAATTATAGAGAGAAAGAGGAAGAGAAGTCTTCTACTTCACTATTCTAGTATCCAGTCTTCTTTTGAGGTAAGGGATATTATTCTTTCGTATTCATGAAAAGAGTTATTTTCTTTCAATACTCGTAAGGGTTGTTATTCCATTCTTTATTATTATGTTGGAATAACCTGTCTATGCAAAGTACCGCATACATGGTGAAATTCTTCTCATATTTTATTCTTTATTATTCTGTTGAAATAACCTGTCTGTGCGGTCTATCGCATGCCTGGTGAATTCTGTTGTTATTTCATTCATTATTATTCTGTTGGAATATCCTGTCTGTGCGGATTACTCATGACCTGGTTCCATTCTTTATTATTCTGTTGGGAATAACCTGTCTGTGTGGTCTATCGGATGCATGGTGAATTCTTTTGTTATTCCATTCTTTATTATTCTGTTGGAATAACCTATCTATGTGGATTACCCCATGTATGGTGAATGATCCTTCGTATTCATTCTTTATTAAATTGTGGAAATGACCTATCTACGTGGATTACCGCATGACGGGTGAAAATCTATTTGAAGTTTCGTATATTCTATTATACTAATCTGGGATATCATTTCTTTTGTACTCGTCATGAAATATCATTTTCTTTGGTATTTTTTTTGTTACGAGTTACTATTCACCCGGTTACTATTCACTCTAGTATTATTCACTCGGGTATTCGGGATACTTTTCGTGCCGGAGTACTATTCACGAGTTACTATTCACGGGTTACTATTCATCCGATTACTATTCACTCTAGTATCATTAACTCGGGTATTCGAGACACTTTTCGTGTTGGGGTACTATTCACGGGGTACTATTCCCGAATTACTATTCACCCGAAAAATATATTTTTTTGCTGTCTAAATTATTTTTGGTACATGAATATTATTCTTGAATTTTACTCCACAAAGCAGTATCATGTTGACAATTTGGACGTTATTGATTCCTGGATATATTAAATTATAAATCTTTAAAATTTATCCTTGAACTTATTTTATTGAATTATTATGTCATTGTCATCATCCTCATGCTTATATTGTGATGAAAGTCATCTTTGGCTTACATGCATAGATGGACTTGGTATGATTATGACTAGGGATTATTCGGTATAATCATGACCGTAATGTGACGAATGATGTGGTAAAAGTCCTCATTGGCCTATAGTGCATTGATGGACAGTTTTTGGTATGATTATGACTAGGGATTATTCGATATAGTCATGACCATTGATGATTTAATGAATATCCTTGGCCGTGGTGTAGGGATGATTCGATGATATGGTTTATTTTTTTAAGCTGAGTCTCAGTGATAAAGTTGATGAAAAACTTTTTAAATCATAGAAGATAGTAGATTTTATGCTCTACTTGACTCTTCTAATGGATTGCTTATTTCCGCTGCAGTTGTTGATCTAAAACTTGTTGTCTATTGTATTCTATCAGTTGTTATACTGTTGAAGGCTAAAGATAATTTATTCTGCATTATCTTAGTCATAATATTTCTTACTGGGCTAGTTTAGCTCACCCTTTTTTTCATTGTTCTCTTCATGAAATGTGAATATAGTTGGGACGAGTCGGGAAATGGAGTGATGGTCCAGGATAAATGGCTTTAGTAGTCCTCACTATTCTACAGAATAATGTGATAATAATTATAATGAGGACACCATTGAGTGTGGATATTGTCTAGATGACAATATTCTTGTTTAAACTCCCAGCTATGTTTTTTCGTATTTTACACGACTGTTGTATAATTAAGTTGTATTTGAATTTATGTACCATGTATCTGGCGACTCAAGATGGGTGAGGTATACCTGTTTTAGGGGCGTCACAGTTGGTATCAAAGCTTAGGGATATGATCCCTGGCTGAGATATGAGACAAGAACTAGGAGGGGAGAGACGGGGAATTCTTTCGCTAGTATAACCTACCTAAGTTTATTTGGTATTTAATTGGTCGGTCAGAGTATAGAGATAATATGTGATATGTCAATTAACCCTTGTTTTGTGACAGTGTTTGAAAATGACATCTAAAAATGTTGAGATCAGCAATGAAGCACATGAGACCGTTGAGTCACCAACGACCAATGTAAGACCCCAGCTTTTATAAATAAAGATGAATTTTCTATAAATATTATTTTTGAATATTATGGAATAAATTTGATATAATGTTATAGTTGTGGGTAATATTTATAAATTTTGCAAAGTAAGCAAGTTGTTATAAAATATTCGTTTGGTCGGGGAATATTCTTTTTGTCGGGGAATATTCGTACGACGGCTCAATCAGTGGTGGACCCCACAACGGAAGTATTTTCGTAGTTAGAAAACGACAAAATTATCATTCTATAAAAATAACTACAGAGGTGTTACTGTTAAAACCGCTTGAACTACCCTAGTAGTAAAAGTACAAGAATACGCTGTGGTTGCATAAGAAGACACAAGATATTGATTATTGATGCTTACGTGAGAAGTCACTTAGCTATACTCAATTATTGCTACAAAGAATTGCCGTGATCATATCTCTTATATTATCGATTCAATTATTGTCACAAGATCATCATGTATAATATGTTATATATTATTATTAATCGAGACGACAAGTTATAAATGATTAATAATTGTTGAAAGATTAAATATGTGTTGATTAAAAATAAAATGATTTGTGGTAATATTTATTCAATCCTTGATGTATATAAAGAGTCTGTTATGAGACGTTTGTGGTAAGTTTGATTATTTTATGGGGGGGCCCATATGTCATCATCTAAGAGTCTCTTCGTCAATAGTAATTACCTTTGTGAATAGTAATTACCTTCGTCAATAATATTTACCTTCGTCAATAGTAATTACCTTTGTGAATAGTAATTATCTTTGTGAATAGTAATTACCTTCGTCAATAGTATTTACCTTCGTCAATTGTATTTACCTTCGTCAATAGTAATTACCTTTGTGAATAGTAATTACCTTTGTGAATAGTAATTACCTTCAATCATATAGTAATTACCTTCACAATAAGTAATTACCCCTCGCAAATAGTAGTTGTCCCTTCAATATTACCAAGAGTTAATCGCCTCTTCTAAGATTCCAAGGGTTAATTACCCTTCACAAATAGTAGTTGTCTCTTCAATATTACCAAGAGTCATTTTGACCTTTCATTAAGACTCAAGAGCCACCCTCGCTTTTTCCATAAATAGAAAGCTCATTCCTTCATTATTTCTTACGAATTCATTGAAACTCTGTAGAGAAACTATAGAGAGAAAGAAGAAAAGTATTCTGCTACTTCACTTTTCCAATATTCAGCTTTTCTAAGGTAGGGAATATTATTTGTCGTACTTCGTAAGGGGTGTTATTCTTTCTTATTCATGAAGAGAACTTTTGTTATTCCATTCTTTATTATTCTCGCTGAAATAACTCGTAAAAGTGGCATACCCTATACATAACCTCAGATACGCCAGATACCCTATACTTGGTGAAATCCTTATGTTATTCCATTCTTATTTATTCTCATTGAATAACTCAGATACGTGAATCCCTATACTTGGTGATCTTCTTCATTATTCCATTCTTTTATTATTCTCATTGGAATAACCTCGTATCGTGCGTGTTTTACCCTATACTTGGTGACATTCTTCTATTATTCTCATTGGAACATCCTCGTTCGTGTGTTTTACACCTGACCGGTTCCGCCTTTATTATTATTCCGCTGGAACATCCTCGCTCATGTGTTTTACACCGACCTTGTTCCGCTTTATTATTATTCTCGTTGAACATCCTCGTGCATGCGTTTCACCGGACTTCGGTTCCGTTATTTATTATTCTGCTGAATAACCCGCCTGCATGCGGCCTATCGCATGCACGGTGATTTCTTTTGTTATTCCATTCTTTATTATACCCAAATAAGTTAAAACTTTGACTTCTATACTCCATGAAATTAGTAGAATATCCTTGATATTTGCGTTTCATCCAAAGATCTTTTCATGAAAATATTCTTCTCGATCATTCTTGAATTTTACTCTACAAAGCAAAGATCATGTCGACAATTTGGACGTTATTAGTTCCCAATAAATTAATTCGTGAACTTGTTTTATTGAATTATTATGTCATTGTCATCATCCTCATGTTATATTATGTTATCTTTCGCTTACGTGCATAGATGAACTTAGTATGATTATGACCGTGGATCATTCGGATAATCATGGCTTGATATAAATGATGTGACAAAAGTCCTCGTTGGCACTGTAATGCAAAGATGGATAGTTTTTGGTATGATTATGACTGTGGGTGATTCGGTATAGTCATGACCATTGATAATTTGATGAAAATCCTTGACCGTGGTATACATGGATGATTAGATATTGTGGTTTATTCATTAAACCGAGTCTTAGTGATAAAAATTGATGAAAACCTTTTAAAACCTAAAAGATAGTAGACTTTTATTTTCTACTCGACTCTTTTAATGGATCGTGATATTCATCATAGCTTAAACCGGTTGTCTATTGTATTTTATCGGTTTAACATTGTTGAAGACTAATGATAATTTATTCTCGCATTATCTTAGTTATAATATTTCTTCTTGAGCTAGTTGAGCTCACCCTTTCTTTCACCGTTTTCTTCGTGAAATGAGAATATAGCCGGGATGAGTCGGGGAACGGAGTAATGGTCTCAGGATAGCATTAGTAGTCCTCACTATTTTGTGAAATAGTGTGATAATAATTGTAATGAGGACTCCTTGAGTATGGATATTGTCTAAATGACAATATTCCTATTAGAACTCTCGCTTTATGTATTGTCGATATTACACCTACGTATGTATAATTAAGTTTGTATTTGAATTTATGTTCCATGTAAGTGGCGACCCAAGATGGGTGACGATATACCTAATTTTGGTGGCGCCATTGGTTGGTATCGAGCTTAGGGATATGATCCTAATTGAGATGTGAGATAAGAATTAGGAGGGGAGAGACGGGAATTCCTTCGCTAGTATGACCTACCTAAATTTATTTGGTATTTAATTGGTCTCACGAGTATAGGGATAATATGTGATATGTTAATTAACCCTTGTTTTGTGACAAAGGTTGTTTGAGAATAACATCCGAAAATGCCGAGATAAGCAATGAAGCACATGAGAGTGTTGATTCAATTTCAAACAAAAGGTAACGACCAACAATACGATAATAATCATATCGGTGGCAAATTCTATCATCGTAACAATGATAACCATCGTGGGGAAATTATCATGCTAAGAATGGTAACCACTTCGGTGGTAATCATGACAAAGATAATAGAAGTGGAAATTGCAAGAAGAGAAGGTCATTTAGCTCAATTTTGTTGTGCACCAAAGTCAAGTCTAGTGGGACTATGGCACCAAAGGTGGATATGGACAAAACAAAGTCGTTGGTTTTAGGAAGTGCATTTTTCATGACTTCTCAAAAAGCGAGTAAACCGAACGGGTTAGCACGGGTTAGTTAATTATAAATTGCGAAGTCTATACCTTATAAGATACCGGTTCTACCCATTATTTTATCTCTCTTGCTTATGCTCAACGCTTAAATTTGACTCGGAGAAGTTAGGCTTTGACTTATTGTTTGAAACTTCGTTAGGAGCCTTCGCTATCGCTTACTATTTTTAAATCTTGTTTGATTCAAATAAACACTTTCACGCTACTCGTTGATCTTATCTTTTTGAAAATACTTGCCTTTGATGTGATTTTAGGAATCAATTGGTTAACTACTCATCATGCTTTTCGTAAGGTTGTTAGCTTTTATATTTATAACCAACCTGTTGTGCGAATTCAAGTAACCAAACTACTAAAGTCAATTATTGTCATATCAAGCTATAAGTAAAGAGCCCCGAACCTTTCGTTGTTGACTTCCTTGTGTGGAATGCACCAAAGCCAGACTTTCTGTAGGTGACATTGCGAATGAAGATGGCAAGTTTATAGGTATCATTGTGAGGTGCTATCTAGGTTAAGGGATAGAAGTCACAGTTGGTATCAATGTGACGTACTATCCAAGTCTTGGATGAGAGTCACAGCTTTTGAATGATATTTCTATTATTAATAAATTTCCGGCGATATTCTTGAAGACTTCTTAGCCTACTTAGAGCGTGAAATCGAATTTCATATCGACCCCAAAGATAAAACCCATTTCTTAAACCTCAAATATTTCTTCAACTAAAATGAATAGCTTTACGTGGTTTATGATGAAAGTCATAATAAAAGCATTGGACTAATGAAAATCATGGGTATACGTGGTATTAGTAAGTGTTATGATGAGTTATGTTGGTTAGTATGTGAAAACATAAAAGTTTCTTAGAAATCACAAAGGGTTGAAAAATCGATTTTTGGTAAAAACGTAACATGAAATTCAATCACCATATCTCCTATTATATTTTGAATTTTGAGTGTGGTCAAGTCCTAGAGTTAGATCTATGAGTTTTGTAACTTATCCAAGTGGAATCACCGGAAAAGGTGTTGTAGATTTTCGTGTGGATCTGAAATTAGCAAAAGAGTCCAAAGTTGCAAATTACAAAAACGCTCACTGCCACAATTTTTAAGGGGCTGTTTCGGCCTCTAAATTTATGTGAAAAAATTCTGGCCTTTTGGGACATGAAAATATATGGTATAAAGTACCTCCTGTCCAAAAATGAGCTCATTCTGACTTAAAATGAACAAGTTATGACCATTTCAATATTTAGGTTTTTTCGACGAAAAATGCTATAACCGGAGTTCTATAACTCCGATGACCATGAAATTTAAATCGAGGCTCACATTAACATGTGTAAGGTCCTTCCAAGATGTGGAAATTTTTGAGTTAAACTTGAGGTAGCTAATTTCTTAAGGAATTAATTAGAAATTAATTTTTGAAAAATAGTAAATAAATTTTAAAATTCCGAGAAAAATATATTTTCATTATGGGACTATATTATGCTAAATCCCAGAAAAGAAATATTTTTGGGACTGATTTGGTATTTTCATGAAAATAGTTTAATTACTGAACATATGAGTTAAATATGTTATGTGAAGTAACAAAGTTGAAAATAGGATTTTATAGCTAGAGAATCCTATATGTAGTAGTATATGCATATTTTTTTGATGAGGATTTGATAATTGGTGATGATATCTTATGAGTATGACATTTTTGAATGATTAAATGCATTATATGGTAAAGCGTAAACAATTGAGATAAATTGTTTATAAATTTAAGAAGTGATTAAAATATTGTTATAATATTAATGATATTAGATTATGAGATTATTAAGTGATTGATAACATGGGGATATTCTTGAATCTCGGATAAATTATATTATAAATGTTTAATATTTATCTTTTATCTCATTTGATTGATTCTTTATATCATCGACATGATCCTCATGCTTATATTATGTTGAAAGTCATCTCAGCTCACGCAAGCATAGATGAACTTGGTATGATTATGACCGGATTGTTTGTTTTCGGTATAATCATGACCGTAATTGAAAACACGATTATCTTTGCACGTAGTCATGGATAATTTGTGGTCGTATACTAATGAATACACGATTATCTTTGCACGTAGTGCATGGATAATTTGTGGTCGTGATACTAATGAATACACGATTATCTTCGTAGTAGTGCATGGATAATTTGTGTCGTGATACTAATGAATACACGATTATCTTTGGTAGTAGTGCATGGATAATTTGTGGTCGTAATACTAATGAATACACGATTATCTTTGGGGTCAGAAGGCATGGATAATTTGTGGTCGTGATACTAATGAATACACGATTATCTTTGGTAGTAGTACGGATAATTTGTGGTCGTGATACTAATGAATACACGATTATCTTTGGTAGTAGTATGGATAATTCGTATCGTGATACTAATGAATATCATCGGCTGTAGTGCGGGGATGATTCGATGATATGGATTAATTATTGAAATTTGAGTCTCGTGAATGAAATATTAATTCATGGATGTGGTAAAAGTCATCTTTGTCAGAAAAGTGCATTGATAGACTCGGTATGATTACGACCAAGGATTATTCGGTATAATCATGATCAGATTGAAAACACGAATATCCTCGGCCAAGAAGGTGCATGGATAATTCGTGGTCGTGATACTATTATTCAAAGGCCTTAGCATTATTGGATTTACAAATTGTATATCTTTAGCTTCAGTAGTGCAAAAGATGAATTGTTAATGAATATCTTTGGCGGATTATGAAGATGAATTTAATATTTTTAACGATAAAGGTATTCAAGGTATCCTCACCTCTTTATCATATCGTATCGCACCCTAATTTCGAGGGCGAAATTTCATAAGAAGGGAGGTTGTAAGACCCCAACTTTTATAAATAAAGATGAATTTTCTATAAATATTATTTTTGAATATTATGGAATAAATTTGATATAATGTTATAGTTGTGGGTAATATTTATAAATTTTGCAAAAGTAAGCAAGTTGTTATAAAATATTCGTTTGGTCGGAAAATATTCTTTTTATCTGGGAATATTCGTACGACTTTACTCAATCGATGGTGGACCCCACAACGAAAAGTATTGTCGTGTTAGAAAATGACAAAATTATCTTTCTATAAAAATAACTAGCAGAGGTGTTACCAATTAAACTGTTGAACTACCCTAGAGTAAAAGTACAAAGAATATGTCTGTCAGTTAAGTAGTACACTCGATATTGATTATTGATGCTTACGTGAGAAGTCTCTTAGCTATACTCAATTATTACTACACAGAATTGCTTGCATCATATCTCTTATATTATTGATTCAATTATTGTCACATTATCATCTGTATAATATGTTATATTATTAAATTAATCGAGACGACAAGTTATAAATGATTAATAATTGTTGAAAGATTAAATATGTGTTGATTAAAAATAAAATGATTTGTGGTAATATTTATTCAATCCTCGATGTATATAAAGAGTCCATATGAGACGTTTGTGGTAAGTTTGATTATTTTATGGGGGGGGCCATATGTAATCATCTAAGAGTCTCTTCGTCAATAGTAATTACCTTTGTGAATAGTAATTACCTTCGTCAATAGTATTTACCTTCGTCAATAGTAATTACCTTTGTAAATAGTAATTACCTTTGTGAATAGTAATTATCTTTGTGAATAGTAATTACCTTCGTCAATAGTATTTACCTTCGTCAATAGTATTTACCTTCGTCAATAGTAATTACCTTTGTGAATAGTAATTACCTTTGTGAATAGTAATTACCTTCGTCAATAGTAATTACCTTCGTCAATAGTAATTACCCCTTCGCAAATAGTAGTTGTCCCTTCAATATTACCAAGAGTTAACTGCCTCTTCGGTGTTCCAAGGGTTAATTACCCCTTCGCAAATAGTAGTTGTCTCTTCAATATTACCAAGAGTCATTTTGACCCTTCGTTAAGACCAAGAGCCACCCTCAGTTTTTCTATAAATAGAAAGCTCATTCCTTCATTATTTCTTACGAATTCACTGAAACTCTAGAGAGAGAAACTATAGAGAAAGAAGAAAAGTATTCTGCTACTTCACTTTTCCAATATTCAGCTCTTCTAAGGTAGGGAATATTATTTGTTGTACTCGTAAGGGGTGTTATTCTTTCTTATTCATGAAGAGAACTTTTGTTATTCCATTCTTTATTATTCTGTTGGAATAACCTGTAAAAGTGGCATACCCTATACATAACCTGTATACGCGGCATACCCTATACTTGGTGAAATCCTTATGTTATTCCATTCTTATTTATTCTGTTGGAATAACCTGTATACGCGGAATCCCCTATACTTGGTGATCTTCTTCTGTTATTCCATTCTTTATTATTCTGTTGGAATAACCTGTATACGTGGTTTACCCTATACTTGGTGACATTCTTCTATTATTCTGTTGGAACATCCTGTCTGTGTGTTTTACACCGACCTGGTTCTGTCTTTATTATTATTACGTGGAACATCCTATCTGTGTGTTTTACACCGGACTGGTTCCGCTTTTATTATTATTCGCTTGGAACATCCTCGTTGCATGCGCTTTACACCGACTGGTTCCGTTATTTATTATTCTGTTGAATAACTTTGCTGCTGCATGGTGCTATCATCGCATGCATGGTGATTTCTTTTGTTATTCCATTCTTTATTATACCCAAATTGGTTAAAACTTTGACTTCTATACTCCATGAAATTAGTAGAATATCCTTGATATTTGTGTTTCATCCAAAGATCTTTTCATGGAAATATTCTTCTCGATCATTCTTGAATTTTACTCTACAAAGCAAAGATCATGTTTACAATTTGACGTTATTAGTTCCTGAATAAATTAATTCGTGAACTTGTTTTATTGAATTATTATGTCATTGTCATCATCCTCATGTTATATTATGTTATCTTTGGCTTACGTGCATAGATGAACTTAGTATGATTATGACCGAGGATCATTCGGTATAATAATCACGGCTTGATATAAATGATGTGACAAAAGTCCTCAAAGGGTCTGTAATGCAAATGATGGATAGTTTTTGGTATGATTATGACCGTGGGTGATTTGGTATAGTCATGACCATTGATAATTTGATAAAAATCCTCGACCGTGGTACGGGATGATTAGATATTGTGGTTTATTCATTAAACCGAGTCTTAGTGATAAAAATTGATGAAAACCTTTTAAAACCTAAAAGATAGTAGACTTTTATTTTCTACTTGACTCTTTTAATGGATTGCAGATATTCACCGCAGCTTAAACCGGTTGTCTCATTGTATTTTATCGCTTTAACATTGTTGAAGACTAATGATAATTTATTCGCATTATCTTAGTCATAATATTTCTTCTTGAGCTAGTTGAGCTCACCCTTTCTTTCACCGTTTCTCTTGAAAATGAGAATATAGTCGGGACGAGTCGGGGAAAGGAGTAATGGTCCGAGAGGATAGCATTAGTAGTCCTCACTATTCTGTGAAATAGTGTGATAATAATTGTAATGAGGACTCCTTGAGTATGGATATTGTCTAAATGACAATATTCCTATTAGAACTCTCAGTTTATATATTGTCGTATGTTACACGACAGATGTATAATTAAGTTTGTATTTGAATTTATGTACCATGTAAGTGGCGACCCAAGATGGGTGACGTATACCTAATTTTGGGGGCGTCACAACCAATACCCAAGATAATGTGCAACAGGAAGACAATAATCCTCAGGTAAACAATAACACCGATGAAATGATGAACGATGGGATGTTCAGAGGCTTTATGTAATTCATGCAACATCAGGCGAGAGAGACTCCTGTTCATAATGCTGGTAGAAACAATGGCAACCCACGGCTGGTCACTGCTAAGTAGGTCAAGGAGCTGGGACCGCCGGAGTTTTTGGGAAAGCCAGAACTACTTAAGACGGAGACGTGGTTAAAGCAGATCACCAAGATATTTGATGTCTTGGGATGCCCCGAAGAGCAAAAGGCTCCCTTTGCCACCTTTATGTTACGTGAAGAGGCAGATTACTTGTGGGAATCTGTTAAACGTACCCAGCCTGATGCACTCAAGATGTCTTGGGAGAAGTTCCAAGAGCTGTTCAACGACAAGTACTTTCCCGAAAGTATTCGTCACATGAAGGAGGTGGATTTTATCAAGTTGGAGCAAAATAATATGACCGTGTCGTAATACGAGGCTAAATTTGCGGAGTTATCCCGGTTTGCATCCCATTTGGTCAATAATGAGGAACGAATAACGTGAATATTTCTAAGAGGTTTGAAACCCGATATACGACAATACCTTATTTCTCATAAACTTTGTTTATATTCAGATGTTGTGAATAAGGCTCAGTTATTGGAGCGCGATAATGAGTCAGCACAACCAAAAGGCAATGACCAACAACACGATAATAATCGTACCGATGGCAACGGCCATCGGAACAATGATAACCATCATGCCAAGAATGGTAACCACTTCGGTGGTAATCATGGCCAAGATAATAGAAGTGGAAAATTCAAGAAGAGAAGATTTAACGATGATGGGAAGACGTCGGCAGCAGCACTAACACCAACAAAAAATTCTAGGGGAGGAGAACGACCGCCAGTTAGATGCTATAGATGCGGAGAGGAGAGACACATAATTCCAAACTGTTCACAGCCTTCCAAGGTATGTTTTAGTTGCAGAAAAGACGGTCACATAGCTCGATTTTGTCCTGTAGCGAAATCAAGTCCAGCTAGGACGGTGACACCAAAGGCGGATACAGACAAAATAAAGTCTGTGGTTTCAGGAAGAGCATTTTTTGCGACTTCTCAAAAAGCGAGTAACCCAAACGAAGTTAACACAGGTTAGTTAATTATAAATTCTTGCGAAGTCTATACCTTATTAGATACCGGTTCTATCCATTCTTTTATCTCTTTTGCTTGCGCTTAACGTTTAAATTTAACTCTAGAGAAGTTAGACTTTGACTTATTGGTTGAAACTTCGTTAGTAGAAACCTTCGTTACCTCCACTATTTATAAATCTTGTTGATTCAAATCGACACTTTCGCGTTACCTCTCGATCTTATCTCTTTGAAAATACTTGCCTTTGATGTGATTTTAGGAATCGATTGGTTAACTACTCATCAAGCTTTTCGTAAGGTTGTTAGCTTTCATACTCCTAACCAACCTGTTATGCGAATTCAAGTAACCAATCCACTAAAAGTCAATCATTGTTATATCAAGCCATAAGTAAAGAGCCCCGAGCCTTTCGTTATTGACTTCCTTGTGTAGAATGCACCGAAGCCAGACTTTCTGTAGGCGACGTCGTGAATGGCGATGGTAAGTTGATAGGTATCAATGTGACGTACTATCCAAGTCTTGGATGAGAGTCACGGTTTTGAATGATATTTCTATTGTTAATAAATTTCCTGACGTATTCTTGAATACTTCCCGGCCTACCCCAGAGCGTGAAATCAAATTTTGTATTGACCCCAGTATAAAACCCATTTCTAAAACCCTTAAATATTTCTTCACCTAGAACGAACGTATTATGCGCCAAGGACGTTGGCTCGAGCTGTTGAAGATTACGACTATACCATTCAATATCATCGTGGAAGAGCGAACG
Organism: Panax quinquefolius; assembly: GCA_020205615.1. Classification (NCBI taxonomy): domain Eukaryota; kingdom Viridiplantae; phylum Streptophyta; class Magnoliopsida; order Apiales; family Araliaceae; genus Panax; species Panax quinquefolius. The sequence goes on along the minus strand of CM035161.1, from coordinate 144,698,864 downwards.
TGGTAGCTAACGTGTTGAGTAAAAGATCGTATGCATTTACAAGTGCGATGTTGTTAACAAAAAAACCTATTTCGTATAACTTACAAATGATGAAGATAGAGTTAAAGACTCTAAGGACCCACGTGAAGATAACGAATATACGATTAGAATCGACTTTAATCGATAATGTTAAAATCGCTCAAGCTGCACACCCAGAGCTGATGAATATGAAGAAAAAGGTTCAAGAAGGCGTTATTCTAGAAGCAAGAATCGACGAAACAAGTAAATCTCAACCCTCGATTTAATTGTCCCATTTAAAATCCTTGATTGAGTAGGAACTGTGGCCTATAGACTCGTTTTACCGCCAAGTATGTCTTGTGTTCATAACGTTTTTCACGTATCGATGTTACGTAATTATGTGGATGACCCGAACCACGTTATTAAATTAGAACTAGACGAAATAGCAGAATATTTAACGTATGAGGAGATACGTGTTAAAATCTTGGATAAGAAGGATCGTATTCAACACTCAAAGGTTATACCTCAAGAGTTAGAATCTGTAATAAAGTCAAGGTATCCTCATCTCTTCGGCACACCAGATACGTACGTAAATTTCAAGGGCAAAATTTCATAAGGAGGGGAGATTGTGAGACCCCAAATTTTATGAATAAAGATTTAAATTTCTCGAAATATTTTTTTTGAATATTATGGTGTGGATTTGATATAATTTTATAGTTGTGGGTAATAATTATAAATTTTGCAAAGTATGTAAGTTGTTATATAATATTCGATTGGTCGGGAAATATTCTTTTTGTCAGAGAATATCCGTACGACGGCACAATCATTGGTGGACCCCATAACGGAAGTATTGTCGTAGTAAGAAAACGACAGAATTATCTTTTTATAAAAATAACGGCGAAAGTGTTACCGTTAAAACTATTGAACTGCTCGGTAGTAAAAGTACAGTAATACGCTGAAAGTAGTATGCACACAAGCCAATCATGTTTGATGATAAAGCATATACTTTGTAACAATCTTATTCATTTATTAATAAAAGTATTAATTTATTAAAGGCTTTTAATTATCTACATGATGTCGTTTTATAATATGTGATAAACCCATAGTTTTAAGCAATGCTTTTAGAATAATGATGATGATCATTCTAATGAGATCTAAATTCTTAGAAAGCTTAAAACTAAAATAGTTCCCAATCATTGGATTACTAAATTGGGGATTAGTGAATCCTGGATAGATTGGTACATACGTCTGTTTGCTTTCATTGGATGAGGATGATTGATCTCATGATCATTTGTGTGGAGACACTAAAGCAAGTATGTAGGTGCTTATTAGAGAATAAGTTCACCGAACGTGGCTCGCTAAGGAATACCTAATGGAGTTTTACTTGTCATCGATAGGAATTCTGTAGTGATAGTAAGTACTGAGTGATCCTTGGACTTGAGATCATCATAGTATTTTGTGTATGATGAGTTATACTTTGACTTATTCCTTAAGACCCTTAGGGTATATCAAAGGGTATGCTTGGGTATAATAAGTTGTGCATGGAGATAATGTATGATCAATAAAGAATCTACCACTTATTAAAAGAAGAGAAATGTCCTATGTGATTCGATAAATGACAACTCAATAGTCCTTGGCCAAGGCAGAATAAAATTAGAAAGGAGTTTCTAATTTGCATTATTTGGTGTTGTGCATTTAAGAGTCGAAATACATATAATTAAATAAAATAAGACTTGACAGTAATTCCATGTCTTATATTTAATTGGGACATTGTATGGTGGAAGGATTGAATTGTGCAGATAACTATTTACTCAAAGGTTCTTTTTATGATTAATGTTGAAATCTATATTATCCGGAAAGTCGTTGATCGCTAGGGAGAGGCTTATCCCTATTGTAGAATAAATATTATTTATTTAAATAAATTAATTGTTTAATTTATTTATTTAAATAAGATTAGAATTGTTCTAATTGATTTATTCACAACCGGTTTAATATGGAGAACCTAAAGGGTCACACCATAAAAGGAAGAATAATTATTTAAGAAGTTAATGGCATAATCGTAATAATATATTATGTATATTTAATTTAATCTATGGTGATAGAATAAATTAAATAGCTTAATATTATTATTTAATATTTTAGAAATATTAAATATAAATTAATAAGAGGAGTCTTATTAATATTATTACAATTATTATTATTATTTTAATTTCTAAAAGAGTTTAGGAATTAATTTAATATAAGTACTCTCATTTATTCCTAATTGGATTAGGAAGGAAAATTAGTTAAAGGAGTTTAATTAATTATCCCTAATAAGATTAGGGAGCCCCTTTAATTAAAAGGGTTTAATTAAATAATACCTTATTTAAAATAGGGTTACTTGATATCTTTATAAGAGGAGTCTTATATCAGATATTAAGACTACGTAATAATTCCAATGGTTGGAGAGTACGATCTTTTTCTATAGAGATAGAAAAACTAGGGTTTAGCCAACCACTCATCTTCTTGAATCCTTCTTCTTCCTTGGTGGATCACCTCTAGAGGCCAAACACTTGGGTGGCTAACGTTGATCAAAGGAAGGAACCAAACCCGGTGGATTCAAGTTGAACGCGAAAAGGATTGAGGTGAACTTGTACCGAGGAAGCTTTTGATCTTCAAGGGTATGTTTCTTATTCATCCTTTTCGCTTAATTAATAATTGTGCATAAAGGGTGATCCGGGTATATGGTTTGTAAAATTTTAAACTCGATTTTTCCACGCTTCCGCTTATTTATGCAATTTGATTGCGTTCTTGAATATTACAAACCTAACATACGCTTGGTTGCATAAGAAGCACACTTGTATTGATTATTGATGCTTACGTGAAAAGTCACTCGCTTATACTCAATTATTGCTACAAGAATTTCTTTGCATCATATCTCTCTATATTATTGATTCAATTATTAACACGGTATCATCATCTCATATAATATGTTATATTATTAAATCAATAATCGAGACGACAAAGTTATTCATATTATTATTTGCAATATTGACAATGTCTAGAAGTTCTGTCAATGAGAGGTTTGGTCACCTAATTTCGCGCCAATAAAGAGAAATCCTTATCGGAAAGCCCCCTTTTTTCTGGGAACGACCCGGTTGTTCAATATTGTGAATTATAATATTAATGATGAATAAGTTTGTGACGCCCCCAAAATAGGTATACATCACCCATTCTGAGTTGTCAATACATGGTACAGAAATAACTACAACTTTATTATTACAACAGTAAAACTGTGAGTTTGAATACAAATTTATCTTCTAGACAATATCTATACTCAAATAAATCCTCATCACATTTATTGATACATTATTTTACAAAAATGGTGAAGACTACTAAACAACTCTCTCTAGAACCTTCATTCCATACCCCGACTCGTACTCGCTATATTCTCGCATCCTGAGAAGAAAAATGGAACAAAAAGGAAAAGGGTGAGCTCAACTAGCCTAGTAAAGAATATTATGACTAAGATAATATACAACAAATTATCGTTAGTCTTCAACAGGAAAAATCTAATAGAATACAATAGACAACAAAGTTTTAAATCAATATTCGCAGCAAAAATAATAATTCATTAGAAGAGTTAAGTAGAGAATGCAAACTACTATCTTCTATGTATGAATTTAAAAGTTCATCGCCTATCTTTTATCCCCTCGTAACATCAATCAATATATATCTAGAATCAAATATTCATCTTTTGCACTACGTGCCAAAGATATTCATCGATTAATCATGTTCATCTAAACACTGCTCATCTTTTTGCACTACGGGCCAAAGATATTCATCGAAATCATTCATCTTCGTCACTACGGGCCAAAGATATTCAATAATATCATCATTTAAGACCGAGGATGATGAAAAATATTTTTAAAGAAACGAATCCAAAGAAAACAAAATGACAAGGATTAAGGATTAAGGATTCGTACTTTGTTTTTATCCATGTCCAACAATACCTCAAAAATAATCATAGTGGTGTAAAATTCAAGAATGATCAAAACATGGATACAATCAAAGCTAGTATACCGAATAGATATTTTGGACGAAAAAGGAAACTTTTCATTTTTTCGATGAATAAAGGCCGTATTTCGTGAATAATACCAGATATCGTGAATAGTCTTGGTATACGTGAATAAGAACCCCAAACAATAAAAGTTCCAAATTTGATTAAAAAGTTCGGATCAATACTTGGCATAATGATATTAGAATAAATAATATCATTAAAAAATAATATCCCTTACCTCGAAAGATCAAGATTTACAAATAAAACACCTTGATATAAAGCATGACTTGAACTTGCACCGTATATAACAATACTCAAAATACTCACAAGAATACGCTCGATAATATAGAGAGAGTAAACTTCGAGCTACGGTGTAATTTTCAATTCTAACCTAAGCACCCTATTTATAGAAAAATGCTTTAGAACACCAAAGCGAGAAAATTTAATATAATATTAATATATAAATTAAATTTTCCTACGCTAAACCTTCCAAGAACTGAATTCAGCTCATTCAACACACATGTGTAACACACCATAATGAAAAAATGTTTTTGTTATTTAAAATATTTTAAACTTCCAAAAATCAATTATTTCGGAGCTTCGGAACTTCAATAATTCACAATAAATAGCTCTTTTGTCAGAAAATTCGAAACTCGCGATTGTTTATAGGAAATTCAATTCTCTACAACTTTACAGAAGAAAGTTTTTCTAAATTCCAAATGTAAATTGGCCGAAAAATCCATAAACGAGGCGATTTTACAGCTATAATCAAATTTCGATCAAGAAATGGGGTCCATTTGACACATAAAACATGCTTTAAATATTTTTGTAACAAAAATACTCCTCCACATATACTCATATATCCCACATTCATCGTAAAAAATATCATCATTATTATATTATTAAAATATAATAATATATTTAAATAAATTATTTTATCAAAAAAGATAAAATTTCAATTTTCAACAATTGTCACATTAAAATTTTTCTCCATCTATATCCACATAAAATCAATATTTTCCTCATCATATGAATCAATAATTAATTATTCATAAATAATATTACGAAATCACAATATTGACAACCGAGTGCGGTTCTGAGAAAGAGGGCTTTCCATAAGAATTTCTCTCATCTTGGCGTGCAATTAGGTGACCAAACCTCTCCTGAGATGAAATTTTCTAGACATTGCCAATAATGTTATCTAATAATATTATTCAGATAATATGAATTATTGCTTCGATAATGAAAATACTTGTGTAATGACAATTATTAAAACAACAATGATATAAAAATATCAACGCAAAGAATTATTAAATCAATAGAATCTTTGAATAATTAATTATCAGAACCATTATTGAGTAGTGCCTTCTTACGTAAGAATCAATAATTGGTGCAATACCGCAAAGCTTCTTGTGTTTTAACTGCCGATTATTTTTAATAAGATAATCTGCAATAACTACGCTGTAGTTATTTTTAAACAACTTATATTTTTCATTTTCTTCATCCAATCGCTTTCCGTTATGGGGCCCACAAAAGATCACTGGGCTTACCACGCATTTAATATTCCCCGACAATGAAGAATATTCCACGACCAAACGAATATTCCCAACAACATTGAATATTTTATAACCACTTGCTTATTTTGAAATATTTGCGTATTTTACCCATAACTATCCACATTAATCAAATCAACCCTTACTATTTCAAAATAATAAATAGAGAAAATTAAATTTCATTAATAATAAGTTGGGGTCTTACAAAGTTCGTGTTGATTAAAGATGAAATTGATAGTTCCATTGTGTTGGAATTATTAGTGTTAGTGAAAATCGATATTTATTTCAATAATAATTGAATTATTATGTCATTGTCATCATCTTCATGCTTATATTGTGATGAAAGTCATCTTTGGCTTACATGCATAGATGGACTTGGTATGATTATGACCAGGGATTATTCGGTATAATCATGACCGTAATGTGACGAATGATGTGGTAAAAGTCCTCATTGGCCTATAGTGCATTGATGGAAAGTTTTTGGTATGATTATGACTAGGGATTATTCGGTATAGTCATGACCATTGATGATTTAATGAATATCCTTGGCCGTAGTGCAAGGATGATTCGATGATGTGGTTTATTTTTTTAAGCTGAGTCTCAGCGATAAAGTTGATGAAAAACTTTTTAAATCATAGAAGATAGTAGATTTTATGCTCTACTTAACTCTTCTAATGGATTGCTTATTTTCGCTGCAGTTGTTGATCTAAAACTTGTTGTCTATTGTATTATATCAGTTGTTATATTGTTGAAGGCTAAAGATAATTTATTCTGCATTATCTTAGTCATAATATTTCTTACTGGGCTAGTTGAGTTCACCCTTTTTTCATTGTTCTCTTCAGGAAATGAGAATATAGCTGGGACGAGTTGGGGAATGGAGTGATGGTCCAGGATAAATGGCTTTAGTAGTCCTCACTATTCTACGGAATAATGTGATAATAATTATAATGAGGACACCATTGAGTGTGGATATTATCTAGATGACAATATTCTTGTTTAAACTCTCAACTATGTTTTGTTGTATTTTACACGACTGTCGTATAATTAAGTTGTATTTGAATTTATGTACCATGTATCTAGTGACTCAAGATGGGTGAGGTATACCTGATTTGGGGGCGTCACAATGTGTTGTTACGCGTTGTTCCATGGAAAGGAGTTATAGGATTTGGAAAGAGAGGAAAGCTCAATCCTCGATTCATTGGCCCATTTATAATTCTCGAACGAGTAGAACGTCGTGGCCTATGGACTACTTCTTTTCACCGCCAAGTATGTCTCGTGTTCATAACTTTGTTCACATATCTATGTTACGTAAATATGTGAAAGACCCGAACCACATTATTGAATTAGAACCAGATGAGATAGAGGGAGATTTAACATATGAAGAGGTACGTATTAAAATCTTGGATAAGAAGGATCATATTCTACGCTCTAAGGTTATACCTTAAGTTAACGTTTTGTGGAGAAACCACGATGTGGAAGAAATGACCTAGGAGTTAGAATCTGAGATAAAGTCAAGATATCCTCACCTCTTTGATATACCAGGTACGTACCCTAATTTTGAGGAGGAAATTTCATAAGAAGGGGAGGTTGTAAGACCCCAACTTTTATGAATAAAGAATAATTTTCTCGAAATATATTTTTTGAATATTATGGTTTGGATTTGATATAATGTTATAGTTGTGGGTAATATTTAAAAACTTTGCAAAGTAAACAAGTGGTTATATAATATTCGATTGGTTAGGGAATATTCGTTTTAACAGAAATATTCGAATGCGGCAGCAAATCATTAATTGGATCCCATAACGGAAGTATTGTCAGTAGTTAGAAAAGCACGTAATTATCTTTTTATAAAAATAACGGCGAAAAGTATTACCGTTAAAAAGCGTTGAACTACCCTAGTAAAAAAAGTACGATACTGCGGTTTGTTGCGTAGTACACCTAGCGGTATTGATTATTGATGCTTACGTGAAGTCACTCAATTATTCTCAATTATTGCTACAATAATTCTTTGATCATATCTCTCATATTATTGATTCAATTATTGTCACAAGATCATCTCAGATAATATGTTATATTATTAAATCAATAATTGAGACAACAGTTATTCATATTATTATTTGCAATATTTACAATGTCTAGAAGTTACATCGAGAGGTTTGGTCACCTAATTGCGGCTTGATAAGGAGAAATCCTTATTGAAAGCCCCTCTTTCTCGAGAACGACACGGTTGTTAAATATTATAAATTATAATATTAATGATGAATAAGTTCGTGTTGATTAAAGATGAAATTGATAGTTCCATTGTGTTGGAATTATTAGTGTTAGTGAAAATTGACATTTATTTCGATAATAATTGATGTCTGAAGGTTATATTGACCAATCGGGTAATTAACCAGATAAATGAGCAATTAATTGCTATTAATTCACATGTTTATAACTATGTGTTCACACGTGTGTACTATTGATTCACATGATTTACTATTAGGGGAGTTGGTGTAAGATTGATAATACTTGCATGACTAAATTAGAAATGGAGGTATAGTTGAAGGTACTATACTGTAATTAGTTTTTTCACATGATTATACTATTGAGTCACATGAATGAACTATTAATTCACATGATTTACTATTAGGGGAGGTGGTGCAAGTTTGATAATACTTGTAGGACTAAATTAAAAATGAAGAAAAAGAGGATGGTATTATACTGTAATACTTCGAGCCCCAAAACGTGCAATTATCGAAACTATATTTTCCTATAAATAGAAGCTTATTCTTCCTTCATTTCTCACCAATTCACTAAAGCTATAAAACAATTGTTATAGAGAGAAATTATAGAGAGAAAGAAGCAGAGAAATCTGCTACGTCACTATTCCAGTATCCAGTTTTTTTTTAAGGTAAGTGGTATTATTTCTTTTGTATTCATGAAGAGAGTTATTTCTTTCAATATTAGTAAGGGTTGTTATACCATTCTTTATTATTACATTGGAATAACTTTTATGCATGCAAGGCTCATCGTGATGCCTGGTGAATTCTTTTGTTATTCCATTCTTTATTATTCTATTGGAATAACTTTTGCATCTTGCATGCACGGTGAATTCTTCCATTATTCCATTCTTTATTATTACATTGGAATAACTTTTATCATGCGATACATCGCATGCTCGATGAATTCTTACATTATACCATTCTTTATTATTCATTGGAATAACTCATGCAAGCGGATCTATCGCGTGCTTGGTGAATTCTTCCATTATTCCATTCTTTATTATTACATTGGAATAACTCATGCCTACATGTGGATTACTGCATTTATGGTGAATGATCCTTCGTATTCATTCCTTATTAAATTATGGAAATGATCTGGTTTATGTGGATTACTGCATGGCGAGAAAATTCATTTGTAGTTTCATATATTCTATTATACTCTAGGTTGGTTAAGTTTTGGTTTCTATACTCCATGAAATTAGTAGAATATCCTAGATATTTTGCGCTTCATCCAAAGATATCTTTTCATGGAAATATTCTTCCGAGCATTCTTGAATTTTACTCCACAAAGCAATATCGTGTTGACAATTTGGGCGTTATTAATTTCGGATAAATTAAATTATAAATCTTTAAAATTTATCCTTGAACTTATTTTATTGAATTATTATGTCATTGTCATCATCCTCATGCTTATATTGTGATGAAAGTCATCTTTGGCTTACGTGCATAGATGGACTTGGTATGATTATGACCAATGATTTTTCTAGATAATCATGGCCGTAATGTGACGAATGATGTGGTGAAAGTCCTCATTGGCTCGTAGTTCATTGATGGACAATTGTGGTATGATTATGACCGAGGATTATTCGGTATAATCATGACCATTTGATGATTACATGAATATCCTTGGGTCGTGATGCGAGGATGATTCGATTTTATTTGTTAAGTGAGTCTCAAATGATAAAGTTGATGAAAAACTTTTTAAATCATAGAAGATAGTAGATTTTATGCTCTACTTGACTCTTCTAATGGATTGCTTATTCCGCTGCAGTTGTTGATCTAAAACTTGTTGTCTATTATATTCTATCAGTTGTTATACTATTGAAGGCTAAGGACAATTTATTCTGCATTATCTTAGTCATAATATTTCTTACTGGGCTAGTTGAGCTCACCCTTTCTTTCACTGTTCTCTTCAGGAAATGAGAATATAGTTGGGATGAGTCTGGGGCCGATTGACCAGTCCGGATGGTTGTTTTAGTAGTCCTGACTATTCTATAAAATAGAGTGACAATAAATGTAATGAGGATTCCATTGAGTGTGGATATTGTCTAGATGACAATATTCTTATTAAAACTCTTAGATTATGTTATGTCGTATTTTAAACGGCTGTTGTATAATTAAGTTGTATTTGAAATTTATACCATGTATTTGGCGACTCAAGATGGGTGATGTATACCTATTTTGGGGGCGTCACATCCCAGATATTTGAATTTGAATTATTAATTATGGTAGTTATTTCTCTTTGATTTTAGGTTTCCTTATTAATGTGAATTTGTGTTATTTTTGTAATTATTTTGTAGATGCACTAATAGTGTAATTACTTTTTAATTATTTTATATTAGTGTTAAGGACCCTAAAGTTTATAGTAACTTGTTTTTTGAAACGTTATAGTAACTTGTTTGTTTTCATTTTTGAGAAAAAATATATTACTCCCTCCATTCCATAATATATGGCGTTTTAGAGTTGTGCATGTGAATTAAGGAAATAATTATATAGTATTAAATATAATATTAATTGTCTATAATAATCTTTACCATATATTTATTTCATACACTCTCACATCTCATAACATTTTTAATTTTAAAAATATTGTAGCTAATTCTCCTAAATTATATAAAACGTCAAATAGTTTAAGAAAAATAAAATCAACAGTAATAATAAGTTGTGGTAATTCCTTGGAGAAAAAAGGAAATGATTTTTTAATAATAAGAATAATACATTATAATAATAATAATAACAACAACAACATCAACATCAACAACAATAATAATAATAGTAATAATAATAATAATAAAAATAATAACACTAATAATAATAATAATAATAATAATAATGAATTGATTTGGTATATCCTTTTAATATTTTGCTGAGAAAAATGAATTGATTTGATATAAATATTAATCCTTTTGCAAAAATAACAATTAGTTTTGTGTAGCTTAGATGGTCTTATGTCTAGGTTTTAAAATATGTGATTTTAGGTTCGATTTTTGGGAGACTGTGATTTTTAATAATTAATTGAAAAATAAACATGTAATCGATTTCACGTGACAAAACTATCGACGTCAGTGACGCAACGTGTGATTTGATTTAGATTGACCAAAAAAAAAAACTCAATACTCAAAAACACTAAATATATTACTCGTAATATTTTTTTATTCAGATATAATTAAATGAAGTACTAGTGGAGTAATTGATTAGGAACAAGATATTATATGGTGTGCAGAAAATTAATAAGAAGTTGGGAAAAGACTAAATGCTACAGTCCTAAAACTTTTAAATCTAATTCAATAGAAACTAAAAAAAGTCCAAAACTGAGTAGCATTACTAGTTTGACTTAGCCGCCATTGAGGACTACATGCCCTGTCCCATTATCATTCACCCCCACTCCCTTAAATACCACAAACTTTTATCAAATCATCAAGGAACTGGAAATTCACAAACAAGCAAAGAGCAGGACCAAAGTGAAGATCCAGTTCTAATAATTCTCTTGAATTCCTTCCTCCTGGTATATATATATATATATATCCTCTCTCTCTCTCTCTCTCAAACACAATTATTAATTAATTAATTAGATGCATGGGAGACATTTTTTTTAATTTGTTTTTTTTCAATGATTTATTTGCAGGTCACTGAAAAATGGGTGCCGGTGGAAATATGGCTGCGGTGGAGGATTCCGGCCGTGTGGCGAAGCGGGCCGCCGGATCCAACGTTCTCCCACGAGCCCCTCATGAAAAACCATCATTTACACTACGAGACCTAAAGAAAGCCATTCCGCCCCACTGTTTCGAGCGATCGCTTCTTCATTCTTTGGCCTACCTTATTGTGGACTTCACAGCCAATTACCTTCTCTACTTCGTGGCTGCCAATTATTTCCACCTCCTTCCTTATAAACTCTCCTACATAGCCTGGCCCATTTACATGTTTTGTCAAGGTTGTGTCATGTATGGCCTTTGGGTCGAAGGCCACGAATGCGGTCACCATGGCTTTAGCGACTATCAATGGCTAGACGACGCTATAGGCCTTTTCACCCATTCTTTAATCCTTTGCCCTTATTACGCCTTTAAAATCACCCATCGTCGCCACCATGCCAACACCTCTAATCTTGATCGCGAGGAGGCTTATGTTCCGCAGCTTAAGCCCGACCCGAACTCCTGGTATTGGGGGATTTATGGTACAACTGGTCGTATTGGTGTGCTTCTTTTTAAGGTTACATTGGGTTGGCCTTCTTACCTTCTATTTAACATGGCGGGTCGAGGTTATACTAAATTTGCCAACCATTTCTACCCATATAGTCCTATGTACTCGAACCGGGAGCGGGTTGAGATCATGATTTCTAATGCAGGTATTCTTGCCATGTTATACGCGTTATATCTTATGACCGTCGCTAAAGGTCTTTCTCATACTCTTCTGGCTTACGGAGGTCCATTGCTAGTTCACAACTCATTCCTCGTGATTGTGACATGCTTTCAGCACACTCACCCTTCGTTGCCTCGCTATGATTCATCTGAGTGGGATTGGTTCAGAGGAGCTCTCTCCACCGTCGATAGGGATTATGGGATTCTAAACCACGTGTTCCATCATGTGACGGATACTCATGTGCTTCACCATTTGATTTCTACAATTCCTCATTATCATTCGATGGAGGCCACCGAGGCAATCAAGCCCATATTGGGGGATTACTATCAATACGATGCGACTCCATGGTACAAGGCAATGTGGAGAGAAATCAGAGCGTGTTTGTATGTGGAGCCAGATGAAGATGAGAAGAACAAAGGTGTGTATTGGTTTAGTAACAAGACTAAATATGATGATTAGTGTCATATATATTAGGGCCTGGATGATTACCAATTTGATGGCACTCAAATTTAGAAGACGATTTGGAGAGACTTATCCATGCCTTTATTTCTTTATGTCAAATCCAGATCGTGAAGATGATCAGAACAAAGATGTATAGGAGTTTAGTAATAATACTGTAGTTTGATGTACGAAATAAAAGAGGTTCCGTTTGTTAATGCAGCTTTGTCATTGTTTTCTTGCCAACTTGAGTTGTTTTGGTTGTATTAATTGTACTGATCCTTAAATATTTAACGTCCTCCAATAAATTTATTTATTGATCTGTGGTAATGCTCACTTAGAACTTCTAAGCAAAGATATACCAAGATTTCTAAATTTTAAGTTTTATGTACATGAAGGATAGCTATGGTATTAAAGTTGTACTGATTAATTCTTGTATTGTAGCATATTTATCAGTTAATTTTTTTTTGAAATTTTAAATTACATTAAGGATGCCAACTTCATCATAATTTTTAAAAATTATTTTTATATAATGCTAGTTGTTGTCGTCTGTCATCAATATTAGATATAGCGACGGACCGAATCGTCGTCCGGTCTGGTCGCTAAAAGGAGTGAAGCGAGTATGTTAGATAAGGAATGAAACAAGATTCAGAAGGTAGTGTATATACTGTGTTTGTCATATATATTTTTTTTACACAGACTCCAAAACGACGACGTTTTGGAAATTTGTTTTAAAAAAACACGGATTCTCTCTCTTCTCCTCCCCAATCGCGCATCTCCTCCCATGCCAGTTGCATAAGGGCTTCATCCTCCCAAATCCGATTCCGTATTTGGAAATTACCCCTACCACCGCCGCTGCTATTACCTCCGTCATCAATTCAGACACGAGTATTCTTTCTCTCTTTTCGCGACTTTATTCGCCTATTTAATTTCCAAGAAATTAATTATGCCCATTTCTTGATTCTTTAAATTAGTGGTTATCAATTCAAGTTAATTGTAATTTCTGTGTTTAAATTGAGGGTTATAAGGTAGGTATGCTTTGGTTGGTTTGAATTAGTATGTGTGGCCGTTGGCCTTAAATTAGTCATTTATTTAACCCTTTTTACTAGATGGAGTATTTATTTTCTTCCCTTAATTTTTTTTTTTCATTTTTTGAGGAAAGGTTAATGCCTGCATAAGACAAAATTTTCTTAAAATAATTTTGAGTATGTGTGACTTTTCCCAATTCTTCAATTTGTCCCTTTTTTTTATTAGAGAAGCAGATGAAAGAGTGCCTTCTAACAAATTGGCTAAATAAGAATTTTACTACTTCTGAGAAACACTGAACATAATTTGAGAGAATCTGGAATGTTAGCATAGGATATGATATTGCTCCCAGGAAACGTAAATCCCAATAGGAACTTATTTGTTGCACCATAAGAAGAGGCAGAGCTTGTAAAGAATTGTTGGGTATTTCAATTTTATTCTGCATAGGAGCCTTGTGCCAAGAGCTATCATATTTGCCATGACTTCATGATGTGAATTGCTGGGTTGTTACTGAGTGAATGACCAGTTTCATCTTACTTGGCAGGATTGCTGTTATACACTAGCGAAGCCATGTGTGAGAATTAAGGTTTAGATCAAATTATCTTTTTGTCTCTCATAATTTCCTTATGCAGTACTGCAGATGCATATTACTCTGGCAATAACACAACCCTCATAGGAAGGAAATAATAAGCTTGGGGTTAGAATGTGATACTTTTTATGCTTTTCACAGCACATGGCCGAAATGCTAAATAAACATAGCAATAGTTATTTGTCTCTATATATCATTATAGTACGTGTGGAGCTGGTGGAGCATGTTGCTTGGCCACTGGAACTGTTAATGCACCTTTTCAATACATGAGTTTTGATCAATTTGGTGATTAATTTAAACTCATTAATTGATTGAATTTGTATTAAATTAAAAGTGCATTTGATAGTCTTTTACAAGGAGATTAATAGAGAGTAATATATGATTCAAGTAGGAATTATATATTGTGTTTTAATTGTATCCAAAGTGGAGAATATGAAAAGGTTCATTGTTGTTTAAGAAAACTATTTTCTTTAAGTCCCAAATTGAGTAGGAATAAAACTATTTAATACTTTATAAGTATATGTGGAATAGTTTAATTCACTAGTGGTACTAAAGGAAAGGCTTGGAGTTGGTCACGGGGGTCGTGGTTTGGGTCGCAAAGTCGCATTGGCGCTTTAGGTGCACTTTGCACTTCCGCATCGTCGCTAGGAGCCTTGCCCGAGGCAAGAGCCTCTTTTTAGCATTGAACCAGAATAATAAACTTCATTAATGATTAAACAGTTTTTTGTTTAATCATTATGGGATGCAAAACTGATATGTGATTATTTATATCATTTATTTTATAAATGATTCTTTACTCACAATTCAGTTATGAAACTGAAGTCTTCATCTCCTTTATTCTATCATCTTTTCTCAGCAGCATATATTGAGGTTCATAGTGAGTTGCTATCACTTAGAACAAGTATAGGCTTTGACATAAAATCATGGAGGTATATTGCTAGTAGCCTTTAGCAAACCTTAGTGGTAAGGGGTAATAAACACCTTAAGGACAGGGACTACCCGTGTCAATCGTTTGTCCTAATTTTCTGTATTCTTTATTATTTCTTAACAGGAACAAAACTCAGCCTTTCTGTTTAGCAGATGTTGCCAAAAGTTTGTGAAAACCTTGACATGCATCATATTTTTATTTTCTTGACCATATCATTAAACAGATGTGGAGATGGCTGAGGGCAGTCAAAGCTCGACAAGAATATATATTTAGAGGAAATATAGATTGCAATTTCAAGTTGATTTGCTTGTGTTTTTTTAGGTTTTCCTAATTTTTGAGTTGAGGTCAATATTTATTTGCCTTTGCAGGTGATGAATCCTTGTCTCTAAATTGTAATGAATCCTTGCAGCTTATTTTTTGTCCAGTTTAGGTAAATTTTAATTGTTCATTCTTATTGAAATGTGGTTCAATGCTGATTTTATACTGTTATATCTGTTCTATGGATTAAAAAGAAATTTGATATGCTGATCGATTCACAGAAAAATCATCGGAACCTTTATTGTAAAGTGTCTATTTACCTGTTGCGTGCTGATTGTGGTAACAGTGGATTCAAATGGACTCATAATTCCCCCATGATTATACATGAGAAAAAAATTATCTCAGAACCTGCCTATTTACCGGTGTCTTGATTGTCAGGCAATGGATTCGAACTCGGGAGATCAGTATAAAAGCGGTCAGATCTTAAGCTTTCACCTTTATCTAAATTCACTTTGCTTTCCCCTCCTTTTAGCGATGGACCATGCGACGATTCGATCTGTCGCTATATATAGAACCGTCGTCTTAGCTTTTAGCGACGGACAATATATAGCGACGGACCGAACATATAACGACGAACCGAATCGTCGCCCGGTCCGTCGCTAAAGGGGGGTGAGCAAAGTGAGTTAGATAAGGAGTGAGCTTAAAATTCGGACCGTATAAAGAAGTATAGTGATGGGTCAAACTACGTGCTCTAAAAAAATACTCCCTCCGTCCCATGATAAAAGTCCTTATTACTATTTTGGGTAGTCCTATGTTAAATGTCCATTTTCCTTTAATAACTAAATTTTTACACATATTTTCCTATTATACCCGTAGCATTAAATATCTCATACTTTTTTTATTCTAATTCTCTTTCCATATTTAATGACATTATTATAGACAATTTTGTCATTTTATTCATCTTCTTAATATGCGTAAAAAATCGACCAGGATTTTTATCTTGTGACGGAGGGAGTAGTTCTGAGTTTATTAGGTGTGATTCGGCCATATTCAATATTCTAAGTGGGTTGAATATTAATGTACACTGAAGATTGGAGTCTCTCGCATGCTTTAGGTTGTGATTTCCCCATGATTAATGTACACTGAAGATTGTATATTAATGTACACTGAAGAACTCTTTCATTTTACCAAATGCATACCTATGTCAAGACTATCAAGTCATTTTATAATTTCGATATGACTAATAGTGTCAAGTCTAAATTTGAAAACAAACAAATTACTAAATATATATGATCTTCGTAACTTGAGATTAATAATTTTATCCCAAATATATATAATCCTCGTAAACAAATATAACCTAGAAGTATATGAAAGGGTTTCAGTAAATTATAATTTTCTTTTCAACATGAGAAAAACAAAGAAGTTCGTGCCAACTGAAAAAATTTATCACACCCCACAAGTCTAGTTAGGGTTTAATCAAACAAAGAATTGAATCCATCCATGACGGTAACTGTAAAAGCCGACTTATTGAAATAAGGCCGTGCAAATTAAGGAGCAGTACTAACTTACTTTTTCAGTTCCTATATAACTTGGTATGTTATTTTCCCTCGCTCTTTATTCTCTTTGAGTTGCTTAACAATATCTGCAGATATATGAATATGTACTATTAACTTTAAATGTTTATTATCAGCAACAACAAATATAAGTTTTACAAAATGTTTGAATTTTGTCATGATCCCAATGTGTTCCTAGTAGGATTGAGCAAAAAATGGATAAAATCGAATAACCGAACCGAACCGAATTTTTTAACCGATTATTTTTTATAATTCAGTTATTTCTGATTTTATTTTCGGTTTTCGGGTTTGATCTTCGATTTTAGTTATTCAGTTAACCGAATAACCGAAATAGAAAAAAATTAAGGCTTAATTTGAAAGTGGACTCTCATCGGTTGAATTTTGATTTTATAATTGAAAAACTTATTCGGTTTGGTTCGATTCGATTATAACCGAATGCTCACTCCTAATTCCTAGGCTAGCTATACAGTGAAACAAAAATTAAATATTTCGTCAAAATGATAGAAGGAATTCATATATAGTAATATTCATGCTTTCATTGCTTTTTGTATTGCATTCCTCATGAGGGTTGGTCCAATATTATCTTGCGGGGTTGCGTTTTAACATTTACCAAGGATTCTTCATGTATTGAATTGGCTAGTGAAATTTAGAAAAAGAAAAAGAAAGAAAAAGAAATGGCTAGTGAAATTATAGGCAGACACAATAGATGATTTTCTAAATCATATTTTGCATTTTTTTTAATTTGATAAGCCATGATTAATTTTGCATTTTAAAAAATAGTAAACACAATAGATGATTTTATGAGTTATTCTTTCATTTTAATACTACATTTTAGCGAGACAATATATAATATTCACAAATAGTTGTTTAATTTGTTGAAACGTTTTTAATTTGTTGGGCCTGGTTAAATGGGAAGGAAAATGAGAATTTTCAATTTAACATGCAGATAATGAAAAACATTTTCCAGCCGCCACTGAATTGTAATTTTAATTTGAAAGTAAAAGGAGAAGCAATAAAAACTTCCAACCAATAAGAATCCCTCCATTACGTACCTTTTACCTCTTTCATTATTTTTCTAAATATATATTTAGCGACAAAAATATTATGAGACGAATAAAGTATTTACAGTAATATTTTTTTGTCACTATTGTATATTGGGAGAAATTTAGTGAAAAGTGTAATAAAAAGGATCCCTAGTCCCTTCAATACATATTTGGCAACAAAAGTGTTCCTTTTAACAACAACATGAGCAGCAAAATTATTAATACAAATTACAAAATAATGTATTGCCACAATTTTACCTTCTTTTTTTGGAGAGAAATTGGGTGGAAGTTGTACAAAAATAGGATCTAGCTATGCTAGCCGATCAGTTGCAATGGTTGTATTACGTCACTAGTTGCAGGGTATGAATAAATCTGGAATGGTTACTGTGAAATGAACTTTATGATAAGTCCACTTAATGATTAGTATAGTCTTGTGGCGTGAGCCTTGCAGAGATCGGCCTCCGCGTATTACAAGACCGTATTGATATGAAATGAAGTTATCATGAATTTCAATTCATGTTAACCGGATCCGAACGAATCATTTGCTAGATATATATTATATTAATAACACGTGCAAAGTAGAAGATGACTGTCACTAAAGTTGACTGGAACACCATTAACAACCAATTTACATATTAAACTCCATCAGTATTCATGGCATTAGTGACGGATATATTTGACCACCGCTAATAATTCAAACAAATTATTCTACTATTACGGCCGTATAGTAACAAAGTGCCTGTGTATCAAAAGTAGTGTGGTTAATTTTAATTTCACTTTTTTCCTAAGAGTTTCATTTGACAATTACCTTTGTTCGAGTTTGATAATAGTATAAAATACACAAAGCCATCGTTACTACACAAAGCTCCCATTAAATACGAGTAAATTAATATAGACAAATATATGTAGTATATTTTTATAGTTATAAGTGTTGCAAATGACTCTTTTTGTTGGATAGAGAGAGTAATTATTTTCTACTCAAAGTATTTTCCAAAAACACAAATCACTAAAAATCAGCAGATACAACCTTGAAATGAAGAACAGTTGAAAATTTTCCCATCTATTTTAATGAATTACATTAAAAGTCAGAGAAAACTTAGAGGCCAGACAACGTAATCAGCATAATTGAATAGTAGTAGTATATGAAATGAGATCAGTTCCTCTAAAATTATGACTTTTAATTAAGTCTTATCTATTTTAACCATAAATTTCAAAACTAAATTATGTAGTACTCCATTAATTAAAATAATTATCACAGATTTTAAGATAACAGATTCTGTCCTCCCATGTAGGCCAGTTTCATTTACATTAAATTCCAAATGGGATTTTGAGTTTTCCGTCTATCAAAATCAACTCGTGTGTGTGTATATATATATATATATATATATATATATATATATATATATATATATATATATATATATATATATATATATATAATGCTTTCATGGCAGATAGGTTCTTTATGAGTCTTTATCTAACACCCTCTTTTTGAATAGTTGATAAATTGAATTGATGGTACGTGATTAACTTTTTCTATTTGATAAGTAAAGCATGAGTTATTGTGCTTTTAATTATTTACTGCATTCTATTTCTATTTTAATAAGTGAGGCCACGTAAAATTATATTGTCGAGATAGTTATAAAAGTGAATATTTATTATTAAAATAATCCGTAGGAAGAGCTTCTCTTGGCTTACATATTTTAAATTTTTTTTTATTTCTCCTACTAGAATGCAATTTGATACATTAACATTAAAATAATAAAATAATACTACGTAAGAGCTTCACCGGCCTATACACACATTTTTTATTTCTCCCACTTAGAGTGCAGTGATCTGATCGGTAGCATTAAAATAATAAAAAAATTCTACTAGAGACAAAATGATACTACCGGTATTAAAAATTGAAAAAATAGCCTATAGTAGAAATGCGACATCACTACCGACAATAAAAAATTAAAAAAATAATTTTATTCAAGCAATTCGCTGCTAAATAGATTCAAACTCACAACCTCAAACTCCATACACTCGTCATATGACCACCCGAGCACCACGGGCCTAGCTGTTAATTTTAACCAAGGATATATCTTTATATTAAAACTTCACCATCCCCCAAAATCTATATTCTTGCATTATTATTATATTACGATTTATTATTATTAATAAGTCTATATAATACATATGGGGGTTTTCTATTTAGAAATAAGTTAATATCTATATTTATTAAGCAATGATTATTAGTAATGATTTTATATATTAAGCAATGATTTTATTATTAAGAAATGATTTTATTATTAATAAAACTAGTGAAGTATAATAATAATGTGATTATCGAATTTATAAAAGTAGTGAAGTATTATTATAATAATAATAATGTGATTATCAATATTAGAAGTACAGATTATACCAATACTAGTCTTTGCATAACATTAAGAGGAATAATACATATTACATGTTCATTTTCATAAAATAAAAAAAACATAGAATGATTAATACAACCGACGCCTTTTTTTTTTTGGCTCAGAATCCCTAGCACTCGATAGTGATTTCGCTTATCGTGGTTTCGGTTTCAAAGCCACAAATTGCACATTTTCGATGAGTCTTAGAAGGAATGATTTTCTCGAAAGTGCAATCTTGAATCTAGATTGTTTTTGCGGCCCTTTGTTTGAGAAATATTAGGCGGCAAAAACTCTTCTTCTTATTCTTCCACCTCTGCATCTTCATCGTCATTATCGTATCCCATATCATGATTTGGATCTCCAACTCTGTGCATCAATGTCGCCATCCGCCGATTCGAGAATATTCTCATCCGGATCATCTTTGGTCAACCAACTCTTTTCCTCGTGCATTCGGTTTAAGAATAGTTTTGTAACCTCGACCGAAAGCAAGCCACTTTGCTTTCGTTAACTCCACAGTAATCACCCATCAAATGATTATAAGCGCATTGCTTGATTTTGTTCAAGTCGCCAGATGTGGAGTTAAAGAGTAAGTCTTCACCATTGCTTTTGTTCGCGTCTCTTGTCCACCGATGAAGGATCATGTTGGTTGGTATTTGTGAAATACTCTTTCTTTATGAAATATCTCAAGATGTGCTCGCATAATTCACCAGAGTGAGAAAACATTTGGCGCTTACATATTCTGATCCCATATTCGATTGTTGACAACTTCTTTATATCTTCCACCACTTTCGATTGCATTTGCATTATACAATCGCATAAACCTTAGTATCGATGACACACAACTCACTAAGTTTATGAACATTATATTTCATGGAATCGACGAATTGACGTTGGAAACGTCCTAAACATCTCTTTTGTACACTTGTGCAAAGCATGAACTTCTAAAGATGAACCGAAAATACCATAATCCTTTTACGATGTTTTGTTATGTAGTCGGCCTTCCTCTCCCCCACGATAAACCGTCTTTCTACGACCTTTTGACTCTGCGGTCATAAAACATAGTATACCCGTTGATGCATTAACATACTCATCAAAAAAAGGCATTCATGCTCTCGCTTCTTCCAGTGGTAGTCATTCCATGACAAAATATCTCTTTGTATATGCTGGAATCCATTTCTGTCGTACATCATACAAACTTCCAAGCCATTCATTGGTATACAATTCATAGGAACTTATCAGAATATGCCAACGCTCTTCAAATTCTTCAAATATGCCAACGAAAGTGTCCTCTGTCTCGTCTCGTAACAGTGCAAATCCAAATAATATAGACTGATAATGGTGGTTGACCCCGGAAAATGGAACAAACGACATGCCATACTTATTTGTCTGGTATGTACTATCAAATGTCACAACGTCTCCGAACCGTTGATACATAAACCTTGATCGGGCGTCAACCCACAAAATACAAGCTATGCGGTTGTTTTCACCGGGTTTCACTCGAAAAAAAAATTTGCTGGCACTTTCGGATGCAAGTTTGTTTAAATGATTGACAACAACTTGTGCATCATTTTCATCTGCAGAATCACGCCTTAAATCTCGCACCACATTCTCAACATTGGCAGTAGAGAAATGAACATTTTGTAAACCACCTTCCATTGTGCTCAAAACATTCATCATCTTACTATGACCAATACCGGACTTATTTAAAGTGTCAATTAAATTTCTTGCAACAGGAGTAATATTTCTGTGTGTCTCTATCAAATCTACTTTGGTGGGGGTCACTAAGTGATGATTGTGCTCTAATTCAACAAAGAGAAATCGCCAATTGTCTTCTTTCTTATCAGGGACAACATATATTCTAGCTTTGCACATTGTTCATCCTATCGAGTCTCTCTGCGTCTAGTTATTTTATTACTACTATCTTCATCATCGTAAACTCTTGCCAACAATTGGTGTAAACTTTTCTTACATACATCTTTTAGATCCGATATCATTCAGATTAGCATGTTTATGACTAGTTGCAATTCTAATCTCAAATCCATTTTTATGAGCATATGATCTATAAAATATTCAACCTCTTCCAACGTATAAAATAATTGACCAACGTTTAGAACAATATCGATTTATTACTTTCAACTTCACCGACAAATTCGGATGTATTATATGACATTTTGAAAAACTTACTTGTGAATAATAGTGATGAATTTTGCTCGATCGAACTTGAACTTGATTTTACGAAGTGAAAGTGGGCAACCAGATGAAACAAATTATGAGTAGAGGTGAAAAGAGAAAATAATATCAGAGAACAAATTCGGGTTCATGGAGAAGAAGATAACTTAAGAAAATAGCAGCTTCCTAGACAATATTTAAAGGTAAAAAGTGTTAGGTTTGTAATATTCAAGAAGCAATCAAATTGCACAAATTAAGCGGAAGCGAGATAAATCATGAGTTTAAAAAAATTTACAAACCATATACCCGGATCACCCTTTATGCACAATTATTAATTAAACGAAAAGATCAAGAATAAAATCATACCCTTGAAGATCGAGCTTCCTCAGGTACAAGTTCACCTCCAATCCTTTTCGCATTCAACTTGAATCCACCGGGTTTGGTTCCTTCCTTTGATCAACGTTAGCCACCCATGTGTTTGGCCTCTAGAGGTGATCCACCAAGGAAGAAAAGGAATTCAAGAAGATGGGTTATTTGGCTCAAACCCTAGTTTTCTATCTCTATAGAAAAGGTGTACTCTCCCAACAATTGAAATTATGTCGATATTTGAAAAGTCAACAACCCCTACCACCCATAATAAGACTCCTCTTATTTATTGATGTGGGCAACCCTCCTCCTTAATAATTAAGAAATTGGTTTTATTTAATTAATTAAATTCTTTTAATTAATTAGGCTCCCTAATCTTATTAGGGATAATTAATTAAACTCTTTTAATTAATTTTCCTTCCTAATCCAATTAGGAATAAATGAGAGTACTTATATTAAATTAATTTCTAAACTCTTTTAGAAATTAAAATAATAATAATTGTAATAATATTAATAAGACTCTCTTATTAATTTATATTTAATATTTCTAAAATATTAAATAATAATATTAAGCTATTTAATTTATTCTATCACCATAGATTAAATTAAATATACTTAACATATTATTACGATTATGCCATTAACTTTTTAAATAATTATTCTTCCTTTTATGGTGTGACCCTTTAGGTTCTCCATATTAAACCTATTGTGAATAAATCAATTAGAACAATTCTAATCTTATTTAAATAAATAAATTAAACAATTAATTTATTTAAATAAATAATATTTATTCTACAATAGGGATAAGCCTCCTCAAATGATCAACTCGACTTTCCGGATAATATAGATTTCAACATTAATCATTAAAGAACCTTTGAGTAAATAGTTACCGTCTAATTCAATCCTTCCACCATACATTGTCCCAATTAAATATAAGACATGGAATTATCACAAGTCTTATTTTATTTAATTATATGTATTTCGACTCTTAAATGCACAACTCAAATAATACAAATTAGAAACTCCTTTCTAATTTCATTCTGCCTTAGCCAAGGACTACTGGGTTGTCATTTATCGAATCACATAGGACATTTCTCTTCTTTTATTAGAAGTGGTAGATTATTTATTGATCATACATTATCTCCATGCACAACTTATTATACCCAATCATACCTTTGATATACCCTAAGGGTCTTAAGGAATAAGTCAAAGTATAACTCATCATACACAAGATACTATGATGATCTCAAGTCCAAGGATTACTTGTACTACTATCACTAAAGGAATTCCTATTGACAGGCAAATAAAACTCCATTAGGTATTCCTTAGCGAGCCACGCTCAAAGTGAACTTATTCTCTAATAAGCACCTACATACTTGCTTTAGTGTCTCCACACAAATGATCATGAGATCAATCATCCTCATCCAATGAGCAAGTTAACGTATGTACCAATCTATCCGGATTCACTAATCCCCAATTTAGTAATCCAATGATTGGGAACTATTTTAGTTTTAAGCTTTCTAAGAATTTAGATCTCATTAGAATGATCATCATCATTATTCTAAAAGCATTGCTTAAAACTATGGGTTTATCACATATTATAAAACAAAGATCATGTAGATAATTAAAAGCCTTTAATAAATTAATACTTTTATTAATAAATGAATAAGATTGTCACAAAGTATATGCTTTATCATCAAACATGATTGGCTTGTGTGCATACTACTTTCAATCTCCCACTTGCACTAAAGCCAATCGTCATGGTATCTCGATACTCTTCTTCTCTAAGTGACGATTATCCTGGCCGTTGGATAAGCTTTAGTTAATGGATATGTAATGTTGTTCATGAGAGTCCACCATCTCTATAGTGATTTCCCATCTTTCAATGATTCTTATAATCAAATGAAAGTGCCACAACATATGTTTAGATCCAAGATGAGACTTAGGAACTATTCCTAGTTCTCGTAATGAACTTTTAATCCAAACAATCAACTTGCGCCTTCATTTATAGCTATATACTTTGTCTTTATCACTAAACCAAAGAACTCTTTCTTTGTTTGAACCTTTCCAATTCAACGCACCACTATTCAAGGTAACACTTTACCTTAAAGTGGATTTTCGGTCGTCTTGGTCTCTGTCTAAAAACTTGAGTCCGTAAAGCCTCTAGTTTTAATTCGCACCCACCCATGTATGCTCACATCCTTAGTGCCTGTTAAGAACTTTAAGATGTTTTTCACCGCCTTACAAAGATCTTCTCCGTATTATGACCGATTAACATCGTCTCAGTATATTTCATTGCATACATGATTGTCACTCATGCGATCTCTTCTTTGGAGTCTATGGGGACTATTAAGAGATACACTCCATGGCTCATCAACATGAGACATCTCTTGAGTTTGACATGCTAAACGACTTTAGCATCAAATGAATATACGTTCTCGGGTTAAGTTGAGCATCCTTTTAAATCTATCTATATAGATTTGCATCCCCAATAATGATACTCTTCCCAAATCATTCATGGAGGATTTTTTTTTTTTAGACAACTTTATCTTTACTGATTATAGCATTGGTATGTTATTCCTCATCCGTAGTATATCAACATATAATATTAGGAATGTCACGACGCTCCCAATCGACCCTTTTGTACACACTTAGAACTCTTACCTCATCATATGTAACTCTGGATCATCATCTTTTATGATCGTACCTCATCATCATCATCTATGATGAATCCATACCTCCTAGGTATCTTCTGCACTATTCCGATTTACGATTTATTTGTGGTACAATAGGTCTATCTATAGTTCCTCTTATTTGACTTATAGTGTTTTGTGGTTCTTGAACTCTTCAAGATCTATTATCCTCCCACTAGCCCTTCAATGATAAACACCTTTATCTTTGAAGGAAGCGTGTTTCGCAACAAACACCTTTTGCTAAGTAGAATTATAGAACATATACCCTAAACTTACTTTAGGATGTCCCATAAATCGACACTTGTCAAATCTTGTCTCAAGCTTATCCTTTGAAACCTTTTCACATAAGTTGGACAACCACTTATCTTAACATACTTGATTAGGAATCCTCCATGTCCATAACTTTTATGGAGTCTTGGGGCTGGATTTTGAGGTTACCTTTTCGTAGAGTTATGCGGCATTTCTAGGACATGACCCTAGAAGGATACTGGAATGTCGGTAAAATCATTATGGATCCCACCATGTTCAAATAGGTACAATTTTTCCTTTCAGATACATCAATCAATTATTATGTATCGAGAGGCGTCCATTATGAGAAAACCATTTGAGATGATCTAGAAACTTATTGCACAAGTATTCCTTCCTTGATCCGATCAAAGAATTCTAATACTTTGCCAATTTGTTTCACTTTTGAATTCTTTGAACCTTTCAAATAATTCACACTTGATTTCAAAGAAATACACACATTCAACTCTTTGAATGATCATCTCCTTTTCTTATACTAGTTTGTTCAATTTGTAAAATAATTTTCACGTAAGTCGGTATATAAAATCCATTAGGTAATATTCCATTTATACAAAACATTATTATTATTATAAATAGAACAACAATTGTTCTTAAATATAATACCAAAGATTTCATTGTCCAATAATAAAATGGAAATAATGTTTCTAACAAGTACTGGAATACAATAACAACTTATTGACTTAATAGATTTTCCCGTAGGCATTGCTAAACTATAAGTTCCTATAGCTAATGCAGCAACCTTTGCTTCATTTTCCACACATAGGATTACTTATCTTTGTTTAACTTTCTACTTACGCTTGGTCCCTTCATAAATCTATATTTATGATAACCAAAGTCGGATCCAATACCCAAGTAGAACCTTGACTTAAAAAAAATTTTATTTTAAATCATGAACAAATTTGTATTTATAACCTAAACTTCACTAAGCTTCTTTGGTTAACCTCTCGCAAGATGCTTCTCGCAGCTTTTTCCAAAGGTCCTCGCTTAT
This sequence comes from Panax quinquefolius, assembly GCA_020205615.1. Taxonomy (NCBI): domain Eukaryota; kingdom Viridiplantae; phylum Streptophyta; class Magnoliopsida; order Apiales; family Araliaceae; genus Panax; species Panax quinquefolius. Next base: position 144,671,878 of record CM035161.1, on the reverse strand, counting down.
TGCGCCGGAAGCAAGCTCCTTTGCTATCCGTGACGCTTTTGTTCTTATTATCCTTTGTTTTATGCCTTTCTATTTACCTTCTTTGAATGGTTCTTCTTCTTTCAAGATCCTTTGGCCCCTACCAAGAAGACTTGATCTTTCTTGGTTGAAAGTGACTCTCAACATTTTTTCAACATGTTAAGCAAATCAATGAGACCGATATCTAGCTTGTTCATATGAAAAATTCACAACAATTGTGAAAGGAGTCCGGGAGTGAGTGCAAGATCAAATCTTAGCTCAACTCTCCATCCATGACAAAACCTGTTGTCTTAATTGATCAATCAAATTGATAATGTTTAGGACTTTTGTCTGTACTTATAGTGCCATTGGCCATTCTAGATCGGAAGAGCTCCTTAGATATCTGATATCTATTAGTCCTACTTTTCTCACCATCAACTACTTGATGTGCAGGAATATAGTAGGAGCATCCATAGTTTCATCGCCGACGTCAAGCTCAAGTACTTTCATGGATACGAGCATGATGCATCGAGCCAATCAGGCATCATCTTGCCACTTTCTAAAAGTAGCAATCTCTTCCTCAAAGGCATTGTTCGCAACCATTGCGAGGATAGGCGTATTATGACATAAGATAGCTTTTCAAATTTATGAGAACTATTCTCAAAATCCTTAACCAATCCGCTTAATTCGGCCCGATTAATTTAGCATCTAATATGCTTCGCAAAGGATAGTAATTTTAGACATTGTAAAATTCTCAGAAATGAATTTGTAATTAACAACATTTTAACATACATTCTTTTATTAATTACCAAAATAAATTAGGTTTTGTTTTAAATTGGTATCTCCCACTATTTTCTTCAAACTATATTACCCTCACTTATATAGTTCGGCAAAATCTAATTAAAGATTTGCTAGTGAGAATAAGGATCCCATTTCAAATGTATATAGCCTTGTGGTGACACAACAAACTATATATAAATAAATAGGTAGACAACTTTTGTCAATTACATCAACTATGCAACTCCTTGTATTTTGCCTCTTAGATTATTTTGATCAAGTGGTGGCACATCCAATCAAAATTATCCAAGTTAAGTCCAACCTAGCACTCCATATATTCAAAAAGAAAATATCATCCTTGTGGTGATACAACAAAACAATATTGTTCAATTTTCTTTATAAGCATCAAATGTGATAAATTAACATCTTAAATACTTAATACTTGCCTTGTGGTGACACAACAAACTCATATTAAATATTTAATACTCTATTAATTTTATCATGCTAGAAGGCAACGCTCGATATTCCAAATATCTTTGAACGCTTTAGACTTAATATAAAAAATTTGAGGGATTTATTATTAAATTTGTCTCATCTTATTTAGCGCATTTACATATATATATAAAATACGCGTCGTATTAATGAACATGCGAAGCATGTTTGCATAATATATAATATATATAGTATAAGCATGCATATATAGAATACTATATTCTACCCGGATTGATTATGGACTTTTATTCTAGTTTGGTTCACTAGAGCCACCAAGTGAACCAAAAGGTCAAACCCTGGGGGTGCAAGAAATAATATTTAAATATAACTATTACATTTAAACCCTGCTCCATTACAAACGGTCTTCAAGCGCTTCTTTTCCTCGATCTCTAATTCTTCAAAATTAATTCTAAATATTCCATTACAAAACTATTTAAAATAAATAGAAACCTTGATCGCAATCGAGGGAAGTACATAGGAGGAGATAGAATTTACATTCAAAAAAATTAGAGAAGACGAGGTACGCAGAATTCCATTTAATAAAACCCATACATTCATGCATCCAACTAAAATAAAATCCAATCGCATCGTCAATAGTCCATAATCAATCCCATTTATTATCATACACATCATCATACGCATCAATAAATAACATTCATCTTATGAATATTAAACATTTAATATATATATTGATATCATTTAATGGGCAAATTTAGTTAAGTATAAAATCTATTTTTGAATCAAAATAAACTCCTTTATTTTAATCCAAATTTAAATCAAAATAAAACTATTTTATTTTAATTTATCCAATTTTGAATAAAATAAACTATTTTATTTTAATCAAAATTTTAATCAAAATAAACTCCTTTATTTTAATTAATCATGGAATCCAATTCCATGTAAAAAAAAAATCTTTAATTAAAATAAACTCTTTATTTTAATTAATTATGGAATCCAATTCCATGTAAAAAAATCTTTTATTAAAGGAAACACTTGATATTCTTTTTCCTATTCACAAATAAACTCCTTTATTTTTTGAATAATATGAAATCTTATTCCATATTTAAATAAACTCCTTTATTTTAAGGAAATTGGGTTTTTTTCCTATTCACAAATAAACTCTTTATTTTGAATAATATGAAATCTTATTTCATATATAAATAAACTCCTTTATTTAAGGAAATTAGGATTCTCTTTCAATTCACAAATAAACTTTTTTTTTTGAATAATATGAAATCTAATTTCATATCTAAATAAACTCCTTTATTTAAGGAAAGATGGATTTACTTCCCTATTCACAAATAAACTCCTTTATTTTAGGAAAAATAAAATCCAATTTCAACTCTAATTATTTATCATGGAATCCAATTCCAACTCTAATTAGTTAAGCATGAAATTTAATTTTAAAATTAAAATAAATCTTTTATTTTAAGATTAAAATAAACATTTTATTTTAAAATCAAAATAATTATTTATTTTAATAATAAAATAATTAAGATTAATATATATATATATATATATATACATTAACTATTATATATATATATATATATAAATAATTAGCCACGAAAAACTAAACATCCAGGACCACGAATCAGCATTCAATAAAGCAAATCATGCCAATGCAAATTGACCGGACTTCAATAAAGCAATAAAAACTGACCATGCCAATGGTTTTAAAAACAAATTAACCTATTATGTTAACATAAGTAATCCGTGATTCCATGATCTGCACCTTTTTTTTTTTTTTTTTTATTATGTCACATGCTGCACGGTTTTTGATATTTTTAATTTTCGCTGCCATGTTGCCTTGCCGAATTGATTTCCGTGCATCCATATTGCTGTTGACTTTTGATTTTTTTTTTTTTTTTTTTTTAAATTTTAAATTTTATACAATAAAATTATGCCCAAATAAATTGTTCTAAACACATATCAACATATATATTAAATTAAAACAATTAATAATTCGCATAAAGGTTTGGCTTTGATACCACTGTTAGGTTTGTAATATTCAAGAAGCAATCAAATTGCACAAATTAAGCGGAAGCGAGATAAATCATGAGTTTAAAAAATTTACAAACCATATACCCGAATCACCCTTTATGCACAATTATTAATTAAACGAAAAGATCAAGAATAAAATCATACCCTTGAAGATCGAGCTTCCTCAGGTACAAGTTCACCTCCAATCCTTTTCGCGTTCAACTTGAATTCACCGGGTTTGGTTCCTTCCTTTGATCAACGTTAGCCACCCATGTGTTTGGCCTCTAGAGGTGATCCACCAAGGAAGAAAAGGAATTCAAGAAGATGGGTTATTTGGCTCAAACCCTAGTTTTCTATCTCTATAGAAAAGCGTGTACTCTCCAACAATTGAATTATGTCGTATGTTGAAAAAAGTCAACAACCCCCTACCACCCATAATAAGACTCCTCTTATTTATTGATGTGGGCAACCCTCCTTAACAATTAAGAAATTGGGTTTTATTTAATTAATTAAATTCTTTTAATTAATTAAGCTCCCTAATCTTATTAGGGATAATTAATTAAACTCTTTTAATTAATTTTCCTTCCTAATCCAATTAGGAATAAATGAGAGTACTTATATTAAATTAATTCCTAAACTCTTTTAAAATTAAAATAATAATAATTGTAATAATATTAATAAGACTCTCTTATTAATTTATATTTAATATTTCTAAAATATTAAATAATAAATATTAAGCTATTTAATTTATTCTATCACCATAGATTAAATTAAATATACTTAACATATTATTACGATTATGCCATTAACTTCTTAAATAATTATTCTTCCTTTTATGGTGTGTGACCTTTAGGTTCTCCATATTAAACCGGTTGTGAATAAATCAATTAGAATAATTCTAATCTTATTTAAATAAATAAATTAAACAATTAATTTATTTAAATAAATAATATTTATTCTACAATAGGGATAAGCCTCCCCAATGCGATCAACTACTTTCCGGATAATATAGATTTCAACATTAATCATTAAAGAACCTTTGAGTAAATAGTTACCAGATAATTCAATCCTTCCACCATACATTGTCCCAATTAAATATAAGACATGGAATTACCACAAGTCTTATTTTATTTAATTATATGTATTTCGACTCTTAAATGCACAACTCAAATAATGCAAATTAGAAACTCCTTTCTAATTTCATTCTCGCTTTGCCAAGGACTACTGGGTTGTCATTTATCGAATCACATAGGACATTTCTCTTCTTTTATTAGAAGTGGTAGATTCTTTATCGATCATACATTATCTCCATGTACAACTTATTATACCCAAGCATACCCTTTGATATACCCTAAGGGTCTTAAGGAATAAGTCAAAGTATAACTCATCATACACAAGATACTATGATGATCTCAAGTCCAAGGATTACTTGTACTACTATCACTAAAGGAATTCCTATCGACAGTGCAAATAAAACTCCATTAGGTATTCCTTAGCGAGCCACGCTCAAAGAACTTATTCTCTAATAAGCACCTACATACTTGCTTTAGTGTCTCCACACAAATGATCACGAGATCAATCATCCTCATCCAATGAGCAAGCAACGATGTACCAATCTATCCGGATTCACTAATCCCCAATTTAGTAATCCAATGATTGGGAACTATTTTAGTTTTAAGCTTTCTAAGAATTTAGATCTCATTAGAATGATCATCATCATTATTCTAAAAGCATTACTTAAAACTATGGGTTTATCACATATTATAAAACAAAGATCATGTAGATAATTAAAAGCCTTTAATAAATTAATACTTTTTATTAATAAATGAATAAGATTGTCACAAAGTATATGCTTTATCATCAAACATGATTGGCTTGTGTGCATACTACTTTCAAAAAGACCAGCCGATACAGCTTTATAATAATAATAATAATAATAATAATAATGGTAATAAACTAATAAAAAATACATAAGCCGGTACAATATGGAACGGCTTTATACTCAATTCGTAATAATATAATAATAATACTAATAATCGAATAATTATAATAAAATATTGAAAAATTTAATTTGGGGAAATGGGTGCTTTTAAGATATATAAAATCCAAGGTAAATTAAAAGCAGGCTAGGCGTGGTGTTCTCAGGTTGGTCATATGATGAGGATTGGTGCTTGAGGTCGCGATTTGAATCATGCTTAGCGTGAATAGTTTGGGATACCGAATTTATTTTTTATTCGGTGTCGTTACCGACAGTCGCATTTGTCTAAGTAGGGTCTTGTTTACATAAGTTAAAAGATGATGAAGTCACTTAAGTGGGATGCTTATTTATTTATTTTTTATTTTAATTTATTGAGTCATCATTATACAATGGAGAAAGAAAGATAAAAAATTAAAAAACTAAGCTTTATTAAACTGCACTTCTACTAGAAAAAAAAAAACTTTTTGACAAAGATAAAGATTGATCGATAAGTACTTTTTCTCGCCATGTTGACTACTTTTTCTGCCACATCGCCTCGGAAAGAACACCTGCAAGTTCGGTAAACTAAAAAGATGTGACCCATAATAGTATTAATGTTTGAATTTGGTCCTAAAATAATTCATGTACCGGACTTGCATGAGCTTATTTAAACGTCATCGAGAACACACGTTGTTCAAACTAAAGTTCACTTGTCAAGCTAGATCAAACTAAAAATAACGAGAGAGTATAGAGGAGTATTTCGAAGATTTTAATGCATGAAAACTTCAACAAGTTGAACCTATTGATTCCATTTATTATATTCTCAAGATATCCAAGATTTTAATGTAAGATATTGTTATAGTCAATTATTGTTATTTATTGTAAGATATTCCATTTGTTCATTTTTTAATAGTTTACATTGTTGTTATTATTTTCGTATAATAACAACAAAATAATGCAAGATTTATAATGATCACTTTATATTTTATTAAAGAATGATATTTATTTTAATATATTAATTAGACTAATTGGACATATTTTTACAAAATAAGAAAAAATATTAAAGGGATAATAATAAATATAGATATTATGTGAGACCCAGTTTTATAAATAAAGATTTAAATTTTGTCGAAATAATTTTTTAATATTATGGTGTGAATTTGAGATAATATTATAGTTGTGGTAGTATTTATAAATTTTGCAAAAGTATGCAAGTGGTTATATTATATTCGATTGGTCGTGAATATTCGATTTAGCAGGAATATTAGTACAACTACTCAATCATTGGTGGACCCCATAATGTAATTATTGTCGGATTGAGAAAACGACAAAAATATTTTATTGAAATAACGGCGGAAGTTTTACCGTTGATCTTGTTGAACTACTCAGTAGTAAAAGTACAAGAATACGTGTGGTTGCATAGTAAAGACACCAAGTATTGATTATCGATGCTTATGTGAGAAGTCACTTCGGTTTGATTCCATTATTGTTTATTAATAATATGAATTATTATAATGATAATGACGCTTTTGTTTTATTCAGTATTATTAACGTAATAAAATGTAAACATCTTTTATATAAAATGTAATACTTTATTAAAGTTTATTCTATAAATAGAATATATTATATTTTATTATGCATAGTATTGCATAGTGTTTTGTATAGTGTTGCATAGTGTTTGCATAGTAAAATGTTTTTATATAAATAGAATATATGATATTTTATTTAAAAGATTTTGCTTTAAATATGGACCGTCCGATTAAAGTAAATCAATCTGGACCGCTCATGGATTTATTACTACGCATTCTATTTTCCTATAAATAGAAGCTCATTCCTTCATTATTTTCTTACGAATTCACCAAAACTCTAGAGAGAGAAATTATAGAGAGAAGCTATAGAGAAAAATCTATATAGAGAAAGAAGAAGAGTATTCGGTACTTCACTACTTTGATATTCAAAGGTCTTTTACTAGTAAGGGTATTATTTGTTGTGTCGTAAGGGGTGTTATTCTTTCTTATTCATGAAGAGAACTTCATTATTCCATTCATTATTATTACTTTTGAATAACTCCGTAAAAAGTGGTATACCCTATACATAACCTCATCTGCGGCATACCCTATACTTGGTGAAATCCTTATATTATTCCATTCTTATTTATTCTGTTGGAATAACTCAGATACGCGTGAATCACCTATACTTGGTGATCTTCTTCATTATTCTATTCTTTATTATTCTGTTGGAATATCCTCGCCTCGTGTGTTTTTACACCTACCTTGTTCCATTGTTTATTATTCCGCATTTATTATTCATTTGGAATATCCTGTGCATGTATTTTACACCTGGACCGGTTCCATTGTTTATTATTCAAAGATTTATTATTACATTGGATCATCCTGCTTGCGGCGTGAATTTCACCGACCGACCGGTTCCGTTATTATTATTCTATTGAATAACTCCGCCTGTGCGCAAGTACCGCATTTACGGTGATTTCTTTTGTTATTCCATTCTTTATTATACCCAAATTGTTAAAACTTTGACTTCTATACTCCATGAAATTAGTAGAATATCTTTGATATTTGTGTTTCATCCAAAGATCTTTTCATGGAAATATTCTTCCGATTATTCTTGAATTTTACTCTACAAAACAAAGATCATGTTGACAATTTGACGTTAATAATTCCCGGATTAAATAATTCTTGAACTTGTTTTATTGAATTATTATGTCATTGTCATCATCCTCATGATATATTATGTTATCTTTCGCTTACGTGCATAGATGAACTTAGTATGATTATGACTGTGGATCATCTCGTATAATCATGGCTTGTTATAAATGATGTGATAAAAGTCCTCGGTGGCTTGTAATGCGGTGATGGATAGTTTTGGTATGATTATGACCGTGGGGTGATTCTTGTATAGTCATTAACCATTGATAATTTGATGAAAATCCTCGACCGTGGTAGTGCAGGATGATTAGATATTGTGGTTTATTCATTAAACCGAGTCTTAATGATAAAAATTTATGAAAACCTTTTAAAACCTAAAGATATAGTAGACTTTATTTTCTACTCGACTCTTTTAATGGATCAGCACATTCATTGCAGCTTAAACCGGTTGTCTATTGTATTTTATCGCTTAACATCATTGAAGGCTAATGATAATTTATTCGCATTATCTTAGTCATAATATTTCTTATCGGGCTAGTTGAGCTCACCCTTTCTTTCACCGCTCTCTTCAGTGAAATGAGAAACATAGCCGACGAGCCTGGGAACGGAGTAATGGTCCGTGAGGATAGCATTAGTAGTCCTCACTATTCTCGTGAAATAGTGTGATAATAGTTGTAATGAGGACTCTTTTGAGTTTGTATAATATCTAGTAGACAATATTTGTATTCAAACTCACAGCTGTTTATGTCGATTGCATACCTACGCTTATGTTAGTAAGTTGTATTTGAATTTATGTACCATGTAAGTGGCGACCCAAGACGGGTGACGATACCTAATTTTTTGGGGGCGTCACGGTTGGTATCGAGCTTAGGATATGATCCCCGGCTAAGATGCGAGATAAGAACTAGGAGGGAAGAGACGGGAATTCCTTCGCTAGTATTACCTACCTAAATTTATTTGGTATTTAATTGGTCACGTCGAGTATAGGGATAATATGTGATATGTTAATTAACCCTTGTTTTGTGACAAAGTGTTTGAAATGGCATCCGAAAATGCCGAGATAAGCAATGAAGCATATGAGAGTGTTGATTCAAATTTCAAACAAAAGGTAACGACCAACAACACGATAATAATCATATTGGTGGCAACGGTATCGTAACAATGATAACCATCGGGGGAAATTATCATTCTAAGAATGGTAACCACTTGATGGTAATCATGGCAAAGATAATAGATGTGGAAATTGCAAGAAGAGAAGGTCATTTAGCTCAATTTTGTTGTGCACCAAAGTCAAGTCTAGTCTGACTTGGTGGCACCAAAGGTGGATATGGACAAAACAAAGTCGTTGGTTTTAGGAAGTGCATTTTTCATGACTTCTCAAAAAGCGAGTAAACCGAACGGGTTAGCACAGGTTAGTTAATTATAAATTATGAAGTCTATACCTTATAAGATACCTGGTTCTACATTATTTTATCTCTCTTCTTGCGCTCAACGCTTAAATTTGACTCGGAGAAGTTAGACTTTGACTTATTAGTTGAAACTTCGTTAGTAGGAGCCTTCATTCTGCTTACTATTTTTAAATCTTGTTTGATTCAAATAAACACTTTCACGCTACTGTCGATCTTATTTTTTTAAAAATCTTGCCTTTGATGTGATTTTAGGAATCAATTGGTTAACTAATCATCATGCTTTTCATAAGGTTGTTAGCTTTTATATTCATAACCAACCTTGTTGTAAATTCAAGTAACCAAACCATTAAAGTCAATCATTGTCATATCGAAGCCATAAGTAAAGATCCTGAACCTTTCGTTGTTGACTTCCTTGTGTGGAATGCACCGAGGCTGACTTTCTCTAAGCGACATCATGAAAGAAGATGGCGAGTTGATAGGCATCATTATGAGGTGCTATCTGTGTTAAAGGATGAAGTCACAGTTGGTATCAATGTGACGTATTATCCAAGTTTTGGATGAGAGTCACAGCTCTTGAATGATATTTCTATCATTAATAAATTTCTTGACGTATTCTTGAAGACTTTCTAGCCTACCCTAGAGCGTGAAATCGAATTTTGTATCAATTCCCAAAGATAAAAAACCCATTTCTTAAACCCTCAAATATTTCTTCAACTAAAAGGATCTGTTTACATGGATTATGATGAAAGTCATAATAAAAGCATTGGACTAATGGAAATCATGGGTATACGTGGTATTAGTAAGTGTTATAATGAGTTATGTTGGTTATTATGAGAAAACATGAAAGTTTCTTAGAAATCACAAAGAGTTGAAAATCGATTTTGTGAAAAACGTAATATGAAATTCAATCACCATATCTCCTAATATATTTTGAATTTTTCAGTGTGGTCAAGTTCTAGAGTTAGATCTATGAGTTTTGTTGCATCTCCAAGTGGAATCACTGGAAAAGGTGTTGTATATTTACGTGTGGACTAATTTTATAAAGAATGAAAAAGCTGGAAATTTCAAAAAGCTACTGATTTTATTTTTAAAAGGGCATTTTCGGCCACTTAAATTATGAGAAAAATTCTAGCCTTTTGGGAAATGAAAGTATATGGTATAAGTAACTCTCTGTCCAAAAATGAGCTTATTCTCGACTTAAAATGAGCAAGTTATGACCATTTCAATATTTAGGTTTTTCCAACGAAAAATGATATAACCTAGAGTTCTACAACTCAGATGACCATAAAATTTAAATCGAGGCTCACATTAACATGTGTAAGGTCCTGCCAAGATTTGGGAATTTTGGAGTTAAACTTGAGGTAGCTAATTTCTTAAGGAATTAATTAGAAATTGATTTTTGAAAATAGTAAATGAATTTTAAAAATTCCAGAAAAATATATTTTCATTATGAGACTATATTATGCTAAATTCCGGAAAAGAAATACTTTTGGGACTGATTTGGTATTTTCATGAAAATAGTTTAGTTACTTAACATATGAGTTAAATATGTTATGTGAAGTAACAAAAGTTGAAAATAGGATTTTATGGCTAGAGAATCCTATATATATGAGTATATGCATATTTTTTGATGAGGGATTTGATCATTGGTGATGATATCTTATGAGTATGGCATTTTGAATGATTAAATGCATAATATGGTAAAGCGTAAACAATTGAAATAAATTGTTTATAAATTTAAGAAGTGATTAAAATATTGTTATAATATTAATGATATTAGATTATAAGATTATTAAGTGATTGATAACATGGGATATTCTTGAATCCTGGATAAATTATATTATAAATGTTTAATATTTATCCTTTATCTCATTTGATTGATTCTTTATATCATCGACATGATCCTCATGCTCATATTATGTTGAAAGTCATCTCATGGCTCACGCAGCATAGATGGACTTGGTATGATTATGACCAGTGAATTGTTCAGATAATCATAACCGTAATTGAAAACACGATTATCTTTAATGAATAGTAGTGCATGGATAATTTGTGGTCGTGATACTAATGAATACACGATTATCTTTACACGTAGTAGTACATGGATAATTTGTGGTCGCGATACTAATGAATACACGATTATCTTCGGTCAGTAGTGCATGGATAATTCGTGGTCGTGATACTAATGAATATCCTCGGCCGTAGAGCGGGGATGATTCGATGATATGGATTAATTATCGAAATGAGTCTCAAAGAATGAAATATTAATTCATGGATGTGGTAAAAATCATCTTTGGTCAGTAGTGCATCGATAGACTTGGTATGATTATGACCACGGATTATTCTAAGATAATCATCATGATCAGAACACGAATATCCTCGCCAAGAAGTGGTGCATGGATAATTCGTGGTTGTGATACTATTAAGTCGCCTCAAAGATTATTGATTTTACAAATTGTATATCTTTTAGCCCAGTAGTGCAAAGATGAATTGTTAATGAATATCTTTGGCGGATCATGAAGATGAATTTAATATTTTTAACGATAAAGGTATTCAAGGTATCCTCACCTCTTATCATACCAGTAATGTACCCTAATTTCGAGGGCAAAATTCCATAAGGAGGGAGATTGTGAGACCCCGATTTTATTAATAAAGATTTAAATTTTGTCGAAATAATTTTTAATATTATGGTGTGAATTTGAGATAATATTATACTTGTGGGTAGTATTTATAAATTTTGCAAAGTATGCAAGTGGTTATATTATATTCGATTAGTCGGGAATATTCGATTTAGCAGGAATATTCGCATAACTACTCAATCATTGGTGGACCCCATTAATGTAATTATTGCTTTGATTGAGAAAACGACAAAAATATTTTATTAAAATAACTACGAAGTTTTACCGTTGATAATGCTTGAATTACTCTTAGTAAAAGTACAATGAATACGTGTGGTCGCATAAGAAAGACACAAGATTAATTATCGATGCTTATGTGAGAAGTCACTCGGTTTGATTCCATTATCATTTATTAATAATATGAATTATTATAATGATAATGACGCTTTTGTTTTATTCAGATTATTAACGTAATAAAATGTAAACATCTTTTTATATAAAATGTAATACTTTATTAAAGTTATTCTATAAATAGAATATATTATATTTTTTTATGCATAGTGTTGTCGCATAAGTATTTTTGCATAGTGTTGCATAGTGTTTGCATAAGAAAATGTTTTTATATAAATAGAATATATGATATTTTATTTAAAAGATTTTGCTTTAAATATGGACCGTCCGATTAAAGTAAATCAATCTGGACCGCTCATGGATTAATTACTATGCATTCTATTTTCCTATAAATGTGCTCATTCCTTCATTATTTTCTTACGAATTCAATTTAAACTCTAGAGAGAGAAATTATAGAGAGAAGCTATAGAGAAAATCTATAGAGAGAAAGAAGAAGAGTATTCTGCACTTCACTACTTTGATATCTAGTGTCTTTTACTAGTAGAGGGTATTATTTGTTGTAATTCGTAAGTGGTGTTATTCTTCTTCTTATTCATGAAGAGAACTTCATTATTCCATTCATTATTATTCTGGTTGAATAACTCGTAAAAGTGGTATACCCTATACATAACCTCGATACGCCAGATACCCTATACTTGGTGAAATCCTTATATTATTCCATTCTTATTTATTCTGTTGGAATAACTCAGATACGCTTAATCACCTATACTTGGTGATCTTCTTCATTATTCTATTCTTTATTATTCTGTTGAATATCCTGTCGTGTGTTTTACACGGGACCTCGGTTCCATTGTTTATTATTCCGCATTTATTATTCTCGCTGGAATATCCTGTCTGTGCGTGTGTTTTACACCTGACCGGTTCCATTGTTTATTATTCAAAGATTTATTATTCTTTGGATCATCCTGCTTTGTGAATTTCACCGACCGGTTCCGTTATTATTATTCTATCGAATAACTCCGCCTATGCTAAGCACCGCATGCACGGTGATTTCTTTTGTTATTCCATTCTTTATTATACCCAAATAAGTTAAAACTTTGACTTTCTATACTCTATGAAATTAGTAGAATATCTTTGATATTTGCGTTTCATCCAAAGATCTTTCATGGAAATATTCTTCCGATTATTCTTGAATTTTACTCTACAAAACAAAGATCATGTCGACAATTTGACGTTAATAATTCCCGGATTAAATAATTCTTGAACTTGTTTTATTGAATTATTATGTCATCATCATCATCCTCATGATATATTATGTTATCTTCGCTTACGCATGCATAGATGAACTTAGTATGATTATGACCACTGTGGATCATTCTTTAATAATCACGGCTTGTTATAAATGATGTGATAAAAGTCCTCAAAGGGGTTGTGAATGCAAAGATGGATAGTTTTTGGTATGATTATGACCGGGGTGATTCGATAGTCATGACCATTGATAATTTGATGAAAATCCTCGACCGTGGTACAAGGATGATTAGATATTGTGGTTTATTCATTAAACCGAGTCTTAATGATAAAATTTATGAAAACCTTTTAAAACCTAAAAGATAGTAGACTTTATTTTCTACTTGACTCTTTTAATGGATCGCACATTCCACGCAGCTTAAACCGGTTGTCTATTGTATTTTATCGCTTAACATCATTGAAGGCTAATGATAATTTATTCTCGCATTATCTTAGTCATAATATTTCTTCTTGGGCTAGTTGAGCTCACCTTTTTCTTTCACCGTTTCTCTTCAGAAATGAGAACATAATCAAAACGAGCCTGGAACTAGTAATGGTCCGTAGGATAGCATTAGTAGTCCTCACTATTCTGTGAAAAATAGGTGATAATAGTTGTAATGAGGACTCCTTTTGAGTTTGTATAATATCTAGTAGACAATATTTGTATTCAAACTCACGCTTTATGTCGTATTGTACACGCATACGCTTATGTTAGTAAGTTGTATTTGAATTTATGTACCATGTAAGTGGCGACCCAAGATGGGTGACGATACCTAATTTTTGGGGACGCTACACATATTAACTTATTTCTATTTTAACAAATCCAAATAAAAAGAAAACTTTTAAGAAAGATAAAGCATGCATTGATAAGTATTTATTTTAGAGATAAATTAGCTGGTGAATATTTTAGTTCAAAAAAAACGCAGTGCAATTTCATTAGTGTGGTTGCATGAACATTTTAATAAATGTCCCGAGAATGCAAGTAAAGATGTTGTAGGGCTACACAAAGGGCATACATGTTGTGGTTGTGTGGGGGCAATATTATTCCTAATAGGAATAGAAATAGTGTGCACCCACGATATATGTCTTTTATTGCCAACGTCAAGATTGTGTAACTTACTCTTCTTGCCAAGCGCGGTGTTAGCATATTTGTACAGATCTTTATATATCTGCTACTAGGAAAGGAGTTAAATACATTAATGGTTGTGTTACATTGTTACAAATTTGGGCTTATGAGCGTGTAAGTATTGGAAAGCCAAACCCTTGCCACAATCATCCTTATGGTTACCTAGGGCTTTAGCATGGTCCTATTTTGGAGCCCATAGCTACCTCAGTAGACGGAAAAATCCCCATCACCATTTGTCATTTTACCAAGGGAGTCGATATTAAGTCTATGTGGGATGTGGTTTGGCGGCCTTACATAATGTGGGATGATGATATCAGTGGATTTAATTTTTAAGGCAGGTTGTTGGGATCTGGTGGGGTCCCCTTGATCCACTTTGATATTGTGGAATTTCAGATGCCGACCGTGTGATGAGACAGTTCGGGTTCATGCAAGGCATACCATCAACAGCCAAAAACCATGGTGACCTTAGGAAGGAGAAAAAGTTTAAATTTATTGATGTCGAGGATTGCATGGCCTTGAGAGGGAATATATTTCGATGTGGGAGGCATACATGGATCATCTCAAGGACAACAAACCTGAAATTTCGATTATGTCCCAATAGATGATTACATGGTCTCGGTATAGGAAAATTACACGTTGGAAAATCCACCGACCTCGACAAAAAGCGACCACGACAAATAAGTTATGAGCCTCGCCATTTACAACCAACAACACCTTATTCAAATGGTATAAAATTATATTCTTCTTTAATAAATCATGTATTGGAGTAAATACTTAATATTACATTTATTCATATTTATTGTTAATAATATTTGTTTGTGTTTATCTTACATGACAGGTTGAGAGTGCAAAGTTGTTACTTGATAAATTTTCAGTACTTACTCAGCTGCCTCCCAAGTTGGTTCTACAAAAAAATAATTGGGATTTCAATCGCCTATAATGACTTGAAGCAAGAGGTAAACAAATACCTCGGCTGTGGGGGTCCCACAAATTTTGGACCACACAGTCCCAATACACACAACTCAATGAAGGACTTGGGAAACAAACTGATTATGTTGTACAAGAGAGCTACATACCCACCCCACAAGTAATCAAGGAGAGCTCCATTCCCACCACCCAAGCCTACGAGGAGTGTTACATTCCAACCTTCCAAACCTATGAGGAGTGTTACATTCCAACCAACTCTTCATTTATGGACTTTCTCGACGCCATGGATCTAGTTCACAAAAGGTATATATAGTTATGTTAATAGTGATGGTTTTAATTATTATTGCTATATAATAATAATGTACATTTAGGTCTCAATCGTGTACAAGATGCGGAGACCACATCTCTTATGGACCAAAAGGGTCCTTATCCAAAAGACTTAAAATTGGAAGGAGACATTTGTAAATAAACATATGTTTGGAAACGTGGGTGGCACCGTAAGGAATTTATATCCTTTATCACATCCATCGCTTATATGAATTAGAACACAATGTAGTGCAATCCTTAGGGCCTGAGAGTTGGATATTCGAGCATGTCATCGACGCTTATATGTTGTTGCTACGAGACAAAGAGGAATACTACAGGTCACGGGGAATACAAAGGTGGTCCCAATTTGGTTTCATGAATTCATTCTTCACGCATCTTAAGGTATATGTGTCTGCACTAACGTGAATATCGCATGGAGTTTTTGCGATCCGTATGTTAACCAAGATGTTGGTCCACCTTTACACGAATGCAAATACATATTCATGCCAGTAGTAGTACCAATCAACGCCATTTTGTCTTGTTCTATTCACAATTGAAGATTGGATGGTTACCATAATCGACCAAGCACTAGAATTACACTAAGTATATTAAGTTACATGAAATGTACTCGTAATTCGTTAAAGTTGCAGTATGTTTAGTTTTAAAATATTTTAATTTTATAATGTCCTTTAATATTAAAAAATTATTAACCAACTACTTTGTACATGTAGGTACATTTGATACCATTTTGTTTGCGAAATGGTAATCCGATGCGTGAGTGGCCCAGCGGTAATCCTACTGTGAAGACCTTAAAGATTCGACCGAAACAACACAACAACTCAGACTGTGGCATTTTTGTATGCAAGTATGTCAATCGCTTTTAGTTAGGGCCAATGGTAATATTTCAAGAGAAGTGATCCTTGAAGATGTCACGATCTTTCGTTATCTGCGTCGCATAGGGAGCTCTACAAGAAATCCGCAAGATTACTTCCGGCCTCTGAGATATAGAACTTATCCAACGTTATCTAATGTACATATTAATTAATAAGAATGTCTATTTGGTTGAACTTTATGGGATTTTCAAATTCATAACTTAGTAATATGAATATTATTGAATCATATAAAACCACTTCATATTATTAATAATGAAATTTTTTATCTATTTTGTTGAACTATATGGATATTTTTATTCTGACTAATATTAATAATCACATTATTTATATTAATATTAAAAATCATTATTAATATTATTTTTAATAATAGTAATACATGAATATAATAATAATAATAGAATACATGAATATAAAATCATTATTTATATTTTATTAAAGAATGATATTTTTTAATATATTAATAATCCTTTTATTGATATTATTACAAAAATAAGAAAAAATATTAAAGGGATAATAATAAATATAGATATTAACTTATTTCTAAATAGAAAACCCCCATATGTATTATATAGACTTATTAATAATAATAAATCGTAATATAATAATAATGCAAGAATATAGATTTTGGGGGATGGTGAAGTTTTAATATAAAGATATATCCTTGGTTGAAATTATGTATTTAGGCCTGTGGTGCTCTGGGTGGTCATATATACGAGTGTATGGAGTTTGAGGTTATGAGTTCGAATCATTTAGCAAAATGAATTGCTTGAATAAAATTATTTTTTAATTTTTATTTGTCACCGTTGTGACATGTCAGAATTTACTTAAGCTATTTTTTTTTCAATTTTTTAATACCACCAGACAGTATCATTTTGTGCGGAATTTTTTTATTATTTTAATGCTACCATATCATCAATTGCATTCTACCGAGAAATAAAAAATTATTAAAAAATGTGTTCTAGGTAGAAGCTCTTAAATAGGATTATTTTATTATTTTAATGCCACCAGATCACTGCACTTAAATAGGAGAAATAAAAAAATTTAAAAATGTGTGTTTAAGTAGAAGTTCTTCCGAATTTGATTATTTTAATAATAAATATTCACTTTTATAACTATATCGACAATATAATTTTACGTGGGTCTCACTTATTAAAATAGAAGCATGTAAATAATTAGGCACAACAACCTTTGCCGGCTTATCAAATAGAAAAGTTAATCGCAGCCATCAATTCAATTTATCAACTATTCAAAAAGAAAAGTTACAGCATAATACTCATAACAACCTGCTCTGCATGGAAGACTCTCTATATATATATATATATATGCCGAAGTTAGTACGCCAATCTTGACTTGGGGGATTGGTTGCGCTCAACTAATTTCTACAGATGTAAGTAACTTTCATACGCAAATATTAATCAGCCTAATTAAATTAATTAGGTTGAATAATTAATTAATTAATACAGCTAGCCAAATTAAGATGTTGGTCAAGGAATTAAGTTTAAGAGCAATCCGATGTCCGGTATAAAATTAATGCGTATTTAGAATGCTTCTTCTTTCTTGCAGATATTTGAATACGCACTTTAATTAGCTTTTCTTATTAATATAATTGCTTCATTGCTGCAAATTATAGATATTCGCACAGATGAATATATATATATATATATATATATATATACACACGGTCCGAATCTTAAGCTCACCCCTTATAAAACTCACCCGAGCTCACCCCCCCTTTAGCGACGTATCCGGCGACGGTTCGGTCATACAACCGTCGTCTATATTTTAGCGACGCTATATGTTATCCGTCGCTAAAAGTATAGATTTACGGTTGTATGATCGAACCGTCACGCCGGATCCGTCGCTAAAGGGGTAAGGCTTCAGGTGAGTTTAATACTGAATGACTAAGATTCTGACCAGATATATATATATATATATATATATATATATATATATATATGATTATTATTGTATTTGAATTAATTAGGACTAACTTTTGGACCAAATTTTATTGAGTAAATTTTTGTGTATGTATAGGATCATATAAACGCATGCAAGATTGATATCAATTGTATGAATTTTACTTGGAATTACTGATTTGGAATTATATGGTTTTTTTTTGTTGTTGATGTTAAAAAGCAAGCTGATATCTTTTAACTTTTGGAGAGCATATTGGTGACTAGATCATGCTGTATTTAATGGGTAGAGAGAGATCATAGCTATAAATGTTGTTGTTTAGAGATTTTTGATTAAAGAGACAGGTTTCTGATTTTTGATTGCGACTTTAGTAGAGCGAATTAAACAAGTTTTATTATTTTACCAAAATAGGAACACATTTATATACTAAAATAAAAATTTAATTATATGTATGATATTGACGTGTTGATGAATGAAAATAGGTTTATGTATAAATTATATATATGTTGGTAATGAAAACAGATGTTATTTATGTGTCTGTGTTGGTATTTAACAGGTTAAAAAAAATACTTTTCAAAAAAGTGAATTGGCGACGGATGACAATTAGCCGTCACTAATAAGTCAATATTAGTATTTTTTAAATTTGATTAGGTGACCGGCCAGGCTCTCCGTCGATATTTACTATGTCCCTAAATATATCAAATTAGCGACAGATATTTAGCGACAGCCGATTCGTCGCTATTGTAATATGTGGTCAAATGGTTTTATTAGCGACAGGGCGACACGCGAAGCAGATTCTAATAATGTAATGAAGTTGGTCAGAGTCCAAAACACGTGCTGGTACTGATTTTGGTGCTGCTACTGTGCTACGTACATCAATAGTCAGCCCACATTTGGTCAAGCTAAACAATTAGAAAAGCTGAACGCCAGAGAAGACTTTTAATACTAGTACTAGACTCTTTTTTTTTCCTGTTTTTTTTACCCACAGGACAGGAATATTGAATAATTAAGGCCAGTACTCCAGATCTAGTTAACTGCGTGCTCAGATAATGCCGATTGATTAGTCGGACCAACTGACAGAAAAAGTACTTATAGTACGCCAACCGTTGGTTTTCCACGAGGTTGACTGAATAGATCTTTGGTCCGACATGGTGAGCTACGATTAATATTGATGACACTAGCCTTAATATTTCTAATTTGTTAACTGACCTTATTATTCAATGCTGGCTTAATAAATGAGCATTTTGCCCAATTTTTTTTAATACTAGTGAAAAAATAATAATAGGATTTTTGGATTCGTCTTTGTTTAATGGCGACTCATGTATGTAGTATATGCATATATGAGACCTGTCCTAGCTCAACCACCATTCAAAATGACAAAAAAAAGAAGCTTTAATTAATATTTTCACCCAACAATATTATGTAACATAATCATAGGTAGCACTATTTCTATGATATTTTTATATGTTCATCTTTTTATATGAGATGAGTACATATGAAAAATATAATTTATATATATATATATATTTCCTCCATCAGAAGATGCATGTGAGTACTCTTGTATGTTTGAGTAGTGGATTAATTTCACGTACACTGTTAAGGTTTGACTAGAGCACGATTACTATATATCATGTAATATAAGACTACATGCCTCGATAAATAAATCAAGTTTACAATTAATCAAATAAGGTTTCATTTTCACAAAAAAGGATTAATTAAATGACATCCTTCACAAAAAATGTTAAATAATTATATCGAAACGTGCTAATGCATAAAATAAAGATAAAAATCAATAATTATAATATTAAGTACTTACATGAATTGAGAGAAGTCATTTTGTATGTATCACGCTTCCGTTACACACTTAATTGTCTCTCTCAATTTTAGGATGGATGTATAAATGTGTATAAAATTCTTGAGACAAAAATTGGAACCAAACCCTAACTGTTTTATTTATAGAATAACTAAGGGTCAAAATTGTCCAACAAAATTATGAAACCCTATGGCCCATTATGCCAAATACTATCATTAATATTATTTATAGGCCACATAATTAATTACCAAACCCATAAATAAAATGATTAAATTAATACAATATGTAATCCCAATAATTACATAAATAGTAGATGTCACATAAGGAAATAATTACATAAAAAGTAGAGGTCCAATTAATAATATGCTAATAACATTGGGGCGTAAACGAAATAAATATGTTACTTATACAATACAATTTCATTTAATAAATTCTAATTCTAATTTTTCCATTTGAGTAAAATTAAAATCTTTATTTATTAAATATAAAATTATCGACTTTTCTTAATCTTTAATTGATTCAATTAATAATCCTCCGTTGTCTTTGATTATTAAAGAGTCACGCATACATGTAAATTATATATTATCATCAAACTTAATTTAATTTCTTTAGATAACATATTAATCAAATTTGAAAATTAACATTATTTATAATTTACATGTAACAACTTAAATGCCCTAATAATATATCATGTTCCAAAACCTAAATTATGATATATAATTATGAATATGAATTGGTTATAAAATATTAACATTAATTTTATAACTAAATACATAAGGACATAATCTATAATATTATATGAATATAATTAGAAAAACATAAATAACCATTACAAATAGTCCAAGTCCCATAAACATAATGTAATGGGATATGCAGTAACCATGAATTGAGATCACAACAAAATATGAAGATCACAATGAATTGAGAGATCATACAACATGAGAAACACTTTAATATCATGAATAGTTGTATACAACACATGGGTAAACATAATTAGGATAATACTTTACTTTCAAAAATCCCTTTTTTTGTAGCAACAGAATACTTAAATATTCATGAATTATGATGTAACAAAATAATTAATTGAGAGTAGGTAAGTATCTATGGTGTATCATAATTTCATCAATTATACATGTCTTTAAGGTCCTGACGCCTTTTTAGTTTGAATTGTAAAAGAGTGCTTATGAAGTTATTTAATTGGACAAGCACTTGTTCTACACTATAGCAAAATAGATTAAGGGGATGAATTGTGCATTAGGTTCATCATGTGATAGAAGAGATCAGTTGCAGATGTACATAATAATAAAAATTGAAACCATATTATAATATGTAAAGTCTTTTTTTATTTTATTTTATTTTTTTAACATAAAAACATACTTAATTTATTCTATACAATAGCGTAACTACGCTTTGATATCAGATGTTAAATAATTATATCGGAACGTGCTATTGCATAGAATAAAAATAAAAATTAATAATCATAATATTAAGTATTTACATGAATTGAGAGAATTCATCTTGTATGTATCACGCTTCCGCTGCGCTTAAGGGTGAAAGTCTTCAATTGTCTCTCAATTTTAGAATGGATGTATAGGTGTGTATAAAATTCTTGAGACGACAATTGAGACCAAACCCTAACTGTTTTATTTATAGAATAGTTAAAGGTCAAAATCGTCCATCAAGATTATAAAACCTTATGGCCCATTATGTCAAGTACTATCACTAATATTATTTAT
The DNA here is from genome assembly GCA_020205615.1 of Panax quinquefolius. Taxonomy (NCBI): domain Eukaryota; kingdom Viridiplantae; phylum Streptophyta; class Magnoliopsida; order Apiales; family Araliaceae; genus Panax; species Panax quinquefolius. Next base: position 144,649,626 of record CM035161.1, on the reverse strand, counting down.
AGGCCACATAATTAATTACCAAACCTATAAATAAAATGATTAAATTAATACAATATATAAACCTAATAATTATATAAATAATAGAGGCCACTTAAAGAAATAAAATATTCTAACAAAAATAACCTATATAGCTAGTATTTGAAATGGCGAAGTTTTCCTCATTTTTGGTTGAAAATCTAGTTATCTTTTTTCTTTTCTTTTTTGAGAGAAAATGGAGAATTTTATTGTAGATCAAAAAGTAATGAATTACAAAGAAAATTTTGGGGAGATCCCTCCCAAACATGAGCATCAGACATCGAATCAGAAGCACGGGCTAAACAATGAACGACCTAATTCGCTGACCTCCTAACAAAACGAATACAACTAACATTGATTGCTAAACACAGCTCTTTACAATCATCAAAAACTAACCAAAGCGGTCCTGGATATGAAATAGTAGAATTTAGAGCTTGCACAAGATTGAAAGCATCCGACTCAATCATAACCTTTGACATCGAACGAGCCTTCAACTAACCAAGAGCTTCTTTACAACCCAGCGCTTCTGTGAGCTCCGAATTAGAGGGGCCGACCAAACTGCCATGTCCAACAGCAACCAATGAGCCACTGTCATCCCGAACCACCCACCCATAGCCAAGCCGATTGGAGCCAGAAAAAATAGCCCAATCAAAATTACATTTGAAAGACCCAGGCCTGGGTTTAACCCAGCGAAGCAAACCTTCATCAACTCCTGGTAAAGAACCATAAGCTAGAGGTCCTTGAGCTGTTGTCCATTGGTAAAGAAATGATCCCGCAAGATTGAGAAGGCTTATAGGTTGCCAAGCCTTGCCATTCCACAAAACCTCGTTTCTATTACCCCATAAACACCAAAGAACCATACAAAACATAGCAGCAACATCGTTGGAAGAGCTGCCAAGAACAACAACTACCCACTGAAAAACATCAGGGACACCAATCGGAATTGGAGGGGCAACCAACAACTGCCAGCACTTCTTAGCGAAAGGGCAGGACATAAACGCATAAGTTGCGAACTCCACTCCTTTCTTACAAACTGGACAGAAACCGTCCACCTCAACTTGTTTCATCCGAAGATGATCCTTGGTAGGTAAGCAACCCAAACACAACCTCCACACCAGATGTTTCAGTTTGGGAGGGAGCTTTAGAGACCAAATTTTCTTCTAAACACCTGAATCATGATGATCATTCAGAGACGAAAGAGCACTAACCTGAGCATCATAAGCACTTCGAACACTGTAGCACCCTCGGTTCTCCCATCGCCAATACAAAACATCTTGAGACACACGCCGGCTTAGCGAAATCTGCTGAATTAAAGAGCTATCCCTAACATCAAATAAAATCACATAAAATATCCACATCCCACGACATTCTATTTGGGATCAACAAATCACGCACACACGCAGATTTTGTTCTTGGAAATCGGGGGGGTCTGAGGGCACGGGTTATCATCATCTCGCAACCATGGTTCTGTCCAAACATTTACACTACACCTACTTCCCACCCGCTATTGAGCTCCCCGAAAAAGAATAGGTTGAGCCGCTTGCAAGCTTTTCCAGACGTAACTAGGGTTCTGAGCAGATGGAACGTTTAAAAACGAAGTCTTAGGATAATAGCGGGCTTTATAAATTCTAGCAACCAAAGAAGAAGGGCGAGTCATAAGACGCCATCCCACTACAAGAAAAAAGCTTAATTCCGACGAAATATTTCGTTTGGACCTAAGCTTTCGATTGAAACTATATTATTTCCGATTTAAACTATTCGCGAAAATTGATTCGTATATATTCGCTTCGAAAATAAGATCTGTCAAGAATTCAGTCGGATATTTCATATTATCGACGGAAGTATCTCGGACGGAATTGCGTCGAACATCAGCTATCTTCAACAGAATATATAGAACGAAACTTTCCGTTGAATATAATAGACCCTATTTTCGACAGACTTATTTCCTCGGAATAATCCTATTTTCGATTGAAAATTAAAAATGATCTGATATTTATTAAAATTGACTTATTAGTAGCTTCGACGGAATTTGCGTCGGAGATACCATAGTTACGACAGATACGTTTCGTCGAAGTTAACGTATTTCCGACTGAAAATTAGAATATTTCGACATTTATAAAAAATTTGCTATTTGTTAACTCCGAGGGAAGTTCCGTCGAGAATACCCTATTCCGTCGGAATTAACTATATTTTTTAAATACAGATTTTAAAAGTTCAGTTTCCAAGTGTTTAAACCCATTAATGTACCTGTAACCTGTCACAACCTAATACACAGTAATATAAACCTGTATCTCACATTCAAATATGCAACGTAGCACTAAAACGTAATCTTCAACTCATTATCATTCATATTCACATTCAAATATCAACCAAAACATATTATAAGCTAACCAATTACAAATATAAGCTAATGTTCCATAAATGTTAAACAATATAATTTACAATAGTTGTAAAGACGCAATTAGACAATACAATATATACAAAAGTTCTACAATATCATGAATATATACAAATGAACTATAAACTAGTAAAAGTATCATCATCGGGTGGAGGTGAACGACGTATTTGCTACGGTGTATGGAAATCGACCTACCGTCTTCTCTGCTTCTCATCGCCAAACCGCTGCGCCATCGCCACCACTTGATAGAATCAAAAATATAAATCATTAGTCCGTATATATATATGTGAGAATTAACAAACTAGCCTTAATTGAAAAAATAAGAATACCTGAGTAGATGGGGGTGGACGAAAAGCCTCCTCCAAGAGGGTAATCACCATCCGGAGCATCTCGGCGCTCCAAGCGTCGAACTGCTCCCGAGGTAATCCCGTACTCTCTGCAGAGGCCCCTGCTATAATATCCTGAGCAATCTGGTGAAGATGAGAATTGGAAGGCAACTGCTGACGCCGAAAGAACGGATCGGTATGGAACCTATCCGACACGGCCCCTATCAGCCGCCGAAAGATATCGTCATCCAAGCCAGTGCCCGTATGAGACGTTCCGACATGTGCTCTCGGACGCTGGCGCTGGCTGGAGCTTATAAAGAGATACAAATTTGATTACTAATAATAATTTATATAGTGTGATAAATTCGGATAATTTCGTGAAACATAAAAAAATATTACTTCTAGGAAGTGTATATGCGGGTATCCTCGGCAGACCCAACACTCGATATCCGTCGATGCTTCGCTAGTAGGGGATCCCGAGACACCACGACCCATAGTCTCACTCCTCATCCCGATCTAATACAATATCGGGAAGAGGGGTGGCGGAATCTAACGGCTAAGAACCCTCCTAATAGTCTCTAGCTTTCATTTATACGCTCGTCCCAAGCTTCAAATCGGTTACAGAATGTATTCCGTATCGTATGTTAATTATATCTTTTATTTATGATTAAATATTATTAAAAGCTAAATAGTAAGATAAGTTTTACCAGATAGCTAAAGTCGCCTGAGACAAAGCACGCTCAGATCCTTGGCGCGTGTGGGCTCGATCCCAAAACTCTAGCAGATGGTAGGATCTTGCCCAAGGTCCTCCCCAATGCCTAATACAAACATTCATAAAACAGTCTTAAGTATTTGTGTGAGAACTTGACACATAAATAACTAAATACAACGCACTTACCATCTTCGCTTCCTCGAACGAATCGAGAACCGATGGTGTGTACTATCCGGAGTGACCACGGTTCTTTTCTCCTCGCCGGACTTTTTCTTAAAGTCACCACCTCCAAGGCGCATACATAGCCTCCCGAGCTAAATCAAGACTATCTGGGTGATGATCTCGATGGTGGTCCCGGGTCGGTCCACAATCGCCTTGGTCCGCCTTTCCGTCAGATCTCATATAGCCATCCGGAGTAATTCGCAATGACGTGATATTCAATCACAATCGCCAAATTGACCGAGAGATGCTCGGGTCAAATCGATAATAAACCTATAACAAAAGATTATTTAAAATTAAGAATAATTGATTTCGTCATCCCAATACAACTATGTGGTGATAATATGCTTAACTTACGTGGAACTCCCGCAAGACGGTCTGCATAAAAGTGGCATCGCATCACAGATCTTGACCGAACCGCATGCACCCTCTCGGGAGATGCGTCAAACAAATCGCGTGTAAGGTGTGCTTAGCCACCGGGTCTAGTATACTACAGAAAAAGTATAACAATATGTGTTTATGTGAATTATGTTTTGCAATAACTGATAGAAATAGTACAAATATAGTAACACTTACTGCTGGGAAATGACATCCACCGGTATTGTAAGTGGCACTGCCGGCGGACGACCAAAGATACCGAGGTTCATCCCTCGGTGTCGTCGATGAGGTGCATCTTTAATAATTATATTTAACATAGTACTTCAATAATCATTGTAATTAATGCAGCCTGAGATACATTTAAATCCTAGTTAAGATAACTTACTCACGCCTGAAGAAAAGCCTCCATCGTGGCTACCGTCTCGAGTACCGGATCACCCACCACCTCGACGCCCTCCATCGCTATGTCTAGCCATGAATATCCTACTAACATAACAAAATTGGTAGATTACGAATATGTAAGATTTAACAATATGAGGTAAGTACTAATATAAATGCTCATTTTCAATTACGCATGTCATCAAACCCATCAGAATCAACGTGTATATCATTCTCGAATTCGGTATCTTCCTCATCCTTAGTTTCGAGATCAGTTTCGTCATCGTTATCATCCTCAACGACTACATAATCATTCATGTGTACGTTGGCCTCGACATCCTCATCGTTAGGTTTGTCAATGACATTAGTACTCACCACATCTTCAGCATGGAACATTATGGCCAATGGGTTGCTCACATCTTCTTGCAACGCCTCATCCATACCAAACATGTTATTAGCATTAAATGAACGTGTTTTAGTAGTGACTACTGTGTACCAGGGGATTCGAGTATTTACGACATTAGGAGCGTAATACACTTGAGTGACTTGACTTGCTAACACGTACACGTCATCAGACTTTAACACCGACTTGATATCCACGGTTGTGATTCTATTACGATCAACTTTAACCCCCTTTTCAGTATCAAACCAGCTACACTTAAATGTAACTACCTTTTTTTCGCCGTGATAATTGAGCACAACTACATCCTCGTGCTTCCACCATAGTAATTGGACTCGTAATCTTGGTAGCGACTTCCCTAATACCACAACCCCGAATTGATCGATGTGAGTTCATGCAAGTCATCGACTCTAAATCACTGTACCATTCACGATCTGACCGGAAAAGAACTAACAACTTTGTAAGGTCCTCGGATGACATCTATAAAACGCCCAGAAATATTCTCCGCTTCAACCCTTTTCTTAAACCACTGTTGGAAATTAGCATTAGCGAATGTTTCCAATTCTGCTGCAGTAAAAGTTGGGTTAGAAGCATACGCTTCCTCTTCGAATGAACTGCGATATTAGTAAAATGTCTTTAACATATATAGGGATGACTACACTTGTAAATTATACTAAATGGAGCACATAAGCTTAGACTTACGTGATGTATGATGATACTTCGGGCATATTTAGAAGCACGTATGTAGATACAATCTTCAACTCTTTGTCGCTTAAGTAAGTCGATCTCGGGGCCAAATGGTTTAGCCGGGATATGTGAATACAACTAACTCATCATCGACTTGATCATCATTGGACCAATAACCTCATTCCTTCCTAAACGGTTGTGCTTCATTGAGACAACATCGTCCAAAATACAATGAGCGTTGTTGATAAGCTCTTCCTCTCAGATATCGTTCAAAGATAGAACCCTCTACACGAGCTTTGTTCTTGACCTTTTGTTTTAATCGGCGCATATACCTACGATAAATTGAAGTATTATTAATATGAGCAGGATAGAGCAATTAGCAGTTTATATATTACCTCTCAAAAGGATACATCCACCGATATTGCACTGGTCCTCCAAGTTTGAGTTCATACGGCAAATGAATAGGCAGATGTTCCATCGAGTCAAAAAATCGTGGAGGGAAGATCATTTCAAGCTTGCACATGGTAAGCACAATATTCTTCTCCATCCGCCGACATCATCAACATACTTAATTATAGTTGAGCAAATATCTCGAAAGAAATTTGACAGTTCGGTCAATGCATCCAGAACTTTTCTGGGTAACATCTCACGAAATGCAATTGGAATAAACTTCTGCATGAATATATGACAATCGTGACTCTTGAATCCAGAAATTTTCAATTGTTTAACCTTACAACAACGTGTTATATTCGACGCATATCCATCTGGAAGCTTCAACCCACTAACCCACTTACAGACGTCCTCAACTTGTTGCTTAGTAAGACAAAATGGAACTTTAGGTTTCGTAGTGTTAGGGCGAAGCCACAATTCTGGCCTAATGTTCAATGCCTCCAAATCTCTTCGAGCATTGTCATCACATCTTTAGTTTTACCACTCGCATCTAACATGGTGTAAAACAAGTTCTCGAAAATATTCTTTTCAAGATGTGCATAACATCTATACAACGATTTAATCGAAAGTGTGCCCCAATACTACAAATCAAACCATATAGGCAAGTGTGTCCAATTATGAGTCTTCCGTGCATCTTACCGCTCTCAATTTATCGTGTTCTTTCCCGTGAAGGAAAATCAAGTTGATTTAACCCAAATTGAAGACCTCACCGCCTCGACAACCAATAGCCAACAACCCCCCTCTTCTCTATCTTTCATTGAATCGTATGAAGACATCTTTACGTAATTGTGATCAAAAGGCAAGAATCTACGAAAGCGCCCAAAGAAACTACATTTCGCCTACGCCGCAACTAGTTGCCTTGCACATCCCCCATACACACCGGACATGACACTTCCCCGTGAGTTGACCAACCACTAACCAAATTTCCAAGAGCCGAAAAGTCGTTGATAGTCCATAATGTAATTGCTTTCATCACAAAATTCTCATATATCAATTTATCATACGTCAGAACCCCTCGTCTCCCACAACATCTTTAGTTCATCCACTAACGGTCGAAGGTACACATTAAGGTCTTTTGTAGGACTTTTATCCCCTGAAATGAGTAAAGTCAAAAACAAATACGGATCCCTCATGCACATTACCGATGGAAGATTATAAGCGATAATGACTGACCACACTGAGTACGGCTGGCTAAAATTATTAAAAGGGCAAAAGCCATCAGTAGACATGCCAAGCCTAACATTCCTAACTTCTTCCGCAAACTCAGGATAATTTACATCAAATCTCTTCCATTCATCTCCATCCGCTGGGTGAGTCAGCTGACTAGGCACGACATCCCTTGTTCGAGCCAACTCATATATTACTGCCGTATGAGATGACATGAATAGCCATTGAAGTCTCGACGCAAGTGGAAAATGTAAATAAGATTTTCACGGGAACTGCTTTCTCCTTCCCCCACGTTTTGTAACCTTGTAGCGATAAAATTTGCGTATATATCACTCGTCCCCATAGTATAACATGCAATCCTCGCTCCACAAGCATCTATTTTCCGATACCCCATATTTAACCCTCGACCATCTTCTTCACTTCGTAATAATTCGCAGAAAGAGTATGATCCTTGGGTAAGAATCATCCCAATTATAGTGAGCAAATCGTTGAAACCTCTCTTCTACTGATCGTGGTCATTCTTGAAGTGTAAGAGCTTCGTCACTGGAGAAAGCTTGATGTCCGTATCATTTCCCGGATACAACGTGACCCCAGATTCGATATAGAATTTGGTAAAAGGCAAAGAACAGATCATTTGGCACTTGCTTCGCACTGCTTGAAGAAGGTTCATATTCAGTCCAGTCAATAGTAGTAGGGCCATAAGCATCGAACAACATCTCAACTGGATCATAGTGTTCGACGTATGAATCCCGTGGAATTGGTTGTTCCACAATATTTTCAATCACTTCTGATTCCCCGTGATGAGTCCATACGAAGTACCCATCCATAAATCCACGAGAAAATAAGTCGAATTTAATCTCGTCGACTTTCTTCCAAATCAGATTTTTACACTTGACACATGGGTATCGCATCTTCCCATTCGGATCATTCGTATGTTCTAGTGCTTTGTTCAAGAAATCTAAAACCCCAACACGATAAGCTGAGACTAATCCCCTCCCATCACTAGGGGATCTTACTGAGACATCTAACTCCTGGCCTACCGGCATTTTTAACTACACGTAATGCGCATTAAGTTAATTTGGATATTCATGTGTGAATTAGATTTACCTAGTATCTTTACGGGGATAGGGTAAGGCTTCTATCCCGTTATTGGATGCGTCTCGTCATCATCAGTGCAAACACGTTGAGTACGTTTCATGAGTTTCAAGAAAATTTTGGCGAAGACCTCCCCATGGTCTCCATGCACACCTAAATAGACTAAGATAACTTAATCTAAGTATGCACTCGGAGAACATATAGAGATAACATCGATTAATCCTCAAAATAACAACAAATGTACCATTTCAGTATTTGCACTTTACTAAGTGAGAGACATAACATCCAATAATGATTCCCAAATGGGATCTGCTCGACATTCACCCTCTTGAGTGTATGTCAAATGGGTTTCTAAGTTTCAATGTATAGTACATATATAATTAAAATGCTACTTAGTTTATTAAAACTTGTGGCAAACTAAGCAAATGCTACTTAGTTTAATTATGAGAATTGTTATGTGGAATCTCTACTTGAGTCGGCAACCGGAAAAAAAAAGGGTCGTAGTTCCTGTTGTTGTAAGACCCCAACTTATTATTAATGAAATTTAATTTTCTCTATTTATTATTTTAAAATAGTAAGGGTTGATTTGATTAATGTGGATAGTTAGGGGTAAAATACATGAAATATTTCAAAATAAGCAAGCGTTTATAAAAATATTCATTGTTGTGGGAATATTCGTTTGGTCGTGGAATATTAAATCGCTTGTGAATATTCGTATGACGGCAGTAGCGACCATGTGTGGGCCCCATAACTAAAAGCGATTGGATGAAGAAAAACGACAAATATAAGTGGTTTAAAAAATAACTAGAATAGTTATTCACAATTAATCTTATTAAAATATCCGGTTGGTTAAAACACACGATGGCACACGGTATTGCACCAATTATTGATTCTTACGTGAAGGCACTACTCAATAATGGTTACGATAATTCTTTATTCGATATTTTATTGATTTAATAATTGCTTGCGTTGATATTTTATATTCTTTGTTGTTTGATAATTGTCATTACACACGATTTTTTCATTATCGAAGCAATAATTCATATTATCCGAATAATATTATTAGATAACATTATTGGCAATGCCTAGAAAGTTCTGTCTAAGGAGAGGTTTGGTCACCTAATTGCGGCGCCAAAGAAGAAGAAATTCTTATTGAAAGCCCCTCTTCCTGAGGAGCTGCCTCATTGTCGATATTGTGATTTTGTAATATTATTTGTGAATAATTAATTATTGATTCATATGATGAGAAAAATATTGATTTTATGTGGATATAGATGGAGAAAAATTTTAATGTGACAATTGTTGAAAATTGAAATTTTATCTTTTTCTGATAAAATAATTCATTTAAATATATTAATATATTTTAATAATATAATAAGGGTGATATTTTTACAACGAATATGGGATATATGAGTATACGAAGAGGAAGAGTATTTTTGTTGCAATAAATATTTAAAACATGTTAAACATGTCGGTGGACCCCATTTATTGACTAAAATTGATTATAGCCTGTAAAATCGCCCGTTTATGGATTTCGGTCAATTTCTGTTTGGAATTTGGAAAAACTTTCTTCTGCAAAGTTGTAGAGAATTGAATTTCCTATAAAAACTCGCGAGATTCGAATTTTCTGATAGAAGGGCCATTTATTATGAATTATTGAAGTTCAAGTTCAAAATAATTGATTTTGGAAGTTTAAAATATTTTAAATAATAAAAACGTTTTTTTGTTTGTTTTGTGGGCTACAACATGTGCATAATGAGCTGAGATCAGATCTAGGAAGGTTGGCGTAGAAATCTTAATATATATATTAATATTTTATTAAATTTTCTGCTTTTGGTGTTCTAAAGCATTTTCCTATAAATAGGTGCTTAGGGTTAGAATTGAAAATCACACCGTAAACTCAAGTTTTCTCTCTCTATATTATCGAATATTCTTGTGAGTATTTTGAGTATACTTTGAGTATTGTTAGACGGTCAAGAAGTTCCTTGAAAGACTATACCCTACGATTCCAAATTTAGAAAGTCTTAATCTTTCGAGGTAAGGGATGTTATTTTCTTCTCAAATGATATTATTTCTTCAATATCATTATCTTTGAAATATTAGTTGGAACTTTTTATCAAATTTGGAACTTTTTCATGCTCGGGTTACTATTCATGAGTTACTATTCACGAGTTACTTATTCATGAGTTACTATTCACGAGTTACTATTCACGAGTACTATTCATGAAGTCAAAGAAGATGTTTTTTTGTGAAATTTCTATCTTTTGGTGTCTGAGTTACTATTCACGTATACGACACTATTCACGATATCTGACTATTCACGAATACTACTGCACTATTCAATCAAAAATGAAATTTCTTCTTTTGTCCAAAATATCTATTATGGATACTAGCTTTGATTGTATCCATGTTTTGATCATTCTTGAAATTTACACCACTATGATTATTTTTGAGGTATTTTTGGACGGGATAAAACAAAGTACTGAATCCTTAATCCTTAATCCTTGTCATTTTGTTTCACCGGATTCGCTTTTTAAAAATATTTTCATAATCCTCGGTCTTAAATGATGATATTATTGAATATCTTTGGCCCAGTAGTCTGCAAGATGAATGATTTCTGAAGAATATCTTTGGCCAGTAGTGCAAAGATGAGCAGTGTTTAGATGAACATGACTAATCGATGAATATCTTTGGCCCAGTAGTGCAAAGATGAATATTTGATTCCGATGTATATTGATTGATGTTACAGGGATAAAAGATAGACGATGAACTTTTAAATTCATACATAGAATATAGTAGTTTGCATTCTCTACTTAATTCTTCTAATGAATTATTATTTCAATTGCGAATATTGATTTAAAATTTGTTGTCTATTGTATTCTATTAGATTTTTCCTGTTGAAGACTAACGATAATTTGTTTTATATTATCTTAGTCATAATATTCTTTATTTGGGCTAGTTGAGCTCACCCTTTTCCTTTTTGTTCCATTTTCTTCTCGTGAGAGCGAGAATATAGCGAAGTACGAAGCTCAAGCATGGAATGAAGGTTCTAGAAAGAGTTGTTTAGTAGTCCTCACCATTTTGTAAAATAATGTATCAATAAATGTGATGAGGATTTATTTGAGTATAGATATTGTCTAGAAGATAATATTTGTATTCAAACTCACAGCTTTCTTGTTGTAATAATAAAGTTGTAGTTGTTTACGTACCATGTATTGACAACTCGTAATGGGTGATGTATACCTATTTTGGGCGTCATATTGTATCTATACTCGAATAATAAAGTTAATTCAATTCATCGCAACATTCCTCATCGCTCCATTCCATCATATGATGATGACATCCCAAGGAGTTCCATTAAGCTATTGAACAAAGTTTCACTTAAAGCAACCTTCTAGATGAGCGAACGATCACTTCTTCTAGAATGAATCATCTCGATATGGGTCCAATCCATGATATGACGAGACTCACCACCACTCGGTTCCTCAAATGGATAGTTCTCATACAAAAGGTGAGACATTCTGCGAGAACTACCCATATGAGGAATTTGAGTGGTGAGAAGTCGCTTATATCATGGATTGACCCATATGGGAGATGATTCAATCCTATGAGAGAAGTGATTGTTCGCTCATTTAGAGGGTTGCTTAACCTAGAACTTTGTTCAACAACTTACTGCCACTCCTTCTGGATGTTGCCATCTATTATGATGGAACAGTAAGGAATGTCTGCAGTAATTCAATTACCTTTATTATTCGAGTATAGGACACAAACAGGAACTACGACCCCCTTTTTTTTAATTATTGCCGAGGAACCGGTTGGAGTACTATTAGCTACAACTGCTATGTCGAAACCTGCATACAAGAAAGAGTACATATATATAGGGAGAGTATTATTGCATTTATTGAAAATTATAGCAAACTAAGCAAATGCTACTTAGTTTATTTTGCCAATGATAAACTAAGTAAGTGGTACTTAGTTTATGAGAATTGTTATTTGGGATCTATAGAGACTACTGTTCGACATTCACTTCTAGCTACTTAGTTTATTTTGCGATGATATAAACTAAGTAAGTGGTACTTAGTTTATGAAAATTGTTATTTGGAATCTATAAATAGAGACTCTTGCTTACATTCACTCATACTTAGTTTATTATTATATTTTTATATTTTAATTTGTAGTATATTATATAATTGGGTTATTTATTTATTTTATTTACTTTATTAAATTAAATTAAATTAAATCATTTTATTTTATTTTATTTATTAAACTAAATTAAATTAAATGTTTTATTACTTCTATTTTATTTTGTATTATATTATATAAGTTCTAATTTAATTTAATTTAATTTAATTTCGTAATTAATATTATTTTATTTTATTTTATTTTATCTTGTATTATATTATATAATTTTTAATGTTTTTTATTAAATTAAATTAATTAAATTTAGATTATTTAAATTAAATTAAATTTATTTTATTTTATACTATTTTATTTTATTATTTTTATTTAATTTTATTTTTATTGAATTTTATTTTATTTTTTAAATTAAATCAAAGTTTTTTTTATTTTATTTAAATTAATTTAATTTATTATTTTATTTTATTTTACTCTATTTTGTATTATATTATGTTATTTATTTTATTTTTAAAATTTATTTTATTTAATAAACTAAATTAAATTATATTTATTTTATTTTATTTTAGTAGTAAGAAACTAAGTAAATGGTACTTAGTTTATGATTTATTAATATTGGAAAACTAATTACTAATACAATACATGCAGGGCCCACAAATATTCTGCAATTTCATAATTCTGACAGAATTTTTGTCATAAATTCAGTCGAAAATAGCAAATATATCAAGATTAAAAACAGTCCTAAAATCAGTTACATTATGATAAGGAACCCAAATTTGATATGTTATACACTTCATAATATCAATATTCTGCAATTTTCAAATTCTAAATAATATGCAGTTAAATAATATGCAGTCCACAAACCCAAAATCAAATTTGCAATTTCAGCAATCAGCAATCAGCAATATAAACAAGAAGATTAGGACCCAGATTTCAGATTTCAGATCACTCCCAATTCCAACAAATGGACCCAAATTTTCAACCCACAAATTCACAGCAACAACATATTATCCAAATTGAGTTAATCTCATATTCAAACTCAAACTAAACCTAAAACAAATTAAGCCACAAATTTTACAATTTGCAACAAATTAACCCTAAAAATCTAATACTTGACAGAAAACTAACCTTGAAATTGAATTAATGTGCAAACTAACTGACGGTGGTGCCTGGTGGTGGTGCCTGGTGTTGACGGTGGTGCCTGGTGTTGGTCGTGGTGGTGGTGCCTGGTGGTGGTGACGGTGGTGCCTGGTGTTGGTGGCGTCTACTGGTGGTGGAACCGCTCGACAGTGATGGTGGTGGTGGCAGTACGTGGTGGTGGTGGAATCGAAGGTGGTGGTGGTGGTGGTGGCAGTACATGGTGGTGGCGGCGGGGCTTGTGGTGGTGGAGATGAGAGAAGTGAGAGAAGTGAGACTAAGAGAGAATACGTGTGAGAGATATCGCGAAGTGAGAGAGAAATGAGAGATCAGAGAAAGAGAGAAATATGAGATCTGAAAAGTGAGAGAAAGCGAGGGGCCTAAGACGTGGGTTTAGGGCTTATTTTCGACGAATTTGTCTGTCGACTTAACGCCTTCGTAATTCTCAGTATCTTCGATCGACTAGTCCGTCGAATAACAACTATTCGATCGAACATAAGGTTCATACCAAGGAAATATCAGGCGCCAATGGGATACATATATTTTCGACGAACATCCGTCGAAATTAAAGTAGTTTCGACTGATTTATCTTCGACTGAATAATCCGTCGGAACACATATTATCTTCGAGGGAATGTGTCCGTCGAATGTAGTTCCGTCGGAATTAGCCGGTTTTCTTGTAGTGCCCGTTCTTACCAATCATAGCGACATTAAACTCCCGAAGTTTCTTAAAACCCAAGCCATCATAATCCTTCCTAGCACAAAGCTTATTCCAGTTCATCCAATGAATTCCTCCAGAACTATCGGCCTTATTACTCCACCAAAATTTGCTCATCATACCTTCTAACTCCGCACAAAGCTCCTTGAAAAGTAAAAAAACACTCATTGCAAACGTAGGGAGGGCCTGAGCCACACTTATAATTAAAAAAAAAATTCCTGCCTTTGGAAAGCAATTTATTATTTCAACTTGACATTCTAACCCTAAAATTTTCCTTCACAAAAGATAGGACTCTCTTCTTATTTTTCCCAACAAAAGATGGTAAACCCAGATATTTACTCTGATCCGAAATCAAAACCACACCCAACCGATCACATAATTCGGTCTGCACAGCTGTCGAATAATTATGTTGACGTATGCCAAGCCCGAGTAGTGTAGGACAAGTTGAGCTATGAATCGGAAGATTACTTTATCATCATTTTTATTAATATTAATAAAATTTCATTAATATTAATAAAATTTCATTAATTCTAATTATTCCATATTAATTGAGACGAGAGAAACGTAATTAATGATCATAAATAAAGGCTAATGATAATGCTTATGCTGCCAAAGGCATAAATTTTGTATAAAAATATTGTTAAATGCATATATATTTAATTTGTTATTGTTAACGCCAAGATCTTTCGTCACGTCCCAATCACCTAAAACGTCCTGATCCTGCAACGTAAACACAATAAACACCACAAGCTTGACGGCGGTTCCGTCGGGGGATAGCTCAAGCGTGAGAATCAGTATGTGAATTCACAAGGTTTATCGAAAACGGAGGCTATATCACCTAGTGTATTGATATCAAGAGATAATAATAATCCTCTGTGAATATCTAATTCTAAATGAAGAAGTGTATGAGAACGTACCTCTTGGTGGAGACTTCCTTGCCAAGTTATACCCTCCTTGCCTGAATTACCGTGCCACCCACTACTACCTGACACATTCCCCTTTATCCGATGGGTTCTGCCGACTGCATGTAGTTTATTCTCTTCTTTTGATCACTGTTACTACCGCCGACTGATTATAATCCCATCCACATTAATGCATGGCAGATTCTTTAGTCAACCGACATGCTTTTTCATCATTACAGGTCAAAGATTATAGATATTTAAAATGTCTAAATGATTGATCCATTGACCCGACCCGGTCTTATAAGTTTGAAATGAAAATAATATGATGATTGGGCTTAATGATTTTCATAATTCAATAATAAAGGCCCAATAGAATAAAAAAGAATAAGCCCAAAATATTCGGCCCAAAGAGATAAAATATCACGACCCAACATTGCCCCCTAGTTTTTTGTTGAACAGAATGTTTAATAGAAAACTATAAATAATCCATGATATTTTACTGAGAATCAATAAATGACAAGGTGTAATTAAAAACGTACCCATTTATTGTCCATGAAATGAAATGAAAGGAAATTAAGGGCCCAATTCAGAAAGACTCTATCCATTAAGTACCCGGACCCGAAACCGGACGCTTCCCATTCAAATTCCAAATTATTACTAGCATTTAATGCACCTGCTTTTTGAACACCGCAAATCGAAGATAAAAGGATAACTTTACCAAATTTGATTTTACTGTTCATTTGAAATTGACGCCTTCTAAAATTTCGATCTCTTTCTCTCTCGCAAATCATCACAAATGGCTTCTCAAAACCACAACAAAGTTCTCCCATACTTGTAACACCCATCACTGTGGTTCCACCAAACCTTAATCTTCATGAGGGGACTTGGTGCGAATCCCAAACAGAAAACCCGAAAACCCCTCCGAATACTACAGAGTGCGGAGCGATTTTCAGTGCCAACACTCCTTCTATCATAACCGAAATTTGGGCGAAGAGGGTTCGAACTCGGTTCCCACATTCCCGATACCCATGCTTTGTCGGTACCCTGCTTCTGGAGAGAAGATGTATCAACGGCCCAAGGATGGGCCACTACCATCAAGGTGACTTTTTTTGAGAAGGGGGTTCGTTTCCTCTTCACGTCTTTATAGTGACCCTCTTTGGGGTTTTTGGGTGTAGGATTTTCTGGCGTGCCGAACTCCTATATCCATATTCTGGCCTTCGTGGCCTTCTGCCATGAACTGGGCGTCGAGCCCTCCCTGGACTTCTTCTTCACGGTCTATAAGATAGTACAATCCAGGGAGAAGGGGTTCAAAGCCCTCAGCAAACATTCTCCGAAGTCTGGAGAGAAATTTGACAGACGTTCGCTGGTGAACACCCCTTCGAGCAATAGGGGATGGCACGAAAAATGGTTCTTCGTCAAAGGCCCAGAGATCTCTTCTCTTCCGAACTGGGCAACTGACGAAAAAATATCTGCTGACTTCGGAGATGTCTCTGAAGAACGAGAAGTGGAGATGATGGAGCTATTTGACAACTTCCCGAAGGAAGAGTGGAAATATGGACTTCTCTCGAAGCAAGCATGGTTATATGACCATAAGCGTAAGTACCAGTTTATTTCATATATTTATATTTTTTGAAAATATTTTCATAATATATAATTATAACATGGAATTGTTTGATTTGTGCAGTATCTTTGATCAGACCGAGCTCTGCAGAAATAAAGGAACTCGAAGATTTCTTGTCTGGGAAGTCTTCGGAAGCAATTGAGGCCACGCCAACCGAAGCGACTCCTGAAGTAGATCCCACGCTAGAAATTCATACGGATGAATTTCAACCAGAAGAAACAGAGGCCGAAGAGGTTCTCATACCAGAAGACTCTATCCATTAAGTACCCGGACCCGAAACCGGACGCTTCCCATTCAAATTCCAAATTATTACTAGCATTTAATGCACCGTTTTGAACAAGTATGGCAAATCACAAGATAAAAGGATAACTTTACCAAATTTGTGAGCTTTTACTGTTCATTTGAAATTCGAGCGCCTTTCTAAAATTTCGATCGATCTCTTTCTCTCTGCAAATCATCACAAATGGCTTCTCAAAACCCTGAACAAAGTTCTCCCATACTTGTAACACCCATCACTGTGGTTCCACCAAACCCTAATCTTCATGAGGGGACTTCAGGTACGAATCCCAAACAGAAAACCCGAAAACCCCCTCCAATACTACAGAGTACGGAGCGATTTTCGCGTGCCAACACTCCTTCTATCATAACCGAAATTTGAATCAAGAGGGTTCGAACTCGGTTCCACATTCCGGATACCCATGCTGTCAGGGTACCCCGTTCTGGAGAGAAGATGTATCAACGGCCCGAAGGATGGACGGCCGTACCAGTGACTTTACTGGAGAAGGGGGTTCGTTTCCCTCTTCACGTCTTTATAGTGACCCTACTGGGGTTTTTGGGTGTAGGATTTTCACAACTGGTGCCGAACTCCTACATCCATATTCTCGCATTCGTGGTGGCCAATTTTGACAAAGCATCGCTAGAGAATTGTCGTTATATCTATACCACAAACTCGTCGAAGCAAAAATTGAAGTTGGTTTCTTAACTCCGCCAGATATTTGATCATTCGGGTCCCCGAAAGCTTCATAATCTCTGACAATTTGTTTAACGACCAACCGAGAATCACTATAGATAATTAATCTGTTGGACTTGAGACTCTTCGCTAATCGGACACTGCTAACACCGCTTACGCATCAAATTTCATCGTTGTTCGTTGCTTTAAACCCGAATCGATGGCTTCTTTGGACCTTAAATCCTCTCCGGACTTATTAGAATAATTCTCGCTCCACTAACAGTCCATCGTAGAGATCCATCTGCATACAACGTCCACGCCTTTCCGACCTGTTGAATAACGGCCATCGCTTTCGATCGGAAGATTCAACTCCCGCAAACTCGTATTCGCCGGTGAATCGAACATTCTACCATAAAGTCAGCCAGGGCTTGGCCTTTGATGGCAGTTCGGGGATGATACTCGATAAAAAACTGAGATAACTCCATAGTCCATGCTGCTAGTCTACCCGAGACCTCTGGCTTGCCCATCACCTTCTTTAATGGCTGATCCGTGTAGACGACCAGGAGTCGACCTTGAAAATACTGCCGAAGCTTTCTACTGGCAATTATTAAAGCAAAGGCAAATTTCTCAATATTAGGATACCTGGTTTCAGCATCTCGTAGGACGTGGCTAACGTAATAGACCGGATGCTGCTTCCCACTGATCTCCCGAATCAAAACTGCTCCAACTGCTAAGGAACTGGCCGCAAGGTACAAATATAAAGTCTCTGCTGGGACAGGCTTGACCAACAAAGGAGCCGAAGATAGATACGTCTTTATACCTTGGAAAGCATCTTCACACTTGGAAGTCCACTGGAATGTCTTCGCATTCTTCGGTCCCTTCAATGTGTCAAAGAAAGGAAGACATCTCTCTGCAGATCTGGCGACGAACCTCCTTAAAGCCGCAATCCTACCAATCGACGTCAATGAACGTCCTTGAATGACCGAGGAGTCTTCATGTCGAGGATGGCTCGGATCTTCTCGGATTGGCTTCGATGCCCTTTGATGACCACCAGATAACCCGAAATTTTCCAAAGACCAAGGCCGAAAGTACATTTGG
Organism: Panax quinquefolius; assembly: GCA_020205615.1. Taxonomy (NCBI): domain Eukaryota; kingdom Viridiplantae; phylum Streptophyta; class Magnoliopsida; order Apiales; family Araliaceae; genus Panax; species Panax quinquefolius. Next base: position 144,630,843 of record CM035161.1, on the reverse strand, counting down.
TCGGATTAAGTCGCAGTTGTCGATGACGAATAGTTTGAAAACATTCCTCTAGATCGTCCAAATGTTTCTGAATTTGCATACTCTTTACGATCATGTCATCTACATAAACCTCCATATTCCTCCCCAGCTGTCTATCGAATATGAAGTTCATCATCCTCTGATAAGTAGCTCCAGCATTAATGAGGCCAAAGGTCATTTTTTCAGATGCATACAACCGAATCGATTGTGTAATAAAAATCGCTTTTGGAATGTCTTCTTTGCACATGGATATTTGATGATAACCTGAAAAAGCATCCATAAAACTTAATAATGCATACCCCGAAGTGGCATCGATGAGCTGATCGATATGGGGCAGAGGATAAAAGTCCTTCGGACAGGCTTTGTTGAGGTCGGTGTAGTCGATGCAAACCCGCCACTTTCCATTATGCTTCTGCACCAATACTACATTCGCTATCCACTCCGGGTAATCAATCTCGTAGATGAAGTCAGCAGCTAGCAATTTCGCAACCTCTTCATCAATGATCTTTTGACGCTCTGGAGCAAATATCCGCCTCTTCTGACGAACTGGCTTTTTTCGAGGATCTATCTCCAGTTTATGCTCAAAGAACCTTCCTACCGACTCGGGCATATCTTGTGGCTCCCATGCAAAATATCAACATAAAGACCGTAAGTAAGAGTTCCATAAGATTCGTCTGAAGAGGTTACAGCAAACCCAACCAATCCTCACCGCTCTTATCCGGCTTTCCGAAGACCAATTCAATCTCTTCCGTCCCACCAACGGGGATTACCAAGGGTTCTGAGCTACTCTCGGTGAAGGGTTCAATTTCAATTGCCATCGTCTTTCTTTGTTTATCGACCCCATTCCGGATGAAATGAGCGAAATCCGATAACATCTCCTGCCGGATCCAAGTCACCCATCACCTCTCCTACTCCATGTCTTTGTGGGAACTTGATTTTGAAATGTGGGATGGAAGTTACAACTGAAGAGTCACAACGTAGGTCTTCCCAAAATGGCGTTAGTATCAATCCATCACGTGTCTGACATAAAATTTACAAGTTATCTCCACTTGCTGAGGGGCCGTGCCGAAGATGACAAGGAGTTCAATAGTGCCCGCCACTTTGACTGGATCATTGCCGAAACCATATAGAGGAGCTTCCTGTCCGACCTCCATTTTGTGCTCATCGAGATGCATTCTCTGATAAGCATGGGCATAAAGAATGTCTACTGAAGATCCGTTATCTATCATCATGCGTTTCACATCCACTGAGCCCACCTGCGCCGTGATCACCAATGCCCCTTCATGCGGTTCAATGGGCTCCGAAGGATAATCCGCATCCGTAAACGAAATAATAGTTCCTGGAAAAGGCCTGTCAACCTTCAGAGTAGCATCGGTTATTGACATAACTGAATCAAGATAAGACCTCCTCTTCTTCCCTACTAATTTCCCAACAGACCCACCAGTTATTACATCAACGACTTGCCTTGGCGGTGGTGGAGCATTTTGAACAGGCGGTACTTGAACTGCTTTTAATCCAGTACGATTGATAACCTGCTGATCTTGACGGTCTTTCTCAGCCACATATTGAATCAGCAAGCCACTTTTAATCTTGTTTTCTACAAAATCCTTTAAATTACAACATTCATTAGTGTCATGACCAGCAGCTTGATGATAACCACAATATTTGCGAGGGTTGCCATGTCCCGTTTTGTAATTATCACGAGGTGGTTCAAAGAAAGGCTGGTTTCGGATCTGATCCAAAATTATCGACCTCTCGTATTCAATCGAGTATAAACCTTATTAACCTTCGGGGTAGAACATGTGCACGCTATTTGCATTTGTCGCCACGAGTTATTGTACTTCTTCGAACTACCTTCTGCCCTTTGGTTGTATCCTCCCCCTCTTCTCTGATCAACATCAGTCTTGGGAACCTCTACTTCCTTTAATTGGCTCAAAGAAGGATTCTTCAGACTGTTCATAGCCTCTTCCACAACAATATAGCCCTCTGCCTTGTCGAAGGCTTCTGCTAGGCTCTTCGGATGGTGAAACATCAATTTCTTTACCAATTTCTCCGATTTAACCAGATCCAAATTTACGGAACAATCCAACAACTTGAGAGATCATTAAGATCGGACACTGTCCAACCGCTTCCTAAACCTCTTTACATATTGGCTAAAGATTCATTGGTGAATCTACGGACTTGTCTTAAAGAGCACTGAAGCTTCCCCCTTCTTCTTTACTTCCAAAACGGGCATGGAACTTATCACAAAGTTCACCCACGAGAGATAGAATCCGATGGTAAAGTCCCCATCCAACGTCGCCGTCTTTTCTTAAAGTAGTGACAAAAGTGTGACATTTAGCGACAGATCGATAAAAGTCATAGTAATCCATTAGTCGGTCAAACGCCTGACTATGGTCATAAGGATCTCCTGACCCATCATAGCTTTCCATGCGAGGTAACTTTTTGGTAGCATCTGCTTTCTCCCGGAGAATATCAGAGGAAAAAGGGGACGCCTTCTTACCAGAAGTATCTTTCACCTGTTGTACCTCAGCCAATTGTTTCCGGAGTTCTTTCAACTCTCTTACCAGAAAATCAACACCTTCGGGTTGTGATGAGATCTCCTTTTCCTGGGCGACACTAGGTTTTGGAATGGATCGACCCTTCCCTGCCGATCTTACTGCCCTTACGGGACTTCTTGATTTACTAGGTCGTAAAATTTCATCCTCATGATGAGAACGATTGTGACGGTATTCTCCCCTTCGGGTTTCTGACATAATTTCTCTCGACCTGCTTCTTCGTCTTTCATCGTCACGATGAATTGATCTAACTGTTGTCGATTGCCTTCTTCGAGGTCAAGGCGCTTCTGCTCCTCGATCTCCTCCTACTCGTGAGAATGATCCTGGACACATCATAGAATGTTCCGGCTCCTTACCCTTCCGACGGGTACCTCCTTATGCTGCCTTCGTCCCTTCTAATGAATATGGCTAGATGCTTCATCTCTCAACTCATTCACCCTAAGCATCTGTTCGGCTATATCTTCCCTTTGTCTTAACAGAACCTCCAAAGCCTTATCCGCTTCGTCCGCCATCCTAGCCAACTTGGTAGCTCGGTCCTCTTGACCACTTCGGCGATGAGTCCTGGTTGGCGAACCGCCTACCCGTTCCGGATTGGGATCACGTCCCTTATCAGCGTTGAAAACTAACTTCCGTCTGGCTCCACCATGGATCTTCGGACGAAGTTCTTCTGAATTGTTCTTAGAAGCCGTGCTCTCACGAGCACTTTTAGAAGGACCCAAGCGATCTTTTACTGAAATACGAGGCAGTGATGAACTAACAGCCATTGCTTGTCCTTCCGGTGTTCCATCTCTACTCCTCATCATCTTTCGAAGCAAATTTAAACAATTGTGATTGAAAAGAAAAAGCCCCCCCTCCTTCTAGCGCCAATGTTAACGCCAAGATCTTTCGTCACGTCCCAATCACCTAAAAAACGTCCCCGATCTCGCAACGTAAACACAATAAACACCACAAGCTTGGACGGTGATTTCCGTCGGGGGATAGCTCAGGCGTGAGAATCAGTATGTGAATTCACAAGGTTTATCGAAAACGGAGGCTATATCACCTAGTGTATTGATATCAAGAGATAATAATAATCCTCTGTGAATATCTAATTCTAAATGAAGAAGTGTATGAGAACGTACCTCTTGGTGGAGACTTCCTTGCCAAGTTATACCTCCTTCACTCAATTAATGCACCACCCACTACTACCGACACATTCCCTTTATCCGATGGGTTCTGCCGATTGCATGTAGTTTATTCTTTCTTTTGATCATCACATTACCGTGGTGATTATAATCCCATCCACATTAATGCACATGGCAGATTCTTTAGTCAACCGACATGCTTTTCATCATTCTGGTCAAAGATTATAGATATTTAAAATGTCTAAATGATTGATCCATTGAATTCAAATCTTGGCCTTATAAGTTTGAAATGAAAATAATATGATGATTGCTTTTAACGATTTTCATAATTCAATAATAAAGGCCTAATAGAATAAAAAAGAATAAGCCCAAAATATTCGGCCCAAAGAGATAAAATATCACGACCCAACAGTTATTATTAACAGTACTCTAAATGAATCTCATCAATCTCCAACTATTAATTTTAAATGTTAGAACATGAATGGAGGCGGAATAAATTCCCAACACGCTCTGTTCATAGTTCAAAATTATCACTTTCTTTTGAAGAAAAATGATAATATAATTAACTTGTCGATATTGAAAAATCAAATTACGTAGAATTATTGAGATCGATCAATGCTGTGGGCCTAAAATTACATGGGAAGCTTTCTAAAAATAGAACTAATTTTTATATATATGTTTTTCTGGCAGCGGATTAAATCATTATACACATGTTTTCAAAGTTTAAGGTGATGATGGTGGCAATTCAAGTGGTATAGTGAGTCCAGGAATCGTCGTCTTTGTAAGACTGCATATCGCCTAAAATTCTTGTCTCCCTTTCAGAATTAGAATTTCAAGTTTTTTCGTGAATATTACTCCATTCATTCTTTAATATAAATCGTTTTAGAGTTGTATACAAGTATTAAAGAAATAATTATAAAACATAATTAAATATGATACCAATTGTCTATATTATTCTTGTATTATAAAAAGAGTGTTATTTATTGGATAGAGAATTGTGAGAGAGGCAAAGTTATATTTAATACTCAAGTAATATTGAAAATTAAACAATTAATACTTACTTAAAATGTTAAAACGACTTATATTAAGAGATAAAATATTTCTAAAAAAGACTTAGATATATAATTCTTCTTGATAATATATATATATATATATATATATATATATATATATATATTGAACTTCAAGGACCAAGTTTATTCCCAAAAATGCAATAAAAGTGAGTTTTTTTTTATCCTCTCTAAAAAATTAGAAATATATTTGTCTAAATTTATGGGGAACCTCCGTTTATTTTAATCAATTAGGGATGCATCAGTTTCCAATTTCCATTAACGTGATTCACAAAAAGAGAAAGATAAGATTTACACCATTTACAACTACAATATGTATTTTCCATCCATCCATCCAAAAAAGGAGTCTTTTTTTTTTTTTTTACTGAATTCTTGTCATTATCCTAAGTTAGTGACCAGTTACCAATTTTATACTCTCATGTATATTATCCACCAACCACCGTCCATATGGAGCCGACTGGGTTATACGGACACACTTGAATAGCTATGAATATTCACTTAAATTAGAAAGAATACCTTACCTTTAATTTTCCGTTTCAGAAAAAAATAATTTCATTATAACTTTTTGAAGTACATGCAATTAAATTTTGTAATTTAAAATTAATGTGATTTATAAAAACTTAATAAGTTTTGTAATTAATAATATTTTTTAAAGTAATTTATAATCATGATTAGTATATTACTCTAAATTAAATGAATTTAATCGCTTTTTAATCATATGATTTCTTAATAAACTCACCATATAATAACTATTCTACTCGGAAATAAAATTTTCACAACTATTATTCTACAAAAATGACTCGGTCGGCAATATTATCCGATATTTTAAAATTGCTTATTATCCGCCAGCCAAAATAGACTGGCATACCTCACTATCGGTGGAAATCTAAATTAATTGGCACAGTACAGATATCCCATCACATGAAGAAAATATCAATTTCATAGGTTCCAATATATCAACATTTTGAATGTCTTTGTCCCATATATTATTTTAATTTGGTGACTCATCCATTTATAGAGTTGAATTAGTAGTATAAATACTGGACTTCAAGAACCTAATGATAGCAAGAGCAGCGAGTGAACAGATAAAAGAAATAGAGAAAGAGTGGGAGATACATAGAGAGAGAGAGAGAGAGAGAGAGAGAGAGAGAGAGAGAGGCCAAGCCCAAGCAGCTTCTCTTCCCGGTGAGTTGTTAAACAAGCAAAAGAAAATATTTATTTTCCCCTCCCTTTTTATTTAAGCAACTTTTTATCTCTAGTTCTCATATCCTATATATATTATCTGCAGGACTTTGAAAGATGGGTGCAGGTGGTCGTATGTCGGATCCGCCTAGTGGCAAGAAGACTGCAGCTGAAGCCCTTCGACGGGCTCCTCACGAGAAGCCTCCATTCACATTAGCAGACTTAAAGAAAGCCATTCCACCCCATTGTTTTGAAAAATCTCTTATTACCTCTTTCCGATACCTTATTCAGGATCTCATCATGGCTTACACTCTCTACTATGTGGCCACTAATTATATCGACCTCCTCCCTCGTCCTCTCAATTACTTGGGTTGGGCTGCTTACATTGCTGTTCAAGGTTGTGTCCTTACTGGGGCTTGGGTTATAGGCCATGAATGTGATCACCATGCTTTTAGTGACTATCAGTGGGTCGACGACCTTGTTGGCCTTGTTGTCCACTCCTCTCTTCTCGTCCCTTACTTTTCTTGGAAAATTAGCCACCGTCGTCACCATGCCAACACCCAATCCCTTGAAAATGACGAGGTGTATGTCCCAAGATTTAAGTCCAACATCCGAAACTATTACAAAATCTTTGACAATCCACCTGGCCGAGTACTTGTTTGGATTACCACACTCCTTATCGGTTTTCCTTTATACTTGATGTTCAATGTATCCGGCCACAAGTACGAAAGATGGACTTCCCACTATGATCCTCATAGCCCTCTTTACTCCGATCGTGAACGCAAAGAGATTATTATTTCTGATGTTGCTATTCTTGCTGTCATCTATGGACTCTATCGTCTTGTGTTAGCCAAAGGATTTGCATGGGTTTTCTGCGTCTATGGAGGTCCATTACTAGTTGTTAATGGTTGGTTCGTGTTGATCACCATATTGAATCATACTCACCCTTCTTTGCCTTACTATGATTCTACCGAGTGGGATTGGTTGAGGGGAGCTCTTTGCACCGTAGATAGAGATTACGGAATTTTGAACAAGGTGTTCCACAATGTGTGCAATGCTCATGTTTGTCACCATATTTTCTCCATGATGCCGCATTATCATGGACTGGAAGCAACTGAGGCAATGAAGCCATTATTGGGTGAATATTATCAGTATGATGGAACTCCGATTCTTAAGGCAATGTACAGAGAAATGAAGGAGTGCATTTACGTTGAGAAAGATGAAGGTGAGACAAAAGGAGTCTACTGGTACAGAAACAAATTTTGATTCCACGTTGGAAAGAAAAGGCAAATGAAAACCCTAGGGGGAAGCAGCATCAGTACTTGTTACTGCATATTTGTCCTCTATTTCCTAGGAGTTTAGTTGTTCGCAATAAACATCTAATGTTATTGATCATAAAATAATCATGCATGTTGTTTTAGATGTTCAGGTCCTTTTCCCCTTGAAATGTAATGTCAAGTGTTTATGTAATAAATAATAATATATAGTTCATTTCCTGTCCAAACCTCTTTCAATGTAGTGCTATGTTTGAAATATTGCTTGCCTCATTTCCATGCATCTATGCAAGTTTCCTATTCTTTGTTCATGCAACTTTAGTAGCGATGCTATTTTTTTTTTGCGTGTTAACATAAAGTCCTAATCTAAGTCTTGAGAATCACCATGTCGACTGTCTTTGGCAGGCTATTCCCTTAAACGTCAATTAATTTTGAGTTGAATCTTCAATATAATTAATATACATACACAAATTCAACTTGTAACTGGAGAAAAACAAAATAGTGTAATTAAAAAGTTCAATTAAGTTTCCGTTTCTGTAATTAGTTGTAAAATAATGTGACAAGGAAGACTGCTTTAAAAATAGAATTCCTTGCCCATATAGTAGAACAACTCCATACAACCCATCTTTCAAAGTGTCAACGTCGGAAAGATTTTTGATCTCCCTCTTCTTAATTGTGTTTCTCTACCCTTTATATTTTTTATGTGATTTGGTTTGATCTGAAAGATGAGATTTTTAGGAAAAAGACAGACATAAAATGTCGACGATTTAAAAAAAAATTGATTTTATTGGTCTGAATTAGATAGAGCCATTAGTTAGTATTAGTTAAATGATTGTATCAACTCAATCGAGTTTTGAAAGGTTTTTCAATATGGCCCAATTATTGGACTCTGTTTAATTAGTCTGGAAACCGAAATTCATAAAGTTCACGGGGCTTGATTAAGCGGGGGAAGATGTTAGGCACCCCCGACTTCCGTGAAACACGGTTACCGCGCTTTTTTGATTCCCTAATGTGTGTATGTGTGTGTGCATTGCAGTTAATTGGGCCTATGTGTTTTATTTGGAAGTAGTGCTATGCCTTTTTTGCACCTATATACAAAGGGTTTGACTTGAATAAAAGTTCAATCTTAATACAAGTCATATAAAATGATGCTTTGAAAACATGTTTTCAAACCCTTATGCTCACATAGTAATTGAGGCCTTTGATATATACTTTCATTTTATTCCGTATTCGGCTTATTCTGATTTTATTCTCGAGATGCGAAGTATCTTCGATAAAATAATATATATATATAAGTACTCGGGTTCCTTATGGGCATGAAGCCATCAAAGTATGTTCGAACACCACACATAAGATTTTTCACTATTACGGGGACCTTAAATCTGGGTAACCGTTTTAAGGTCCTATATTTATAACACTACAACAAAAAGGCTTATTTACGATGGAATATTCCGTCGGTACTAAGGTTATTCCGTCGAGGGTAACCTCATCTCCGACGGAATATTCGGTCGAAAATTCGGTCGTATATAAGCACGTCGAAAATAAGTTCGTTGATTCTTCGGTCGGAAATACTTAGTGTCTGTCGAGGATATTCGGTCGATGATAATATATCCCCGACTGAAATGTGTCTGTCGAGGATATTCGGTCGATGATAATCATGCCACGTGGCTGCCTGACAAAAATGGAAAAAGAACTTACGCGCGACGGAATTCCATCGACTCTATAACTCGTCCGTCGAGGATATTCGATCGAGGATGTGTATGCCACGTGGCAATATGCCAAAAATGGGAAGAACCTTAACCTCGACGGTTATCCGTCGAGAATACCAACCTTCCGTCGAGGTTACTGTTTTTTTTTAAATAATTTTTTTATTTTTGTAATATCCAAGGATTTAACCCACATCTTGTACCTGTACCTGTACCTGTACTTGTTTTCCCAACATCACATACACAAGCTAAATTAAGCTAAATGTCAAAAACATCCCATTACTACTAGCATAACCGCAACAAACCAAAGTAATGAAATGTAAAACCGCATTAATCAAAGTAAATTAAACTAAGGTAAATTACAAAAGATCCCATTAATCTAAACTAACTATAACAAACATCCCATTAAGCTAAATTAAGCTAAGTGTCAAACCGTAACAAAACCAAAGCAATTAATGATAAAGTACTTTAAACTACAATATGTATGTCAAAAGTTATGTAAAATTAATACAAAAGAATTTAAACTACAAAAGAATGTAAACTAAGTCAAGCTAGTAGAGCCCACGGTGTGAGAAGGATCATCGGTGAGGCCGACGTTGCTCTTCTGAGTATGAAAATCGCCATCCCGCTCCCCCAATCAACTTGTCACCCTGTTGATACAATATAATGTAACTCATTAGTCCATATATATGATTCAGTTAAAGATAACTAAATGAAAATTAAATAACATGCAGAATATATATTTGTATTTAAAACGAAATATAATTGAGCAGTCGAGCGCTGACTCAACATCGGCCCAAACGCGTCCTCGACTAAGGTAACCACCATCCGAACAATCTCGTCGTGTATCGCGGCCCACTACTCCAGAGGGATACCCGTACTCTTGGCGGTGGCACCAATCGCAACGCCTTGCTGATGGGCGATGGAGGCGAAACTACCAAGGGTCTCGACGATGGAACAGCGGATCGGTCTCAAACCTCTCCGACACCGCAGACATAACCTCTCCATTCATCTCCATCTCATTGGGTGAGTCAAATTTGACAGCACGACATCCTCGTTTCTATGCCAACTCATATGTTGAAAGCGGTGTGCGCAGAGACATGAATAAATGCTTTAACCTCGCGGCAAGAGGAAAATACCGTAAAAATCTTCTTTGGAACATGTTTCTCCTTCCTCCACGCTTTTGTGATCTTATACCTTGGCGAAGTTACGAGATATCACATCGCACCTTATCTTTGTCCTCCCCATAATATAACATGCAATCCTCGCTTTCACAAGTATCGATCTTCTCATACCCAAGATTCAACCCTTAACCATCTTCTTCACCTCATAGTAATTCATGGCAATGTATTATCCCCTGGTAAGAACTCACGAGAATATCAAGCAAATCATTGAATCCTCTCTCACCGCAAATCGTGCTCATTCTTGAAATGTAAAAACTTAGAATCGCAGAAAAGCTCCGTGTGCTTGTCATTTCCGGGATACAATGGAACACCCGATTCAGATATAGAACTTGTAGAAAGCAATTGCTTTGAATCATTTGGCTTTTGCTAAGAACTGCTTGACGCATGCTCGTTTTCAGCCTAGTCAATATTGGTAGAGCCATACGCATCAACCAACATCTGCACGACGTCATAGTTATCTGCTTGCGAATCCCCGTGATCCGAGTGGTCTACAGTACTATATGTCCGTTCTCTAAACTCAGCTGATTCCCCATGATGAATCCATACCGAATACCCATCCACAAACTCACGTGAATATAAGTCAAATTTAACTTCATCGGCAGTCTTCCATATCATGTTCTTACACTTGGAACACGAGCATCTCATCTTTCCGCTCGGATCATCAACATGTTCTATTGCTTTGTTCATAAAATTGGACACCCTTCACGGTACGTGATCAACTAATCCCTCCCATCAATTGGTATCCTACTAGACATCCAACTTCGTCGGTGACATCTTTAATTGAAGAAAATACCCAATTAGAATATATATGCATGTATTTAGTTTACCTAGTATATATCTCCACTTTCTACGGGGTTTAGGCTTATCCTGCTCTCGGATGCGTCTCTCATTAGTGCCATTCACAAGGTGCGTGTTTATAATATTTTAAGAAAATTTCAAAGATCACTCTCCCCATGGTCTTTCAAGTACACGAAATAGACCAAGACAACTTAGTCTAAGTATACACTCGAAGAACATATGTAGAGGCACTAATTTAAAAATCCTCAAAATATTATAAACACGTCGCACCTCGTGAATTAAAGACCGACCTAAGTGAGAGACATAACATCCAGTAACAGTCCCAAATTGGGGACTATTCGGCATTCACTCCTACTGAGTGAATGTCAAACGGATTTCTAATCTAAGTTTCATATTAGTTGTAGTTGCGAATAATAATAGTACTCAAACCGGCCCGCCGATGAATCGGAAAAAAAAAGGGTCGTAGTTCCTATTTGTATCCTATAATCTATTAATAAAGTTAATTGAATTACTGCGGACATTCCTCACTGTTCCACCATAACAGATGACAACATCCCGGAGGAGTTCCATTAAGCTATTGAACAAAGTTCGAAGTTAAGCGACCCTCAGATGAGCGAACGATCACTTCTTTCTTATGAATGAATCATTGCGATATGAGTTCAATCCATGCCATAGAAAGCTTCTCACCACCCAAATACCCATCCGAGGAATTTGGAGTGGTGAGTAATGTCGCCTATGTCATGGATTGGACCCATATCGTGCAATGCTTCATTCCTAGTAGAGAAGTGATCGTCATCATTTGAGGGTTACTTAACCTATAACTTTGTTCAACAACTTAATGGAACCCTTCCGTATGTTGGCATCTCATATACCGAAACAATGAGGAATATCTTCAATAATTCAATTAACTTTATTATTCGAGTATAAGACACAAACGAAACTACGACCTTTTTCTTGTCGAGAACCAAATGAGTACTATTAGTCTAATCGCTACGTCGAATCATGCATACAAGGAAGAGTACATATATATATGTGGTAGTATTATCGAGTTTATTGAAAATTGTGGCAAACTAAGCAAATGCTACTTAGTTTATTTTGCCAATGATAAACTAAGTAAACGGTACTTAGTTTATTAGAATTGTTATTTCGAATCTATAGAGACTACTGTTCGATATTCACTCCTACTTGTCAAACGGGTTTCTAATTAAGTTGCAAAGTATATTATTTTATTTCTGCGACAACATTCTTATATATTCAGTCTCTTTGAATTGCATCCCAACTAAACAAATGCTACTTAGTTTATTATTTTGAGTTGATTTAATGTATTATTTTAATTTAATTTATTTTATTTTATTTTAATTTATTTAATTAATTATTTTGTTTTATTTTATTTTATTTTGTATTATATAATATAATTTTTAAATTTTTTTATTAAATTAAATTAAATTAAACTACCTTATAACATTTATTAATTATTAAATTAAATTTATTTTATTTTATGTTATTTTAATTTATTAATTATTTTAATTTAAATTTTTTTATTATATTATATTATCTCATTTTAAAATTTATTTTATTTAATAAACTAAATTAAATGAAATTTATTTTTTATTTATTTTATTTATTTATTAATAATTTTTATTTTTAATTTAATCTATTTATATATTAAATTATATTTGTTTCATTTATTAAACTTTATTTTATTTTATTCTCGAATTATATATTAGTATATTAAATAGTGAATTTTTATTTTATTTTGTTTTTTAATTAAGTTGATTAAAATAATTGATATTTGAAGTATAAATTATTTGTCGAAAACTAATTAAGTAAATGCTACTTAATTAGTGAATTTTAGTATTAGTAAATTAAGTAATAAATAGTTATTAGAGCCAATGATTTTTGCATCTCAAGAATTTAATTGCAATTTCGTGGGAAATTTTGTCGAAATATCAAGCATAAAATTAGTTTACTGCTATTAACATTCAACATATAATATTGAAATTGAAGAAATATACACTGCAATTACATAAAAGAAAATAAAGCCAAACAATAAAATGGATGATATACATGTACAGAAGCTATGTACAGAAGTTGCAAATGACCAATTTCAGACCCAAATGACAAAAAACAGAATTCATATATACATTATAATACAAAAATTCTAGTAATATCAATCCAAAAACAAAATAAATTTAGACCAATTGCATATACCAAATTCATACACAAATTTCATACTACTAACATATATATAATATATACTCAATACTTGGAAAATTAGGAAAAAAGAGAGTCTAAGTCCCATGGCGGGCTTCCTATGACCGTGATGGGTGACCCTGACGATGAGTCTTTGGGTGGGTGGGTGGTGTGGAACCGGACACGAGTCTGGGGTCTAGGGTTTGGGGGAGAGGGGTGGGGGTACCGGGGGAAGGGGTTTGGGAGTGGGGGTACCTGAGGGTGGGTGGGTGGGTGGGTGGGTGGGGTGGGTCTGGGACTACCAAGACGTCTGAGGGGGGGGGGACGATGTTGATAAGGGGAGAGGGTGGGAGTACCAAGGCGGTGGTGGGGTCGTGGGGGGGACGATCGAGCGACCGGGGGGAGTGGGGTACTGGGATCGCAGGTGGTGGGGGCCAAGGAGAGGGGGGTTGGGAGCGCGTGAGAGAGAGAGAGAGAGAGATCAGTCGACTTGTTTATTAGAAATAGAGAGGAAAATGAAAATGAGAGGGCGCAGGGAAGGGGAAGGGTATTTTTAGGTTTATTTTTGACGGAAGTTCGTCGAGGTTGGGTCGGTCAACCTTAAGATAACCTCGACGCATTATTCAGTCGATGATGACACATATTCCGTCGACTATCTATTCGCGTTAGCGGGAAACCCTCGCGCCAAAGAGAGGATCTTAAATCCGACTGATGTCAGTCGAGGATACATAAATTCCAACTGAATTAATGTCGACTAAATATTCGGTCGATCTTAGATTAACATCGACTAAATATGTTTAGTCGACCATAATTCCGTCGGAAATAAAGCTTTTTCTTGTAGTGTAAGTACAAAAATTTGTAAGCTAGCTATACAACTCAAACATGTCAATTATGAGAACCAAATTTAGGTTATATATATATATAATAACGCAAGGAAAAACAGAAGATCTATATTTAACCGGTAAAACTAATTAATATACATATATATTACTCATATATAGGTATATAAGCAAGAAAAAAAATGAAAATTTGAAGAAATCTTACAACCTTGCACCAGAAGGGCTATCGAACCGCTTTTGGCAACTTTAGACTCGATTTTCACCGGTTAAAACTTGATATTTTGCAATAGATATGTATATGAAAGCTTACAAGTGAGATTTACAAGTTTAGAAACAAGATTTGAGTGATTTTAAATCTCTATTTTTTTTCATCTTTCTCTCTTTCTCTTCTTCTTCTTCTTCTTCTTCTTCAACAAGCTGTTGGTGAGCTTGTATATAAAGCCACGCCTTCCATGAGTAGAAATGCGAATTTCGCATGTACACCTGTGGAAGGGTCCAATGAGTCCTGCCGCCTCAAAGTACGTGCAATCCGGGAATTCGATGGAGATGTGTCATACCATTCTGGAAAACTCTCTCCAAGAGCTATGCAATGACATAGGTCTAACCTTTTTTTCAAATCCGGGAAGATGGGTCCATGACCGAAATGGCATATTCGGGTCTTCGCAGGTAGTCCGTTGAGCTGTTTTGCGTAGTTTGCTCTCGAAAATGCTGTAATGGCTTTTAGTGACCCCATTTGCAGTTTCCTTATGTTTGTTGAAATTGACTTGTCAAAATGACCGTTTTGCCCTTCTGGTGGTTGTCTCCAGGATTGACGGGGCTTTTGATTGTACTTCGGGGTTATCTCCGAGGTTTGTTCACAACTGATTCTGTTTTTCCTCAGGGTTGTCTCCGGGGATTAATTTGATGCTTCAGGGTTATCTCCGAAGGTTGGTTTGATATCCCGGGGTTGTCTCCGGGGATTGATTTGATGATTTCCATGTGCTATTGACGGGGTTCTGGTTTGATGATTTTTTGGTGTTGTTGCCGGGGGTCTGGCTTGATGATTTTTTGGTGCTGTTGTCGGGGTTTGGCTTGATGATTTCCCAGTGTTGTTGCCAAAGTTTTGGTTTGATGATTTTTCGGTACTGTTGTCGGGGTTCTAGTTTGATGATTCTGAATTCTAAAGTTGTCTCTAGAAGATAAAAGATACGATTCTGCCCTTCTGCATGGTTAGTAATAGAAATGCAAAATTTCGAGTGTCTACACAAAGTAGATATATTCACTAAAATCTTAAATTTTGTTAATAATTATAAATTAAATAGTCGACATATGCATCTTATGTGCCAAAAGAATGTCTCATACTTGTTTCCTTTTATGTTTTCTTATCCCAAAGGTTTGGTGTTCTATTTTTATAGATAATTTACATCTTGAAGAAAATATTTTTGTTTGCCTTAAACATATTTTTTTTTAGATGTACATATTTTGAACAATAGTATAGATACACAAAATTTGACAATATTGAATAATATATAATTGAATACTCAATATATAATCATTATGATATATTCCACTCATAATCAATTTTTGATACTTTGAAGAAATTATTAAAAAAATAAAAAAAAATAGAGTGAGAGAACTGTAAGGCTGTTAATTGAGTTATGTGAGTCGGGTTTAAGGTTGTCCAAGCTCAACCTATCTTAAAATTTTCGGGCTCAAGTTCGGACTTGGCTCATTCGAGTTATAATAAAATTATCCAAATTCACCCAAATAAGTTCACGAGTTTCAGACTTTTTTCAATCAAACTTGTATTAAAATATAAAATTATTAATATTGACTCCTAGACCCCAAAAAACATAATTTAAAGTAATTCATTTAAAATATTCGACATACAACATTTTTTTAACTAATCAAATTAAAGTTTAAAATAACATAAATAAGTTATTTTATAAATATTCTAGTATTTATTATTTTTAATATTTAATCTCAATATTTTTTTATGTTATTACTATATTTTATTACCAAAATGATATAAGTGACCACTTTATAAAAAAAATATGGTACTTAATTTTAAGTTGAGAATACTATGTATACATATAAATTGAGAGTAAATATAAAATTATTAATATAAATACTCCTCCGTCCCAAATTAATTGCTCAGTTTTGATTTTTTAAAGTTAAATTGACCATTTTTAAAATTAATCTTTTTACTATTTTTGCTAAAATATAGGTGAAGAGATTATAACCAAAAGAAAGTATATACAATTTATTACTAACCCCAAATTTTATAATTTTAGAAATATATTTATATATGCTTAATTATTAATTTTAAAAATAGTCAATTTAATTTAAAAAAATCAAAATTAAATAATTAATTTAGAACGGAGGGAGTAATATATTTTTAACACTATAATTCGGTCAGCCTATAATTAGCCAAACGACCTCGACCCAAATTTCACTTCAGGCTTTATTTATTGCCCAAACTCGGCTTTGCTCACTCAAGTAAAATTCAAACGAGCTTTAAATGGGCGGAACGAGAGGGTTTCAGGTTTGACCAAGCCAATTGATAATCCTAAGAGCATTTACAACAGTTTTTTTATATTTATCTTTACTCTACAGTGTTATTGAGTCATTCTGTAAAATAAGGATTCAACTTTTTCATTATGTACCCAACATGTTCCTTATATTGATTCTTTAAATAATGAAATTTAAAATTTAAAAGTTCCAATAGTCAAAACATCAAATTAATAATAATCTTATAATTTATAAAAGAGAGTATAATTTATCAATTATATTCCACTTTAAAATAATTTTTATTTTATTTTTAATTTTAAGTAATTTATGGAGTAAGTATTGAAATGATTGTAGTTGCAAATGTACATAAGATCAAATTAACTTTTAAAAGTTAATTTGTGATATTTTAAATTTAAATTTAATATGATTCATTTAAATTTTGAAAATAATAAAATTTATAATTAATAGCACTTTTATAAGTAATATTTATAATTATATTGACATAAATTAAATAAATTTATATCAATTTTAAATTTGAATACGTTTGAAATTAATTTTTTAGAAATAAGTCAATATTAAGTTTATAATTTGAAAATAAAGTAGTAAAAAAATGTCAAGACGTCCACTTAAATGATGGTGTGAAATATCATTTTATATATATAGAGAACGGTCTTTTGACTCCCTCACACTGGGGAGTAAAATCCTATATATAGATTAAAATAAAGAGTCAAATAAGGATAAGGAAGTTGTTGGATAATGATTTGTTGATGTATTCTTCAAAATTGAAAATAAAGAGTTAATTAGAGAAACTGTTATTAATGCACTAAGGAGTAATGTCAAATACAAGATTTGACATTAGTGTAGGTAAAATTATTTTTTTACGCGCACTGTATTACTGAGTTTTAAAATGGATAACAAATTTAAGTTTTTTTTTCAATTATGTTTTTGCGAGTTTTTATTTATTTATTGAGTACTACAAAAAATGAACTAAAAACTTGATTATTTTTCTTGCCAAAGTATTCTATCTAAAATAAACAAATTTAGACTGAAAACTAAATAACATAAGCAATTTTTTATAATATCTATTTTACACTTAATTACATTATAAACACAACACAACTAATGCAAGTGATTATTTTAAATGTAAAATTTAAGTTTTCTTTCATTTTTCCTTATAAGGTTAGTACGTAACAACATGAATATAATTGACAAGTTTTCTATTTTTTTTTTCAAATTTAGTTTATTATTTTATTTTTTACCATTAAAAACTCAAAACCTAGTGTATTAGAAAAACAAAGTAATTAAAAAATTAGTATAACATATTTAAATTTGTAAGTCTTGTAAAATTACTCATAATTTAAAATAACAATGTTCACAACAACATTTTTTTGAGATTCTATATCTTGAAATAAATGCATAATATCTTTAGGAGGGTGTATTTAATAAAAAAAAAAAATTAAGTAACAAACTTTTGTAGAGTTTGTGGATTTTAAAAACTTTAAAATGACTTTTAAATATACCATAAAATAAGTGACAACTTGGGAGTATTCAATTAAGACTTTTAAAGATTTTTAAAGACTTTAAAAGTTTGATTGTATTCAATTAAGACATTTAAAGAATTTGTAAAAGTTTAGTGGTATTTAATTACAACTTTTTTAATGTCTTTATAAGTTAGGTGATATTGAATTGAGACTTTTACAAAGTCTATAAAAATATTTTGGTATTCAAAAAGTCATAGATTTTTTAAATTTTTATCAAATGAGTTTAATTTTTATATACTTCTAATATATCTTACAACTTATATTAAATAATTATTCATCCAAGCAACCTCATCTGATTACGTAATAAGCTTTTGACGATAATTCATCATCGGAAATACTGTATCAACACTTACGGTTGCAAACCCAAATAAGAAATAGAATTTTTAAAAATACTATAAATATGATTACCACTAACATTAGTATTAACTTTGTCAACAAATAAATCAAGAAATAATCAATGTCTCATCTTCTCATTTAAATTTTAAACTATTTAATTAGTAAATTACGCGTTGGCCCTAAAATAAATTTTTTTTTTCTAGATAACTTATTTTATTTAAGTTTCTTAATTTTACAAATATACACTATTAAGTAAAAGGGGAAAAAATCAAAATTTTAGTGTAGGCAATTTGCCATGCGCCCTGAGTGGCAGAGAGAGAGACTGGAGTGAATCAGGTCTTCTGTGTGTCTGAGAGAGAGAGTTGTTGGGATGGGCAAGGGTCTGTCCACCAGTCGGTTCAAATAACATACCTATTTTGATTAATCATCGATTTTCATTTTCTCATATTTACAATATAATTTTTGGATATTTATAATGGGAAACTGATATTTTTACATGACTTATTGATATTTTCATTTAAAGATCGTCGATCCTATAGCGAAAGTTTTTACCGTCGCTATATATCTATAACGACACTTTTCGTGTATGAAAATATTACTAAAAGTTATGTGAAAATATCAATTTCCTTACAATGTAATCAATTTAAATTGTTTGATTATGATTTATTAAACTACATCCTTAAAATAGACGGAAAAAATGAACGAAAAACGTAAAATATCTATTTAATTTATTTGTTATTGAGTTTTTTAATAAATGAAAAAACAAAGAAATAAATGGATATATAACTTAACCACTTCTCTTTCCAAACTTTGTGGTCCAAAAATGGACAGATTTGGACGAAAAACTAAATAACATAAGATTATCTTTTATGATCCTTATTTTACCCCACTAGATTATAAACATAATAAAATTAATATAATGGCAACTTAATAATTTAAAACTCAATAACAACATGAAAAAAAAACATACACGTTTTCTTTTCTTTTCTTTTTTGTCATAAATTAAATTTTTTTTTACATCCCAAACTCAGAAACAGTGTAAAGCAAAATGCTAGTAATCTAACACGAATTGTGATTTGCAACAAAATTTGAAATGTTTAAATACTTGTAATTAATACGATAATATAATCTAATTGCATCTTTAATTTGCAAGCGATGATAATGAGAACTATTTTATAGAATTGATATTAATGAAAAGAGAGTTAAAAAACTGTTATAATCCATTATTAAAGTCCTAAAGTTCATAAATCATTGATCAGAAAATGATTAGTTTCAAATGTGATGATCATTCATACTGTATTCACGCTCACTATTTCCTTTCTTTTCTTTACGTATATGAAAAAGGTTAATGTTAGGAGTTAATTTCTTTTTTGTTGTGTCAAATGATATGATATTATTACATTAATTGATTGTAATTCTTATTGGGTAGAACATAAAATAGTTTTTATTTTATTCCATGCAGGCACGTCATTACAAATTTGATCAGATAATTTTTTTTGAGACCCCTATTATTAATACGACAAATTTCTACATGCATATTTTCTTTTAATAATTTTGTATAATAAGTTATAATTTTAAGCTTAAAATTATTGAAAAAGTATATCTAATTGTTATATGTGAACCTTATAATTTATTTTTGAAAAAAAGCTTATTACGATTTAAGTCAAAAAAAAAAGAAAAGAAAAGGAAAAAAGTACACATGGTGGGGGTGGGGGCGAAATTGAATAAAAAATATATCATTGATGCTGCACAATCAGCTGTATGACTCTTGGGGATGGTAAAGCAGGCACATGATCGAAAAACAAAGGCAAGCACCACCACCACCACCACTACTACTACCTCAGTCAAATATATCAGTCTGACTCGCCCGCCTTAAAAGACCTGGAAATTAGCATAATATTTCTTATGTATATTATTTTCTTACCCCACCCTAATTAATCTTAATATATCTCCACCACAGGCCGCCCCACCCTGTGTTGTAAGGCAGTGTCGACCATTACGTGTAAGCCTGTCCTGTCCAAACCCTGGCTGCCTCATTACTTGCTATAAATACTTGAGTCCAATTTTAGTTTCTGCACACAACTGGAAAACCCAATAAAGAGCAAAAACATTGAAAGAAGGAACGAGAAGGAGTAGGAGACTGCGAAGCCAAATCAAAGAGCTTCTGTTCCTTGTATGTTCTTACAACCCATAAATTATACAGACATTTACACTATTGTATAGATAGAAATATATACTTTAATATCCATTTATCTCTTTTTATGGTGCATTAATTAGAATGTCCATCATCATTTGTTGTTTAATAAGTTGTTGCTTCATAAAAATATATTACTTTTTATGGTGTAAATATTTATGACTGAATCATTTCCCATTCTTAATTACTTTGCAGGGCAAAAGAGAAAAATGGGTGCAGGTGGGCGTATGTCTTCTCCTCCTGTAGGCAAGAAAACTGCAGCTGAAGCCCTTCGACGAGCTCCTCACGAGAAGCCTCCATTCACATTAGCAGACTTAAAGAAAGCCATTCCACCTCATTGCTTTCAAAAATCTCTTATTACCTCTTTCCGATACCTTATTCAGGATCTGATCATGGCCTACACCCTCTACTATGTCGCCACTAATTATATTGACCTTCTTCCCCGTCCTCTAAATTACTTGGGTTGGGCTGCTTATATTGCCGTTCAAGGATGTGTTCTTACTGGGGCTTGGGTCATTGGCCATGAATGTGATCACCATGCCTTTAGTGACTATCAATGGATTGATGACCTTGTTGGCTTGGTTGTCCATTCCTCTCTCCTAGTCCCTTATTTCTCCTGGAAAATTAGCCATCGTCGTCACCATGCAAACACTCAATCCCTTGATAATGATGAGGTTTATGTTCCAAGATTCAAGTCCAACATTAGAAATTATTACAAAATCTTTGACAATCCACCTGGCCGAGTGCTTGTATGGCTTACCACACTCCTTATTGGTTTCCCTTTATATTTGATGTTCAATGTATCCGGACACAAATACGAAAGGTGGACTTCCCACTACGACCCTCATAGCCCACTTTACTCAGACCGTGAGCGCAAAGAGATTGTTATCTCTGATGTTGCTATTCTTGTTGTCATCTATGGCCTATACCGTCTAGTCTTAGCCAAAGGATTTGCATGGGTTTTCTGTATTTATGGAGGTCCATTGCTAGTTGTTAACGGGTGGTTTGTGTTGATCACTATATTGAACCACACTCACCCTTCTTTACCGTACTATGATTCCACCGAGTGGGACTGGTTGAGGGGAGCTCTATGTACAGTCGATAGAGATTATGGAATTCTAAACAAGGTGTTCCATAACGTGTGTAATGCTCATGTTTGTCACCATATATTCTCGATGATTCCACATTATCATGGACTTGAAGCAACGGAGGCAATGAAGCCATTATTGGGTGAATATTATCAATATGATGGAACTCCGATTCTTAAGGCGATGTATAGAGAAATGAAGGAATGCATTTATGTCGAGAAAGATGAAGGTGAGACAAAAGGAGTCTACTGGTACAGAAGCAAGTTTTGAAGAGACGTCTACTGGAAATGAACAATGCTTGTTGGGAAGTTTAAGTAATCGATCGTATTTGTCTAGTAGCTGCTAATAAATAATTTAGTTGCTTTGGCTGACTTGTACGACTGGAACATCTTTTGTTGGTGATCTTATAATAATTAATCCCATAAGTATCGGTGAAAGTTAAGGTCGTTGTGAATATAATTTCAAGAGTCCGAGTACTTTCGGACCTGAAGCCTAATATCTAAATAAAGTAACACCTTTTCATTTTCTTTTTTAACTCTATTATATTTGTAGTCTTTCTTTGTCCATTTTATTGTCCCATGCTTAACTTGAGTACTAAAATAAAAGTAATTTTGATATTTCATTTATATCTTCTCCAAAAAAAAAAAAACACAATATCCACATGTAAGAGAAATAAACAATGAATCCATTGAGTCGTGGAGTACCGATAATCTTTATATTTATGTTTATATTATTATTTTCTTGTGCTTATAATAATAGTCTTTATAGGAAAATTAAAGTATTTTTAAAAAAAAATTTACAATCAAAATACAGTTAATATACATTAATGTTAGTCAAACAATATATATAAACAATGAGGAGCGGAGTGGATAAAGTAACAATAGGGAATTAATTGATCTTAGTGGATGACCGGCTTAGAAGTATAAAATTCTCAATTAACAGGGGTGATTTTAAATGAGTACCATTATAACATGTAAAGAGTACGAGGTAGGATGTTTTTGAAGGGGACAATTTAGCTGATGTTTTCCACCATAACTAAACGAACACCTTTTACATGTTTAAGTGGAGACTACGACTGCTAAGTCTAGTTAGTTTCTACTATTCAAATTAACGTAATTTATTCCGAATTGTTACGGTATTATAAGTGACTTTAAATCTTACATTAGAGAAATAATTAAAAAAAATGAAGAATTTATATATATATATATACACAACAAAGTTCAAGAGCATAACTCTTAAAGAGTATAATTTTGTTAAATAGCATAACTATTTAAATGCCTTACTTTTAATTTCTCTCCTCACTCACTTGCCTGATTCATGGCTCTCAGGCTCAAAACTCCAAACTCTCCCCCCAAATTCAATACAATCCCCCTCCACCGTACCGTTGCCTCGCTTCTCCGATTCAACCGCTCCACCGTACGGCCTCAATATCATCCCCTCCCAAATCGAATCACAAAATGAAATTGAATTATAGTTAATTCTTAATGAAATTGAAATTTAGTTAAGGATCTACTGAGATATTGTCAAGATCTTGCCGTGTTTGCTAGCAGAGAAGATGGGTCGATGGAGAGTTTGTTCTGAGGGAGTTTCAGATCGAGGTGGAATCGAAGAAATGAGGTCGTACGTGTGACGCCCCCAAAATAAGTATACATTACCTATTCTGAGTCGCCAAATACATGGTACAGAATATAAATACAACTTAATTATACAACAGTCATATAAAATACGACATAACATAATCTAAGAGTTTTAATAAGGATATTGTCATCTAGACAATATCTACACTCAATGGAGTCCTCATTACATTTGTTGTCACACTATTTAACAGAATAGTGAGGACTACTAATGCTATCATCTGGACCGTTACTCCGTTCTCCGACTAGTCCCGACTACGTTCTCATTTCTTGAAGAGAACAGTGAAAGAAAGGGTGAGCTCAACTAGCTAGTAAGAAATATTATGACTAAGATAATGCAGAATAAATTATCGTTAGCCTTCAACAGTGTTAAACTGATACAATATAACAAACATCAAGTTTAACTACAGCGGAACAAGCAATCCATTAAAAGAGTCAAGTAGAGAATAAAATCTACTATCTTTTATGATTTAAAAGGTTTTTCATCACTTTTATCGCTGGGACTCAGCTTAATAAATAATCTACATCATCTATGCACTATGGCCAAGGATATTCATTAGTATCACAACCACAAATTATTCATGCACTACGGGCCAAGGATATTCGTGTATTCATCAATGGTCATGATCATGTCAACAACTGTCCATCAATGCATTACGGGCCAATGAGGACTTTTACCACATCATTTGTAATATTACTATTACGTGATTATACCGATTAATCCTCGTCGTCATAATCATACCAGCCCATCTTTGCACTACAAAGCCACGATGACTTTCAACATAATATAAACATGAGGATGATGACAATGATATAAGAATTCAATAAAACAAGTTCAAGAATTAATTTATCCAGAACTAATAACGTCCAAATTGTCAACACGATACTTCTTTGTAAAGTAAAATTCAAGAATGCTCGTAAGAATATTTTCATAAAAGATCTTTGGATGAAGCGCAAATATCGAGGATATTCCACTAATTTTATGGAGTATAGAAGTCAAAACTTTAACCAACCGAGAGTATAATAAAGAATGGAATAACAAAAGAAATCACCATGCATGCAATAGACAACACGCATAAAGTTATTCCAATGTAATAATAAATAACGGAACCGGTCGAGCGAATTGCGACCGACAGGATATTCCAACGTAATAATAAAGAATGAAATAACAATGAAATCACCATGCATGCGATAGACCACACAAAACAGTTATTCCAATGAATAATAATTAATGGAACTGTGTCAGCGTAATACGCACCGCCGTGATATTCCAATGAATAATAAATAACGGAACCGTCATGCGTAAACGCACGTATAAGATGTTCAATGAATAATAAAGAATGGAATAACGTAAGAATTTCACCATGTATGCGGATTTGGATAGACATGTTATTCCAACATAATGATAAAGAATGGAATAATGTAAAAAATTTCACCAAGAATAGGTAGCCACATGATATCTGAGTTATTCCAATGTAATAATAAAGAATGGAATAACAAAAGTTCTCTTTATGAATACTGAAAGAAATAATACCCTTTACCTTAGAAGAAACCGGATATAGGAGTAGTGAAGTAGCGAATACTTTTCTTCTTTCTCTCTATAGTTTCTCTCTGTAGTTTCAAGAATTAAGTAAGAAATAATGAAGGAATGAGCTTATTTATAGGAGAATGGATGAATAAGAACTAATTCATGAACGGTCCAGATTGATTTAATTTTGAACAGACGGTCCATATTGATTTACTATGCAAGATAAATAAAATATTCTAATAAAACAAAATCTTTTAAATAAAATATATAAAATATAATATATTCTATTTATAATCTAATAAAACGAATAACTTTATAAAAGTATTCTATTTTATATAAAAAGATTTTACTATCTGAAAACACTATATCAGAGGCCTTATCTGAATACTATACATAATAAAATATAATATATTCTAATTATTGTCTAATAAAACAAATAACTTTATAAAAGTATTACATTTTTATGTAAAAAGATTTTACTATTCAAAACACTATGCATAATAAAATATAATATATTCTAATTATAGTCTTATAAAACAAATAACTTTATAAAAGTATTCTGTTTTATATAAAAAACTTTTCTATTTTATTACATTAATAATACTAATAAAACAAAATTTATATATATAATAAATATATATATAAACTTTCGTGACTTCATAAAAAGACACCTCAATATATTTAACAACATTTATCATCATTATTATAATTCACAATATTAATCGACCAGGTCGTTCCCAAGAAAGAGGGGGCTTTCCATTAAGGATTTCTCCCTGTTGGCGCGCAATTAGGTGACCAAACCTCTCCTTGGCAGAACTTCTAGACATCGTTAATATTGCAAATAATAATATTTGTGAGACCCCAGATTTTATCAATAATGATTTAAATTTTGTCGAAATAATTTTTTAATATTATGGTGTGAATTTAAGATAATATTATAGTTGTGGGTAGTATTTATAAATTTTGCAAAGTATGCAAGTGGTTATATTATATTCGATTGGTCGAAATATTCGGTTTAGCGAGGAATATTCGTATAACTACTCAATCATTGGTGGACCCTAGCAATGTAATTATTGTCCGGATTGAGAAAACGACAAAAATATTTTATTGAAATAACTACGGAAGTTTTACCATTGATACTATTGAACTACTTCAGAGTAAAAAGTACAAAGAATACGTCTGTTGCAGTATAGAGCAGCACCGGTATTGATTATTGATGCTTATGTGAGAAGTCACTCGGTTTGATTCCATTATCATCGATTAATAATATGAATTATTATAGCGATAATGACGTTTTGTTTTATTCAGTATTATTAACGTAATAAAATGTAAACATCTTTTATATAAAATGTAATACTTTATTAAAGTTATTCTATAAATAGAATATATTATATTTTATTATGCATAGTGTTGCATAAATGTTTTGCATAGTGTTGCATAGTGTTTTGCATAAATGTTTGTATAGTAAAATGTTTTTATATAAATAGAATATATTATATTTTATTTAAAAGATTTTGCTTTAAATATGGACCGCCGATTAAAAAGTAAATCAATCTGGACCGCTCATGGATTAATTACTATGCATTCTATTTTCCTATAAATAAAGCTCATTCCTTCATTATTTTCTTACTTAATTCACCTAAACTCTAGAGAGAGAAAATTATAGAGAGAAGCTATAGAGAGAAAATCTATAGAGAGAAAGAAGAAGAGTATTCGTACTTCACTACTTTGATATCCAATGTCTTTTTACTAGTAGGAAATATTATTTGTTGTACCGTAAGGGGTGTTATTCTTTCTTATTCATGAAGAGAACTTCATTATTCCATTCATTATTATTCATTGGAATAACTCAGAAAAGTGGTATACCCTATACATAACATGTATATATGCGGCATACCCTATACTTGGTGAAATCTTATGTTATTCCATCCTTATTTATTCTGTTGGAATAACTCAGTATACGCTGAATCCCCTATACTTGGTGATCTTCTTCATTATTCCATTCTTTATTATTCATTGGAATATCCTGTCGTGTGTTTTACACCGACACAGTTCCATTGTTTATTATTCCACATTTATTATTCATTGGAATATCCTGTCGCGTGTTTTACACCCGGGACCGGTTCCATTGTTTATTATTCAAAGCATTTATTATTACATTGGATCATCCTCGTTTGGTGTGAATTTCACCGACCGGTTCCGTTATTATTATTCTCATTGAATAACTCGCATCTATGCTAAGTACCGCATGCATGGTGATTTCTTTTGTTATTCCATTCTTTATTATACCCAGTTGGTTAAAACTTTGACTTCTATACTCCATGAAATTAGTAGAATATCCTCGATATTTGCGTTTCATCCAAAGATCTTTTCATGGAAATATTCTTCCGATCATTCTTGAATTTTACTCTACAAAACAAAGATTCTTGTTGACAATTTGGGCGTTATTAATTCTTGGATAAAATAATTCTTGAACTTGTTTTATTGAATTATTATGTCATTGTCATCATCCTCATGATATATTATGTTATCTTTGGCTTACGTGTGCATAGATGAACTTAGTATGATTATGACTGTGGATCATTCGGATAATCATGGCTTGTTATAAATGATGTGATAAAAGTCCTCGGTGGCCTGTAATGCGATGATGGATAGTTTTTGGTATGATTATGACCGGGGGTGATTCGGTATAGTCATGACCATTGATAATTTGATGAAAATCCTTGGCCGTGGTACGTGGATGATTAGATGTGGTGGTTTATTTATTAAAAGTCGAGTCTCAAATGATAAAAATTGATGAAAACCTTTTAAAACCTAAAAGATAGTAGATTTTATTCTCTACTTGACTCTTTTAATGGATTGCATATTCCACTGCAGCTTAAACCGGTTTATCTATTGTATTTTATCGGTTTAACATCATTGAAGGCTAATGATAATTTATTCTCGCATTATCTTAGTCATAATATTTCTTCTTGGGCTAGTTGAGCTCACCTTTTCTTTCACCGTTTCTTCGTGAAATGAGAACATAGCCGGGACGAAGTCGGGAAACGGAGTAATGGTCCGAGAGGATAAGATTAGTAGTCCTCACTATTCGTGAAATAGTGTGATAATAGTTGTAATGAGGACTCCTTTTGAGTTTGTATAATATCTAGTAGACAATATTTGTATTCAAACTCACGCTTATGTCGTATTGTACAGCGCTTATATTAGTAAGTTGTATTTGAATTTATGTACCATGTAAGTGGCGACCCAAGATGGGTGACGTATACCTAATTTTGGGGGCGTCACAATATTAATAACTATGTCATCTCAATTATTGATTTATTAATATATAAAATATCGACAATAATTGAATCAAATAACTTGAGATACTATCTGGCAATTCATTGTAGCAATAATTGAACAAAACCGAGTGACTTCTCACGTAAGCATCAATATTCAATATCGCGTACTACTTATGTAACCACGCCAGACATCGCATTTCTTTTAACACCGAGTGTTTCAACGATTAACAATCTGACTTCTTCCGCCGTTATTTTCATAAAATATTTTTGTCGTTTTCTCAATCCGATAATAATTTCATTCTGAGGTCCACCAATGATTGTGTCGTTGTCTTTAATATTCCTATTAAAACGAATATTCCCCAATTAATCGAATATTATATAACAACTTTACGTACTTTGCAAAATTTATATATATTACCCAACTATAACATTATATCAAATTCATTTCATAATATTTAAAAATGATATTTATAAAAAATCATCTTTATTCATAAAATTGGGGTTCTTCTGATGACGTGGAGGGATCGGATGATATTGAGACTGTACGGTGGAGCGGTGGAATCGGAGAAGTGAGGCGGCGGTACGGTGGAGGGGGATTGTATTGAATTTGGGAGGAGAGTTTGGAGTTTGGAGTTTTGAGTATGAGAGCCGTGAATCACGAAAGTGAGTGAAGAGAGAGAAATTAAAAGTAAGGCATTTAAATAGTTATGCTCTTTAACAAAGTTATGCTCTTTAAGAGTTATGCTTTTGAACCTTGTTGTATATATAAGATTTATTTAATTTAGTTATAACAATTAGTTGGTAATAAATTCACTAGAATTTTCAACTAATTTTACGATTATTATGTTTAAAAAATTTACATATATTATCAATACAATTAATTATGTGATTTGGCATAATTTCAAGTTTTAATAAATTTACAAATTTGGATATTTTTGAATACTTTACAAATTTGGATACTATATGTTTAATTATTATAAATTTATATAGTACTTATATATGTACTAATTTGAATAGGAAAAAAGATCTTTCTTTTTTTCTATTCCTATTAGAGAGAAATATTTTAAATTTGGATCATATTTAATTGATCGATACAAATTTAGATAGTATTTATGTTAATATTAATAGAAAAGATGAACTAAAAATTGGTGAAATCAAACCAAGTTTCTGAAAAATTAATTTTCTTTTTTTCAATATACTTAAAATTTTATTTTTCCATATATTTTTCAGCTTTCACTATCTATCATTAAATAAAGTTGTAATTGAAGTTTTTATTTTCTAATTTTGCTTATTGGGTCTTAGGACCCAAGTTACCCAACAAACGTGGATTAAAATAATATATATTATATATATGCACATAATTAAATTACCTAAGTACTGTCCATTACACTACAGTTCTATGAAGAAAACTAACTTATTACTAAAAAAACAAAAAGAAAAAAGAAACAGAACAAATTTGTCATTTTACACGTACTTTCCAGGATTATATAATATAAAAGAAATTGAGTGTAGAAGAATTTTTATTGATCGGAGGTGTACAAAAATTTAAAGAGTAATTTTTTAGAAAGAGTAAAATTTTTAGTGAGGAAGAATGCATAAAATATTAGAGATAGAAGGTGAAATAATATAGAAATTAAATATTATAAATAATTTATTTAATTAGATCATAATAATGTTAAGCTTGAAATTTAAAATATAGTTAACTTATATTTGACTCATAATTATATGGTTTCAACCCACAAAACTCATATTAAAAATAAAGAATAAAATTTTAGTTTTTAAATAAAATCATAACTAAATTTTATAAATCAAAACTAATTTATAATTATATTTTGCCAGGACTACTTAGAGGTAAGTTCTAGCAACGGTTTAGGTCCATTTTGCTAAGTTGCTCTACTTATTGACAATATATTGAGTTGAATGCTTAAACAACGAGCAATTATTAGTAACTGAGGTGGATCTTAACGATATTAAAAATCTCCCTCCAAGGAATAAAAGCTCCACTCTCTCTCTCTCTCTTTGTTTTTTAATTAATGTTTTAAGAGAAAATATAAAAATTAAAAAATATAATTAATAATTTGTTTGTTTGGCTAAAATGAGTATAAAATAACAATATTATCCTTTAAAATTTATTTTAAAAAAAAATAAAAAGTAAACAAATTAATATGTAATATAGGAATAATATAGTAGTAAACTAAGTCACTAATATTTCCCTGCAAAAAGGCTGTATTTCATGGACTTTGTGTTATACTCTACTGGATTGGATCGAGAGACTTGGTATAGGAATTGTAATTACATTAGAATAAAATAACATTATCAATTTTAATATTAATTTGTTTAATTAGCACTTAGCCACTTACGTGTTCAATTATATAGAATTTATACAAATCGACTTAGACAAATCAATAGTTTTAAGTATATATACATATTCTTTTTAAGATGTATTAACATGAGATGAAAGCTTTTTATTATATTAATGATCGAATATAGTGCTTTGTCCAACCAATTATAAAATATAGATTTTTTGACAGCTTCCAGTGTTTTAAGAAATCTTTCAATTTTGATTCTAAATGTATATTTACATGTAGTAATACTTTTTTCGGTCCAAATTATATAATTATTATTGACTTTTAAAGTTAATTTGATACATTTTAAACTCAAAATTAAGATGATTCATTAAAGATTATGAAAAAAATAAATATTATAATATGTATTACATTTGAGATAGTTTAAAATATTGATCATTGTATTAATTAATTTTTTTTTAAAAAAATATGTCAATTTTAAATTTAAAAATATTTTTAATTAAATTTAAAAAATCAATAACAATCTAAATACGAGTTTCGCACACCAACATTGATCAGTTGCCCATCGTGACCTAGCTTAAGTTTAATTTAGTTCTCTCTAAATGCATGAATGTGACTGAAGAAGACAATATATAATATTGAAACTCCCACTTGAAAGGTATGATATATTCAATTAATTATATTAATGGTTTTGTCTTTATTTTGGAATCATTAATAAATTGGTGCCACTTACATCGAAAAGATTTCAGTACTCTGTGTAGTGGCATAAGGGTGCTAAGTTTAGTGAAGATAACACTAAATTCTTTTAGGTTTTTGTTTGTAAAAAATATATATTTATGACTTCACTAATTATCTTAATTTAATATTATTTTATCTCATTATAAAAATTAATAGTCTGTTAGCTTTGTCATATTCCATCCTTATATTTTGATGATAAAATATTCAAAGTACTAAATTATTTTATAATATGTTTGGGTATTTTGGTGAAAAAGAGCTTTGATGGGTTATTCATGAATTTGAAGGAATTTCTTACTAGAAAAATAAATGTAAGATCAATAGCATAATAATATATTTTTCATTTAAAGGCTCTAGGACATATTATTTGCATTTTTATTATATGTCTTAAATGAAAAATGTTTTAAAATGATTTTATATGAAAAGTTTTTTTAAGGAGTAAAAACATATATTTTGTGCATGATAGCTATATATTTTTTTTTTGAGATGTGATATGTGTGCATGCTACACGTGGATATTTTAAATGGCAGCTAGACTTTATTGCATGTGCGGTTTTTGAGGAATGGTTATGCATATTTTGATATCCGATTATGATATGAATGTTTTATATAGATTTGCTAGATAATCTTTTATTGAGATAAGATGTGTGTGTGTGAGAATTTCAAGGAAAAGCTATTATCATTATCTTGGACTATTAAAGGTCTGATGTCTTGGAAAAATAACTGACTGATGTGCTTCTATTTTAGGCGTCACTTTTGAGTAAGGAGATTAAGTCAAAGTTATTTATCTCTTAAGTCTTTTGATTTATTCCACTAACAAGAGTCTATTTTCTTAATATGGATATATATTAAAGATATGGACTTAGTCTAGCTTTACCGTTGTGGAAATTGCCGATTGATTAATTAGTACATATCTTTTATTAACGGTAACTTGTGTAAGGGCTATATAAATGATGTTTCTCATTTAGAAAATAACACAACTCACGAAATTACTACTTGCACTTATTACTGTTATTATCGAGCAATCTGATTTTGTCAAGTGCAAACTTTTGAGAAGCTAAGCAATTAATTTTCTGGTATTATTTGAGCTGGTATTCGGTAAGAAATTAATTGTTTATCTATTGTGTGCTAATTGATCATTGCATTTAGTTGAGCCTTTAATTGTTAAATTGATTATTCTTGCATTTATCATAGACCTCTATATTGTATTGAATTTTCTGTTTTAGACTAAGTATATTCTAAAGGTGTTAATCCTAGTGGATTAGAGAAAAGGATTACTAACAGGTTCAAGGAAGCAAAGGTGTTTGAAGAGTGCATAGGTGCACAAGGAGCAAAAGAGCTCAAGAGGAAATAATTGTTAATTAATTTTTGTTTGAATCTGTTTTGTAATATGTATTTATTTATAAAGAAATAAGTAAAGTGAGTCTCCAATACTAGTTGGTATTGGACGTGGACTAGGCTATTATTATAGAGGGTAATAGATGAACCACGTAAAAAATCTTGGTGTTGATTTTATTATTTGCTTTACCTTAAAATCACATAAGTTACTTAATTATCTTAATTTGAATACTTGCATCATATTAAGATAATTCTTTAACATCAAATATTTTATTTAATAGGCTATATTAATTCAGTAAGCTGATTTCAATCATTATAGTAGTCTGAAATTAATAGTTTAATTTAAAGTCTAAAAGTTGGTCATAGATTGCTCCCACACTTATTCAACCCCCCTTCTAAGTGTGCCTAGATAAATTTTATTTGGTATCAGATCTTGGCTCTACTTATCTTGGTCTTAAAGGTGACTTGTAGGGAAAGATTCTGACATAGCACAGTTTGGGAACAACAATCAAGAAGGACAATCAACCAATAGACCTCCTTTGCTGTTCGAAACTGAAAATAACAACTTCTAGAAGTTCTGAATGAGGATCTATCTGAAAAGAGATCCTTGGAAATGGTGGGTTGTGGAGAACGGACCAGTTATTCCACAAAGAGATGATGGGACACCAAAGATTCTACTTAAAATGAATTCAACCGAAATCTACATGGTCTCATATGATTCAAAGGCAATGAACACACTTCTCAGCGGCATGGTACAATCCGAGATAGACAAAGTTTTCTCATGCAACACAGCTAAGGAAATGTGGGATACTCTAGTGGTAAGTCATGAAGGTACTTCCAAAGTACGAGAAGTCAAACTGAGTATGCTCATGCATGATTATGAAATGTTCAAGCTCAAAAAAGATGAAACCATCAAGCTAGCTCAAGCAAGATTCTTAGTCCTCATAAACTCCTTGAAATTACTGGACAAGACTATTCCTCAAAGTGAGATCAACCATAAGTTGCTTCGGGCTATGCCCAAAAGGTTTGCTTTTAAAATCACTACTCTTCAAGATTCTGCAACTATTTCTACCATGGATACTTTAACTCTGTTTGGTGAATTAGAAGAATATGAACATCAGTTGAAGAGATATGATGATAAGGAGGAAACTCCTCGAAGAAAGATTTTAGCTCTTACTGCAGATAATGAAGAGGAGCTAGATGATGACTCAGATGAAGAAATAGCCATGATGACAAGAAGACTCAAGGGACTACTACAAAGGAAGAACAAGAGAAGAAATACTTTTAACTCAAATAAGTCCAAAGGAAAGCAAACTGAAGAAACATGCTTTGAATGTGGACGCCCTGGTCATTTCAAGAAAGATTATTTTCAATTAAAGAACAAAGGGAAGACAAACTACAAAGACAACAAGAAGAACAAAGCTCTTGTGACTTGGAGTGATAAGGAATCTGAAGTGGAGATCGATGCCAAAGATGAGATAGCACAAGTATGCTTCGTAGGAATTGAAGGTGAATCTAATCAGGTATCTTTTAATGATTTGAACTCATTAGAACAAGAAAATAAGAAGTTAAAAGAAAAGAATGCATGCTTAAAAGGTTTAGTTAATACTTTAATGAGTGAGGTGGATTCACTAATAGATGAAAAGAAAGAAATTGAAAAGGAATATACTTGTAAAGAAAAAAAGGTTTTGATTGCTAAGATTGATTATTTAGACAATTATAACAAAATACTTTTCAATAAGGTAAATTTCTTGAATATTGAAGTCCAAAAATTGACTAATGAGCTAAAAATGAGAGATGTGTGTATTGATACATTTAGTGATAAATCTCCTGATAAAACCTTTCCTGAAAATGAGCTTTAAAAAGAAATAGCTTCATTAAAATTATCTCTTGCTAAATTTGTCCAAGGTGAAGAAAATTTGAATGTCATATTAGGTAAACAAAGACCTAGTTTTAAAAGACAAGGAATTGGTTATGATCCTATGCATAAAAAGAGTAATATAAAAATGCTAAAATCAAAGTCGCAATTTAGTTTAAATTATTGTTTTCCTTTAATGACTTGTAAGCATTGTGGTATTAAAGGTCATTTAGATATAAATTGTTTTAAGAAACGAAATAAGGTTAAAAAGGTATGGATTAAAAAGAATGATTTGCTTGCCATTAACATAAGTGGACCAAAAAAGATATGGGTACCAAAAGGATAAATTATTCTTTCTTGACAGGTATGCTTAAAAGCAAGAGTTCCAACTCAAAAATGGATTCTTGATAGCGGATGCTCTCGGCACATGACAGGTGATAAATCAAAATTCATGGAACTAAATATCAAGAAGAAGAATGGAACTGTCACGTTTGGAGACAATAAAACCTGCGATATTATTGGAAAAGGTAAAATTGGTAATGGAAAGGTAAGTATAAATAATGTGCATCTCGTTAATGGTCTTGAATTTAATTTAATTAGTATTAGCCAATTGATGGATAATGGCCATCAAGTTAACTTTGAAAAAGATAAATGCACAATATTTCATGGTACTAACAATACTACTCTAGTTGCACAAAGATAAAGAAATATATACACTCTTGATTTTGAGCAACAAGATGAAGAGTTATGTCTTACATCTGTATAAGATGAAGCTTATTTATGGCATAAAAGGATGGGACATGTTCATATGGACTTAATCAAGAAACTATTCTCAAAGAATCTCGTCAAAGGATTGCCAAGAATCAGGTTTGAAAAGAAAGGAATATGTATTCCTTATTAACTGGGAAAACAAGTAAGAACTTCTTTTTCAGCAAAGAATATGGTATCAACCTCTTCTCCTTTGTAACTACTTCATCTTGATTTATTTGGTCCTGAAAGGCATTCAAGCATTAATGGTAAATTCTATGCTTTTGTAATAGTTGATGATTTTTCAAGATACACATGGGTATTATTTTTGAGAACTAAGGATGAAGCATTTAAAGAATTTGAAAAATTAATAAGAAATCTTGAAACAAAGTATAGTTATAAACTTATTAGAATTAGAAGTGATCATGGCACTGAGTTTCAAAAAGATTTTATAACCTTTTGTAATCAAAGGGGAATTAGCCATGAATTTTCAGCTCCAAAGACTCCTCAACAAAACGGGGTGGTGGAAAGGAAGAATAGGACTCTACAAGAGACGGCAAGAACTTTACTACAAAAAAGTAAGCTTCCAAAGAAATTTTGGGTTGAAGCCGTAGGTACATCATGTTATGTTTTAAATAGAGTTCTTATTCGTCCTATTATTTTGAAAACACCTTATGAGCTTCTAAATAATAAAATTCCAAATATAAGTTATTTCAAAATTTTTGGTTCTAAATGTTTCATCTTAAATACAAGTGATAATTTGGGAAAATTTGATGCTAAGTCATACGAAGGAATTTTCATTGGTTATTCTCAAAATAGTAAGGCTTATCGTATCTTTAATATTAGAAAGTCATGTGTAGAAGAATCTGTTCATATCACTTTCAATGAGACTAACAATGATCTGCCAAAAGAAAGTAAAGATGATGCAGGAAATTTAGAAACAGTCAAAATTTTATCAAACCGAAAAGAACAAAACGGGAGACCAAATGAGCAGTTTCAGGAAACTAAAATGGACAACCAGCAGGAACGTGAACCTGAAACTTTGCAGATGTTGAAGATGAGTCTCATGATCAAGAGGAAGTTTTACATGATATTCAAATACCAAAAATAACTAGATATGTCAAGAATCATCCTCCGGAGAATTTCATTGGAGATATCAACAAATGTGTAACCACACGAAGAGGTTTACAAAATCATTGTGCATTCTCTACATTTTTATCACAGGTTGAGCCAAAGAATGCAAAGGATGTAGTCCTTGATGAAAATTGGTTATTGGCAATGCAAGAAGAACTTCAACAATTTGAGAGATGCCAAGTATGGGAGCTTATGCCTCCTCCAAAAGATGCTTCTATCATTGGTACGAAATGGGTATTCAAAAACAAGCTTGATGAGCACGGTACAATCACCTATAACAAAGCAAGGCTAGTAGCTCAAGGGTATAACCAACAAGAGGGGATCGACTATGAAGAAACCTATGCACCAGTGGCTAGGTTAGAATCAATCCGAATTTTGTTGGTGTTTTCATGCTACAAAAAGTTTAAACTATACCAAATGGACGTAAAGAGTGCTTTCCTCAACGGGTACATTAATGAAGAGGTGTATGTAAAGCAACCTCCTAGATTCGAGCATGAAAAGTATCCTAATCATGTCCACAAATTAAAGAAAGCTCTTTATGGTTTGAAACAAGCTCCAAGAGCGTGGTATGACAGGTTAAGTAAGTATCTCTTATCAAATGGATTTATTAGAGGTAAAATAGATTCTACAGTATTTATTAAGCATAAAAATATAGATGTCATTATTGTTCAAATATATGTAGATGATATAATTTTTGGTGCTACTAATGATCATTTTTATGAGTGGTTTTCTAAGTGCATGCATAAAGAATTTGATATGAGCTTAATGGGTGAACTCAACTACTTTTTGGGACTTCAAATCAAGCAAACGAAGGACGAAATTTACATTCATCAAACAAAATACACAAAAGAATTACTCAAGCGATTTGGTTTTGAAGGATCTAACTCAAAAGGTACACCTATGAGCACGTCAATAAAGCTCACCACTGATGACAAAGGTATTGATGTTGATATAACAAAATATCGAGGTATGATTGGATGTTTGTTATACTTAACTGCTTCTAGACCTGACATAATGTATAGTGTTTGTCTATGTGCAAGATTTCAGGCAAAACCCAAAGAATCACATTTAAATACTGTTAAAAGAATTTTGAAATATTTAAGTGGTACTATTAATTTAGGGTTATTCTATCTAATTTCCAATCACTTTGAACTAATAGGTTATTCAGATGCTGACTATGCAGGATGTCAAATCGATAGAAAAAGTACGAGTGGTGCTTGTACTTTCTTGGGACAAAGTCTCATATCATGACATAGTAAAAAGCAAACCTCAGTAGCTCTTTCAACTACTGAGGGTGAATACCTAGCTACAGGAAGTTGTTGCTCTCAGATATTATGGATGCGCTAAACTCTATGTGATTTTGATATATTATGTGATTGTGTTCCTATTTATTGCGATAATTCTAGTGCTATAGATATATCTAAAAATCCTGTGTTACATTCACGTACAAAAGCATATAGAAGTAAGGCATCATTTTTTAAGAGACAATGTGTCAAAAGGTTTAATTAAATTATGTTTTATTCCCACTGAAAATCAAATTGTAGATATTTTTACTAAACCATTAAATGAAGATAGATTTTGCATGCTGCGAAGAAAACTTGGGATGTGTACTACATGATTTTTAAAATATTTGTATTAGTGTTATCCTAGTATTGCATGTATATCGTATTAACTGTTATTAATTAGGATAATTATTTTTTTTGCCTGGTTACTTAATTCATGGACACGAGAATCAAGGAGTTTATCATAATTAGTTTTAAAAATTGAAAAGACCGGACGGCTGAAGGGTTTATTGGAAGACGTATGTGTACATGCATCTCATCATGATTTTTGAAAATTGAAAAGACGAGTCGGCTATGGTTCTTGAGAGATGTAAAGACGTAAGCAACTGGGAGTGTACGCAGTAGCTTTATTTTAAATATTCTTCTGTATACTTTTCTCTTCATCCTCTCAAACTCTCTAACCCTGGTTTATTATTTCAATCTCTCTCTTCTCATATACTTTTATTTATTCTCTCTTACCTTCAAAGATCATGAGAACTCGAATGCATAAACGCTCGATGAGGGATTCCGATGACGAACAGACCACAGTTCCTCCCCACTCTACTGCCGGACCATCTCGCCTGAAAAAGAAACTGAAGAAGGTTGTGTCTTCAGAGACAAAGTACGTGGACTCTTCGTCTTCTGACGAGTCTACTTTCAGTCTCTCTCTACCTAAATCCATTGGACCCTCTCGGCGACGTCAGACAACTACTCCATCTTTCAAGCCGGAGGTTACACCCCCACCTATTCCGGTAAACCCTAACTTTTCCTCTGATCTGCCTGAAAAATATTTTCGCAGTAATGCATACGAGGTACGCTTTAAAACAGTCATTTTTCCTAAACAATTTGTCTATGAAAAATCTATTGATCAGATCTATTTTTAGCAATCTCCTCTCAAACTGTTATTTGAATCTTGTGGTATATCTTTCATGCTTTTTCTTCCCTCTGTGGCATATCCTAGACTTGTTCAACAATTTTACACAAATCTATAATGTCATGGTGATTTTTATACCACTTTTGTCAAAGGAAAATCGTTATATTTTACTGTCGTGGACTTTGGTAGTATTTTAAATCTTCCTTCTTCTGGTGTGTATCCTTTTACAAAGAAAGGTGTTGTTCATTTCCCATTTACCCCACTGGAACAGCTACAAATTATGATGAACAACAATTTCTTGACTGATGTTTTCACTCCTAAAACTGTTGATGTCTCTCCTATCTCTTGTGTCCTCCATCATCTTGTTAGATACAATCTGTTGCCTCGTTTAAGTGGAGGAGCAGATTTTACCTATTAGGACTTGATTATTGTTGCTTTGATTTTAAGAGGTGTTTCTTTTAATTTGTCTCAACTGATGCTTCATCATATGACCACATGTTTGCGAAAAACCAAGACGTGTTTGCCTTACAGTGCTACTCTTACTACTTTGTTTAATCATTTTAAAATCTCTTTTGAAAATGAAAACTCTATTTCAATCATTGACTCTGTCAGCGTTAATTCTTTGAAACTGTCGCGTATCAGTCTACTTGATGGTATGTTTATTTGTGTCACTTCTAAAAATCCTGCTCATTCAAACTCAATTCCTTCCTCTCCTGTTCAGCCCCCCACTCAATCCTCTCCTGAAATTGTCGATCTGTTGAAAGTAGTTCTTTGTAATCAAGAGAAAATGCAAGTTGAGATGTCTGCCCTTCATAACCGTATGTCCTTGTTGGAAAAAGGTAAGTTGCCATTGGGTGCACCTGAAATTAATAAACTTTATCATAACATTGAAGATGAGTTTATTGATTTGCATGCTGGTTTTGAGGTGCAAACAACTGCCTTGGATGAGATGATGCAACAACGACTTAATCGCAACTCTTAGCAGTTGAGTCAGGAAATTAAATTCGTTAGTAATCAGGTTGGGGAGTTAGCTGAGTTTATGGCTCTGAAGTTTAATGATGTTGGTTCTAAACTCCATATGCAGCGTAAACACTCCACTGTTCCGGAGTGGGTACATTGCAATTGGTTGGCTGAATATCAAGGTGAATTTCTTGATGTCCCTCTACCACCTGTCACTATCATTCCCCGGCCTCCCCAATTTGCTACTGACCTGCATTCCAGAGAAGGTTCATCTTGCCAATCACCGACCCTATTTCACAGAAAGGGTTGCTCGGTACGCTGTTGTGGTAGATCTCGAAGAATGACCTGCTTTCCTTTTTGGTTGATGACAAAGGGGGAGAGTTTTTATAATTATTTTTTGGTTGATTATGGACGTATTTTAAAAATTGATGGTTTAAATGTTGGTTTTTGATTTGGTGTGCATCACCAAAAGACTTATTATGTTTAATTTGGGATTTAAATTTTAATTTGATATATTTGTTAGCATGCAGTAATTATTTGATACACTAACAAATACTGCAGGTAACAAGATTGTTTTGAATTGTTTAAAAACTTAAGATTTTGTAAAATTGAATTTTAGTAACCTGAAATTATATTGCATGGATTTAGGTGGAGCTAATAGTGTTATGCATATATTTAGGGGGAGTTAATAGGAGTTAAACAATTTTGGGTTGTCATCATCAAAAAGGGGGAGAATGTTGACTTTGTCATATTCCATCCTTATGTTTTGATGATGAAATGTTCAAAGTACTAAATTGTTTTATGATATGTTTCAGGTATTTTGGTGAAAAAGAGCTTTGATGGGTTATTCAAGAATTTGAAGGAATTTCTTACTAGGAAAATAAATGTAAGATCAATAGCATAATAATTGATTTTTCATTTAAAGGCTCTAGGATATATTATTTGTGTAAGACCCCAGCTTTTATAAATAAAGATGAATTTTCTATAAATATTATTTTTGAATATTATGGAATAAATTTGATATAATGTTATAGTTGTGGGTAATATTTATAAATTTTGCAAAAGTAAGCAAGTTGTTATAAAATATTCGTTTGGTGGGGAATATTCTTTTTGTCGGGAATATTAAGTACGACGGCTCAATCGATGGTGGACCCCTGGCGGAAGTATTATCGTAGTTAAAAAGCGACAAAATTATCTTTCTATAAAAATAACGGCGGAGGTGTTACCGTTAAAACTGTTGAACTACCCTAGTAGTAAAAAGTGCGATGTCTGGCGTGGTTGCGTATTAGCACACCAGTATTGATTATTGATGCTTACGTGAGAAGTCGATTAGCTATACTCAATTATTACTACGATAATTCTTTGCATTATATCTCTTATATTATTGATTCAATTATTGTCACAAAGATATCATCATATAATATGTTATATTATTAATTGAGACGACAAGTTATAAATGATTAATAATTGTTGAAAGATAAAATATGTGTTGATTAAAAATAAAATGATTTGTGGTAATATTTATTCAATCCTTGATGTATATAAAGAGTCATTATGAGACGTTTGTGGTAAGTTTGATTATTTTATGGGGGGCCCATATGTCATCATCTAAGAGTCTCTTCACAATAGTATTTACCTTTGTGAATAGTAATTACCTTCGTCGATAGTATTTACCTTTGTGAATAGTAATTACCTTTGTGAATAAGTAATTACCTTTGTGAATAAATAATTACCTTCGTCGATAGTATTTACCTTCGTCAATACTATTTACCTTTGTCGATAGTAATTACCTTCTTGATAGTAATTACCTTCCGTCGATAGTAATTACCTTCATCAATAGTAATTACCCTTTCATGAATAGTAGTTGTCCTTTCATATTACCAAGAGTTAAGCGCCTCTTGATTGTTCCAAGGTTAATTACCCTTCATGAAATAGTAGTTGTCTCTTCATATTACCAAGAGTCATTTTGACCCTTCGTTAAGACCAAGAGCCACCCTCGGTTTTTCTATAAATAGAAAGCTCATTCCTTCATTATTTCTTACGAATTCATTGAAACTCTAGAGAGAAACTATAGAGAAAGAAGAAAAGTATTCTCGCTACTTCACTTTTCCAATATTCATTCTTTTAAGGTAAGGGATATTATTTGTTGTACTGTAAGGGTGTTATTCTTTCTTATTCATGAAGAGAACTTTTGTTATTCCATTCTTTATTATTCTGTTGGAATAACTTTGTATCTGTGATATACCTAAACATAATCTGTATCGTGGTTTACCCTATACTTGGTGACATTCTTCTATTATTCATTGGAACATCCTCATGCATGTGTTTTACACCGACTGGTTCGCCTCTTTATTATTCTCGTTGGAACATCCTGTGCATGTGATTTACGGACTGGTTCCGCTCTTTATCATTCTTGGAATATCCTATCGTGTGTTTTTTACAGGATCCGGTTCCATCTTTATTATTACATTGGAACATCCCGTCGGTGTGAATTTCACGACACGGTTCCGTTATTATTATTCTATTGGAATAACCTGTCTATGCGAAGTACCGCATGCATGGTGATTTCCTTTGTTATTCCATTCTTTATTATACCTAGTTGGTTAAAACTTTGACTTCTATACTCCATGAAATTAGTAGAATATTCTTAATATTTGCGTTTCATCCAGTATCTTTTCATGAAAATATTCTTCTGATCATTCTTGAATTTTACTCTACAAAGCAGTATCATGTTGACAATTTGGACGTTATTAGTTCCTGAATAAATTAATTTGTGAACTTGTTTTAGTGAATTATTATGTCATTGTCATCATCCTCATGTTATATTATGTTATCTTTGGCTTACGTGCATAGATGAACTTAGTATGATTATGACCAGAGATCATTCGGTATAATCATGGCTTGATATAAATGATGTGACAAAAGTCCTCAGTGGCCTGTAATGCAGTGATGGATAGTTTTTGGTATGATTATGACCAGGGGTGATTCGGTATAGTCATGACCATTGATAATTTGATGAAAATCCTTGGCCAGTGAGTGCGGGGGATGATTAGATATTATGGTTTATTCATTAAACTGAGTCTTAGTGATAAAAATTGATGAAAACCTTTTAAAACCTAAAAGATAGTAGACTTTATTTTCTACTTGACTCTTTTAATGGATTGCATATTCATTGCAGCTTAAACCGTTTTATCTATTGTATTTTATCGGTTTAACATTGTTGAAGACTATTGATAATTTATTTTGCATTATCTTAGTTATAATATTTCTTCTTTGGGCTAGTTGAGCTCACCCTTT
The DNA here is from genome assembly GCA_020205615.1 of Panax quinquefolius. NCBI lineage: Eukaryota > Viridiplantae > Streptophyta > Magnoliopsida > Apiales > Araliaceae > Panax > Panax quinquefolius. Next base: position 144,588,013 of record CM035161.1, on the reverse strand, counting down.
CTTTCACTTTATTCTTCTTCTTGAAATGAGAATATAGTTGGGACGATTAGGAAAAAGAGTGATGGTCCCAAGATAGCATTAGTAGTCCTCACTATTCTCGTTAAATAGTGTGACAATAAATGTAATGAGGACTCCTTGAGTATGGATATTGTCTAAATGACAATATTCTATTAAAACTCTCGATTTATGTATTGTCGTATGTTACTGACGGATGTATAATTAAGTTTGTATTTGAATTTATGTACCATGTAAGTAGCGACCCAAGATGGGTGGCGTATACCTAATTTTGGGGCGTCACGGTTGGTATCGAGCTTAGGGATATGATCCCTGGCTAAGATGTGAGACTAGAACTAGGAGGGGAGAGATAGGGAATTCCTTCGCTAGTATGACTTACTAAAGTTTATTTGTTATTTGATTGGTCGGTCAGAGTATAGTGATAATATGTTGCATGTCAATTAACCCTTATTTTGTGGCAGTGTTTAAAAATGGCATTCGAGAATGTTGAGAATAGCAATGGAGCACAGGAGACTGTTGATTCTCCACAGATCAATAATCAGGATAATGTGCAACAGGATGGCGATAATCCTCCCGTAAACAACAACACCGATCAATTGATGAACGACTGATGCGTTTAAGAGGTTTTAGAATTCATGCAACATCGGTAAAGCGACTTACATCCAAAACGTAGGTGGAAACATGGAAAACTCTCGGTGGTCACCGCTAAACAATTCAAGGAGCTGGGACCACCGGAGTTTAAGGAGAGCCAAACCACTTCGGTGGAAGCATGGATAAAGCAGATTACCAAGATATTTGATGTCTTGGGATGCTCCGAGAGCAAAAGGTTCTCTTCTTAGCCTTTATGTTGGCTTGGAGAGGCGATTCTTGGTGGAAATCGGTAAAACGTACTCAACTCTTTGTCTTGAAGATATCTTGGGAGAAGTTCCAGAGGCTGTTCAACGACAAATACTTTCACGAAAGTATTTGCCACATGAAGGAGGTGGAGTTTATCAAGTTGGAACAAAACAATATGACCGTGTCGTAATGATCGAGGTAAAATTTGTGGAGTTATCACGATTTCGTCCCCACCGTGGTGGATAATGAAGAAGAATGGCGAATGTTTTTAAGAGGTTTGAAGCGGGAGATCGTCAATATCTTATTTCTCATAAACTGTGTTTGTATTCAGATGTTGTAAATAGGGCTCAGTTAGTGGAGCGCGATAACGAGTCAACGCAACTAAAAGAGAGCGGCCGACAAAATTATAATACCAGCGAGAGTAGTCATCGAAGCGGTGACAACAAGCGTGGAGGGAATCAACAGGCCAGATATGGTAACCACTTCGGTGGTAATCAAGGTTAAAGCAATAAGAATGGACATTTCAAGAAAAGGAGATTCAACAATGATGGAAAGACGTCAGCACCAGCACCCGTTGTTAAGGAAGGAGAAAGACCACCTATCATATGCTTCAAATGCGGAGAGAGGGACACATCGATCCGAAAATCGCCCATGCCGTCCAAAACATGTTATAATTGTGGAAGAGAAGGTCACTTAGCTCGATTTTGTCGTTTACCGAAGACAAATTCAACTAGGATGGAGGCACCAAAGGCTGTCCCAGACAAACCAAAGCCGGTAGTTTAAGAGAGAGCGTTTTTTTTTCTCGTGACGAGGAACACGAATAAAATTATCACGGATAAGTTAATCATAAGCTCTTGCGAAGTCTATACCGTGTTAGATACCGGTTCTACCCACTCTTTTATTTCACCTAGTTGTGTTCAACGTTTAAATTTGACTCAAGAAGTTAAACTTTGACTTATTGGTTGAAACTTCGTTAGTAGGAGCCTTCGTTACATCGCTACTATTTTTAAATCTTGTTTGATTCAAATAAACATTTTCACGTTACCTGTCGATCTTTTCTTTTTGAAAATATTTGCCTTTGATGTGATTTTAGGAATCAATTGGTTAACTACTCATCATGCTTTTCGTAAGGTTGTTAACTTTTATATTCATAACCAACTTGTTGTGCGAATTCAAGTAACCAAACTACTAAAGTCAATTATTGTCATATCAAGCCATAAGTAAAGAGCCCCGAACCTTTCGTTGTTGACTTCCTTGTGTGGAATGCATCGAAGCCAGACTTTCTGTAGGCGACATCGTGAATGAAGATGGCAAGTTTATAGGTATCATTGTGAGGTGCTATCTAGGTTAAGGGATAGAAGTCACAGTTGGTATCAATGTGACGTCTTATCCAAGTCTTGGATGAGAGTCACAGCTTTGAATGATATTTCTATTATTAATAAATTTCTGGCGTATTCTTGAAGACTTCTTAGCCTACTTAGAGCGTGAAATCGAATTTCAGTATTGACCCCAAAGATAAAAACCCATTTCTTAAACCTCAAATATTTCTTCAATTAACAGTTTACGTGGTTTATGATGAAAGTCATAATAAAAGCATTGGACTAATAAAAATCATGGGTATACGTGGTATTAGTAAGTGTTATGATGAGTTATGTTGGTTAGTATATGAAAACATGAAAGTTTCTTAAAAATCACAAGGAGTTAAAACCAGATTTTGGTGAAAAACGTAACATGAAATTCAATTGACCAAATCTCCTATTATATTTTGAATTTTTGAGTGTGGTTAAGTCCTAGAGTTAGATCTACGAGTTACCTAACTAATCCAAGTGGAATCAATGAAAAAGGTGTAGTAGATTTTCGTGTGGACTGATTTTAGCAAAGGAGTCAAAACTTTAAAATATCCAAAAAGCTGCTGCCACGTTTTTGTAAGGGCTGTTTCGGCTACTTAATTAGTGAGAAAAATTCAGGCCTTTTGGGACATAAAAGTATATGGTATAAAGAATATCGTGTCCAAAAATGAGCTCATTCCGACTTAAAATGAGCAAGTTATGACCATTTCAATATTTAGGTTTTTTTGACGAAAAATGCTATAACTGGAGTTCTATAACTTCGATGACCATGAAATTTAAACTGGAGGCTCACATTAACATGTGTAAGGTCCTGCCAAGATTTTGGAATTTTTGAAGTTAAACTTGAGGTAGCTAATTTCTTAAGGAATTAATTTGAAATTGATTTTTGAAAAATAGTAAATGAATTTTAAAAATTCCGAGAAAAATATATTTTCATTATGGGACTATATTATGCTAAATCCCAGAAAAGAAATATTTTTGGGACTGATTTGGTATTTTTCATGAAAATAGTTTAGTTACGAACATATGAGTTAAATATGTTATGTGAAGTAACAAAGTTGAAAATAGGATTTTATGGCTAGAGAATCCTATATAGAATATATGCATATTTTTGAGGATTTGATAATTGGTGATGATATCTTATGAGTATGGCATTTTGAATGATTAAATGCATTATATGGTAAAGCGTAAACAATTGAGATAAATCGTTTATAAATTTAAGAAGTGATTAAAATATTGTTATAATATTAATGATATTAGATTATGAGATTATTAAGTGATTGATAACATGGGGATATTCTTGAATCTGGATAAATTATATTATAAATGTTTAATATTTATCCTTTATCTCATTTGATTGATTCTTTATATCATTATCCTCATGCTTATATTATGTTGAAAGTCATACATGGCTGTAGTAGTGCATAGATGGACTTGGTATGATTATGACCAGGGATTGTTCGGTATAATCATGATCGTAATTGAAAACATGAATATCCTTGGCCAGTAGTGCATGGATAATTCGTGGTCGTGATACTATTAAGCTGCGTCTCAAAGATTATTGGTTTTACTGATTGTATATCTTTAGCCTTATAAAGGCAAGATGAATTATTAATGAATATCTTTGGCGGATTATTAGAAGATGAATTTAATATTTTAACGATAAAGGTATTCAAGGTATCCTCACCTCTTTATCATATCAGTACGTACCTCTAATTTCGAGGGCTTAAATTTCATAAGAAGGGAGGTTGTAAGACCCAACTTTTATAAATAAAGATGAATTTTCTATAAATATTATTTTTGAATATTATGGAATAAATTTGATATAATGTTATAGTTGTGGGTAATATTTATAAATTTTGCAAAGTAAGCAAGTTGTTATAAAATATTCGTTTGGTCGGGGAATATTCTTTTTGTCGGGGAATATTAAATGCGACGACTCAATCGATGGTGGACCCCATTAACGGAAGTATTATTGTAAGTAGTTAAAAGCGACAAAATTATCTTTTATAAAAATAACTACAGGTGTTACCGTTAAAAGCTGTTGAACTACCCTAGTAGTAAAAGTGCGATGTCTGGCGTGGTTGCATAAGTAGCACCAGGTATTGATTGTTGATCTTTACGTGAGAAGTCACTTAGCTATACTCAATTATTGCTACGATAATTCTTTGCATCATATCTCTTATATTATTGATTCAATTATTGTCACGATATCATCTCATATAATATGTTATATTATTAATTGAGACGACAAGTTATAAATGATTAATAATTGTTGAAAGATTAAATATGTGTTGATTAAAAATAAAATGATTTGTGGTAATATTTATTCAATCCTTGATGTATATAAAGAGTCATTATGAGACGTTTGTGGTAAGTTTGATTATTTTATGGGGGGCCCATATGTCATCATCTAAGAGTCTCTTCACGATAGTATTTACCTTTGTGAATAGTAATTACCTTCACGAATAGTATTTACCTTCGTCGAATAGTATTTACCTTTGTGAATAGTAATTACCTTTTGTGAATAGTAATTACCTTTGTGAATAGTAATTACCTTCATCGAATAGTATTTACCTTCGTCAATAGTATTTACCTTTGTCAATAGTAATTACCTTCTTCAATAGTAATTACCTTCGTCGATAGTAATTACCTTCATCAATAAGTAATTACCCCTTCGCAAATAGTAGTTGTCCCTTCAATATTACCAAGAGTTAATCGCCTCTTGATTGTTCCAAGGGTTAATTACCCCTTCAAGAATAGTAGTTGTCTCTTGAATATTACCAAGAGTCATTTTGACCCTTCGTTAAGACCAAGAGCCACCCTCGGTTTTTCTATAAATAAAAGCTCATTCCTTCATTATTTCTTACTTAATTCATTGAAACTCTAGAGAGAGAAACTATAGAGAAAGAAGAAAAGTATTCTGCTACTTCTTCACTTTTCCAATATTCAGTTCTTTTAAGGTAAGGGATATTATTTGTTGTACCGTAAGGGGTGTTATTCTTTCTTATTCATGAAGAGAACTTTTGTTATTCCATTCTTTATTATTACATTGGAATAACTCAGATACGCCAGATACCCTATACATAATCAGATCGTGGTTTACCCTATACTTGGTGACATTCTTCTATTATTACATTGGAACATCCTGTCTACGTGTTTTTACACCGGACTGGTTAAAATCTTTTATTATTCTGTTGGAACATCCTCGCTCGCATGTGTTTTTACACCGACTGGTTCCATCTTTTATTATTCTGTTGGAACATCCTGTTTACATGTGTTTTTACAGGACACGTTCCGTCTTTATCATTCTGTTGGAATATCCTATCTGTGTGTTTTACACCGGATCTCCGGTTCCATCTTTATTATTTTGTTGGAACATCCTCATCCGATTGTGAATTTCACCGACCGGTTCCGTTATTATTATTCTGTTGGAATAACTTTGTCTATCTGGCATCTGCATGCATGGTGATTTCTTTTGTTATTCCATTCTTTATTATACCCAGTTGGTTAAAACTTTGACTTCTATACTCCATGAAATTAGTAGAATATTCTTGATATTTATGTTTCATCCAAAGATCTTTTCATGGAAATATTCTTCCGATCATTCTTGAATTTTACTCTAAAAGTAGTATCATGTTGACAATTTGGACGTTATTAGTTCTGAATAAATTAATTCGTGAACTTGTTTTAGTGAATTATTATGTCATTGTCATCATCCTCATGTTATATTATGTTATCTTTTGGCTTACGTGCATAGATGAACTTAGTATGATTATGACCGAGAGATCATTCGGTATAATCATGGCTTGATATAAATGATGTGACAAAAGTCCTCGATGGCACCTGTAATGCGATGATGGATAGTTTTGGTATGATTATGACCGGGGTGATTCGGTATAGTCATGACCATTGATAATTTGATGAAAATCCTTGACCAGTGTACAGGATGATTAGATATTGTGGTTTATTCATTAAACTGAGTCTTAGTGATAAAAATTGATGAAAACCTTTTAAAACCTAAAAGATAGTAGACTTTATTTTCTACTTGACTCTTTTAATGGATTGCATATTCCGCTGCAGTTAAACTGGTTGTCTATTGTATTTTATCAGTTTAACATTGTTGAAGACTATTGATAATTTATTTTGCATTATCTTAGTTATAATATTTCTTCTTTGGGTTAGTTGAGCTCACCTTTTCTTTCACCGTTTCTCTTTGAAAAATGAATATATAGTGGGACGATTCGGGAAAAAGAGTGATGGTCCCGAAGATAGCATTAGTAGTCCTCACTATTCAGTTAAATAGTGTGACAATAAATGTAATGAGGACTCCTTGAGTATGGATATTGTCTAAATGACAATATTCCTATTAAAACTCTCGGTTTATGTTGTTGTCGTATGTTACTACGACGGATGTATAATTAAGTTTGTATTTGAATTTATGTACCATGTAAGTGGCGACCCAAGATGGGTGACGTATACCTAATTTTGGGGGCGTCACAATTTGCATTTTTATTTTATGTCTTAAATGAAAAATGTTTTTAAATGATTTTATATGAAAAGTTTTTTTAAGGAGTAAAAACATATATTTTGTGCATGATAGCCATATATATATTTTTTGAGTTGTGATATGTGTGCATGCTACACGTGGATATTTTAAATGGCAGCTAGACTTTATTGCATGTGCGGTTTTTGAGGAATGGTTATGCATATTTTTATATCCGGTTATGATATGAATGCTTTATATAGTCTGAAATTAATAGTTTAATTTAAAGTCTAAAAGTTGGTCATAGATTGCTCCCACACTTATTCAACTCCTCTTCTAAGTGTGCCTAGATAAATTTCATAGTCATAGGCACTATTTTATTGTTATTCTTAATATTATTTATGAGTGATTATATAATCTCATAATAAATATAAGATTAATAGTCCCTTCTATTTTAAGCTATCAAATGATTTTATGGGACAATAGTCTCACTAGGGGTGAGCAAAGTGTGGTTTGAAACTCAAACCGTACACAAAATCGCTTAGGTGCGATTTGACAAATTCAAAACCGCAAATAAAATCGTTTGTGATTGGTGCGGCGCGATTTTGAATCGTGCGATGCGATTTTATTTGATGCGGTTTTGGTTCTAAAATCAATTGAAACAACAAAATTTTATGAAACTTTATTCGAATTCGGTTCAACCCTCTCAAATGGTGATTGTTCATCTTATGTAAAAAGTGTGCAATATCTATTATTATTATTATCTATATATACATGATAAACAAATAGTTATATAGCATTCTTGAATTCATTATAATACGTCTCCTTTTAAAGAGTTTCAATTCTCATTATTTTATGTCCAATGGATTTGTTGTTGTTGCTAAATTACTTAAAATTTGTTGAACATGTGGGATTGGGACCTTCTTAAGCTCACCACAGTATACTTGTAGTTTTGAGTGGCACCATTAATCATACCCAAGTAGAGTATGGAGGAATATGTGTTTAATTATGGAATGTTGTGTTAGGAGGAAATTTATAAATTTTAAATTAATTATTGTGCCATAGGAATATATTTGATCTAATGTAGTATTATTTATTATACTTGTAAAATTTCCATTAATAAAGGGGTATTGTGTGGTTCTCACTTTATCCAATGATCTCACCACACGAACTGCTTTGTTTTTGTATCCTTTTTTTTTCTGATCTCTTAGTTATTTATAAATTTATAGTCATACACTTATCTTTAATTTATAGGCATACAACATTACATAAGGTTAAATGAAACATCTCTCCCGTAATAGGATTGTATAATTAATTAATTTTCATGGTGCGGTTTGGTTTCGGTTTTATGTGTGTGGTTTTGGCTAGTAACCAAACTGAAATCGCAAATTTGATTTTTCAACATATCTAAAACCGTCACATACGCTGGAACGTTGGTGCGGTTTGTGCGGTTTTTGGTGCGATTTCGGTTCTAATTTGATTTTTTGCTCAGTCCTAAGTCTTACATTAACATACTAATAGTCACTCATCAAAGGATTAAATAATCCAAAATAATATTAAATTAAGACAAATTGGTCAATCTCAAATGTATTTTTTACGAACAAACATGTAATTAGAATTTTATAATTTATCAAAAAAAACAAACAATTTTTTTGTAATTTTTTTTTTTTTATCGGGAATGGTGAGCTAGCTATAGCTTATAGTATATTCTCTATTAATTAAAGACAGAAGGGAAGAAATTAACGATTTTTTTATTCTTTTGAAAAATGCGGAAATAAAGGAGGAGTTTGCCAAATTTGACTAAATAAAATATCCTAGGAAAGACGCCATATATAGCAAATTAATTCTATCTTAGAACTGAATTATTTTTACTTTTTATGATCACTAATATAGCAAATTCCCTTACGTAACGATTGAATAAAGAAAACCTCAGGTTTAGTTTTTCGTATTTGTTTTTATTTTTATTACGTACACATTAAACTGCCGATAATATCATGCATACTCCCTCATTCTAAAATGTAAAAGTTTTTAGTTGTGAATTCAATTAAAATTACTTTTCAATTCAAAAAAAAATGTATTTTATATCAATTTTGAAAATAATAATTTATCATTAATGATATTTTAAGATAGTTTACAATATGTTCAAGGAAATTGATATAAATTTTCACAAGTAAAAATAATAGATTAAAGTCACATAAAAAATAAATGGGTTTACACTTGTGAGAGAGATTTTATGAAAATATAAATTATCTATATTTAGTTATATTGTGTAAAATTTAAAAATATTAATTTAAATTTAAAAATAATAATTATAATACTTATAATTTGAAGTAGATGGAGTAAAAAAATTTGTCATTATGTGTATCTGTGATTACTCAGAGTTTGTAATATTTGACGCGTTTAAAGCGTTTGAAATTTCAAACACTTAAAAAATATTGTTCCTGTAGTAGTAGTTTATTTTAAATATAACTAATTGAACTCACAAACTCAGCGTTTGAACCTCAAATACAATACATCAAAATTAATATGGTATGCTTAAATATCTAAACATTGCAAACGCTATCATCACAAACGTTACAAACACTGCTATCCGTGTTGGTTTATATCTTTTGAGATTTTAATAATAACAATATATTTGAGTTTGTGTAATGGTCTTATTTGATTTATTTGGGCTACATATTAATTATATAATAGTTTGCATGGATTATTGCATGGGTTGATTTCATAATCACTTTGTATGCCATAAAAGTTACTACAGGATTGTGACGCCCCCAAAATAGGTCCAATCCATCCAACCTATTCTGAGTCGCCAAATACATGGTACAGAAAATAATTACAACTTTATTACTACAATTGTCGTGCAAAATACAACAACACATATACTATGAGTTTTAATACCAACTATGACTCATGTCCCAACTATGGACATCACCTCACATTGATACATTACATAAAGGTACAGTTAATAACTGTTTTAGAAATTAAAATCTTTGGAAAGTGCTCAAGGAAATCTTCTTACATTGGAGGCCATGAATCTAAGTTATGATAGATATCATATGTCTAGAGAATTATCCTTGGTTGATCCAATAGACCCCAAAGAAAAACGAGAAGATTACTATCATGTTCCTTCCAATGGCGAGTCTTCTCTTGACATATAACTATCTCCACTGTCTGCGATTGAACATTATGTTTCAACCAAACTCCAAGATCATATAGGTAGGGCTCGTAGATATACTCAGCAAGTGGATGTGCACAACCCTGTCTTATGATTATTCGAGGTTGTATGTCATTAGACATCTTGTATGATAGTAACAAAACACCCTTCTAAAGTTGGGTTCGCCTCACCCTATTCGGTTCACCAAAATTAAATATCAAATGACGTATACAATACGACACACTTATCTAAAGTTCTCAATAAAATTATTTCCATACTATTTAGGGAGAACCTCAACAACTATAGATCACCGTTCTATTCCCCTGTTATCCCCGCTCGACTCGGCAATACTCTTACTACCTGAAAGGGATTGTAAAGCAAAAGGGTGAGTGCAACTAGCCCAGTAAAGAATTTTATAGCTAAAGATAATTAAATTATCAATAGCCTTTGTCAGAAATAAATCAGAGATTTAGAACATATGGTAGATGATAAAACTTTTCAACCATAGTTGCAGTGGAACGAGCAATCCATTAGAAGAGTCAAATAGACCATAATGTCTATTATCTTCTCTATGTTAAAAGTCCACCAACAATGTTTTATCCCTGTAACATCAATCAAGAGTTTCTGTCCACAATCATATGAATAACTCATAATCATATTTGTGGTTCCAAATTCCTTTTTCTCATCTAGAACGAAGATAATTTTTATCACCTGTCTTTACCTGAAACATCAAAGATCATGGTTATACTAAATCACAGTTCATGTCCATAATCATACTAATAAATTCATCTTTGTACTACGAGCCAAAGATATTCATTAATAGGTCATCTTTGCACTACGGGCCAAAGATATTCAACAACAGGTCATCTTTGCACTACGGACCAAAGATATTCACCAATGATTCATCTTTGCACTACAGGCCAAAGATATTTAACAACAAGTCATCTTTGCACTACGGGACAAAGATATTCATATCTCAAAGAAATATATAATCATTTCAGAATTTATATAAACAATAATTATAACCATGTTGATCAATTCACCTTTGCACTTAAGCTAAAGATAATCGTTTATAAATTCAATGGTCATGATCATACCAAATATAATTCATCTTTGCACTCTCGGCCAAAGAGAACCCATAGTCACGATCATACCAATAATCTACCCATCTTTACACTTAAGTCAAAGAGAAATTTCATCACCTAATTATAAAATGTTATATATGATAATAAAAATAATATGATCAACAATCGCATTTAATTTCAAGAATAAGATTCATAAATCAATGATTTCATAACACCTTAATCCAAATGTTATAAATCACTTAATAATCTCATAATCTAATATTATTAATATTACCACAATATCTTAATCATTTCATAAACTTATAAACAATTTATTTTAATTATTTATACTTTACTAATTAATGCATTTAATCATCCTAAAATGTCAAACTCATAAAATTTTATCACCAATAACCAAAACCCTCATCAAAAATCTGCATATATATCTTATATAGGATTTCCAAGCCATAAAATCCTATTTTCCATTTTTCTTACTTCACATAACATATTTAATTCATTTCTGGGATTTAGCAGAAATGAAAAATAACTAGTCTATAATCCTATTTATAACTAGTTATAATCCTATTTATAACTAGTCTATTTTCATGAAAAATACCAAATCAGTACAAATAAATTTTCTTTTCTGGAATTTAGCATAACATAGTCCCATATTGAACATATATTTTTCTCGGAATTTTTAAAATTCATTTACTATTTTTCATATGGCTAAAACTACCGAATATTTAGACATTTATCATAAATTTTACTTTTATCCAAAATTCCAAAATTTACAGGGTATACTGATATTATATACATGTACTCCCAATAAAAATTTCACCAATTTTGAAGTTAACCATAAGGAGTTATAAGGGTTTACTTTTAAAATAGTCTTTTCCCATAAAATTCATAACTCCTAATCTATACATCCAAAAATTGTTATTTTTGGATACAATCGAGAAAACTCATCAAAATATCATTTCAATTTTTTTCAGAATTTTTGAAGGTCAGAAAAATTACAAAACTGAAGAAATATAATAACCCTTACGATCCCTTACATAATAACGACAATATCCCTTACCTCAAAAGAACAGTACTTCTGACTGGAATGTTGGCTATAATGCTGAATGAACTTGCACCGTATAGCAACACTCAAAGTATCAAAATACCCACAAGAATACGCTCGATAATATAGAGAGAGAAAATTTCAGTTTCTGGTGTGATTTTCAACTCTAACCTAAGCACCCTATTTATAGAAAAATGCTTAGAACCCCAAAGTAGAAAATTTAATAAAATATTAATATTTTCTAAATAAATTCCTACGCACACCTTACCATCTAAATTCAGCAATTCACACATGTTAGTGGGGCCCACCAAAATGAAAAACATATTTTTATCATTTAATGCAACAAAATCAATTAAGACCTAATATTCCAGAACTTCAATAATTCATAATAAATAACCCTTTTATCAAAAAAATTCAAATCTTATGTTCCTTTAATAGGAAATTTAATTCTCTACAACTTTGCAGAAGAAAGTTTTTCCAAATTCCAAACAGAAATTGACCGAAATTCACATATGGACGATTTTACAGGCTATAATCAAATTTCAGCCAAAAATTGTGTCCACCAACATGTTTAACATGTGTTAAGCATTTTTTTCAACAAAAATACTCTTCCTCCTTATTTATTCATATATCACACATTTATTGTAAAAATATCACCATTATTATATTATTAAAATATAATAATATATTTAAATAAATTATTTTATCAGAAAAGATAAATTATCAACTTTCAACAATTATCACATTAAAAAATTTCTCCATCTGTATCCACATAAAATGAATATTTTTCTTATCATATAAATCAATAATTAATTATTCAAAAATAATATTACAGAATCACAATAATGACAATCGAGCAGTTCAGAAAGAGGGGCTCTTCAATAAGATTTCTCTCTTCTTTGGCCTTGATTAGGTGACCAAACCTCTCCTTGACAAAACTTTCTAGACATTGCTAATAATGCTATCTAATAATATTATTCAAATAATATGAATTATTGATCTGATAATGAGAAATATTGTGCCGTAAAAATTATTGAAATAATAATAATATAAAATATCAACGTAGCAATTATTGAATCAATAAAATAAAATATTGAACAATAATTACTGTAACAATTATTGAGTAGTGCCTTCTTATGTGAGATCCCAAATTTTATGAAATAAAAGTATTCAATTTTTTTTTTTATTTTGGTAAATAGTTAAATTGATAAAAGTTTAAAGTTAAGGATAATATGTGAAATTTTTTGCAAAGTAAGCAAATTGATATAAAATATTCTTTTTGTCGGGGAATATCCGTACAACGGTACAATCATTGGTGGACCCCACAACATAATTATTGTCGGATTGAAAAAACGACAAAAATATTTTTATAAAAATAATGGCGGAAGTTTTACCGTTAAAACTGTTGAACTACTAGGTAGTAAAAAATACAAGATGTCACGTGTGGTTGCATAGTTACATTACCAGTATTGATTATTAATGCTTACGTGATAAGTCACTCAGTTTTATTTTATTAGTATTATTAATGTACTAAAAGCGTAAAAGCTTTTTATATAAAACAGAATACTTTTATAAAGTTATTCTATAAATAGAATATATTATATTCTATTATGCATAATATTTTGCATAGTAAAATCTTTTTATATAAAATAGAATACTTTTATAAAGTTATTCTATAAATAGAATATATTATATTTTATTATGCATAGTGTTGCATAGTGCTCGCATAATATTTTGTATAGTAAAATCTTTTTATATAAAACAGAATACTTTTATAAAGTTATTCGTTTTATTAGATTATAAATAGAATATATTATATTTTATTTAAAAGATTTTGCTTTAAATATGGACCATCCGATTAAAAGTAAATCAATCTGGACCATTCATGAATTAATTCTTATGCTTGATCCGCTTTCTTATAAATAGAAGCTCATTCCTTCATTATTTCTTACGAATTCACTGAAACTCTAAAGAGGGAAACTATAGAGAGAGTTCTTCTTCTATAATCTTGAGCGTATTTCTTTAGAGTTTAAGAAAGCTTTGAGCGTAGTACAAGTTTTCTTCGAGTGTATCATCGCCCTACCAGTCGGAATACTCTTCTTTCAAAGGTAAGGGATATTATTTGTTGTACTCGTAAGGGGTATTATTTCTTTTGTATTCATGAAGAGAACTTCTGTTATTCCATTCTTTATTATTCTGTTGGAATAACCTGTATACGCGGACTACCCTATACTTGGTGAAATTCTTCTATTATTTTTCCTTATTATTATGTTGGAATAACCTGTTTATGCGAAGTATCGCATACATAGTGAAATTCTTCTATTATTTCATTCTTTACTATTCTGTCGGAATATCCTGTCTCTGCGTTTTACGCCGGACCTGGTTTCATTATTTATTATTCCGAATTTATTATTCTGTCGGAATATCCTGTCTGTGCATTTACCCCGTACCTGGTTCCATTATTTATTATTTTGCATTTATTATTCTATTGGAATATCACATGCGTGCGTTCTTCTGGCTGAACACAGTTCCATTATTTATTATTCATTGGGAATAACTTTTATGCATGCGGTCTCTATCGCATGCATGGTGAATCCTTCTGTTATTCCATTCTTTATTATTTTGTTGGGATATTCTGTCTATGTGGATTACCACATGCATGGTGAATGATCCTTTATATTCATTCCTTATTAAATTGTGGAAATGATCTGGTTACGTTGATTATGATGAGAGTCATAATAAAAGTATTGGACTAATAAAAATCATGGGTATATGAAGTATTAGTAAGTGTTATGATGAGTTATGTTGGTTATTATGTGAAAACATGAAAGTTTCTTAGAAATTACAAAGGGTTGAAAATCAGATTTTGGTGAAAATGGAACATGAAATTCAATTGACCATATCTCCTATTATATTTTGAATTTTTGAGTGTGGTCAAGTTCTAGAGTTAGATCTATGAGTTTTGTAGCATCTCCAAGTGGAATCACTGGAAAAGGTGTTGTAGATTTTTGTGTGGACTGATTTTAGCAAAGGAGTCAAAAGCTGGAAATTACCAAAATGCTACTGTCCAGATTTTTAGAAGGGCTGTTTCGGCCACTTAATTTGTGAGAAAAATTCCGGCCTTTTGGGACACGAAAGTATATAGTATAAGGTACCTCCTGTCCAAAAATGAGCTCATTCCGACTTAAAATGAGCAAGTTATGACCATTTCAATATTTAGATTTTTCCGACGAAAAACGCTATAATCGGAATTCTATATCTCCGATGACCATGAAATTTAAACTGGAAGCTCATGTTAACATGTGTAAGATCCTACCAAGATTTGGGAATTTCTGGAGCTAAACTTGAGTTAGCTAATTTCTTATGAAATTAATTAGAAATTAATTTTTGAAAAATAGTAAATGAATTTTAAAAATTCCGAGAAAAATATATGTTCATTATGGGAATATATTCTGCTATATCCCAGAAAAGAAATATTTTTAGGACTGATTTGGTATTTTTCATAAAAATGGTTTAGTTACGAACATATGAGTTTATGCGAAGTAACAAAGTTGGAAAATAGGATTTTATGGCTTGGAAATCTATATAAAGGTATATCTTGATTTTTGATGAGGATTTAATCATTGGTGATGAAATCTTATGAGTATGGCATTTTGAATGATTAAATGCATTATTTGTTAAAGTGTAAACAATTGAAATAAATTGTTTATAAGTTTAAGAAGTGATTAAAATATTGTTATGATATTAATAATATTAGATTATAAGTGATTGATAATATTTGGATAAATTTAAAGTCTTTAATATTTATCTTTGTTTTCGTTTGATTAATGCTTATATCATTGTCATCATTCTCATGTTTATATTATGTTGAAAGTCATCTGTGGCTTGTAGTGCATAGATGAACTTGGTATGATTATAATCAGGGATTATTCGGTATAATCATGACCGTAATGTAACAAATAATATGGAAAAAGTCCGCATTGGCACGTAGTGCATTGATGGACAGTGTTTGGTATGATTATGGCTATGGATTCTTTTTGGCCAAGAGTGCAAAGATGAATTATTTTATGGCATGATCAGGACCGTTGATGAAAACACGATTATCTTAGGCCCGTAGTGTATAGATAATTCATGGTCGTAATATTAACGAATATCCTTGGCCTGTAGTGCAGGGATGATTCGATGATGTGGATTAATTATTGAGCTGAGTCTCAGCAATGAAATATTAATTCATGGATGTGATTTAATGAATATCCTTGGCCGTAGTGCAGGGATGATTCGATGATGTGGTTTATTTATTAAGCTGAGTCTCAACATTATTGGTTTTACAGTTGTATATCTTTGGCCTGTAGTGAAAAGATGGACTGTTGGTTATTGGTTTTACAGGTGTATATCTTTGGCCTGTAGTGCAAAGATGAACTGTTTGTTATTGGTTATACAGTTGTATATCTTTGACCGTAGTACAAAGATTAATTTATGAGTATGATTATGAGCAGGAATTGTGATTTGGTATAACCATGATTTTTGATATTTCAGGTGAAGATAGGTGATAAAAATTATCTTCGTCCTGGGTGCGAAAAGGAAATTCAGAATCACAATTATGGTTATGAGTTATTCATATAATTGTGGACATGAATTGTTGATTGATGTTACAGGGTTAAAACATTATTGGTGGACTTTTAACATGGAGAAGATAATAGACCTGATGGTCTATTTGACTCTTTTAATGGATTGCTCGTTCCGCTGCAACTATGGTTGAAAAATTTTATCATCTACCATATGTTCTAAATCTCTGATTTATTATTGACAAAAGCTATTGATATTTAAATTATCATTAGTCATGATATTATTTACTGGGCTAGTTGTGCTCACCCTTTTGCTTCATAATTCCTTTCAGGTAATAAGAGTGTAGGCTGGTCGGAAGGGGATAACAGGGAAATAGTGTGATGGTCCGTCCGAGATCGTCGAAGTTTCTCAATACATTATAAACGGCATAACATGCAACATATAATTGTATTGAGGGCCTCAGATGTGTGTGTCGTATTTTATACGTCACTTAATAATTGATTTTGGCGAACAACAATAGGTTGATGAGAACCCGACTTTGAAAGCGTCAAAAGTGCACCTCATTAGAATGAATATGATAGTAATCTTCT
Source organism: Panax quinquefolius (assembly GCA_020205615.1). Lineage (NCBI taxonomy): Eukaryota > Viridiplantae > Streptophyta > Magnoliopsida > Apiales > Araliaceae > Panax > Panax quinquefolius. Next base: position 144,570,889 of record CM035161.1, on the reverse strand, counting down.
CGTTCTTCTTTGGGGTCTTAAAATATTTGCTGCTGTATTTTATATGGTATTGTAACAATTTGAGTTGGATACTGTCTACGAGATAATATTGTATTAAAACTCACAGCTTATCTGTTGTCGTACTCTGCACGACAATTCAACAGTTGTATAAATGAAGTTTGTATTTGATTTTTATAGTGTGATATCTGGCGACTCAGAATGGGTCGTGTGGACCTATTTTGGGGGCGTCACATCTTACGTAAAAAAATATCATGCTTCGTGAATAGTACCCATGAATAGTAACTCATGAATAGTAATTCATGAATAGTAACTCGTGAATAGTAACTCATGAATAGTAACTCGTGAATAGTAACTCATGAATAATAACTCGTGAATAGTAACCCCGACGAAAAAATAATAATAAGAATTTCACAAGAAAAATCTTACCAATATTTCGGTATAATGATATTGAAATCAATTTAACCATTTACTGAATAGTAATTATAAGAAAAATTGAATTCTTTTATTTCATAAAATTCGGGGTCTTACAAGGATGGTGTGAGTAAAACAAATTGGTTTATTTTTGTTATATACTTTCAGTTTTTATAACTAGAATATATATATATATGTTTATATCTTATCCTGATTTGCTTTGAAGACTAATTCAAATATGTATTGGAGTATAATTAGGAGATTGATATCTGAAGGTTATAAAAGGTAAAAGTATCTTGAAACAGAAATTGATTTCTTATCTAAGTTATAATACGTATTTGGCTGGGAGATTTTTCAGGAATTAGAATTATCAAGGATTCTTATTCAAAAGCAGTTGTTTCTTTCAAGGATACAAGCTAACAGTTTGTGGGATTCTTTTAGCTAGTCTTTGGATATTATTTGACTCATTCATAATAATTTATCTCTTATATATCTCTGTGCTGTTATTGCTAATGTTTATCTCCTATTTCAATTAAAAAGAATTAGTCATTGCTTGGATGGATTGAAACGTTATTTTTTTAGGCATTACATCTACTCTCCTTTATATATACTGTTGCTCGGTTACAAGGAGATACAAGAGATTGCAGAAAAGAAATTATTCAAGAAAGCTATCTAAGATACAAATCATCATATCATTCTTTTAGTCTCGGTTTGTATGATAGTTCTTGTATTTCTTCTTTCATATCTATTGTAAACATAGTACAAGTCTAGGTTGGCTTGGGGGTTTTTATTTTAGTAATATTCGGTCTGTATAATGAAGTTATCAAAGTCTCAGAGGTGAGAGATGTTTCAGAGGTGCAAAGGGGGCAGAGGTGTCCAATCGATCATCGTTGTAATAGGAAGTGTTATTTACTTTGTAATTGTTGAGTATTATTTTAATAAAGTGAGTCTCCAATCCTAGTTGGAATTGGATGTGGATTAGGCTACTAGACTAGAGGATAGGGGCTGAACCACGCAAAAAATTTTGATGTAATTTATTGTTCTTTTGTTTCTGTTTTAAGCTTTAATATTCTGCAGATTTTGGTTTAATTTTATACTAATAATACGAGACGGTATTAGCGATGCATTTTATAATGAATAAAGAACATAACTAATACGGACGGGATTAGACCGTCCGATTATAGTCTGCTATAGTAAACTTCAAAAATTGGCCACTGTAGATCACTTCTAAGTATTTACACCTATTCATCCCCCTCTAGGTGTGGTTAATTACAGAATTTTATTTGGTATCAGAGCAAGGCTCTACTAATATTGATATTTGCAGGTCGTAGGGAAAGATCCTATGGCACACCTAAACTTTCAAGAAGGTCAGTCCACAAGTAGGCTACCGCTGTTGTTCAGAAGTGAAAACTTCAACTTTTGGAAGTTCAGAATGAAGATTTTTGTTAAAAGAGACCCATGGGAATGATGGGTTGTTGAAAATGGACCTGTCATTCCTAGATATGATGATGGCAAACCAAAGGCTCTCATAAAAATGGATCCAAACGAAATCTATATGTTTTCCTACAACTCAAGAGCCATGAACACATTGCTAAGCGGAATGGTCCAAGTTGAAATTGATAAAGTATCATCGTGCAACACAGCAAAAGAAATGTGGGACACTGTTTTGATGAGTCATGAAGGTACTTCAAAAGTCAAAGAGGTAAAGTTAGGTATACTAATGCAAGACTATGAGCTATTCAAGTTAGAAACGGATGAAATAATTAATGAAGCTAAAGGGAGATTCCTCACTCTTATGAACTCTCTATGTATGTTCGGCCAAAAAATTGATCAAATGGAGATAAATAGAAAGATACTTAGAGTCATGCCCAAACGGTTCGCACCAAAAGTTACAACTCTTCAAGACTCAACTACAATCAGTTCGATGGAAACTCTAACTTTGTTTGGAGAGCTTGAAGAATTCGAAAATCAACTAAAGATGTATGATGAAGAGGTTGAAGTACCAATAAAGAAAACATTGGCACTTCAAGTCGAGAGCAACAATGAAAGTGATCACAAATATTTTGATGAAGAAATTGAAATGCTCTAAAGAAAACTCGAGAGACTACTTCAAAGGAAGAAACAAAGGAAAAATTAAAAAGGTAGCTTAACTCCAATGAGTAAGTTTGAAACAAAACAAGAAGATGAAACTGCTCAACTGTGTTTCACTGGATTATGTAATCAAGAATCATCTGAAGTAAACTCTGAACTTGGTGATATTACTATTTCTGATTATCTAGTTTTAAAGAATGAATATATTCGTATTAAAGAGAAAAATGCTCATTTAAAAAATTGGATAAATGATTAAATATAAGCGGTAGAAACATTAATTGAAGAAAAATAAGAAATAGTTAAAGATTACACATCAAGTGAAGTATCTAAGTTAAATGCTAAAATTGATTATCTTGATAACTATAATAAAATTCTATTTAATCGTGCAAACAAATTAAATGAAGAATTCAATGATCTTAAAAAGGAAAATGATGTTTTAAAAGAAAGTTTGAAAATGAGAGATACTTGTATTGATGCTTTTAATGATGGGAAAATATTAAACATGCAAAATAATAATGAGGAAGAAATAATTTAATTGAAAAAGGATCTTGCAAAATTTGTTCAAGGGGAAGAGAATTTAAATATAATGTTAGGTGCACAAAGGTCTAGTCTTGATAAACAAGGAATTGGGTATAATCCTGTTAAAAATATAAAAAATTAAACAAATGATAATATTAAAATGATTAATAGTAAACCAAGGTTTAAGCCATTTTATTATTCACCGTTTGTTACTTGTAAAAAATGTAGTTTTAAAGGTCATTTTGATTCTAATTGTAATAAAATTAGAATAAAACAAATTTGGGTAAAAAATGTGATTTATATGCTACTAACCCAAAAGGACCCAAGAAGATTTGGGTACCAAAAAGGTAGAGACTATTTGTTCATTTTGTAGATGTCTCAAGGTCAAAAAAGAGACGAATAGTAGTTATCTATAAATTATTTGGCGGAATCTGTAAGTACCTCATATTATTTTTTAAATAATGTTTTAATTAGATATATGGATTTTCTAACACAAGGGTTCATAATATTATTTATTCTAAAGTTTTTATTGTGCTAAATGTTCCATATTTAATACACATGACAATCATGATGAGGAATCTATACTTGTATTTTTTTTAATGAACCTAACCATGATCTGTCAAAGGAAGAGAATGAGGATTCTGCAGAAAATAACAATTTGAGTCGTAGAAGCCAAACTGCTAAATTCAGACGACGACTAAGCGATCCAAGAATTAGAAGGAAAAAATGTACTCTGGTGCCCAATTCTTGACCTTTATTTGACATTTGAAATCGAATGACCTAAGTCGTCCAAATCGGAAGGAAAGATAAATTTGAAATCAAATGTTGACCAAATCTGTTTTAGTAGAAAACTCAAACATACGAGACAAGAAAAAGCAGAATGGCCCAGACTCGTCCGAATTAGAAGAAAAATCAGATACAGAATTTGATATATCACAATTTGAATCTAACGAACAGATGACCACTGCCAAACTTCCTAGATCATCTCGAACTGTAAGAAATCATCCAATAAATTTGATTATAGGTGACCTCCACATTGGGATGATCAAAAGAAGTGTTTTTGAAGAGATTTGATTATGAAAATCCAAAATCGAAAACTACAGAGCACATCTAGCAAGCTTACTATTGGTAACAACAATGTTGATATATAGGTAACAAATTGCAAAGGTATGATCATTTTGTTTATTTGTTATATGTGATTTTCTTATAAGCTTGCTAAATTGATATGAATTAATTTTTGTTGATAACAAAGGCGGAGAGATATTTGGGTAATGATGATTATGTTTTAATCAACTTGTGCTTAATGATTTCTTTTTAATAATGACAAAGGGGAAGAGATATTTGGTATTTGAATTGGTATTCATGTTGTTAGTGAGTTAATATATGCAATAATGGTTATTTGGATCAAGTCATTTTTTTGCTCCTTAATATGCATAAATTTAGGGGGAGCCTTATAGATAGGGGGAGCATATAAATTCAAAAGATAATATATTGTCATCATAAAAAAGGGGAAGAATGTTGGTTTATATATTTTGTGATTTTAATAATGACAATATATTTGGGTTTGTGTAACGGTCTTATTTGATTTATTTGGGCTACATATTAATTATATAATAGTTTGCATGGATTATTGCATGGGTTGATTTCATAATAACTTTGTATGCCATAAAAGTTACTGTAGATGGTGTGAGTAAAACAAATTGGTTTATTTTTGTCATATGCTTTCAGTTTTTATAACTAGAATATATATATATGTTTATATCTTATCCTGATTTGCTTTGAAGACTAATTCAAATATGTATTGGAGTATAATTAGGTTATTGATATCTGGAGGTTATAAAAGGTAAAAGTATCTTGAAATAGAAATTGATTTCTTATCTAAGTTATAATGCGTATTTGACTGAGAGATTTTTTAATAATTGGGATTATCAAAGATTCTTATTCAAAAGCAGTTGTTTCTTTGAAGGATACAAGCTAACAACTTGTGGGATTCTTTTAGCTAGTCTTTGTATATTATTTGATTCCTTCATAACAATTTATCCTCTTATATATCTCTATGTTGTTATTGCTAATGTTTATCTCCTATTTCAATTAAAAAGAATTAGTCGTTGCTTGGATGGATTGAAACGTTATTTTTTTTAGCCGTTACATCTACTCTCCTTTATATATACTGTTGCTCGGCTACAAGGAGATACAAGAGACTGCAGAACAGAAATTATTCAAGAAAGCTATCTAAGATACAAATTATCATATCATTCTTTTAGTCTCGGTTTGCACTATAGTTCTTGTATTTCTTCTTTCATATCTATTGTAAAAATAGTACAAGTCTAGGTTGGTTTGGGGGTTTTTATTTTAGTAATATTCGGTCTGTACAACGAAGCTATCAAAGTCTCAAAGGTGAAAGGTGTTGCAGAGGTGCAAAGGGGGCAGAAGTGTCCAATCGATCATCATTGTAATAGGGAGTGTTATTTACTTTGTAATTGCTGAGTATTATTTTAATAAAGTAAGTCTCCAATCCTAGTTGGGATTGGACGTGGATTAGGCTACTAGACTAGAAGATAGGGGCTGAACCACGTAAAAAATTTCGGTGTGATTTACTGTTATTTTGTTTCTGTTTTAAGCTTTAATATTCTGTAGATTTTAGTTTAATTTTATACTAATACGGACAGTATTAGTATCAGCTTTATAATGACAAAAAACAACATAACTAATACGGACGAGGTTAGACCGTTCAATTATAGCCTGCTATAGTAAACTTCGAAAATTAACCACTGTAGATCACTTCTAAGTATTTACATTTACTCACTCCCTCTAAATGTGGTTAATTACAGAATTTCAATCCGAACAAACTTATGAAGGATGAACAAAAAAAATACTACTGCAAATTGATTTCAAAATAAAATGCTAGTAAGGGAAGAAACGGTCGTTTTGGAGGTGGGCCAAGATTCATTTTACTATTTTTAGAACAAAACACACTACTCATATACTCCATACTTAAAATATTGGATTAGATTTGCTTACTTTGTCTGGAGTAATTCTGGTATGTATTACGTTAAATTAGTGTAAAATTATAATTGTGAAATATATTAACATTTAAGATTAGATAAAAATATAAATAATTCTATTTATTATATATTTCTACAAAAAAATTATCATTAATACTTATTCAACTGATATATAATTAAAAAAAAATTGAGATAAACATTCATAATAAACACCATATTTTTTTAACCTTTGATCTATCTACCAATATTTTGTAATCTATAATATGATTCCGTATACTAATATTTTATATTCATTTCGAAGTAGCTAGAAAATGCTCCAAATGGGCGAGGGTAGGGTCAAACACGTGGTTGGTGATATGCTTAATTACCAATTAAATTAAGTATATAATTAAAATATTGAATGATGTGTTAATATTTCAGTGTTAACAAATCATTATTTTATTAAAAAAATTAATTTATAAAAAAGTGTATAACCAAAATTTGAGAGAAATCAAAATTAAATATGTGCTTTTAATCCTATTATTAAGTTAGCTATGAGGAATGATTAATTCAAAACTAATGGAGTAGTATGAGAGACGAAAGTGTATACATTAGTTTATTTAATTGTGTCATTTAGTTCACTACTTTTTGTCCAAAAATGTGTGCTATTGCATGTTAGTCCAAACATGCAATTGTGCTAACCGTGGCTTTAGGTAGCATGTGCTTACTAGTAAATTAATTGAGACCTAATATATTTTTAAAACTCATATCAAGTAAAGTTCAAGATTCCAAAAGTATAAATTATTTGTTTACAAAAGTTGAAATTTAATGTACTACTATATATCTTCCATGTGTATCCAGTGATGTTTGATTACTATTATTTAAACATTTACGAGTCAAACAAATTAGGATAATGATAATTAGAATTAATTGCGGAAGCATACACCAAACTGCACCCCAATAAATAGAAATTCTTTCTTAGAACTATAATATTTTCGATATCGACTGTAGTGTGCGTCGGTGTCTTGTAGTGTCGCGAATGACTCATTAGCGACGGAGTGACCAACGCCAATAGATCCGTTGCCAATGAGCTCTTTACTGGCGGTCGACTGGTTTGGCGACGAGCACATGGGTTGACCTATTTTTTGTAGTGTAACTATGCTATGATAGGTAAACTATTAATAAAATTATGTTTGTTTCTCATGACTTATTACATTGATATTTAACTAAATACTGTGATTGATCAGCCAAAATAAAAATAAAATGGTGTATTTAGTTTTGAAATAGGTAGTAAAACGATTATATCCTTCATCATTGAAGGAGAAAAACAAATTGATTTTAAAATTGAGATGCAAGGGTTTTTTTTTTTGGTAATTTTAAAATTTTTAGTTCAGTAGATATTTTAAAATTTATTATCACACACTGTTTGTAACTCAAACTTGAAAAAAAAAAAGTAAAAATATAATCCATCTGTGATGAATAAAAGTTTCCTATTTGATTTTTTTCTTGGTCAATTTATAAAATCCTAATTTAAAATTGAAGTGGATTTATTTGATTTTAACTAATACAATCGTTAATATTGTAAACTATTAAAATGTATTACTGGGTAAAAGTTGTTATTTCATAAATAAAATACATTAACACCACAGTTTAAATTTTTAAATTTCACAAATAACTTAGATCAAAGTTAAATGGACATAACTTAGGGAGTATATATTTCTTGACAACCCTAAAATAGATTATATATACGAACTCACTATGAGAGAAAAGATAGTAATATCAAAATTACAATTGTTTAGCGTTTGATATTTCTATGAGATAAAGTTAGTAATATAAAAACTGGTTTAGCGTTTGATATTTCTGGACAAATTGACTAATTTTAGAATTAAAAATTAAGCATATTTATTTATATTTTCAATTTCAGAAAAATTTGAGGTGTACTAAATTCAATATATTTTTTATAAATATAATTTATAAGAAAATAGTATAAATTTTGATTACAAAAATAATAAATTTGATTGAAAAAATATTTAAACTTAACTAGGTAGTACTAAGCATAATTCCTTATATTTTTGAACGGGCTTCCCCATCCCAGCTTAGGCTATACATTTTTGTGTCGCCTATTGCATGTTCCTGGTCCAGGACAATTGTTGCAACGGTTATAACGTACTGTTGCTAATTAACTCTATTGATAAGTGACACTGTGATACAAGTGTCACTAATGATCTATGTCTATGCACTATTTCAACAGTATGTTAAAGAGAGCATGCTTGCATATTCTTGTGGGGAAAAAAAATTGAACCTAATTAAACTCATTCTACTTATATGTTTAACAAAAAGAAAACATTCTTCTTTCAAAAAAACAGGCTATTAGGTCTCTCCAAATTAAAACGCCATTAGGTCACTTCTTCGAATTCTTGCCTCGAGATTGATTGATTCTTTTCTCTATCAAATTTTTACTTATCCGAAATTAAATGTAATTGTACCAAACTCCAAAATTTTTACCACTCATGTTACTAAATACTATTGAATCCAAATTAAAATTATTTAATGGGACGACAACGCTCCCTCAAATAGCTGTGAGTCAAGCCTGCATATGACGCCTTACTCATCAGTTGTACTAATTTGACTGGAATTTAACTTTTGAAATGGGGAAGAAATAGTGCATGGCGGGCGGGATATCATGGCGGGCTGTATATATGCTTAATTGGTCCCACAATGTAATTTTAATGCATTTCACCTTGAGCGAGGGATATATATATATATATAACAATGCTTGATCACTAAATTTTTGAGAACCAAAAGAGAAATAAAAAAAAAGGGGAAAGGGAGAGAGATAGTGAGGGGCGAATTAAGTAAACAGCTTTCCTAGGTACATACTCGTACACAGTAACACAGACATTGTTAAGATTTTCTTGTTTCGTGTACATATATTAATTAACTCTAGATAATTAAACTCAAATTTATTTATTTTTTGATTTGTATTTGCAGGTCATTCAACAATGGGTAAAGGTGGTCGTATGCCTGTTACCGGTGGTGAGCACAAGAAAGCTGATCAAAACGACATTTTCCGCCGAGTTCCTCACGAAAAACCTCAGTTTACTCTCGCGGACGTAAAGAAAGCCATTCCTCCTCATTGTTTCAACCGTTCGCTCATCCGCTCTTTCTCTTTCCTTGTTTACGACCTCATTGTTTGCTTCCTCCTCTACTATGTTGCCATAAACTACATCCATCTCCTTCCTAAGCCTCTATCTTACCTTGCATGGACTGCTTATGTCTATGTCCAAGGTTGTTTCATGTTCGCCGTATGGGTTGTAGCCCATGAATGTGGCCACCATGGCTTTAGCGACTATCATTGGCTAAATGACACTGTTGGCTTTATTCTTCATTCTCTTCTTCTTGTTCCTTATTTCTCTTGGAAAATTAGTCATCGTCGTCACCATGCTAATACCAATTCCCTAGATCGCGATGAAAACCATGTCCCTCGATTCAAGGAGACTATTCGATCATATTACCATCATTTCAACAACCCACTTGGCCGAATTTTCATCATTACATTCACCCTCACCCTAGGATGGCCTTTATACTTGATTGTAAACATAGCTGGACGGTCATATGATCGGGTTGCAAGTCACTTTGATCCATATAGTCCTATTTATTCCGAACGTGAACGGGTTCAAATCTTGTTGTCTGATTTTGGTTTTCTTGCCGGTTGTTATTTGGTATATCGGGTTGCCCTAGTAAAAGGATTTACATGGGTTATGCTAGTATATGGATCCCCGTTACTTGTTGTAAACGGGTTTCTTGTGATGGTCACTTTACTACATCACACTCATCTTTCGTTACCTCACTACGATGCTTCTGAGTGGGACTGGTTGAGGGGAGCTCTAGCCACTGTTGATAGGGATTATGGAATCCTAAACAAAGTGTTCCATCACATAGCGGACACCCATGTGCTCCACCATTTGATCTCCACCATCCCTCATTATCATGCAGAGGAGGCGACCGAGGCGATTAAGACAGTATTAGGGGATTATTATCATTTTGATGGAACTCCATTCTATAAGGCAATGTGGAGAGAGGCTAAGGAATGTCTATATGTTGAGGCCGAGGAAGGCGACAAGGCCAAAGGTGTTTACTGGTTCAAAAATAAGCTTTGAGCTAATTAATTAATCCAAGAAAGAGAGCCACTGTGCAAGTTTCAATAGTAGAAGAAAAGTATCTACTAGTACAAAAATAATGTTGTATTATTTCACCTTATTTTCTATGGCCATGCATTCTCTAGTTGATCAATTGTTATCAGTTTTTTCAGTTGTTTCCAGATCGACATAATGGGTTACCGATGGTAATCTTGGAACTATTAAGGAGCCCAAGCCAAACCTAAGGAGAACTTTTTCTGACTGTTACGTAGAGATGGATGATTATGAATATCACTTTTACTGTTCGGTAAAATAAAGAGTTTTAATGTAAATTTCTGAGAAGCCAATGTGTTCCTAGACTGGAGATAAATTTTATGATAATACTAGTAATTATTTAACATCGATCAAGACCTTTACATATACAAAAAATGGGTATGATTACTTTTTTTGTGTGTGTGCAAAATTGAGAGTATATTGAAAGACACCAAAGGAACAAGATTTGGGCATACCCGCCACTATAGTAGAAACATCAGAGACAATGCAAATGTTATAGTCAAAAGACTGTAACTCCCAAACCTTAAGAAAAGGAAGCTTTTCTACAAATTTACTAAATTTCTTAACAGGAAATAATTTACATTAATGTTAATATAATTTTGAGCAGTAGAAGAGACAACATAGGGTTTATCTCCATGGGATCTGCGATTTCGCTCGTTCCATATTTTGAAGACAATAGTAGTCAAACAAATTTTTATGATGCACGAAGTCATGTTATAGGTTTATATGATTTATATCTTTTATAATCTTAATAATGACAATATTATTGAGTTTATATTTAGTGGATTTTATTTAAATTGCATGGGCTGTTTAAATTGTTAATTTAATTTTGTGTGACAGCTTGATTTAATTGTTTTAAAAGAAGTGTTATTGCTGAAGGTCTCCTTAATAAATGTATCATGCTAAAAAAAATGCTATCTTATTTAAAGCGGGAGGAATGTATCTGGCTAAAGATATGTTATCTTATTTAAATAGGAGTTTAATATAAACCATGCAAACTTTTAAGTTGGAATAAATCAAATCTTATCTCTGACTCCTATCCTAGAATTAAACTATTTAGTTTGCTATGGATAAACCAAATTATAAAATAAATATGATTTTAAAATAAAAGAAATTTGTAAAGGTTGCGATTCAAGGAACGAAAGAAAGACAAGTTTTGAATTATCGACATTTTTCTTCAGTTGTTATTTCATCTAAGTATGATGTAAAGTTGAATGAAAATGGTATCTAATGCACAAAGTCGAGAATGGAAAGAGTCGATTTTAAGGGTGTTATAGTTTTAGGTCTAAAACTGGAAAATAAAAATTAGTCATTGTTAATCACGTTTTAGTTTGGACACCTATTCACCTCTCCTCTAGGTGTGCATATACACAAAATTACATTTGGTATCAAAGCAAGACTCTACTAATATTGATCTTTGCAGGTTGTAGAGGAAGATCCTATGACACACCTTAACTTTCAAGAAGGACAATCCACAAGCAGACCGCCTCTATTGATAGGAAGCGATAACTTCACTTTTGGAAATTTAGAATGAAGATTTATCTCAAGAGAGACTCGTGTGAATGGTGTGTAGTCGATAATGGACCCATCATTCCAAGACATGATGGTAGACCCAAGATCTCATAGAAATGGATGCAAATGAAAGTTAATTACATGTTTTTCGACAACTCAAAAGCCATGAACAACTTCCTAAGCGGAATGGTCCAAGCTGAAATTGATAAAGTATTATCGTGCAACACAGCAAAAGAAATGTGGGATACTATCTTGACAAGCTACGAAGGTACTTCCAAAGTCAAAGTGGTGAAGTTAAGTATGCTAATGCAAGACTATGAGCTATTCAAGCTAGAAAAAGATGAAATAATCAATGATGTTCAAGGGAGATTTCTCACACTAATGAATTCAGTAAGTATGCTTGGTCGAAAAATTGATCAAAGAGAAATAAACAGAAAGCTACTTAGAGTCATGCCCAAACTGTTCGCACTGAAAGTCACAACTCTCCAAGACTCACCAACATAGTAGCATGAAAACTCTTACCTTATTTGGAGAGCTTGAAGAATTTGAAAATCAGCTAAGAAGGTATGATGAAGAAGATGAATCACCGATAAAGAAGACATTGGCACTTCAAACTGAGAGCAACAATGAAGGTGATCATGAAGATTTTGATGAAGAGATTGAAATGCTCTCAAGAAAACTCGAGAGACTACTTCAAAGGAAGAAACAAAGGAACATTCAGAAAGGTAGCTCAACTCTAATGAGTAGGTTGTGTTTGATTACATCTTAATGCATCTTAATAGTCCACCTCTTATTGCATCTTAACAACCCATATTTTTGTATTAATTAAGAGGCGCTCTGAATAGTTTAAACTCATATTTATATCTTAACTATTCAGAGGATCTCTTAATATAAATATGTAAGTTCTTAAGATGCATTAAGAGGTGAATTGTTAAGATACATTAAGATACAATCAAACACCACCTAAGTCCAAAACAGAACAAGATGAAGAAATTGGCCAACTATGTTTCATGGGACTAGAAGGTGATGATTAACTCGAGGTAGCAAATTTTCATTAAACTTTTAAAATATCTACATCTGATTATCTTGCTTTACAAAATGAAAATCAACAGCTCAAATTTTTTTTTACCCATTTTAAGAATTGCATAAATGAGCTCATGAATTAAGTCGCTTATTAAAGAGAGAAAAGAAAATGAATATCTTAAAAATAAAAATAAAGTTTTAAAAGAAAATTTAAAAATGAGAGATGCATGCATAGAATCTTTTAATGATGGAAAAATAATAAATGTGCAACATGATGATAATGTAATAAATGCAAAAACAACATCTTTAAAAAATGATCTTGCTAAATCTGTGCAAGGAGTAGAGAACCTAAATGTTATGTTAAGGGCACAAAGGTCTAGTCTTGATAAACAAGGAATTGAGTATAATCCTATTAAAATGTAAAAAATAAAACTAATAATAATATTAGAATGATTAATAGTAAACCAAGGTCTAAGCCACGTTATTGTTCACCGTTTGTTACTTGTAAAAAATGTGGTTATAATGGTCATTTTGATTCTAATTGTAATAAAATTAGAATAAAATAAATTTGGGTAAAAAATGTGATTTATATGCTACTAACCCAAAAGGACCCAAGAAGAGTTGGGTACCAAAAAGGTACACTATTTGTTCATTTTGTAGATTTCTCAAGGTCAAAAAGGAGACGGATAGTACTTTACTTTGAAAGAAGAAGCAAGATTCTGCAGGTAACAAGAATCTGGAGCTTGGAAATCATACAACAAAATCCAGACAACTTAAGTCGTCTGCATCAGAAGAAAGATCAAACGAATCAGGAAAACAAACAAATGAAAACAGACAGCTGAGTCGTCTGTTCACTACTAAAAAATGGTCATTTGTGATGGCCAAAATCCATCACAAAAAGTAGGAAAACCATCACGAAAGGTTTATGTGATGGCTTTAAGCATCACAATGACCTTCTTGTATACGCCCATCATGAAAGGTTTTACGTGATGGTTTTGGCAATCACGTAAACGCTTAGTGCTTTTGTGATGATTAATACAATCACATTAACACGTAATCTATTGTGATTGTCAAAGTCATCACAAAAAAACAAAACTTTAGGGATCAAATGTAAGAACGTGAATCTATATACGTATAATTTATTTCACTATATTAATTATATCTATATTTATTGTATTAAATGATATTTGTAGGATTTGAACCCTCCCTCAATTTGTAAACTATATAACGAGTATTACCACTATACCAAAGCCCAGATCATGATTATATCTTTTTTTAAAAGGAAACATATGTGAGTTGACTTACTAAACAAAATTACTTCCACATAAGATTTATTGATTGCAATGGCAGTTACAAATACTCTATAATGATGATAAAATTAGTCATCACTGAGAATATATAGTGATAGCTTTAATGCAATCACGAAAAGGGTATCTCTATAAGTGATGACTTAGTGCGTAACAAAAAGAAAAATTTATTTTGCGTGAAAAAATTGGTGTGATTTACATGGCCATCAGAATTATAATACATTGATAGCAAGATTAGTCATCACTAAGAACCATTATATATACTATTATTTTGTGATCGCTTAAAAAGTCCATCACAAATTACTATATTTTGTGATTGTTTTTAAAAACTATCACAAAGTTCCGTCACGTATTCTTATTTTTCTAGTAGTGGTTTTAGAAGAAAACTCAGACATGCAAACGCCTAAATCCAGATAGCTTGAACCATCTGATCTACTTTAGAAGATAATTCAGACGAATTTTCAGAAATGAAAATTGATATATCAGATCATTGACCATAAGAGCAAATGTCAAATATCAGACTTTCTAGATCATCCAGAACAATGAAAATTCAACCTCCTAACCTGATCATTAAAGACCTCAACATTGAGATGACAAAAAATAGTGATATTACAGAGATTTTTGATTATGAAAATACAAAATTCAAAGCTACACTAAGGAGCACACTATAAGAAAATCGGCTAATTTCGACGGAATGTATCCCGTCGAGGATAAGTCCGTCAAAATTAATCTATTTCTGGTAAAATAATCCGTCGAAGATAAGTCCCTCGAAACTAATATACTTCCGACGGAATTTCGTTAAAAATAGTATTCCCTCCGTGGCCCGAGGGATTATTTCGACGGACCGAAGTTATTTTTGAGGGCTTATGTGAGATACCCAATTTTATGAAATGAAAGTATTCAATTTTCTTATAATTATTATTCTATTTAGTAAATAGTTAAATTGATAAAAGGTTAAATTTAAGGGTGATATGTGAAAATTTTTCAAAGTAAGCAAGTGGGTATATAATATTTGATTGGTCGGGGAATGTTCGTTTTAACAGAGAATATTCATACGATGACACAATCATTGGTGGACCCCACAATGGAATTATTATCGGAATGAGAAAACGACTGAAATATCTTTTTATAAAAATAACGACGAAAGTTTTACCGTTAAACTGTTGAAATACCCGGTGGTAAAAGTACAATAATACGCGTGGTTGCATAGTAGCACACGGTATTGATTATTGATGCTTACGTGAAAAGTCACTCAGTTTTATTCAATTATTTTTACAGTAATTGCAGCATAGTATCTCATGTTATTTGATTCAATTATTGTTGCAATATTTTATATTATTAAATCAATAATTGAAATGACAAGTTATTTATATTATTATCTGCATAATTAACAATGTCTAGAAAGTTCTGTCGAGGAAAGGGGTTTGGTCATCTAATTGCGTGCCAATAGGGAGAAATCCTTCTCTGAAAGTCCCCTATTTTCTGGGAACAATCTGGTTGTTAATATTGCGAGTTATAATAATGATGAATACATGTTAAAAATATTGAGGGGATTTTTTTATGAAGTATTGAGTGTAAATTTTACTTATTTTATGGACCCCCATTTACCCATTTTTCAAAATAATCGGTAAAAAGTTATTTAGTATATATATTAAAAGGTGGGGCCACATGGGATGTTGATAACTTGTGTGGGGGAGGGGGAAATTGCATTGTCGGGAGGGAAAGTGTGTAATGTGGGTGGATGGATATATGATTTGTGTGTGTGATTATGATATATATATATATATATATATATATATATATATATATATATATATATTGATTATCACAGATGTAAAAGGATTCTTGAAATCAGAAGTCTACGAATTAATTCATCTGTGACCTTCCATTTGTTCCGTCCATGAGAAGAAGAAAAAAAAATAAGTATTGTGCATCCGTGAATTTTTTTTTTCTTTCTAAATAGTATCCTTCCATATTTTTCTATAAATATGATGCTTAGTTAGAATTGAAAATCACACCAGAATCAGAGAATTCTTCTTCTATAATATTGAGCGTATTTCTTTAAAGTTTTAAGAAGCTTTGAGCGTAGAAAAGCGTTGAAAGTTTTCTTGAAGAATATCCCCGCTATACCGGTTGGAATACTCTTACATTTAAGGTAAGGGATATTATTTTTTGTTCAATACTAAAGAAATAATATTTTCTTCCATACTCTGTAGTATGTAAGTAATATTATTTCGTTTTAGATTCTGAATTCTATACTCATTTTGTTAAGTTTTGGCTTCTATATATACTCTATGAAATTAGTAGAATATCCTTGATATTTGCGCTTCATCTAGTATCTTTTCATGAAAATATTATTCTGAGCATTCTTAATAAATTTTAACTTTTTCATGCCGGAGTACTATTCACAGGGTTACTATTCCTGAAGTACTATTTACGGGGTACTATTCACCCGAGGTACTATTTATGATAAAAATTGATTTCTTTTCAATCTAAATCATTTTTGATACAATATTATTCTTGAATTTTACTCCACAAAGCAGTATCATGTTGACATTTTGGACATTATTGAATTCTGGGTAAACTAAATTATAAATCTTTAAAAATTTATCATTTGCTTTCTTTTAATTAAATTCTTATATCATTGTCATCATCCTCATGCTTATATTATGATGAAAGTCATCTTTGGCTTACGTGCATAGATGGACTGTTGATTGGTATGATTATGACTAGGAATTATTCAGTATAATCATGATCGTAATGTTACAAATGATGTGGTAAATGTCATCATTGGCCTGTAGTGCATTGATGGACAGTTGTTGGCATGATCATAACCATTAATGAAAACACAAATATCCTTAGCCCGTAGTGCATGGATAATTCGTGGTCGTGATACTAATGAATATCCTTAGCCCGTAGTGCAGGGATGATTCGATGATGTGAATTATTTATTAAGATGAGTCTCAGCTTACATAATAGTGTCGAATAAAGACCTATTACATAATCCTACTTAAGTTTAAACATAGTCTGCAAATAGTCTTAACATAACATAATAGTTTTTAAACATAAAGGAACAAACTAGTCGGTAGCCTTGCCCTTGCCCTAGTCCTTGTCTGTTCCAGAAACACCTCCCTGTTCCTCCTTAACTGAAAAGTTTTAAATAAGCAAGGATGAACACAAATTGCCCATCAAGTAATATACAACAAGGGTGTAGGATATAATATCACAAGGTTTGAAATATCGAAATGTCATTTCTAGGATAGTACAAAGTGTCAGAATAATATCATGGATAAGAAATATCAACAATTCTTTGAATAGGAATGATAATTCAATATAAATCGACAGATGTATATGAATTCAACGACTATCAAGGTATCCAACCGAATAACAATTTATACTGAGCAGTCACTAAGGACTATTGAACTTCCACTAGGGTTACCAATATTAAACTGATAGCCCAAAAATATCAAGTACTATAGATGATCAGTCTACAATACTTTACGTTATGCATAACACCATAATAATATTTATTCATGTGTTGGGATTTCTAACAACATACACTCCCCTTACCAAAAGGGTTGTCCAACTCAGTTTTCAATGTTTTCGCACCAATCAATTGGTTTGGAAAGCTTTTATAAACATGCATATAGTCTAGCCGAATCAAATGGCATCGACTCTTTCACAATATTCAAGATCAATACTAAGTTTAACATGAGTAATAACTTTCACAAGGGTCTAAGCATATTAGCTCTTTCGAATGAGAAAGTAATATAGCTTGTATTCAAGAGATAAGTTTACGGTATTCGTTGAACAATGAATGCAATTATACTTGCACAATAAGAGTAAGGTTTAGATATTTGCACAATCAAGAATGAAGTTCAAGGAAACTTGCTCAATAATAAATAGTGTAAGTTTAGGGAACTTGCCTTAAGCGTAGTTTACCAAATATCGCTTATCAATACTGTGACGCCCCCAAAATAGGTATACATCACCCATTCTGAGTCGTCAATAACATGGTACAGAAACAACTACAACTTTATTAATACAACCCATAAACTGTGAGTTTAAATACAAATATCGTCATATAGACAATATACATACCCAACTAAGTCCTCATTATAATTATTGATACAATACTTTACAAAAATGGTGAGGACTACTAAAACAACTTCCTAGAACCTTCATTCCGTACCGACTAGTACTTCGCTACATTTTCGCCTCCCGAGAAGAAAAATGGAACAAAAGGAAAAGGGTGAGCTCACTAGCCCATAAAGAATATTATGACTAAGATAATATAGAACAAATTATCGTTAGTCTTCATAGGGAAAAATCGATAGAATACAATAGACAACAAGTTTCGGATCGTTAATGGAAATAATAATTCATAGATGAGTTACGTAGAGAATGAAATCTACTATTATCTATGAATTTAAAAGTCCATCGTCAATATTTTATCCTTGTAACATCAATCAATATTCATCTTGAATCAAATTTTCATCTTTGCACTACTGGCCAAAGATATTCATCAGTCGGTCATGTTCATCTCAACACTGCTCATCTTTGCACTACGGCCAAAGATATTCATTATAAAATCATTTATCTTTTGCACTACAGAGCCAAAGATATTCAATAATATCATCATTTAGGACCGAGGATGATGAAAAATATTTTAAAGAAAACGAATCCGATTGAAATAAAAGAATAAATATCAAGGATTCAGTATTTGATTATTTCATGTCCAAAATACCTCATAAATAATCATAGTGAAGTAAAATTCAAGAATGATCAAAACATGGATACAATCAAAGCTAGTATCCATAATAGATATTTTGGACGAAAAAGGAAAAAATTCATTTTTCGATGAATAAAGTCAGTGATTCGTGAATAAAGTCAGATATCGTGAATAATTAATAAATATCGTGAATGGTAACCCCACACAAAAAGTTTCAAATTTGATTAAAAGTTCAAATCTATACTTGACATAATGATATTGAAAGAAATAATATCATATATAAAAAAATAACATCCACTTACCTCGAAAAGATTTATACTCACCGATTTGAATACTAGATATAGTCTTTGAAGGAAGCTTGCACCGTATATAGCAACACTCAAGGTATCAAAATACTCACAAGAATACACTCAATATATCGAGAGAAAATAGAGAAAACTTGAGTTTTACGGTGTGATTTTCAATTCTAACCTAAGCACCTATTTATAGAAAAATGCTTAGAACACCAAAGCAGAAAATTTAATATAATATTAATATATTTATCAAATTTTCCTTAGCCCACCACTAGATATCTGATTTCAGCACTTTGCACATGTTAATGATGTCCACAAAATACAAAAAAAATGTTTTTTATCAAAAAAAATAAATAAAACTTCCAAAAATCAATTATTTCAGAACTTCAGAACTTCAATAATTCATAATAAATAGCCTTTTTATCAGAAAAATTTGAACCACATGTCCTTTCTATATGAAATTTCATTCTCTACAACTTTACAGAAGAAAAGTTTTCCAAATTCTAAACAGAAATTGACCGAAATCCACAAACGAGCAATTTTACAGGCTATAATCAAATTTCGGTCAAGAATTGGGGTCTACCGACACACAAAACATGTGTTAATCATTTAATACAACAAAAATACTCTTCTTTCTCATATACTCATATATCCCACATTTATTGTAAAAATATCACCATTATTATATTATTAAAATAATATATTTAAATGAATTATTTTATCAAAAAAAGATAAAATATTAATTTTCAACAATTGTCACATTAAAATTTTCTCCATCTATATCCACATAAAATCAATATTTTCTTCATCATATAAATCAATAATTAATTATTCATAAATAATATTACGAATCACAATCTTGACAACCGGCGGGTTCCCGAAAAGAGGGGCTTTCCAATAAGGATTTCTCCTTCTTGGTGCCAATTATTAGATGACCAAACCTCTCCTTAGATGTAACTTTCTAGACATTGCCAATAATGTTATCTAATAATATTATTCAAATAATATGAATTATTGATCCGATAATGAAAATATTGTGCGCGATGATAATTATTAAAACAACAATAATATCAACGTAGCAATTATTGAATCAATAAAATATAATATTGAACAGTAATTACTGTAACAATTATTGAGTAATGCCTTCTTACGTAAGAATCAATAATTGGTGCAATACGTGTGCTACTGTGTTTAAACCAAGGGTATTCTAACAAAGATTAATTGGTAACAACTACGCCAATTATTTATAAACAACTTATTCTTGCTGCTTTCTTCCTCCAATCACTTTCCGTTATGGGGCCCACACATATTGGTCGCGCTAGTCGTCATTTAATATTCCCAACGGTAAGAATATTCCACGACCAAACGAATATTCCCCAACAATAATGAATATTTTATAACCACTTGCATGTTTGAAATAATTGCGTATTTTACCCATAACTCACCACATTAATCAAATCAACCCTTACTATTTCAACATAATAAATAGAGGAAATTCAATTTTATTAATAATAATTTGGGGTCTTACAAATACACTTTTGGATCCTATCATAATGTGATACGCATATAGGATATTCATTAGTTAAATGTGCTCATGCTTGATATGTAAGTTTAAATGCATACTTAAACATCTAATTGTATACTCTTCACATACTTCATTTCATACCTTACGTACTTATAACATAAAATCAGTTTGTAAGTCACCATGAAAATCAAATAACATAGTCTTCAATCGTTGCTTTATAGTTTGCAAATAGTTTTTGGACTTATCACTTGAAAGTCTATAATCACATCATTAAACATTCACTCATATCATTTAGCCTGCTTTTTAACACATTGGACATGTACTAGTCATATAATACATGCTAGAGTAATAATACAAGTATGCAACTCCTACAAATTAATAGCAGAAAATTGATCTCATCAGATTAAGATTTGGCGCTTTGGTTTGTACTAAGGAGACGCGCTGTCGCATGGCTCTCAGTTCAAACCAGAGCTGGCTGCTCTTGCAGAAGGTCAGTGTATACTCGGCTGGTACAATCATAAATAATCATGCAATACACACATGTTAGTAGGTGGATAACCAAGTTTGACCTCATATCATAACATTATCATAGGTCACCATCTATTCTCATTTACTCAAGACTTTAAAGGCTAAATTCATAATTTTCTTATGTTTAATCATTGAACAAAAAATATATGATCCACAGGTCAACAACTCATGTTTGCATTAGATTAGTCATGTATTACAAGTTATGACGTTCTAGTTCATTCATGCTTGCTCTAAGCCACATTTAATTAGTTTTACTATGCATAGGCTCACTAGGCATTTATATTAATCATATCTACATGCATAACACACCTAATCGTGATATCTCATGCTCACAATCTTAACTCAATGTACATAGTTTATCAAGTCTATATTTGAAATATGCTTCGTTTATGATTTCCTTGAATTACGATACCTAAGCATGGTATATATACATTTATGATACATGAGTGCATCTAAGGGTATCATCTAACATGCTTATAATCATCAGATTCTAACTTTCAAAGTAGCACATCAACATTCACGTTCAAAGTTCGCATTTTCCTTAGCAAAGCTTACTAATAAGTCTAACATGCTCATGCTTCAATATGAACTCTGTGTACTTAAGTTAGTATGTCCGACATGTATTTCAAAACCATACTAACATGTTTGCAAGATCAGAATATGCATTATTCAAGTTTACCATTTCTAACTTTTCCAAAACTTGAAGTTTTCTTGAAAACTTAGCTCAAATCAAGCTAAAACAACATAACCTGTTCATCTTTGTACTACGGGCCAAAGATATTAATCAGTAGGTCATGTTCATCTCACACCTGTTCATCTTTGCACTACGGGCCAAAGATATTCATCAAGAAATCATTCATCTTTGCACTACGGGCCAAAGATATTCGAAGAATATCATCATTTAGGGTAGAGGATGATGAAAAATATTTTAAAGGAAACGAATCCAAAGAAAAAAAAGAACAAATATTAAGGATTCAGTATTTTAAACAATCCAAGTTCAAAAATACCTCAAAAATAATCATAGTGGTGTAAAATTCAAGAATGATCAAAACATGGATACAATCAAAGCTAGTATCCAATAGATAGATATTTTAGACGAAAAGGAAAATTTTCATTTTTCGATGAATAATGTCAGATTAAGTGAATAATTATCGTATCGTGAATAGTAACTCTGACACCAAAAGTTCCAAATTTGATAAAAACTTCAGATCAATATTTCAACATAATGATATTGAAGAAATAATATCATTACGAAAAAAAAATATCCCTTACCTCGAAAGATCAGTACTTCTAGCTGAAACACCGGATATAGGCTATGACTTGAACTTGCACCGTATAGCAATACTCAAATTATACTCAAAATACTCACAAGAATACGCTCGATAATATAGAGAGAAAACTTGAGTTTAATTGTGATTTTCAATTCTAACCCAAGCACCCTATTTATAGGAAAATGCTTTAGAACACCAAAGTAGAAAATTTAATATAATAATATTATATATATTACAAATTCTCTACGCATATTTTGACAACTGATTTCAAATTATCTTGCACATGCTAGGGCTACCCACAAAACAAAAAAATGTTTTTCCTATTTTAAATATTTTAAACTTCCAAAATCAATTATTTTGAGCTTGAACTTCAATAATTAATAATAAATAGACCTTTTATCGAAAATTCAATCTCACAACTTTTTATAGGAAATTCAATTCTCTACTGACTTTGCGGAAGAAAGTTTTTCAAAATTCCAAATGAAATTAAACGAAATCCATAAATCCAAGCGATTTTACATTTATAATCAAATTTCTATTAATAATTGTGTCCACCAACACACAAAATATGTATTAAACATTTAATGCCACAAAATACTCTTCATCCTCATATACTCATATATCCCACATTCATTATAAAAATATCAACGTTAATATATTATTAAAATAATATATTAAAATGAATTATTTTATCGAGAAAAGATAAAATATTAATTTTCAACAATTGTCATTTTAAAATTTTCTCCATCTATATCCACATAAAATCAATATTTTCCTCATCATATAAATTAATAATTAATTATTCACAAATAATATTACGAATCACAAAGATCGCAAACCGTGTAGCTCCTGGAAAGAGGGGCTTTCCAATAAGAATTTCTCCTTCTCAAGCCTTGATTAGGTGACCAAACCTCTCCTTAGACAAAACTTTCTAGACATTGCCAATAATGTTATCTAATAATATTATTCAGATAATATGAATTATTAGCCGATAATGAAAATCTTGTGTAATGACAATTATTAAAACAACAAAGAATATAAAATATCAACGCAACAATTATTAAATCAATAAAATAAAATCTTGAATAATAATTATCACGAACCATTATTGAGTAGTGCCTTCTTTACGTAAGAATCAATAATTGGTACAATATCGTATCTTCTTGTTCAACAATGCGTATTAGTGTGTTTTAACCAACGGGTATTCCAACAATAACTTGGTAATAACTACGCCAATTATTTATAAACAACTTATATTTGTCATTTTCTTCATCCAATCGCTTTTTAGTTATGGGGCCCACAAAAGATCACCACATACGAATATTCCCAAAAAGATCTGAATATTCCACGACCAAACGAATATTCCCCGACAATAATGAATATTTTATAACCACTTGCTTATTCGAAATATTATATTTTACCCATAACTATCCACATTAATCAAATCAACCCTTACTATTTCAAAATAATAAATAGAGGAAATTCTATTTTATTAAAAAAAATTCGGGGTCTTACAACCTCCCCTCCTTATGAAATTTCGTCCTCGAAATTGACGTACGTACCTGGTGTTTCGAAAAGATGAGAATACCTCGCTTTCATTTTCTTTTCCAACTCCGAGGTCATTTCCTCAATAGCATGGTTTCTTCACAAAACCTTAACTTGTGGTATAACCTCGATACATAGGACATGTTCTTTTTTATTCAAGATCTTGACAGGTACCTCCTCGTACGTTAAGTTTTCGGCTATCTCGTCCTGTTCTAACTCAATGACGTGGTTCGGGTCGTCCACATATTTACGTAACATCGATACGTGAAAAACGTTATGAACACGCCTCATACTTGGCGATAAAACAAGTCTATAGGCCACAGTTCCTATTCGATCGAGAATTTCAAATAGATTAATAAATCGAAGGTTTGAGCTTTCCTCACCTCACCGATTCTCGCTTTTGAAATAACAACTTCTTGCACCTCCTTCTTCAAATTCATCAGCTCCGGTGTGTAGCTTGAACAGCTTTAACTTTATCGATTAAAGTCGATTATACTCGTATATCATCAATGTGGGTACTTAGAGTTTTCATCTCCATCTCTATTATTTGTAAATTATACTGAAATTAGTCTTTGACAATATCGTACTTTCGTATTTCAGATCGATCTTCTACTCAACACATCGCCTACCACGTTCGCTTTTCCGGGATGGCATTGTCGAACATGTGCTAAAATGAGTCTCCTCTTGAGTTCTTGAAGCTCTTCCCACATTCCTTGCTCCATTCGAATTTTGTATCTCTACGAGTCAATTTGCGTTAATGGAATAGCGATTCGAGAATATCCTTCAACGAATCTCCGATAATAACCAACTAAGCCTAAAAGCTACATATTTCGATTAATGACTTAGGTTGTTCTCAATCGTGACTCATATCCCAACCTTGGATAAGACGTTACAATGACACCTATCGGTTTACTATCACACGAATATGGTGTCCCCTACGGAGAATGCGGCTTTGGTGCATTCCACAAAGGAAGTCACCAGATAAAGGCTCAGTACCAAATTCTATAGTTGAATTTTAACTCACGAAGTTCAATAGAGCCATTCGATATGAGATTTTAGAAATGAGTTTTTGTACCGGGTTCAAAGTCGATACAAAATTTAATATCGAAGCTTTGGGAGTAAGCCAAGAAATTCTTGAGAAATACGTCGGGAAAATCAATAACAACGGGAATATTATTCAAATCGACGTGTCTTTATTCAAATCCATAACATGGACTAAGAAAACTTGACATCCATAATAAACGAATGACTTCATGGCTTGATATGAAAATGTTTGACTACAATGGTTTGATTGCTTGAATTGAATAACGAGTTGCTTAGAAATATGAAAACTAACAACCTTACGAAAGTAATCAATTTCGGCGTGATGAGTAGTTAACCTTAAAATCACATCAAAAGCAAATATCTCTATAGAAATAAGGTTAACAGGTAATGTGATAGTGCCAACCTGAATCAAGAAAGATTTCTAAACAACGGAAGTAATGAAAGTTTCTCCTAACGGAGTCTCCATAAATAGGTCAAAGTCTAATTTCTCCGTAGTCAAGTTCAAACATTGAGCGCAAGCAAGAGAGATAAATGTGACGACCCCAAAATAGGTCCATTCCATCCAACCCATTCTGAGTCGCCAAATACATGGTACAGAAACAACTACAACTTTATTATCACAACAATAAAACTGTGAGTTTAAATACAAATATTATCTTCTAGACAATATTTATACTCAAATAAATCCTCATCACATTTATTGATACATTATTTCACAATAATGGTGAGGACTACTAAACAACTCTCTCTAGAACCTTCATTCCATACCCCGACTAGTACTCGCTACATTCTCGCCTCCCCGAGAAAAAATGGAACAACAAGGAAAAGGGTGAGCTCAACTAGCCCATAAAGAATGTTATGACTAAGATAATATACAACAAATTATCGTTAGTCTCCAACAGGAAAAAATCGATAGAATACAATGAACAACAAGTTTCGGATCAATATTCATGGTGAAATAATAATTCATAGAAGAGTTACGTAGAGAATGAAATCTACTATAATCTATGAATTTAACGGTCCATCATCAATATTTTATCCACCGTAACATCAATCAATATTCATCTCAAATCAAATATTCATCTTTGCACTACAGTGCCAAAGATATTCATCAATCGGTCATGTTCATCTCAACACTGCTCATCTTTGCACTAAAGGCCAAAGATATTCATCGATCGGTCATGTTCATTTAAACACCGCTCATCTTTTGCACTACATGCCAAAGATATTCATCATCAGTCATGTTCATTTAAACACTGCTTTCATCTTTGCACTACAGAGCCAAAGATATTCTTCAAAATCATTCATCTTTTTCTACAGCCAAAGATATTCTTGAGAAATCATTCATCTTTTTGCACTACTGAGCCAAAGATATTCAATAATATCATCATTTAAGACCGAGGATGATGAAAAATATTTTTAAAGAAACGAATCCAAAGGAAAACAAAATGACAAGGATTAAGGATTCGTACTTGGTTTTATCCACGCCCAAAATACCTCCAAAATAATCATAAGTGGTGTAAAATTCAAGAATGATCAAAACATGGATACAATCAAAGCTAGTATCCGAATAGATATTTTAGACGAAAAGAAAAATTTTCATTTTTCTATGAATAGTCTAGTCAGATTCGTGAATAGTGCAGGTATCGTGAATAGTCCGTATCGTGAATAGTAACTCACACCCAAAGATAGAAATTCCACAAAAAAACATCTTCACGCTTCATGAATAGTACTAAATATAGTAACTCGTGAATAGTAACTTTCGTGAATAATAACTCATGAATAGTAACTCGTGAATAATAACTCATGAATAAGTAACCCGACATGAAAAAAGTTCCAAATTTGATAAAAGTTCCAACCAATATTTCAAAGATAATGATATTGAAGAAATAATATCATCCGAGAAGAAAATAACATCCCTTACCTCAAAGAATCGAGATTTGGGAAGGAAAGGTTCTCAAGTGATCTTGAATGAAACTTATCTTGACAAAGAACTCTCAAAGTATCTAAATACTCACAAAATACGCTCAATAATATAGAGAGAAAGAGAAAAACTTTGTTTACGGTGTGATTTTCAATTCTAACTTAGCCCTCTATTTATAGGAAAATGTTAGCCGTAAAGAAGCGGACTTGACTTCCTTACGATGGCTTTACTCGCTACTATTGCCACCCACCACATTTGAAATAAAATTCAGCACATTTCTTCACCAACCACAAGTGGGGCCCACTCAATTCTAGAATTTTCCACCAAAATCAATTATAACCTTACTTTCCGAATCAAACACCTCTTAAAATTTATAACAAATCATTCGTTCATTTTTAACGGTTTAAAATTTGTGGACATATACTCAACTTATGTATGTATAACATATCCAAAAATTACAACGATCCAACTATTTCGGATTAAAAATTATAACCCCCATGATATATCTCAAAACCCCGATTTGATTTTTAATACCTCCAATCCGATAAAATACCGATAAAACACCTCAACATTAATTCCTTCATTAATAACCACATAAATAAATCCATCATTTATATTCATATAAAATAAATATTTCCTTATCATATGAATCAATAATTAATTATTCACTAATAATATTACGTAATCACAATTATACAACCAGTAGTTCCTCAGGAAAGAGGGGCTTTCCAATAAGGATCTCTCCTTACTTGGCGCAAGCAATTAGGTGACCAAACCTCTCCTTAGACGTAACTTTCTAGACATTGCCAATAATGTTATCTAATAATATTATTCAAATAATATGAATTATTGATCGATAATGAGAAATCATGTGCGTTGACAATTATTGAAACAAAGAATAATATAAAATACCAACGCAAAGAATTATTGAATCAATAAAATAAAATATTGAATAAGAATCACTGTGAAAAATTATTGAGTAAAGGCTTTCACGTAAGGATCAATAATTCAACAATATCATGTACAATCTGGTACCGTGTCTTCTTTGTGCAACCCACGCCAGATTCATCAGTATTTTAACCAATAAGGGTATTCTAACGGTCTTAATCGGTAATAACTACGCCAATTTATTTATAACCACCCAAACTTTGTCGTTTTCCTCATCCAATCGCTTTTTTCAGTTATGGGGCCACACATGGTCACTTGTCGTCATTTAATATTCTCGACAAAGACGAATATTCCATAACCACTTGCTTATTTTGAAATATTTATGCGTATTTAACCCTTAACTATCCACATTAATCAAATCAACCCTTACTTATTTCAAAATAATAAATAAAGGAAATTCCTTTTATTTAAAAAATTTCTGGTCTTCTGATAAAAGAATGGGTAGAACCCAGTATCTAGTAAGGTATAAACTTTGCAAGAATTTATAATTAACTAACTTGTCTGCTAACTTCGTTCGGGTTCCTCGCATTTCGATTAGGTCACGACAAACACTCTTCCATGAATCGCTCACTTTGACTTTTCTCGGGACGATCTTTTGAATCACCATTCCTCACCGGATCGGGTTTCGATATCGTATAATCTCGGCGATATGTCCTTCTTTTCCACAATTATAGCATACCTTAAACTATTGTGGGAAGTTTGATAATATGTCCCTCTTTCCGCATTTGTAACATACTGAATCGATGGTCTTTCTCCTCCTTGAACCGGTTGTTATTGGCGGCGTCTTCACATGGTCGTTGTTGAATCTCCTCTTTTAAAATCTCCTCCCGGGCTCGCTTCTTCTATTTTCATGGCCACGATTACCACCGTAGAGTGGTTACCGCCTTTGTCCGTATTCTTCTTTCCTCCGCCGGTTATCGTTATTCGATGATCGCTATCTTCTATATGATCCTCGGTTATGGTCCCCGGTTGAACGTATTTCGTTATCTCGCTCTAACAATCGAGCCACAGCTGACAACATCTAAATAGAGAAAAATTTATGAGAAATGAGATATCTTGGCGTATGTCGGGTTTCAAACCTCTCAAAAACATCCGCGTCATCACGTTCCTCATTCTCCACCAAATGAGGTGCAAACTCGATAACTCCGCGAACTTCGCCTCGTCTTTGGGACACCGTCATGTTATTCGCACCGATCTAATAAACTCCACTTCCTTCATACGACGAATACTTTCGAGGAAGTACTTGTCATTGAATCTGCTTCTGAAAACGTCTCCCATGACATCTTGAAAGGCAAAAATGGATGGATACGCTTATAGATTCCCACCAAGAATCCCTCGTTACTGAACATAAAAGTAGCGAATGGAACTTTCTGCTCCTCTGTGCATCCCAAGACATCGAATATCTTGGTAATTTTTTGACCCACGTCTCGCCTTTAATCGAATCCGGCTTTCCCAGTGCGTGGTCCCAACTCTTTGAACTACTTGCGTTTGTGACCACTGTGAATTGCTATCATTTCCTCCCCGTATTTTGAACACGAATCTCCTCGCAAATGCGATTTTGCATGAACTTCAAAAAGCTTCTAAACATCCCTCGTTCATCATCCGCTTCGGTGGTGTTGTTAAGCATGGGAAGTACATTGCCACCGCTGTTGCGTTCTCCTCGTTGGTAAAGACACAGCATCTCCACGGTCTCATTTTCTCCATTGTTAATATTCTCGATCGACATTCTCAAATCACCGTCATAAAACAAGGGTTAATTAAGGAAATCAATATATCACATAATATCCCTATATACTAACCAACTAACAAATAAGCTTAGGTAGGACACACTTGTGAAAGGATTTACCGCTCTCCCCTCCTAGTTCTATTCCCCGATCTCCGCCGAGATCATATCCCAAAGCTCGATACCAACCGTGACGCCCCCAAAATAGGTCCATTCCATCCAACCCATTCTCGAGTCGCCAAATACATGGTACGTAAATAACTACAACTTTATTATTACAACATATAAACTGTGAGTTTAAATACAAATATTGCCATCTGACAATATCCACACGCAAATAAATCCCCATCATAATTATTAATACATTATTTTACAAAATGGTGAGGGCTACTAAACAACTCTCTCTGTAACCTTCATTCCATACCCCCCACTAGTACTCGCTATATTCTCTCGCCTCACGAGAAGAAAAATGGAACAACAAGGAAAAGGGTGAGCTCAACTAGCCCAAGAAGAATATTATGACTAAGATAATATACAACAAATTATCGTTAGTCTCCAACAGGAAAAAATCTAATAGAATACAATAGACAACCAGGTTTTAAATCAACAACTACAGCGGAAACAACAATTCATTAGAAGAGTTAAGTAGAGAATGAAAACTACTATCTTCTATATATGAATTTAAAAGTTCATCGTCGATATTTTATCCTGTAACATCAATCAATATATATCTGAATCAAATATTCATCTTTGCACTACTGAGCCAAAGATATTCATCATTAATCATGTTCATCTAAACACTGCTTCATCTTTGTACTACGGGCCAAAGATATTAATCAATGAAGTCATGTTCATCTCAACACTGCTCATCTTTGCACTACTACGAGCCAAAGATATTCATCAAGAAATCATTCATCTTTGCACTACAGGCCAAAGATATTCAGTAATATCATCATTTAGGACTGAGGATGATGAAAAATATTTTAAAGGAAACGAATCCAGTGAAACAAAAGAACAAATATTAAGGATTGGTATTTTAAACAATCCAAGTTCAAAAATACCTCAAAAATAATCATAGTGGTGTAAAATTCAAGAATGATCAAAACATGGATACAATCAAAGCTAGTATCCACAATAGAAATTTTAGACGAAAAGGGAAAATTTTCATTTTTCGATGAATAATGCCGTATTCGTGAATAGTGTCGTATACGTGAATAATTATCGTATCGTGAATAAGAACCGATACCAAAAGTTTCAAATTTGATAAAAACTTCAGATCAATATTTCAAAGATAATGATATTGAAGAAATAATATCATTACGAAAAAAAATAATATCCCTTACCTCGAAAGATAGTACTTAGTTGAAACACCTGATATAAAGCTATGACTTGAACTTGCACCAGAGTATAGCAATACTCAAAGTATACTCAAAATACTCACAAGAATACGCTCTATAATATAGAGAGAAAACTTCAGCTTTACGTGTGATTTTCAATTCTAACCCAAGCACCCTATTTATAAGAAAATCTTTAGAACACCAAAGTAGAAAATTTAATATAATAATATTATATATATTACAAATTCTCTACGCACATTTTGACAACTGATTTCAGCTTATCTTGCACATGCTAGGGCTGCCCACAAAACAAAAAAATGTTTTCCTATTTTAAATATTTTAAACTTCCAAAAATCAATTATTTTGGAGCTTGAACTTCAATAATTCATAATAAATAGCCTTTTATCAGAAAATTTGAATCTAAAGAGACTTTTTATAGGAAATTCAATTCTTTACAACTTTGCGTAAGAAAGTTTTCCAAATTCCAAATGAAATTGACCAAATCCATAAGCCAAGCGATTTTACAAAGCATAATCAAATTTCTAATAATTGTGTCCACCAACACACAAAATATGTGTTAAACATTTAATGCCACAAAATACTCTTCATCCTCATATACTCATATATCCCACATTCATTATAAAATATCACCGTTAATATATTATTAAAATAATATATTTAAATGAATTATTTTATCAGAAAAAGATAAAATATTAATTTTCAACAATTGTCATTTTAAAAATCAGATTACTCCCTCCCACTCTTTATATCAACTAAGCAAGTAATTCTCAGCAACATAGCACATGAAGTAGAGTGCTCAATTTATAGAAAACTTACTAACCATGCCAAGCCATTGTCCAAGAAATTAAACCAAGAGATGGAAGAATTACATGAAGGTTATCAAGGAGTAGGTAATTGGTGGTTGATTTGCATCATGAATGCCACTCCCCCCCATGATCATTAGCTAGTAAGCTTTGGAAGAAAAGGAAAAACATAGGCTAGCCTTTTTGAAATACACGTGAATGAGGTCTTAGAGTAAATGGGACATTCAATTTGGGACAAAAGGGAAAACTCAGCATTCTTGTATACTCCTACACATTCTCACTCTTATGTTATATTTTTAATACACCTCTCAACCATATATTATAATTAAATGTCACACTTTAATAATTAAGGTTTCAAGGTAGTAAATAAAATATGGAAATATAATATACATATTGTGACGCCCCCAAAATAGGTATACATCACCTATTCTGAGTTGTCAATACATGGTACAGAAACAACTACAACTTTATTATTACAACAAGAAAAGCTGTGAGTTTGAATACAAATATTATCTTCTGTACAATATCTATACTCAAATAAATCCTCATCACATTTATTGATACATTATTTTACAAAAATGGTGAGGACTACTAAACAATCCTTTCTAAAACCTTCATTCCATACCCCGACTGCATCTCGCTATATTCTCGCCTCCCGAGAAAAATGGAACAAAAAGAAAAAGGGTGAGCTCAACTAGCTCAATAAAGAATATTATGACTAAGATAATATACAACAAATTATCGTTAGTCTTCAACAGGAAAAATATAATAGAATCTGATAGACAACAAATTTTAAATCAATATTCGCAATGAAATAATAATTCATTAGAAGAGTTAAGTAGAGAATGCAAACTACTATCTTCTATGTATGAATTTAAAAGTTCATCGCTCATCTTTTATCCCCTCGTAACATCAATCAATATACATCCGAATCAAATATTCATCTTTGCACTACGGGCCAAAGATATTCATCATTAATCATATTCATTTAAACACTGTTCAAATTTTGCCTACAGGGCCAAAGATATTCTTCAGAAATCATTCATCTTTTGCACTACTGGGCCAAAGATATTCTTAAGAAATCATTCATCTTTGCACTACTGAGGCCAAAGATATTCCATAATATCATCATTTAAGGCCGAGGATGATGAAAATATTTTTTTAAAGAAACGAATCCAATGAAACAAAATGACAAGGATTAAGGATTAAGGATTCGTACTTGGTTTTATCCACGTCCAAAAATACCTCAAAAATAATCATAGTGGTGTAAAATTCAAGAATGATCAAAACATGGATACAATCGAGTTAGTATCCGGGATAGATGTTTTGACTGAAAAGAAGAAATTTTATTTTTGGTGAATAATCTACAGTATCGTGAATAGTCTCAGATATCGTGAATAGTCTTAGTATCGTGAATAAGTAACTCAACACCAAAAGATAGAAATTCTACAAAAAACATCTTCACGCTTCATGAATAGTACTCGTGAATAAAGAACTCGTGAATAAGAACTCATGAATAGTAACTTCGTGAATAAGAACTCATGAATAGTAACCCGACATGAAAAAGTTCCAAATTTGATAAAACTTCGGATCAACATTTCAAAGATAATGATATTGAAGAAATAATATCATTACGAAAAAAAAAATAATATCCCTTACCTCGAAAGATCAATCTTACAAGCTAGAATCTATAATATAGTCTTTGAAGGAACTTGCCCAAGTCTAGCAATACTCAAAGTATACTCAAAATACTCACAAGAATACATTCGATAATATAGAGAAAAACTTGATTTACGGTGTGATTTTCAATTCTAACCTAAGCACCCTATTTATAGAAAATGCTTAGAACACCAAAGCGAAAAATTTAATAAAATAATAATATTTCTTAAAAATATTCAAGCCCACCTTAGAAATCTGATTTCAGATCATTTATAACACATGTGAGCCACTCAATTACAACAAAAACGTTTTTCTTACAAAAATATTTTAAACTCCCAAAAATCAATTATTTGAGCTTCAGAACTTCAATAATTCATAATAAATAGCCCTTTCATCGGAAAATTGAAACTCGCGTTTTTTATAGAAATTTCAATTCTCTACAACTTTGCAGAAGAAAATTTTTCCAAATTCCAAATAGAAATTGGCCAAGAAATCCACAAACCAGGCGATTTTACGGTATAATCAAATTTCGAATCGATAAATGGGGTCCAATTTACATGTTTAACATGTTTTAAACATTTATTGCAACAAAAATACTCTTCCTCCTCGTATACTCATATATCCCACATTCGTTGTAAAATATCACCGTTAATATATTATTAAAATAATATATTTAAATGAATTATTTTATCGAAAAAAGATAAAATATTAATTTTCAACAATTGTCATTTTAAAAATTTTCTCCATCTATATCCACATAAAATCAATATTTTCCTCATCATATAAATCAATAATTAATTATTCACAAATAATATTACGAGAATCACAATATTGACAACCGCGCTCCTGAAAGAGGGGCTTTCAGATAAGAATTTCTTCTTCTTGGTAGCCTGCAATTAGGTGACCAAACCTCTCCTTAGATGAACTTTCTAGACATTGCCAATAATGTTATCTAATAATATTATTCGAGATAATATGAATTATTGCTTCGATAATGAAAAATCTTGTGTAATGACAATTATTGAAACAACAAGAATATAAAATATCAACGCAAAGAATTATTAACTCAATAAAATCTTTGAGCGATAATTCTTTCAGAACCATTATTGAGTAGTGCCTTCACGTAAGAATCAATAATTGGTGCAATCTGGTATGCTTCTTGCTCAACAACGCGTATTAGTGTGTTTTAACCAATCGGGTATTCCAACGATGATTACTCTGTAATAACTACGCCAGTTATTTAAAAATAACTTATATTTGTCGTTTTCTTCATCCAATCGCTTTCCGTTATGGGGCCCACACATACATGGTCGCTGCCATCATTTAATATTCCCAAGCGATTTAAATATTCCACGACCAAACGAATATTCCCGATAATAATGAATATTTTATAACCACTTGCTTATTTTGAAATATTTATGTATTTAACCCTTAACTATCCACATTAATCAAATCAACCCTTACTATTTCAAAATAATAAATAAAGGAAATTCCTTTTTATTTAAAAATTTGAGGTCTTACAACCTCCCTCCTTATGAAATTTCGTCCTCGAAATTGACGTGCGTATTCTGGTGTTTGAAAAGGTGAGGATACCTCGCTTTCATTTCCGTTTCCAATTCCCGTGTCATTTCCCTTATAGCATGATTCCTCCACAAAACTTTAACTTGTGGTATGACCTTTGCACAAGTAGGACATGCTCCTTCCTATCCAAGATCTTGGCAAGTACCTCCTCATACGTTAAGTCTTCGCTATCTCGTCCGGTTCTAACTCAATAACGTGGTTAGGGTCTTTCACATATTCTGAAGTACGATATGTGAAACACATTATGAACACGAGACATACTGAGGTAACGCAAGTCTATAGGCTACATTTCCTACTCGGTCAAGAATTTGAAATGGACCAATAAATCGTGGATTGAGCTTTCCTCTCTTCCCAAATCTTGTAACTCCCTTCCATGGAGCAACTTCATGAATACATGATCCCCTACATTAAATTCCACGTCCTTTCGATGAAGATCCGCATAACTCTTTTGTCGATCTTGTGCTTGCTTGTATATCGTTGTCGAATCATTTGGATCTTTTCGTAGTCATACGTATTAACTTCGGGTCCCAACAATGTTGCTTCACCCACCTCATCCCAACATATTGGAGAACGACATTTTCGTCCATATAATGCTTGAATGGAGCCACACCTATACTTGCACGATAATCTGTTGTTGTAGGAGAATTCCACCAATGGTAAATACTTATCCCAACTACCCTTGAAGTCTAGGACACGAGTCTTAATAGATCTTCAAGAGTTTGAATAGTCCTCTCGATTGTCCGTCCGGTTTGGGGATGGTATGCTTAACTAAATCGCAAATCCGTGCCCATAGCTTTTTTGCAAGCTAACCCAAAATCTTGAAGTGAATCTTGGGTCACGATCCGAAACTATGGATACAGTATGCCATGCAACCTCACAATCTCATTCACGTATATACTAGCAAGACGTTCAAGGAATAAGTCTCCGTGACGGCAAGAAATGAAAGCGGACTTGGTTAATCTATCAACAATAACCCAAATAGCATTGATGCCTTGAGAAACCGTAGGAAAGACCCGTAACGAAATCCATAGTAATGTGTTCCCACTTCCATTCCGAATCTCAAGTGGTTCCAACGGACCCTTAGGTACAAGATGCTCGCCTTTACACGTTGGCAAGTTAAACACATCGAGATAAACTTTGCAATCTCTCTTTTCATATTGTTCCACCAAAATGTATGTCGAAGATCACGATACATTTTAGTACTTCCAGGATGGATTGCAAATGGCGTATTGTGTGCCTCCATCATAATCTTGTACTTCAAATCAGAGTCGTTAGGAACACAAAGTCTAGAGTGGACTCGAAGTATTCCTTCTTCATCAATTCTCACTTCCGGAATAGCTCCTTCTTGTACTTTCTTATTCATACGCATCAGATCCGGGTCGGTGGCTTGAGCAACCTTAACTTTTTCTATTAAAGTTGGCTCTATGCGTATACTTGACATCATCGCACTCGTTCCCGCATATGATCTTCTACTCGATCGCGTCACTACCACGTTAAACTTTACCGGGATGGTATTGAATAGTGTGGTCGTAGTCTTTTCAATAGCTCGAGCCAACGTCATTGCAGCGTGTTGAGTTCTTTTTGAGTGAAGAAATATTTAAGGCTTTTATGGTCCGAATATATCTCCACTTTCTCCCCATATAGATAGTGCCTCCATATTTTTAGCGCAAAACGATCGGCCGCTAACTCTAGATCATGAGTAGGATAATTCCTCTCATACTCTTTAAGTTGTCATGAGGCATAGGCTATGACTTTCCCACGTTGCATGAGAACACATCCTAACCCTTTTGCACAAGCATCATTGTAGATAACAAATCCATCCGAACCGGATGGTATTGTTAGAACAGTCTTGAAATAAGTCTCCTCTTAAGCTCTTGGAAACTTTTCTCACATTCTTCGCTCCAAACGAATTTTGTATCCTTCCGAGTTAGGCGAGTTAATGGAGTAGCGATTCGAGAAAACCCTTCCACGAATCTCCGATAATAACCATTTAAGCCCAAAAGCTACGTCTTGATCCACCGACTTGGTTTGCTCCAACTTTGTATTGCTTCAATCTTGCCGGATCAACAGATACTCCATGTTTCGACACCACGCGCCCAAGGAATGCTACTTCCTCGAGCCGAACTCGCATTTCTTCAATTTGGCATATAGTTGGTTTTCACGAAGCCTTTGGAGTACCGACTTCAAATGGTGCTCATGATCTTCACG
The DNA here is from genome assembly GCA_020205615.1 of Panax quinquefolius. Classification (NCBI taxonomy): domain Eukaryota; kingdom Viridiplantae; phylum Streptophyta; class Magnoliopsida; order Apiales; family Araliaceae; genus Panax; species Panax quinquefolius. The sequence continues at coordinate 144,533,707 of CM035161.1, read as the reverse complement.
GCTTTTGGAATATATGAGGATGTCATCAATAAAGACAACAACGAATTGATCCAAATATTCCTTGAATACTTTCGGTTCATCATATCCATGAAAGCCGCGAGGAGCATTAGTTAGTCCGAAAGACATGACTAAGAATTCATAATGACCATACCGAGTTACAAGGCGGTCTTTGGAATATCCTCGATTCTAATCTTCACCGATGATATCCGAGCGAAGATCGATTTTTGAAAAGAATTGTGCCCCAGTAATCGGTCAAACAAGTCATCAATACGAGGTGAGGATACCTATTCTTGATGGTGACATGGTTCAATTCCCGATAGTCAATACAAAGTCGCATACTCCCGTCTTTCTTCTTTACTGAATAAAACAGGAGCACCCCGAGGAGATGTCTTAGGGCGAGATGAAACCGATGTCCAACAATTCACGTAGTTGGACCTTTAACTCTCCGAAGTTCAATAGGAGCCATTCGATATGGGGTTTTAGAAATGGGCTTTGTGCAGGTTCAAGATCAATAAAGAATTCAACTTCACGTTACGGGGTGACAAGGAAGTTCTTGAAATCGTCGGAAAGTCAATAACAACGAGAATATTATTCAAATTTGGCGTGTCTTTATTCAAATCCATAACATGGGCTAAGAAAGCTTGACATCCGTTTTTAATAAACGATAGCTTTATGATTAGATATGACGTGATCGATTTCAATGGTTTAGTTGCTTGAATTAAATAACAGTTGGTTAGAATATGAAAACTAACAACCTTACGAAAACAATCAATTTTGGCATGATGAGTAGTTAACCAATCAATCCCTAAAATCACATCAAAAGCAAGTATCTTTAAAGAGATAAGGTCAATGGTAAGTAATGGTGCCAACTTGAATCAAACAAGATTTATAAACGATGGATGTGATGAAAGTTTCTCCTAATGGAGTTTCCACGAGATAGGTCAAAGTCTAATTTCTCCGAGTCAAGTTTAAACGTTGAGCACATGCAGGAGAGATAAATGAATGGGTAACCAGGTATCAAGTAAGGTATAAACTTCGTAAGAATTTATAAATAGCTTACCCGTGATCACCTCGTTTGGGTTCTCGCATTATGACCGATCACAACAAACGTTCTTCCTAATCGTTGACTTTGACTTTTCGGGGGATCTTTTGAGTCACCGTCCCTCATTGAACTAGGTTTCGCTCATCGTATAATCTCGAAAGCGATATGTCCTTCCTTTCCACAATTATAGCATACCTTGAATCTGTTGTGGGCGCTTTGACCGATATGTCCCTCTTTTCCGTATTTGTAGCATATATGATGGGGTGGTCGTTCTCTCTCCCTTAGAACCAGATTCTTCTTAAGAGACTTGTCATCTTCACATAATCGTTGTTAACTCTCCTCTTTTTAAAATCTCCTCCCGACTCGCTTCTTCTATTTTCATGGCCATGATTACCACCGAGTGGTTACCATTTCTGTCCGTCTTTCTTTTCTCCGCAGTTATCATTATTTTGTTGATCGCTATCTCTACGATACGATCCTCGTTGTGGTCCTCAACCGACCGTACTCGTTATCTCGCTTAATAATTGAGCCTGCTTACAACATCCGAATAAAGAGAAATTTATGAGAAATGAGATAATGACGTATGCCGTGTTTCAAACCTCTAAAAAACATCCGCCATAATACGTTCCTCATTCTCCACCAAATGAGGTGCAAACCGGATAACTCGCAAACTTTGCCTCGTCTCGAGACACCGTCGTGTTGTTTTGTTCCAATCGATGAACTCCACTTCCTTCATATGACGAACACTTTCGTGAAAGTATTTTTCATTAAATAGCTTCAAACGTCTCCCAAGACATCTTGAAGTCTTGGCCGGATGGATACGCTTACGACTCTCACCATGATAGTCCGCTTTCGCCACGGAACATAAAGGTGGCGAATGGAACCTTCTGTTCCTCCGTGCATCCCAAGACATCGAATATCTTGGTAATTTGTTTGACCCATGTTTCCGCCATGATCGGATCCGGCTTTCCCTTAAATTCTGTGGTCCCAACTCTTTGAATCGCTTCATTTGTGACAACCCGTGAATTGCTATCATTTCCTCCTGTATTTTGAACACGAGTTTCCTCCTCCGATTTTGCATGAATCGTAAAAAACTTCTAAACATCCCCTCGTTCATCATCTCGCTTTGATGGTGTTGTTCACAGAGGAACATTGCCACTGTTGCACGCTCTCCTCGTTGGTGAGTATAGCCATCTCCACTGTCCTCATTTCCATTGTTAATATTCTCGACGACATTCTCAAATACTATCATAAAACAAGGGTTAATTAAGGAAATCAATATATCACATAATATCCCTATATACCGACCAACTAACAAATAAGCTTAGGTAGGACACACTTTAGCGAAGGATTTACTCGCCTCTCCCTCCTAGTTTTATTCCCCGATCTTCGCCAGAGATCATATCCCTAAGCTCGATACTAATCGTGACGCCCCCAAAATAGGTATACATCACCTATTCGAGTTGTCAATACATGGTATGTAAACAACTACAACTTTATTATTACAACAATAAGAAATCTGAGTTTGAATACAAATATTATCTTCTGACAATATCTATACTCAAATAAATCCTCATCACATTTATTGATACATTATTTTACAAAAATGGTGAGGACTACTAAACAATCCTCTCTAAAACCTTCATTCCATACCCCGAGCTAAATCTTCGCTATATTCTCGCCTCACGAGAAAAATGGAACAAAAAGAAAAAGGGTGAGCTCAACTAGCTCAAGAAAGAATATTATGACTAAGATAATATACAACAAATTATCGTTAGTCTTCAACAGGAAAAATATAATAGAATACAATAGACAACAAATTTTAAATCAATATTCGCAATGAAATAATAATTCATTAGAAGAGTTAAGTAGAGAATGCAAACTACTATCTTCTATGTATGAATTTAAAAGTTCATCGTCTATCTTTATATCCTGTAACATCAATCAATATACATCTGAATCAAATATTCATCTTTTTGCTACTACGGGCAAAGATATTCATCGATTAGTCATGTTCATTTAAACACTGCTCATCTTTGCACTACAGGGCCAAAGATATTCTTCAGAAATCATTCATCTTTGCACTACAGCCAAAGATATTCTTAAGAAATCATTCATCTTTGCACTACAGCCAAAGATATTCCATAATATCATCATTTAAGACCGAGGATGATGAAAATATTTTTTTTTAAAGAAAGCGAATCCGATTGAAACAAAATGACAAGGATTAAGGATTAAGGATTCGTACTTGATTTTATCCATGTCCAAAAATACCTCAAAAATAATCATAGTGGTGTAAAATTCAAGAATGATCAAAACATGGATACAATCGAGTTAGTATCCGAAATAGATGTTTTGACGAAAAGAAGAAATTTTATTTTTCGGTGAATAATCAGATATCGTGAATAGTCTTATATCGTGAATAAGAACTCAAACACCAAAAGATAGAAATTCCACAAAAACATCTTCACGCTTATTTAATAGTACTCGTGAATAAGAATCGTGAATAAGTAACTCATGAATAGTAACTCGTGAATAGTAACTCATGAATAGTAACCCCTATACATGAAAAAGTTCCAAATTTGATAAAACTTCAGATCAACATTTCAAAGATAATGATATTGAAGAAATAATATCATTACTGAAAAAAATAATATCCCTTACCTCGAAAGATCGAGACTTACTAGAATCTAGTATAATAGTCTTTGAAGGAACTTGCACCGCCTAGCAATACTCAAAGTATACTCAAAATACTCACAAGAATACGCTCGATAATATAGAGAGAAAACTTCAGCTACGGTGTGATTTTCAATTCTAACCCAAGACCCTATTTATAGGAAAATGCTAGAACACCAAAGCGAAAAATTTAATAAAATAATAATATTTCTTAAAATATTCAAGCCCACCTTAGAAATCTAATTTCAGATCATTTATAACACATGTGAGCCACTCAAATTACAACAAAAAACCGTTTTTCTTACAAAAAATATTTTAAACTCCCAAAAATCAATTATTTTGAGCTTCTAACTTCAATAATTCATAATAAATAGCCCTTTCATCTGAAAATTGAAACTCGCGTTTTTTATAGAAATTTCAATTCTCTACAACTTTGCAAAGAAAGTTTTCCAAATTCCAAATAAAATTGACCAAAATCCACAAACCAAGCGATTTTACAGTATAATCAAATTTCAATTCAATAAATGGGGTCCACCGACATGTTTAACATGTTTTAAACATTTATTGCAACAAAAATACTCTTCCTCCTCGTATATACTCATATATCCCACATTCGTTGTAAAAATATCACCGTTAATATATTATTAAAATAATATATTTAAATGAATTATTTTATCGTAAAAAGATAAAATATTAATTTTCAACAATTGTCATTTTAAAAATTTTCTCCATCTATATCCACATAAAATCAATATTTTCCTCATCATATAAATCAATAATTAATTATTCACAAATAATATTACGAGAATCACAATATCGACAACCGTGCGGTTCCTGTGAAAGAGGGGCTTTCCAATAAGAATTTCTTCTTCTTGGGCGCCGCAATTAGGTGACCAAACCTCTCCTTAGATGTAACTTTCTAGACATTGCCAATAATGTTATCTAATAATATTATTCAGATAATATGAATTATTGCTTCGATAATGAAAAATACCGTGTAATGACAATTATTGAAACAACAAAGAATATAAAATATCAACGCAAGAATTATTAACTCAATAAAATATTTGAATAAGAATTATCGTAACCATTATTGAGTAGTGCCTTCTTACGTAAGAATCAATAATTGGTGCAATACCGTGTGCTACTCGCTTCACAACGCCAGATTAGTGTGTTTTAACCACCGGGTATTCCAACAATATTAATTCAGAATAACTACGCCTGTTATTTAAAAACAACTTATATTTGTCGCTTTCTTCATCCAATCGCTTTTAGATTTATGGGGCCCACACATGGTCGCGTACTGGTCAGCATTTAATATTCCCGACAAACATTTAATATTCCACGACCAAACGAATATTCCCCGAACGATAATGAATATTTTATAACCACTTTATATTTTGAAATATTTGCGTATTTAACCCTTAACTATCCACATTAATCAAATCAACCCTTACTATTTCAAAATAATAAATAAAGGAAATTCCTTTTATTTAAAAATTTCTGGGTCTTACACATATAATTCATGTACATTTTATCACACTAATACACTTTAATAGTTCATGGTATATTATTTTCATACATGCCCACATACATATTGTCACATAGATAATGTATTTATAGTATATAGTCCCAATATATTTAGTCACAATGCTTATACAATATAATTTTATAAGACTTTATATATATATACATAAATATCACACTTTCGCACCATATAGTATGGTTGTATATGTTCATATGCACATAATCATTAATATAATATTATTATATTACTAACTTACTTATTTATGTTAAATAAATAAATTATGCACTTCCTTACTTAATTAACACCAATATTAATTAATCCAACCATTAATTAATATATTTATGGGTTTCCATAATCATTATTCATCTTTATAATATATTGCAAATAATGGTAATCACACATTATTAGTTAATTACTAAAAATTCCACTTTTCAAGTTCTACAATAATATTCTACTACAACCATCATCAATTAATTAATATAATCATTAATTAATCCTCATTATTAAATAATTAATATACCATACATCAATTATCAACTAATAGTATACTACAATAACAATTAATAATTAATATTACTTAATTGCTCATCTTATAATTTTTTTCGCCGATTAACATTACTATTAGTATTTCCCATCACTATGCTACACAAGGCTTTCAACGAGTTTACCACAAACTCCACATATTCTCAATTGTTCAATTATTTAATATAATTGAGTTATCTCATTTCTTAACACGAAACTGTTCATATTCAATTAAATACTCATTTCCATTAACATATTTATTTAATAATACGTGGAAATTCTCGGGTATTACAGAACATGGATGTAAGACCCCGAAATTTTTTAAATAAAAAGGAATTTCCTTTATTTATTATTTTGAAATAGTAAGGGTTGATTTGATTAATGTGGATAGTTAAGGGTTAAATACGCAAATATTTCAAAATAAGCAAGTGGTTATAAAATATTCATTATCGCTTGGGAATATTCGTTTGGTCGTGGAATATTTGTGACTGCTTGGGAATATTCGTATTTACGACGTAGCGACCATGTGTGGGGCCCATAACTAAAAGCGATTGGATGAAGAAAACGACAAATATAAGTTGTTTTTAAATAACTACAGTAGTTGTTACAAATTAATCTTTCGTTGGAATACCCGGTGGTTAAAACACACTAATACGCGTTGTTGAACAAGAGTAGACACCAGGTATTGCACCAATTATTGATTCTTACGTAAGAAGGCACTACTCAATAATGGTTACGATAATTCTTATTCAAAGATTTTATTGAGTTAATAATTCTTTGCGTTGATATTTTATATTCTTTGTTGTTTCAATAATTGTCATTACACAAAGATTTTCATTATCGAAGCAATAATTCATATTATCCTAATAATATTATTAGATAACATTATTGGCAATGTCTAGAAAGTTCATCTAAGGAGAGGTTTGGTCATCTAATCATTGCGTCGAAGAAGAAGAAATTCTTATTGAAAGCCCTCTTCCTGTAAACCGCACTGTTGTCAATATTGTGATTCTCAGTAATATTATTTGTGAATAATTAATTATTTATTTATATGATGAGGAAAATATTGATTTTATGTGGATATAGATGGAGAAATTTTTAAAATGACAATTGTTGAAAATTAATATTTTATCTTTTTCTCGATAAAATAATTCATTTAAATATATTATTTTAATAATATATTAACTATGATATTTTTACAATGAATGTGGGATATATGAGTATATGAGGAGGAAGAGTATTTTTGTGGCATTAAATGTTTAACACATGTTTTGTGTGTTGGTGGACACAATTATTGAATCGAAATTTGATTATAAATTGTAAAATCACCCGCTTTGTGGATTTCGGTCCAATTTCTATTTGGAATTTGGAAAAACTTTCTTCCGTAAAGTTGTAGAGAATTGAATTTCCTATAAAAACACGCGAGATTCAATTTTATGATGAAAGGGCTATTTATTATGAATTATTGAAGTTCAAGTTCAAATAATTAATTTTTGGGAGTTTTAGTTAATTATTTTGAGAAAACGTTTTTTGCAACTAAGTTGGCCTCACATGTGATTCAAATGGGCTGAGATCAGTTGTTTAAGGTGGGCTAAAGAAAATGTGAAAAATATATTAATATTATATTCAATTTTCTCGCTTTGGTGTTCTAAGCATTTTCCTATAAATAGGGTCTTAGGTTAGAATTGAAAAACACACCGTAAACCCAAGTTTCTCTCTATTTCTCTCTCGATATATTGAGCGTATTCTTGTGAGTATACTTTGAGTATTGTTAGATCGGTGCAAGTTCCATTCAAAGACTATACTTGGTATTCCAAATTTAGAAGTATTAATCTTTCGAGGTAAGGGATATTATTTTTTTTTTGTAATGATATTATTTCTTCAATATCATTATCTTTGAAATGTTGATCCGAAGTTTTATCAAATTTGGAACTTTTTCATGTCGGGTTACTTATTCACGAGTTACTATTCACGAGTACTATTCATGAAGCGTGAAGATGTTTTTTTGTGGAATTTCTATCTTTTGGTGTCGAAGTTCTTATTCACATATATCTGGCCTTATTCACGATACTCAAGACTATTCACGTATACGACACTATTCAATTTAAAAATAAAATTTCTTCTTTTTGTCCAAAATATCTATTCGGATACTAGCTCGATTGTATCCATGTTTTGATCATTCTTGAATTTTACACCACTATGATTATTTTTGAGGTATTTTTGGGCGTGGATAAAACCAAGTACTGAATCCTTAATCCTTAATCCTTGTCATTTTGTTTCACCGGATTCGCTTTCTTTAAAAAATATTTTCATCATCCTCGGTCTTAAATGATGATATTATGGAATATCTTTGGCCCAGTAGTCAAGAAGATGAATGATTTCTTAAGAATATCATTGGCACATAGTGCAAAGATGAATGATTTTTGAAGAATATCTTTGGCCCAGTAGTGCAAAGATGAACAGTGTTTAAATGAACATGACTAATCGATGAATATCTTTGGCTGTAGTGCAAAGATGAATGTTTGATTCCGATGTATATTGATTGATGTTACGAGGATAAAAAGATAGATTTATGAACTTTTAAATTCATACATGTAAGATAGTAGTTTGCATTCTCTACTTAACTCTTCTAATGAATTATTATTTCCATTGCGAGTATTGATTTAAAATTTGTTGTCTATTGTATTCTATTAGATTTTTCCTGTTGAAGACTAACGATAATTTGTTGTATATTATCTTAGTCATAATATTCTTTACTTGAGCTAGTTGAGCTCACCCTTTTCCTTTTTGTTCCATTTTTCTCGTGAGGCGAGAATATAAGCGAAAGTACGAAGCCTGGGTATGGAATGAAGGTTTTAGAAAGGATTGCTAGTAGTCCTCACCATTTTGTAAAATAATGTATCAATAAAGGTGATGAGGATTTATTTGAGTATAGATATTGTCTGAAGATAATATTTGTATTCAAACTCACGCTTTCTTGTTGTAATAATAAAGTTGTAGTTGTTTACACTCACGATTGACAACTCGTAATAGTGATGTATACCTATTTTGGGGGCGCCATGCAGCTTGGTATCGAGCTTAGGGATATGATCTCTGGCGAGATCGGGAATAGAACTAGGAGGGAGAGACGAGTAAATCCTTCGCTAGTGTGTCCTACCTAAGCTTATTTGTTAGTTAATCAAGATATAGGGATATTATGTGATATATTGATTTCCTTAATTAACCCTTGTTTTATGACGATGATTTGAGAATGTCGAATCGAGAATATTAATGGAGTAAATGAGACCGTGGAGATGCTCAGACTTTACCAACGAGGAGAACGTGCAACAGTCGGGCAATGTACCTCCCGTGAACAACACCATTGAAAGCGAGATGATGAACGAGGGATGTTTAGAAGTTTTTTGCGCTTCATGCAAAATCGATTTGAGGAGACTCGTGTTCAAAATACGAGGAGGAAATGATAGCAATTCACGGGTTGTCACAAAAAGGCGAGCTCAAAGAGTCAGACCCACGAATTCAAGGAAAGCGATCCGATCATGCGGCGGAAACATGGGTCAAGCAAATTACCAAGATATTCGATGTCTTGGGATGCACCGGAGAACAGAAGGTTCCATTCGCCACCTTTATGTTCCGTGGCGAAGGCGGATCACGGTGGGAGTCTCGTGAAGCGTACCCATCCAAATTACACTCAAAGATGTCGTGGGAGACATTTCAGAATTATTTAATGACAAATACTTTCCGAAAGTGTTCGTCATATACGAAGGAAGTGGAGTTCATCGATTGGAACAAAACAACATGACGGTGTCTCGAAGACGAGGCAAAGTTTGCGAGTTATCCAGGTTTGCACCTCATTTGGTGGAGAATGAGGAACGATGACGCGGATGTTTCTTAGAGGTTTGAAACCCAGATACGTCGAAGATCTCATTTCTCATAAACTTTCTCTCTATTCGATGTTGTTGTAACAGTGGCTCAATTATTAGAGCGAGATAACGAAAACACGGTCAACTGAGGGACCACAACCGTGGATCGTGACGTAGATATAGCGAACAATGTAATAATGATAACTCATGGAGAAAAGAAATGACAGACGAAATGGTAACCACTCTGGTGGTAATCATGGCCATGAAAATGTAAAAGAAGCGAGTCGAGGAGGAGATTTTAAAAGAGGAGATTTAACAACGACCATATGAAGACGATAAGGTCTTAAAAGAATCGGGTTCTAAGGGAGGAGAACGACCACTCGGTCATATGCTACAATTGCGGAAAAGAGGGACATATCGGTCCCAAACCGCCCACAACAGCTCAAGGTATGCTATAGTTGTGGAAAGGAAGAACATATCGCTTCGAGATTATGCAGAAAGCGAAACCTAGTTCAATGGGGACGGTGACTCAAAAGACCGTCCCCAAAAAGTCAAAGTCAACGATTCCGGAAGAGCGTTTGTTGTGATCGGTCATAATGCGAGGAACCCAAACGAGGTGATCACGGGTAAGCTATTTATAAATTTTTATGAAAGTTTATACCTTTACTTGATACTTTGGTCTTATCCATTCATTTATCTCTCCTCGCTTGTGCTCAACGCTTAAACTTGACTCGGAGAAATTAGACTTTGACCTATCTCATGGAAACTCCGTTAGAGAAACTTTCATCACATCCATCGCTTATAAATCTTGTTTGATTCAAGTTGGCATCATCACCTTACCGTTGACCTTATCTCTTTAAAGATACTTGCTTTTGATGTGATTTTAGGGATTGATTGGTTAACTACTCATCGTGCCAAAATTGATTGTTTTTCGTAAGGTTGTTAGTTTTCATATTCCTAACCAACCCGTGTTATGCAATTCAAGCAACTAAACCATTAAAATCGATCATCGCCATATCTAATCATAAAGCTATTCGCTTATTAAAAACGGATGTCAAGCTTTCTTAGCCCATGTTATGGATTTGAATAAAGACACGCCAAATTTGAATAATATTCTGTTGTTATTGACTTTCCGACGATTTCAAAGAACTTCCCTTCTACCCCGTAACGTGAAGTTGAATTCTTTATTGATCTTGAACTTGGTACAAAGCCCATTTCTAAAACCCCATATCGAATGGCTCTATTGAACTTCGAGGAGTTAAAGGTCCAACTATAGGAATTGTTGGACATCGGTTTCATTCGGCCCCAAGACATCTCCTCGGGGTGCTCTGCTTTTTATTCAGAAAGAAGAAAGACGGAGTATGCGACTTTGTATTGACTATCGGAATTGAACCATGTCACCATCAAGAATAGGTATCCTCTACCTCGTATTGATGACTTGTTTGACCAATTGCAAGGGGCACAATTCTTTTCAAAAATCGATCTTCGCTTACGGATATCATCACCAAGATTAAAATCGAGGATATTCCAAAGACCGCCTTCCGAAACTTCAGATGGGCATTATGAATTCTTAGTCATGTCTTTCGGACTAACTAATGCTCCTGCTGGCTTTCATGGATATGATGAACCGAGTATTCAAGGAATATTTGGATCAATTCGTTGTTTGTCTTTATTGATGACATCCTCATATATTCCAAAAGCCGTGAAGATCATGAGCACCATTTGAAGTTCGGTACTCCAAAGGCTTCGTGAAAACCAACTATATGCCAAATTGAAGAAATGTGAGTTCGCTTTGGAAGTAGCATTCCTTGGGCACGTGGTGTCGAAAACATGGAGTATCTGCTGATCCGAAGCGAAGATTGAAGCAATACAAAGTTGGGAGCAACCAAGCTCGGTGATCAAGCACGTAGTTTTTGGGCTTAGTTGGTTATTATCGAGATTCGTGGAAGGGTTTTCTCGAATCGCTACTTCATTAACCCAAATAACTCCGGGAAGGATACAAAATTCGTTTGGAGTGAAGAATGCGAAAGAGTTTCCAAGAGCTTAAGAGAGACTTATTTCGCAAGACTGTTCTAACAATACCATCCGGTTCGGATGGATTTGTTATCTCATGTGATGCTTCAGCAAAGGGTTAGGATGTGTTCTCATGCAACGTGGGAAAGTCATAGCTTATGCCTCATGACAACTTAAAGAGTATGAGAGGAATTATCCTACTCATGATCTAGAGTTAGCGGCCCGCATCGTTTCTTAAAAATATGGAGGCACTATCTATATGGGGAGAAAATGGAGATATATTCGGACCATAAAAGCCTTAAATATTTCTTCACTCAAAAAGAACTCAACATGCGGCGGACGTTGGCTCGAACTATTGAAAGACTACGACCACACTATTCAATACCATCCCGGTAAAGTTTAACGTGGTAGGTAGCGCATCGAGTAGAAGATCATATCTTGAACGAAAAGTGCGATGATGTCAAGTATACGACAGAGCCAACTTTAATAGAAAAAGTTAAGGTTGCTCGAGCCACCGAATCTTGAAATGATGCGTATGAAGAAGAAAGTACAAGAAGGAGCTATTCCTAAGCGAGAATTGATGAAGAAGGAATACTTGAGTCCACTCTGAGACTTTGTGTTCCTAACAACTCGATTTGAAGTACAAGATTATGATGGAGGCACACAATACGCCATTTGCAATCCATCCTCGAAGTACTAAAATGTATCGTGATCTTCGACATACATTTTGGTGGAACAATATGAAGAGAGAGATTGCAAAGTTTATCCGGATGTGTTTAACTTGCCAACGTGTAAAGGCGGAGCATCTTGTACCTAAGGGTCCGTTGCAACCACTTGAGATTCCTTGAATGGAAGTGGAACACATTACTATGGATTTCGTTACGGGTCTTCCTACGGTTTCTCAAGGCATCAATGCTATTTGGGTTATTGTTGATAGATTAACCAAGTCTCGCTCATTTCTTGCCGATACGGAGACTTATTCCTTGAACGCCTTGCTAGTATGTGCGTGAATGAGATTGTGAGGTTGCATGGCATGCCTCAGATCCATAGTTTCGGATCGTGACCCAAGATTCACTTCAAGATTTTGGGTTAGCTTGCAAAAAGCTATGGGCACGGATTTGCGATTTAGTTAAGCATACCATCCCCAAACCAGACGGACAATCGAGAGGACTATTCAAACTCTTGAAGATCTATTAAGACTCGTGTCCTGACTTCAAAGGTAGTTGGGATAAGTATTTACCATTGGTGGAATTCTCCTACAACAACAGCTTATCGTGCAAGTATAGGTGTGGCTCCATTTGAAGCATTATATGGATGAAAATGTCGCTTCTCCAATATGTTGGGATGAGGTGGGTGAAGCAACATTGTTGGGACCCGAGTTAAATACGTATGACTCACCGAAAAGATCCAAATGATTCGACAACGTATACAAACGGCACAAGATCGACAAAAGAGTTATGCGGATCTTCATCGAAAGGACGTGGAATTTAATGTAGGGGATCATGTATTGTTGCGAGTTGCTCCATGGAAGGGAGTTACAAGATTTGGGAAGAGAGAAAGCTCAATCCACGATTTATTGGTCCATTTCAAATTCTTGACCGAGTAGGAAATGTAGCCTATAGACTTGCGTTACCTCCGAGTATGTCTAAATGTTCATAATGTGTTTCATATATCGTACTTTAAATATGTGAAAGACCCGAACCACGTTATTGAGTTAGAATCCGGACGAGATAGCCAAAGACTTAACGTATGAGGAGGTACTGTCAAGATCTTGGATAGGAAGGAGCATGTCCTACGCCAAGAAAGGTCATACCACAAGTTAAAGTTTTGTGGAGGAATCATGCTATAGAGGAAATGACACGAGTTGTTGAAACGGAAATGAAAGCGAGGTATCCTCACCTTTTCAAAACACCAGTATCGCACATCAATTTCGAGGACGAAATTTCATAAGGAGGGAGGTTGTAAGACCCAAAATTTTTAAATAAAAAGGAATTTCCTTTATTTATTATTTTGAAATAGTAAGGGTTGATTTGATTAATGTGGATAGTTAAGGGTTAAATACGTAAATATTTCAAAATAAGCAAGTGGTTATAAAATATTCATTATCGCTTGGGAATATTCGTTTGGTCGTGGAATATTCGTGCTTGCTTCAGGAATATTCGTATTTGCGACGCTAAATGGCTGTGTGGGCCCCATAACTGAAAGTGATTGGATGAAGAAAACGACAAATATAAGTTGTTTTTAAATAATCTACGTAGTTATTACGCTTAATCTTGTTGAATACCCTTGGTTTAAACACACAATAATACATTGTTGAACAAGAAGATACCAGATTGCACCAATTATTGATTCTTACGTGAAGAAGGCACTTTACTCAATAATGGTTACGATAATTAACTGCTCAAAGATTTTATTGAGTTAATAATTGTCATTGCGTTGATATTTTATATTCATTGTTGTTTCAATAATTGTCATTACACGTATTTTTCATTATCGAAGCAATAATTCATATTATCCTAATAATATTATTAGATAACATTATTGGCAATGTCTAGAAAGTTCTACATCTAAGGAGAGGTTTGGTCATCTAATTGCGGCGTCGATGAAGAAATTCTTATTGAAAGCCCTCTTTCCTCGAAACCGCACTTGTCAATATTGTGATTACGTAATATTATTTGTGAATAATTAATTATTGATTTATATGATGAGGAAAATATTGATTTTATGTGGATATAGATGGAGAAAATTTTTAAAATGACAATTGTTGAAAATTAATATTTTATCTTTTTCGATAAAATAATTCATTTAAATATATTATTTTAATAATATATTAACTTGTGATATTTTTACAATGAATGTGGGATATATGAGTATATGAGGAGGAAGAGTATTTTGTGGCATTAAATGTTTAACACATGTTTTGTGTGTTGGTGGACACAATTATTGATCAAATTTGATTATAAATTGTAAAATCACCCGTTTGTGGATTTCCGGTCAATTTCTATTTGGAATTTGGAAAAACTTTCTTCTGCAAGTTGTTGTAGAATTGAATTTCCTATAAAAACTTGCGAGATTCAAATTTTATGATGAAAGGGCTATTTATTATGAATTATTGAAGTTCCGAAGTTCCGAAATAATTAATTTTTGGGAGTTTTAGTTAATTATTTTGAGAAAAACGTTTTTTCCAACTAAGTTGGCCTCACATGTGATTCAAATGGGCTGAGATCAGTTGTCTAAGGTGGGCTAAAGAAAATGTGAAAAATATATTAATATTATATTCAATTTTCGCTTTGGTGTTCTAAGCATTTTCCATATAAATAGGGTGCTTAGGTTAGAATTGAAAAACACACGTAAACCGAAGTTTCTCTCTATTTCTCTCTCGATATATTGAGCATATTCTTGTGAGTATACTTTGAGTATTGTTAGATTCGTGCAAGTTCCTTCAAAGACTATACCCTTGTATTCCATTTAGAAGTATTAATCTTTCGAGGTAAGGGATATTTTTTTTTTGTAATGATATTATTTCTTCAATATCATTATCTTTGAAATGTTGATCTGAAGTTTTTATCAAATTTGGAACTTTTTCATGTCGGGGTTACTTATTCACGAGTTACTATTCACGAGTACTATTCATGAAGCGTGAAGATGTTTTTGTGGAATTTCTATCTTTTGGTGTTGAGACTTATTCACATATCTGGCCTTATTCACGTATACTGAGACTATTCACGATATCGACACTATTCAATCAAAAAATAAAATTTCTTCTTTTTGTACAAAATATCTATTCGGATACTAGCTCGATTGTATCCATGTTTTTGATCATTCTTGAATTTTACACCACTATGATTATTTTTGAGGTATTTTTGGGCGTGGATAAAACCAAGTACGAATCCTTAATCCTTAATCCTTGTCATTTTGTTTCACCGGATTCGTTTCTTTAAAAATATTTTCATCATCCTCGGTCTTAAATGATGATATTATGGAATATCTTTGGCACCAGAGTGCAAAGATGAATGATTTCTTAAGAATATCATTGGCACCTGTAGTCAAAGAAAAGATGAATGATTTCAAGAATATCTTTGGCACAAAGTGCAAAGATGAACATGTGTTTAAATGAACATGACCAATCGATGAATATCTTTGGCCTGTAGTGCAAAGATGAATGTTTGATTCCGATGTATATTGATTGATGTTACAGGATAAAAGATAGACGATGAACTTTTAAATTATACATAGAAGATAGTAGTTTGCATTCTCTACTTAACTCTTCTAATGAATTATTATTTCATTATGCGTATTGATTTAAAATTTGTTGTCTATTGTATTCTATTAGATTTTTTCTGTTGAAGACTAACGATAATTTGTTGTATATTATCTTAGTCATAATATTCTTCTTGAGCTAGTTGAGCTCACCCTTTTCCTTTTTGTTCCATTTTTCTCGGGAGGCGAGAATATAAGCGAGTATGCAGTCGGGGTATGGAATGAAGGTTTTAGAAAGGATTGCTTAGTAGTCCTCACCATTTTTGTAAAATAATGTATCAATAAAGGTGATGAGGATTTATTTGAGTATAGATATTGTCTGAAGATAATATTTGTATTCAAACTCACGATTTTACTTGTTGTAATAATAAAGTTGTAGTTGTTTACATGCATGTATATTGACAACTCGTAATAGGTGATGTATACCTATTTTGGGGGCGTCACAATGGAGTTCTTTTTATTATATTTAATTGAATATTAAGTTTAATAAAAAGTGTCTTAAATACTGGTTGGTATTGGAAGTAGATTAAGCTATTAGAGGTTAAGTGTGACGCCCCCAAAACAGGTATACATCACCCATCTTGGGTCGCCAGATACATGGTACATAAATCAAATACAAACTTAATTATACAACTGTCGGGTAATATACGACAAAACATAGCTGAGAGTTTAAACAATAGCCTTCTAGACAATATCCACACTCAATGGAATCCTCATTATAATTATTATCACACTATTTCACAGAATAGTGAGGACTACTAAAGCCACTTATCCTGGACCATTACTCCGTTCCCCGACTAGTCCCGGCTACGTTCTCATTTCGTGAAGAGAACAATGAAAGAAAGGGCGAGCTCAACTAGCCCAGTAAGAAATATTATGACTAAGATAATACAAAATAAATTATCCTTAGCCTTCAACAGTATAGCAACTGATAGAATATAATAGACAACCAGTTTTAGATCAACAACTGCAGCGGAATAAGAAATCTATTAGAAGAGCCAAGTAGAGCATGATATCTACTATCTTCTATGATTTAAAAAGTTTTTCATCAATTTTATCTCTGTAATACTCAATAACAGTTCTTTGTTATACCCAAGACAAAAAGAACTATCATCAACTGTCTTCACCTAAACCACCAAAGATTATATTTAAATCCACAATTCATATTTATAATCATGTAAATCAACAGTTTCTCCTTGCCACAAAGGCTTAATAGACCGTTTACTCAATATCCTTAACCCAAAGGCTAAAGATATTCAAATGTAATAACAATGATCATACCAATCAGTTGTCTACCTTTGCACTACGGGCCAAAGATATTCAACTATAAAACCAATGGTCATGATTATACCAATCAATTGTCTGTCAGTGCACTACGGCCAAAGACATTCAACTGTTAACTAATGGTCATGATCCTGCCAATCACATCATCGAATTATCCATGCACTACGGGCCAAGGATATTCGTTATTATCACCAGTGGTTATGATCATGTCATACACTTGTCCATCTTTGCACGTAAGCCAAAGATATACAACTATAAAACCAATAATTAACAGTCCATCTTTGCACGTAAGCCAAAAATATACAACTGTAAAACTAATAATCAACAGCCAATCTATGCACGTAAGCCAAAGATATACAACTGTAAAACCAATAATCAACAGTCCATCTATGCACGTAAGCCAAAGATGACTTTTATCACAATATAAGCATAAGGATGATGACAATGATATAAACATTAATCAAACGAAATCAAGGATAAATATTAAAGACTTTAAATTTATCCAGAGTTTAAAAATATCCAAATTGTCAATATGATACTGCTTTGTGGAGTAAAATTCAAGAATAATATTCACGTAACAAAAATAATTTGGATAGAAAAGAAATATAATTTTTGGGTAAATAGTACCCCGTGAATAGTAACTCGTGAATAGTAACTCATGAATAGTAACTCGTGAATAGTAACTCATGAATAGTAACTCGTAAATAGTACTCCATATTCATACATAGTACCGTATACATAAATAATGTCATATATGCAAATAGTGCCATATACATGAATAGTGTCGTATACGTGAATAGTAACCCCGGCACAAAAAGATAAAATTTCACAATAAAATCCATGTCAATATTTATAACACCTTAATTCAAATGTTATAAATCACTTAATAATCTCATAATCTAATATTATTAGTATTACCACAATATTTTAATCATTTCTTAAACTTATAAATAATTTATTTTAATTGTTTACACTTTACTAATTAATGCATTTAATCATTTAAAATGTCATACTCATAAGATTTTATCACCAATGATCAAATCCTCATCCAAAATCAGCGTATACCTTATATAGGATTTTCAAACCATAAAATCCTATTTACCAATTTTTAACTTCACATAACATATTTAATTCATATGTTCAGTAATTAAACTATTTTCATGAAAAATAACAAATCGAGTACCAAAAAGTTTTCTTTTTCTCGATTTAGCGAAATATAGTCCTATATTGAACATATATTTTTCTCGAAATTTTAAAATTCATTTACTATTTTTTATATATGGCCAAAATCTATTTAATATTTAGACATTTATCATAAAACTGTATTTACTTTTGTCCAAAATTTCAAATTTACAGGTATACTCTCGTGATATACATGTACTCCTAATAAAAATTTCACCAATTTTGGAGTTAACCACAAAAAGTTATAAGGGTTTACTTTTAAAATAGTCTTTTCCCATAAAATTCATAACTCCTAATCTATACATCCAAAAATTGCCATTTTTTGGACACAATCTAGAAAAGTCATCAAATTATCATTTCAAATTTTTCCAGGATTTTGAGGGTCGAAAAAAATTATGAAACTGCCCCTGGCAGAAACCCCTTACTTACAACGGTTAAACGAAAATAATATTCCTTACGAATATTGAACGAAAATAATATTCCTTACGAATATTAAACGAATATAATGAATATTGAACGATAATAATATTCATACAAATACGAAAAATAATATCTCTTCAGAATATAAAAAAATAATAACCTTTACCTCAGAAGAAGACTATATACTAGAGTAGTGAAGTAGCAGACTTCGCTTCTTTTTTCTCTCTATAGCTTCTCTCTCTATAGATTATATTTCTATAATTGCTCTTGTGAGACTTAGTGAATTGGTGAAAAATAATGAAGGAATGAACTTCTATTTATAGAAAAATATAGTTTTGATAATTGTACGTTTTGGGGCTCAAAATATTACAGTATAATACCCTCAGCTTTTCTTTCATTTTTAATTTAGTCATGCAAGTATTATCAAACTTGCACCACCTCTCCTAATAGTAAATCATGTGAATCAATAGTAAATCATGTGACTAAATAGTTCTAAACATGTGAAAAAATTAATTATAGTATAGTACCTTCAACTATACCTCCATTTTTAACTTAGTCATGCAAGTATTATCAAACTTGCACCAACTCCCCTAATAGTAAATCATGTGAATCAATAGTACACACATGTAAACACATAGTTATAAGCATGTGAATTAATAGCAATTAATTGCTCATTTATTCAGCGAATTACCCGATTGGTCAATATAACCTTCAGACATCAATTATTATCGAAATAAATATCGATTTGCACTAACACTAATAATCCCAACACAATGGAACTATCAATTTCATCTTTAATCAACACGAACTTATTCATCATTAATATTATAACGCATAATATTTAACAACTAGGTCGTTCCTAGGAAAGAGGGGGCTTTCCGATAAGGATTTCTCCTTATTGGCGCACAATTAGATTATCTAACCTCTCCTTGACAGAACTTCTAGACATTGTTAATATTGAAAATAATAATATGAATAACTTTGTCGTCTCAATTATTGATTTAATAATATAACATATTATGCAGATGATACTGTGACAATAATTGAATCAATAATATGAGAGATATGATGCAACAATTACTGTAGCAATAATTGAGTATAACTGAGTGACTTTCTTATGTAAGCATCAATAATTAATACCGTGTGCTACTATGAAACCAAACGTATGACTGTACTTTTATCACCGATTATTTTATGAAAACTTTCTTACTTTGAAAAATTTTCAAATATCACCCTTAACTTTAACCTTTTATCAATTTAACTATTTACTAAAATAGAAAAAATTGAATACTTTTATTTCATAAAATTCGGGATCTCACATTAAGGGTAGAACCACGTAAATATCCTCGTGTTTGTGGTCTGTTAATTCTCACTAGTACAAAGTAGTAAATAGACAACACTTAAACCACAATATTTTTATAAAAAATATTGTGGTATTTTTTTCCACAATGTTTTTAAACAAAATGTTGTAGATATATATATGAAAAAACGTTATCTATTTAAAAGAGTATTTTTTTAATTTTAACTAGATAACGTTTTTTTTTAAAAATGTTGTCTATGTTAAAAAACACAGAGGTTAAAAACTTGAAATTAAAACTGTGTTTGAAAAAAGGAGAGCGAGGCTGTCTAGCTTGGGTTTCGTTGCAGTCTCATTTGGCTGGCATTTGGCCATTTGGGGAGGACAAAAAGCTCACATTCAAGCTTCCAAACCCTATAATCGATTTTCTACATCTCAATAACACCGATTATAGGTTCTCTCTCTCTCTTATTGGTGATTGATTGAGTTTCTCCTCATTAATAAATTATGTCCTCACCGAGTACTGATTTACTTATTTGGCTCTTCATATATATTCCCCCTGTCTTCACCCTTGAAGAACGCTCCGATTTCTCTCCAAAATCTGGTATTCCGGACTATCCAATTTCTCCTAATGTAAAGTCTGACCCTAGAACCCCGTTTCAGGGTTCGAGGAAACTAATTAGATGTGTGCAACCGAGAGAAATCGAAACTAGCTCACCTCCGTAAGGTATGGTAATTAGCTTGTGTTTTCTCTCATTGTTCTAATTTGAGTTTTGATCTCCTTCAATATTGCAACTTTTGCAAACTAGGTACGCGTGTGTCCTATTTTTTTGGTTTTATGAGATGTGATTTAGTGTCTCTTGTACCAATGACATTGGTTCGTCTATTATGATCATGAGTTAATATGCAAGACAAATTTTCATATGAGGATTTGTCTCCTTCAATATTGCAACTTTTGATTATGATCATTAGTAGCAGTAAAATGGTAACTGATAGTGCTTAAGGTATGTAAGACCCCAACTTATTATTAATAAAATTTAATTTTCTCTATTTATTATTTTGAAATAGTAAGGGTTGATTTGATTAATGTGGATAGTTATGGGTAAAATACGCAAATATTTCAAAAATAAGCAAGTGGTTATAAAATATTCATTGTTGTTTTGAAATATTCGTTTGGTCGTGGAATATTAAGATCTTTGTCGGGGAATATTAAATTTACCCAGCCGCAGTGACCATGAGTGGGCCCCATAACTGAAAGCGATTAGATGAAGAAAACGCGACAAATATAAGTTGTTTAAAAATAATAGCGGCGTAGTTATTCACAGTTAATCTTGTTAAAATACTCGGTGGTTAAAACACGAGAGCACACCGGTATTGCACCAATTATTGATTCTTACGTGAGAGGCACTACTCAATAATGGTTACGATAATTCTTTATGCTCAAAGATTTTTATTGATTTAATAATTGTTTGCGTTGATATTTTATATTCTTTGTTGTTTCAATAATTGTCATTACACAAGATTTTTTTATTATCGAAGCAATAATTCATATTATCTGAATAATATTATTAGATAACATTATTAGCAATGTCTAGAAAGTTACATCTAAGGAGAGGTTTGGTCACCTAATTGCGGCAAAGAAGAGAGAAATTCTTATTGAAAGCCCTCTTTCTGAGGACTGCACAGTTGTCGATATTGTGATTACAGTAATATTATTTGTGAATAAATAATTATTGATTCATATGATGAGGAAAATATTGATTTTATGTGGATATAGATGGAGAAAATTTTTAATGTGACAATTGTTGAAAATTAAAATTTTATCTTTTACGATAAAATAATTCATTTAAATATATTATTATATTTTAATAATATAATAATGGTGATATTTTTACAACGAATGTGGGATATATGAGTATACGAGGAGGAAGAGTATTTTTGTTGCAATAAATGTTTAAAACATGTTAAACATGTCTCTGCGGACCCCATTTATTGATTTGAAATTTGATTATAAACTTGTAAAATCTCCCGTTTGTGGATTTTGGTCAATTTCTGTTTGGAATTTGGAAAAACTTTCTTCTGCAAAGTTGTAGAGAATTGAATTTCCTATAAAAACTTGCGAGACTCGAATTTTCTGATAGAAGGGCTATTTATTATGAATTATTGAAGTTCCGAAGCTCCGAAATAATTGATTTTTGGAAGTTTAAAATATTTTAAATTGGAAAAATGTTTTTATTACTTTTTCTAGAAAGTGAGCATGTGGGAAATGCTAGGAGCTGAATTCTAAGAGGCGTAGAAAATTTTATTATAAATAATAATATTATATTAAATTTTCTGCTTTGGTGTTCTAATCATTTTCCTATAAATAGGGTGCTTAGGTTAGAATTAAAAATCACACCAGAAATTGAAGTTTTCTCTCTCTATATTATCGAGTGTATTCTTGTGAGTATTTTGAGTATACTTTGAGTATTGCTATACGGTACAAGTTCAAGTTATAGTTAATATTTGGTGTTTCAACTAGAAGTACTGTCTTTGTGAGGTAAGGGTTATTTTTTTTTTTCGTAATGATATTATTTCTTCAATATCATTATGCTGAAATATTGATCTGAAGTTTTTATCAAATTTGGAACTTTTGGTGTCGGAGTTACTATTCACGTATACGACACTATTCACGTATACGACACTATTTAAGAATATGGCACTATTCATAGAAAAATGAAAATTTTCACTTTTCGTCTAAAATATCTATTCTGGATACTAGCTTTGATTGTATCCATGTTTTGATCATTCTTGAATTTTACACCACTATGATTATTTTTGAGGTATTTAAGGACGTGGATAAAACAAAGTACGAATCCTTAATCCTTAATCCTTGTCATTTTGTTTCACTGGATTCATTTCTTTAAAAATATTTTTCATCATCCTCAGTCTTAAATGATGATATTATGGAATATCTTTGGCTCAGAGTGCAAAGATGAATGATTTCGATGAATATCTTTGGTAGTAGTCACCGAGATGAAAGTGTTTTTAGATGAACATGACCAATCGATGAATATCTTTGGCCTCAGAGTGCAAAGATGAATATTTGATTCCAGATATATATTGATTGATGTTACAGGGATAAAAGATAGACGATGAACTTTAAAATTCATACATAGAAGATAGTAGTTGCATTCTCTACTTAACTCTTCTAATGAATTATTATTTCGTCTGCGAATATTGATTTAAAACTTGTTGTCTATTGTATTCTATTAGATTTTTTTCTGTTGAAGACTAATGATAATTTGTTGTATATTATCTTAGTCATAATATTCTTCTACCGGGGCTAGTTGAGCTCACCGCTTTTCCTTTTTGTTCCATTTTTCTTCTCAGGAGGCGAGAATATAGCGAGTACGAGTCGGGGTATGGAATGAAGGTTCTAGAGAGTTGTTTAGTAGTCCTCACCATTTTTGTAAAATAATGTATCAATAAATGTGATGAGGATTTATTTGAGTATAGATATTGTCTAGAAGATAATATTTGTAATCAAACTCACAGCTTTCTTGTTGTAATAATAAAGTTGTAGTTGTTTACGTACCATGTATTGACAACTCAAAATGGGTGATGTAAACCTATTTTGGGGTGGTGTCACGCTTTTATCGAGCTTAGGATATGATCTGGCAAGGAGATCGGGAAATAGAACTAGGAGGGAGAGACGAGTAAATCCTTCGCTAGTGTGTCCTACCTAAGCTTATTTGTTAGTTAATGCAGTATATAGGGATATTATGTGATATATTGATTTCCTTAATTAACCCTTGTTTTATGACAAAGATTTGAGAATGTCGATGAGAATATTAACAAAGGGAAATGAGACCGTGGAGAGCGCTCAGACTCACCAACGAGGAGAGCGTCTGCAACAGTCGGCAATGTTCCTCCTGTGAACAACACTCTTGAGTAGATGATGAACGAGGGATGTTTAGAATCTTTTTGCGATTCATGCAAAATCGAGACGAGGAGACTCGTGTTCAAAATACAGAGAGAAATGATAGCAATTCACGGGTTGTCACAAACAAGTAGTTCAAAGAGTTGGGACCACCGGAATTTAAGGGAAAGCCAGATCCGATCATGGCGTAAACATGGGTCAAGCAAATTACCAAGATATTCGATGTCTTGGGATGCACGGAGGAACCGAAAGTTCCATTCACC
This sequence comes from Panax quinquefolius, assembly GCA_020205615.1. Taxonomy (NCBI): domain Eukaryota; kingdom Viridiplantae; phylum Streptophyta; class Magnoliopsida; order Apiales; family Araliaceae; genus Panax; species Panax quinquefolius. The sequence continues at coordinate 144,509,438 of CM035161.1, read as the reverse complement.
ACCTTTATGTTTCGTGGCGAGGCGATCATCGGTGGAGTCAGTGAAACGTACCCCATCCACCACACTTCGGCGTGATCTTGGGGGAGACGTTTGAGAACTATTTAATGACAAATACTTTCACGAAAGTGTTCGTCGTATGAAGGAAGTGGAGTTCATCGATTAGAGCAAAACAACATGACGGTGTCTCGACGAGGCAAAGTTTGCAGAGTTATCCAGTGTTTGCACCTCATTTGGTGGAGAATGAGGAACGATGACGCGGATGTTTCTTAGAGGTTTAAAACCCGATATCGTCAAGATCTCATTTCTCATAAATTTTCTCTATTCGGATGTTGTAAAGGGGCTCAATTATTAGAGCGAGATAACGAGTACACGGTCAACCGAGGGACCACAACCAGGATCATCTACCGGAGATGGCGGTCAACAAAACAACAATAATCACGGAGAAAGAAAAAGACGGACAAAAATGGTAACCACTCGTGGTAAATCATGGCCATGAAAATAGAAGAAATGAGTCGGGAGGAGATTTTAAAAGAGGAGATTTAACAACGACCATGTGAAGACGATGCGGTCTTGCGTAAAGAATCGGTTCTAAGGGAGGAGAACGACCACCCATCATATATCTTATAAATGCGGGAAAGAGGGACATATCGACCAAACCGCCCACAATAGTTCAAGGTATGCTATAATTGTGGAAAGGAAGGACATATCGCTCGAGATTGTACGCAGTAGCAAAACCAAGTTCAATGAGGGACGGTGACTCAAAAGATCGTCCCGAAAAGTGAAAGTCAACGGTTCTCGGAAGAGCGTTTGTTGTGGTACCGGTCATAATACGAGGAACCCAAACGAGGTGATCACGGGTAAGCTATTTATAAATTTTTATGAAGTTTATACCTTACTTGATACCTAAGCTATCCATTCATTTATCTCTCCGCTTGTGCTCAACGTTTAAACTTGACTCAGGAGAAATTAGACTTTGACCTATCTGTGGAAACTCCGTTAGGAGAAACTTTCATCACATCCACTGCTTATAAATCTTGTTTGATTCAAGTTGGCATCATCACCTTACCCATTGACCTTATCTCTTTAAAGATACTTGCTTTTGATGTGATTTTAGGGATTGATTGGTTAACTACTCATCATGCCAAAATTGATTATTTTCGTAAGGTTGTTAGTTTTCATATTCCTAACCAACCTGTTGTTATGCAATTCAAGCAACTAAACCATTAAAATCAATCACCGTCATATCTAATCATAAAGCTATTCGCTTATTAAAAAACGGATGTCAAGCTTTCTTAGCCCATGTTATGGATTTGAATAAAGACACGTCAAATTTGAATAATATTCTGTTGTTATTGACTTTCTGACGTATTTCCGAAGAACTTCCTGGCCTACCCCCGTAACGTGAAGTTGAATTCTTTATTGATCTTGAACTGGTACAAAGCCCATTTCTAAAACCCCATATCGAATGGCTCTATTGAACTTCAGGAGTTAAAGGTCCAACTACGAGAATTGTTGGACATCGGTTTCATTCTGGCCCTAAGTACATCTCCTTGGGGTGCTCTGTTTTATTCGTAAAGAAGAAAGAGCGGGGTATGCGACTTTGTATTGACTATCGGAATTGAACCATGTCACCATCAAGAATAGGTATCCTCTACCTCGTATTGATGACTTGTTTGACCAATTCTAAGGGGCACAATTCTTTTAAAAATCGATCTTAGCTTACGGATATCATCAATTTGAAGATTAGAATCGAGGATATTCCAAAGACGCCTTGAACTTCGGTATGGGCATTATGAATTCTTAGTCATGTCTTTCGGATGACTAATGCTCCTCGCGGCTTTTCATGGATATGATGAACCGAGTATTCAAGGAATATTTGGATCGGTTTGTTGTTGTCTTTATTGATGACATCCTTATATATTCCAAAAGTCGTGAAGATCATGAAGCACCATTTGAAGTTTGGTACTCCAAAGGCTTCGTGAAAACAAACTATATGCCAAATTATTGAAATGCGAGTTTTGGCTTGAGGAAGTAGCATTCCTTGGGCACGTGGTGTCGAAACATGGAGTATCTGTTAATCCGTGAAGATTGAAGCAATACAAAGTTGGGAGCAACCAAGTCGGTGGATCAAGTCACGTAGTTTTTGGGCTTAATGGTTATTATCGGAGATTCGTGGAAGGGTTTTCTCGAATCGCTACTCCATTAACCCAGCTAACTCGGAAGGATACAAAATTCGTTTGGAGCGAAGAATGAGAGAAGAGTTTCCAAGAGCTCAAGAGGAGACTCATTTCGGCACTGCTACAACAATACCATCCGGTTCGGATGGATTTTTATCTACGCCGATGCTTCAAGCAAAGGGTTAGGATGTGTTCTCATGCAACGTGGGAAAGTCATAGCCTATGCCTCGTGACAACTTAAAGAGTATGAGAGGAATTATCCTACTCATGATCTAGAGTTAGCGTGATCGTTCATGCGCTAAAGATATGGAGGCACTATCTATATGGGGAGAAAGTGGAGATATATTCGCACCATAAAAGCCTTAAATATTTTATTCACTCAAAAGAACTCAACATCGGCAATGACGTTGGCTCGAGCTATTGAAAGACTACGACCACACTATTCAATACCATTCGAAAAAGCGAGCGTGGTAGCCGACGCGTTGAGTAGAAGATCATATCGCGAGGAACGAAAAGTGCGATGATGTCAAGTATATGCATAGAGCCAACTTTAATAGAAAAAGTTAAGGTTGCTCAAGCTACCGGCCCGAGTGATGCGTATGAAGAAGAAAGTACAAGAAGGAGCTATTCCTAAGCGAGAATTGATGAAGAAGGAATACTTGAGTCCACTCTGAACTTTGTGTTCCTAACGACTCGATTTGAAGTACAAGATTATGATGGAGGCACATAGTACACCATTTGCAATCCATCCTCGAAGTATTAAAATGTATCGTGATCTTCTACATACATTTTGGTGGAACAATATAAAGAGAGAGATTGCAAAGTTTATCTCAATGTGTTTAACTTGTCAACGTGTAAAGGCGAGAGCATCTAGTACCTAAGGGTCCGTTGCAACCACTTGAGATTCTCGAAATGGAAGTGGGAACACATTACCATGGATTTCATTCACGGGTCTTCCTACGGTTTCTCAAGGCATCAATGCTATTTGGGTTATTGTTGATAGATTAACCAAGTCTCGCTCATTTCTTGCCGATACGGAGACTTATTCCTTGAAATTCTTGCTAGTATGTACGCCGAATGAGATTGTGAGGTTGCATGGCATGCCCAGATCCATAGTTTTGGATCGTGACCCAAGATTCACTTCAAGATTTTGGGTTAGCTTGCAAAAAGCTATGGGCGCGGATTTGCGATTTAGTTCGCATACCATCCTCAAACCGGACGGACAATCGAGAGAGGACTATTCAAACTCTTGAAGATCTATTAAGACTCGTGTCCTAGACTTCAAGGGCAATTGGGATAAGTATTTACCATTGGTGGAATTCTCCTACAACAACAGCTTATCGAGCAAGTATAGGTGTGGCTCCATTTGAAGCATTATATGGACGAAAGTGTCGCTTCTCCAATATGTTGGGATGAGGTGGGTGAAGCAACATTGTTGGGACCCGAGTTAATGACGTATGACTACCGAAAAGATCCAAATGATTCGACAACGTATACAAATGGCACAAGATCGACAAAAGAGTTATGCGGATCTTCATCGAAAGGACGTGGAATTTAGTATAGGGGATCATGTGTTGTTGCGAGTTGCTCCATGGAAGAGAGTTACAAGATTTGGGAAGAGAGGAAAGCTCAATCCACGATTTATTGGTCCATTTCAAATTCTTGACCGAGTAGGAAATGTAGCCTATAGACTCGCGTTACCTCCAGTATGTCTCGTGTTCATAATGTGTTTCATATATCGTATTAGTAAATATGTGAAAGACCCGAATCACGCGTATAGAGTTAGAACCGGATGAGATAGCCAAGACTTAACGTATGAGGAAGTACTGTCAAGATCTTGGATAGGAAGGAGCATGTCCTACGCGCAAAGGTCATACCACAAGTTAAAGTTTTGTGGAGGAATCATGCTATAGAGGAAATGACCTGGGAATTGGAAACGAAAATGAAAGCGAGGTATCCTCACCTTTTCGAAACACCAGTACGTTACGTCAATTTCGAGGATGAAATTTCATAAGGAGGGGAGGTTGTAAGACCTCAACTTATTATTAATGAAATTTAATTTTCTCTATTTATTATTTTGAAATAGTAAGGGTTGATTTGATTAATGTGGATAGTTATGGATAAAATACGCAAATATTTCAAAATAAGCAAGTGGTTATAAAATATTCATTGTTGTCGGAAATATTCATTTGGTCGTGGAATATTAAATCTTTGTCGGGAATATTCGTATGCGACAGCAAAGACCATGTGTGGGCCCCATAACGAAAGCGATTGGATGAAGAAAACGACAAATATAAGTTGTTTAAAAATAATCTGCAGTAGTTATTACCGTTAATCTTTGTTAAAATACTCGGTGGTTAAAACACAAGAAGATACATGGTATTGCACCAATTATTGATTCTTACGTAAGAAGGCACTACTCAATAATGGTTACGAGAATTACCGCTCAATATTTTATTGATTTAATAATTGCTTTGCGTTGATATTTTATATTCTTTGTTGTTTCAATAATTGTTATTACACAAGATTTTTCATTATCGAAGCAATAATTTATATTATCCTGAATAATATTATTAGATAACATTATTGGCAATGTCTAGAAAGTTCTCGTCTAAGGAGAGGTTTGGTCACCTAATTATGCGCCAAAGAAGAGAGAAATTCTTATTGAAAGCCCCTCTTTCTGAACCGCACAGTTGTCAATATTGTGATTACAGTAATATTATTTGTGAATAAATAATTATTGATTCATATGATGAGGAAAATATTGATTTTATATGGATATAGATGGAGAAAATTTTTAATGTGACAATTGTTAAAAATTGACATTTTATCTTTTTCTGATAAAATAATTCATTTAAATATATTATTATATTTTAATAATATAATAATGGTGATATTTTTACAACAAATGTGGGATATATGAGTATACGAGGAGGAAGAGTATTTTTGTTGCAATAAATGTTTAAAACATGTTAAACATGTCGGTGGACCCCATTTATTGACTGAAATTTGATTATAGCGTGTAAAATCTCCCGTTTGTGGATTTCGGTCAATTTCTGTTTGGAATTTGGAAAAACTTTCTTCTGCAAAGTTGTAGAGAATTGAATTTCCTATAAAAACTCGCGAGATTCGAATTTTCTGATTGAAGGGATATTTATTATGAATTATTGAAGTTCCGAAGCTCTGAAATAATTGATTTTTGGAAGTTTAAAATATTTTAAATTGGAAAAACGTTTTTATTACTTTTTCTAGAAGGTGAGCATGTGGAAAATTCTAGGAGCTGAATTCTAAGAGGCGTAGGAAATTTTATTATAAATAATAATATTATATTAAATTTTTACTGCTTTGGTGTTCTAAGCATTTTCCTATAAATAGGGTCTTAGGTTAGAATTGAAAATCACACCGAAAATTGAAGTTTTCTCTCTATATTATCGAGCGTATTCTTGTGAGTATTTTGAGTATACTTTGAGTATTGCTATACTGGTACAAGTTCAAGTTATAGTTAATATCCGTGTTTCAACTAAATCTTGTCTTTGTGAGGTAAGGGATATTATTTTTTTTTTCGTAATGATATTATTTCTTCAATATCATTATCTTTGAAATATTGATCTGAAGTTTTTATCAAATTTGGAACATTTGGTGTCTGAGTTACTATTCACGTGATACTGCCTTATTCACGATATCGACACTATTTACTGAATCGACTATTCATAGAAAAATGAAAATTTTCCTTTTTCGTCTAAAATATCTATTCGGATACTAGCTTTGATTGTATCCATGTTTTGATCATTCTTGAATTTTACACCACTATAATTATTTTTGAGGTATTTTTTTTGACACAAAGTACGAATCCTTAATCCTTAATCCTTGTCATTTTTTGTTTCAATTTGGATTCATTTCTTTAAAAATATTTTCATCATCCTCGGTCTTAAATGATGATATTATAGAATATCTTTGGCACAGTAGTGCAAAGATGAATGATTTCGATGAATATCTTTGGTCAGTAGTGCAAAGATGAACAGTGTTTAGATGAACATGACCAATCGATGAATATCTTTGGCACGAAGTGCAAAGATGAATATTTGATTCCGGATATATATTGATTGATGTTACTGAGGATAAAAGATAGATTTATGAACTTTAAAATTCATACATAGAAGATAGTAGTTGCATTCTCTACTTAACTCTTCTAATGAATTATTATTTCACTGCGAATATTGATTTAAAACTTGTTGTCTATTGTATTCTATTAGATTTTTTTCCGTTGAAGACTAATGATAATTTGTTGTATATTATCTTAGTCATAATATTCTTTATCGGGCTAGTTGAGCTCACCCTTTTCCTTTTTGTTCCATTTTTCTTCTCGGAGACGAGAATATAAGCGAGTATCGAGTGGGTATGGAATGAAGGTTCTAGAGAGAGTTGTTTAGTAGTCCTCTCCATTTTGTAAAATAATGTATCAATAAATGTGATGAGGATTTATTTGAGTATAGATATTGTCTAGAAGATAATATTTGTATTCATACTCACAGTTTTACTGTTGTAATAATAAAGTTGTAGTTGTTTCTGTACCATGTATTGACAACTCAAAATGGGTGATGTAAACCTATTTTGGGGGCGTCACAAGGTATATATTAGTTGTACTAGTTTTAACTTTTATGGGTTTTCCAAGATGAAGTTTTTAGCTTCTCATTACTAGTTAAGTGGTAGATAATGACGAGTAAGCATTTGTAAGATGACTCAAGTTTATGATGGCCTATGTGAAATTTATGAAGATTGTATAATATACAGGAGTTTGCAGCTGGTTCCTTTTATGGTTGTTCCCCTTCATGTAGTTGTTGCTATTAAATCAAAAATCACTCTAGGATTTGAGTTTAGGACTTACTACTCGGTAAGTAATTGTTATTGAATCTTTCTATTGTCATGTATGTTTCGATTCAAATTGTCACGGTTGTAGATTTACCGAGATATTTGTCGATGTGTTTATTTGTGAGACCGGTAGTAATCTGCATGAGTTTGTGAGATCGGTAGTATTCTCATTAAATTTGGATGGTCATGTCTGCAGTCATGTACAAATCATGATTCTCGTGGTATAAGTTTGAAGTATAATCTTTCTCGACTCCTATGTGCAAGGATAACTTATTTGTGGACTCGATCGCTTGACCATTTATTAGATGAATGTGTTACTAAAGGTTAAAGATAAACACGAATCCGGTTAATACGCTGTGTCCACTTTTATCAAAGAATGAAAGGGAAGCAAAATGTTAGTGAGCTAGGAAGCAGAGAACCTATACAATTTTGGAGGGTGATGATGATGCCAATGATGTTGGAGGTTCCATTGGCAATACTAATGTTTCTGCAAATTTGAACTCCCAAAAGATGGATACTCGAAAGAAATGTTTTAGGAAGAAGACTGAATATCAAGACAATGAAGATGATGAAGCATAGTGCTTGTTTCTTATGGCATGACATGGTACTTTTGTTTTGACTAACTTCAATACTGCAGGTAGTTGCAACTAGGAAAGAAGAAAGATATGTTAAAAGACGGACTACTCAGGTAGTTCCCATTTTGCTATAATCTTATTAATGATCCTTAAATTTGAACTTGTAAAATTTTCTTTTCCTTATGGAGTAATTATTATTTTGCGTGGCAGGCTTGTGTATTCAAGAGACATCATAGAGCTGCAGCTAAAGCAACGGGACTGTGAAGTCCTTATAAGGAAAAAGGAAGCTTTGCCACAGCCACCGATTACAGCTCCAGTTCAGGAGGTTTAACATAAACCCATAACAAATTGACGAATAACATACAAGGTTAAGGCATTGACTTCCTCCAAATTACTTTTTAAGTGCTCGATGTTAATTAAGAACCTTGACTTTATGAAACATTGTTTTTGCCTTGAGATAGATAGTAATTTATGTTGATTTCTTCACTGGTGATTTGATTTACTACAAATTGTTGGCCATTACTTTGCTAAGTATTGTTGGCCATTCAGAGCATTAGTGTTGTTTGAATTTTAAATAGCAGGAGCCATATGAATGGTTTTTTGTTTTCATTGTTGAAGGATTTTACTAAAAGGTAAACAATGGCATGTTGTTTATGTTAAAAATAATAGGTCATGTTCTACACTTTAATTATATCTCTGAGATGCTTTCTTTTGCTAATTGCAACATCAAATCTTAAATTTGATGATAGTGAGATTCAAAAAAAGTACGAGGGAATTAAGTTTGAAGAAGTTCAAACTGAACTTGTTCAGCTCAAGGTAGTCACTCTCTCATAAAATGAATCAAATGATTTGAAGAAGATGGGGCAACGTATATTTGTGTTCATTATTGGTGGGGCGACTAGATTAGAGGTAAAATTTTCAAGATTTTTCTATTCCATTATAAGTTTTGCAGTAAGTTGTACTTGGCCCTTGGTCTATTGTTTCTTTTGTTGTTCTCAGCTACTGCAGTAATGGTTACTGCACTGTAGTTTTGTTGTTGCACTAGAAGTTCCTTTTCAAGGTTATCAAAGTGTTGAAGGATAACTCGTAATACTTAAGCACTTCAATGCTTATGGTATTCGTTAAGTTGTTAGCATGTTCTCTATTTTTTTTCTTTCAAATTACATAAAAAAGTAATTTGAACTCAAACTAACATAAATTGTTTGACCAAATATCTAAACAAATTGAACTCTCTAATATTTGTTCTCCTAGAATAGAAACAGGCACATTGATTCAAAGAAAAGAGAGCATATGAATATTCCATATCTACTTGCACATACATTCAAAATATATTAAGCGAGTCTTATGTTTAAACCTTGCCATATTCAGGTCATATTGTCATAATGTCTTTCTACAATATGCCGAACCTGTGATGCACTTAACAGGACTGAGGAGATGGGACAAGAGGAGATTATTACTAGGCATTCACGGTTCATCATACAAATTAGGCATTCACGGTGGTCCTCAGCCAAGCCACATTCAGAATGCAAATTAGGTAGCTGGCATTCACAATTAGTCCCTTACAAATAGATCACGCATGTGAATATATTACTTTCAACTAATCAGTCTCCTACCGTGTTCATCATATTAACAATCTTTTCTTGTATTTTCATTAAGACTGTCATTTTGGGATTATGTTACTACTCACTGCTTTCTATCTATAATGATACTCTAACCTAATGATTCTATTTCGAATTTTCCAGTCACTGCAACTCCTAAAGGAAGCTATATTTGACAAAGAATGTGAAATATGTATCCTTGCAAATACTAAATTAGTTGCAATTCACTCAAATGTTACTAGCTGATTGACTGTTATGCCTTAACTCTTACAAGTATTCTCACTTGAAATCTATGGCAATCTTATTGGCATGTTTGAGTTGAATAACCTGTAAGTATGGCATTATTAACCCTTGATACATTATTTTACCAGTTGTTATGTATGTTGACCTCATAATTTATCAGCTATCATTAGCTATTTCCTACTGTTGCATGGAATATAATAACTACATTATTTGTTATTCAGATTTTTACTTGTTGAATTGGATTATTTATTAAATTTGTTGTTATTGCTTGTGCAACGTGATGATAACAGAGCATTGAGGACGATCCGAATTCTTATGATGGCAATATAGTTGAGAGATCTAAACCCAAGAAAATCAAAGTTGGTTCCTAATTTATTTATCTTAGAATGTTTGTTATTTTTCCTTCTCATATCTTGTGGCATTTTATCGTCAACAAAATGCAAAAGCAACATTGCATTTACTCTTTTCATATTACGCCAACAAATTGTATAAGGGGTTTCTTGTAGAGTATAGAAGCTTTCTAACTTGTCATTATATACAAATACTTAAAATAGAGAGGCTCTATACCTTTCTCCCAATTTATGTATATCTGTTTTTCTGAAATTTTTGAAATTTTTCTCTATTTGCTAATGTCTTGTCATACTTTGAAGATAAGAATGTTTGTTGAAACTGTAGAATTGTGTGTGGTTGGATTACTTGGAATCTTTGATAAATGATTGAAGTTACAACTCTTTTAATCTTTTCAGCTACTGAATATGCTAATCTTTGAGCATTAGCATATCATGCGAATGCGTTAGTAATGTAGGTGAACCACAACCTTTTTTTTTTAATCTACAACATTTTAAAAACGTTGTGTAAATGTGCCTAAACGTTGTCTGATATATTAAACTACAACATTTTTATCCAAAAAACGTTGTGGAATCATACCTTCTACAACATTTTTAAGCATTTGCTAATTTATGAAAAACAAATCTACAACGTTTTTTCTTAAAAAACGTTGTGTAATGTGCTTAATTACAACGTTTTAAAAACGTTGTGTAAGGGTGTCAAATAGATGACACCCTTAACCACGATGTTTTTCTGACTGAAACCACAACGTTTTTTTCGCGTTGTCTATTTACTGTTTTGTAGTAGTGTCTTGTGGTTTGATTGTTTGAGTCTCATTTTACATCTAAACAAATTCATATAATAGTATAGTGCTGATAGATTAAATATACTAATCCATACACTATCACGTGTCTGCATTATAACAAAAGTAAATTTACTCTAAAGCAGACATTTTTATCTGTCTGTTTTAGGTCTGAAACTGGAAAATAAAAATTAGTCATTGTTAATCACGTTTTAGTTTGAATACCTATTCACCTACTCTCTTGGTTTGCATATACACGAAATTACACGAAATTACAGATGTATAAATTGATCCCAGCTAAAAGATATCCCAAACCAATCATGGTAAGCAAAAACAACTCTCAATACATGCTTAGAAAACTCACATTCAAAAAACAGGTGTTTAAATGATTCATTGGCTTAGTTGCATAGGCAGCAGAAATCAAGAGGCCATAAGACAAAACAAGTCTTTTATGGAAAGCCAACCAAAGGAAGAAGGAGAAGCGAGAAATCTGCAGGTTGTACCATACCAAATTAGATCAATTTATAATTGAGATAGTATTGCGTATAGCAGCCCAAATAATGAAAGCTTTTAACTTGAGAATGAACATGAATTATAAAATTTTGCAGTAAATCAAAAGCAAAAAATATGAATAAACGATCGATTACTGAGCCTATAATTAATCGCCATACAAAAAAAAACACTTGAGCTATTAATTATAAAATTTTGCAATAACAAGTTCCCTTCTTCGATATAAAAGTGAATTGTATTTAAGTTTAATACTAGTATCTTTCAAGAAAATATAGTTAAACATTTCTAGTAACTCACGAAAATATAGTTCAACATTAATAACTTCCGACTTTTTTCAATATAAATAGTCACATAAATATTATTTAATTTATAATTGAATTAGAGACACAATTATTATGACAAATATTATTGTGTCGATCGCTAATGTGATTTTATTATTGCATCACTAATGTGTTAACACATGAAATGTATATTATAATGAAAATAGTCATATTTTTTGTAGTTATGATATATTCGGCACACACAATATATATATATATATATATACTTGATGCAGATCTACATCCTTGCATACCCCCACTTTAGCGATGAATGGGCATGGCTCGTTCGATTAAATCATTACGTGTTGTTCGTCATTGAAGTTTAAAACGACGATTTTCTGATATACGACGGACCGAATCGCCACCCGGTCCGTCGTTAAAGAGGGTGAATATGGTATGTAAAATAAAAGGATGAGCTCTTGAAATGGACTACACACATATAAATTAGAATAATTCATTAAGAGGTGAAGGACATTTTGTAATTGTCATATCTAAGTGACTTTAATATTTAAAAAAATAAGACAAGAAAAATTAGATCAAATTAACAAACAATGTTGCCAAAAAAATTATAATTATTAACATCCCGTTTCTTGAAACTCACACTATCATGAGAAATTAGAAGTACATAGAATTTTTTAAGGAAATCAACACTTTCTGATATACGACGGACCGAATCGCCACCCGGTCCGTCGTTAAAGAGGGTGAATATGGTATGTAAAATAAAAGGATGAGCTCTTGAAATGGACTACACACATATAAATTAGAATAATTCATTAAGAGGTGAAGGACATTTTGTAATTGTCATATCTAAGTGACTTTAATATTTAAAAAAATAAGACAAGAAAAATTAGATCAAATTAACAAACAATGTTGCCAAAAAAATTATAATTATTAACATCCCGTTTCTTGAAACTCACACTATCATGAGAAATTAGAAGTACATAGAATTTTTTAAGGAAATCAACACTTTCTGATATTTCTACATGAAAAATATCGCTATAGATGTATAGCAGTGGTGAAAACCGTCGCTATATGATCTATAGTGACGATTTTCATGTGAATTATCTTATGAATTTATCAGTTTCCTTTTTTTTTTTTTTATAATCAACATCAACCTTTTCATTTAGAATTAGTTACAAGTACTTTCATATCTAAAATTCGACATATTATGTAGTTTCTAAAATATGAAGAATATAGTTCAAAGATATGTACATGTCCCATTTCCCCCCTTGTACATGTAAGAATAGGTATATATGTATTCCTTTTGTGTCAACGGGTGCAAGTTGATGAATTAAACTTAAACAACTAATACTTTTAAGATTTAATTTTTTGATATCTTAGAAACTATTATTTAGTAGATAAATAACTGTATCATTAGAAAATCATATGTAGTATATAGTATTCCATTTAAGCATAGTAAGGGTTACCCAAAAAATACAATTTTGCAAGATAGTCCTTTATTGCCCAATCCAGCCACTGTTCGCAACTTCAAAACTCTCAGATGCAACTCTTATGCAATTCTAAATCTTAAGATCATTGTATTATGCCTAAATATGTTTATTGCGACAAGATCAAAATATGTTTGTTTGTGCAGCTGTTTATCCTCTTATATGACCAATATATATATAATTACATTGGGGAATATAAAGTTTCTAATTAAGGTCCATCTTATAAATTACTTTGTAGAAGGTTTCTTTACGTACACGTTTATCTTTTGTGCCTACGGTTCTAAAAGGAACAATGCGAGTAAAGATCGACTCCTTTCTGGTTTAGGGTTCACTAGTAATCTGGGGCTTTTAGTCATAATTAATAAGATAATTTATTATTATTATTTTGGCAAACAACAAAATTTTCATTACTGAAGAAAGCCATCATTCCAAAAAGATTTGAATTCGATCTGGTATATTACAAACTATTATTTAAGATCCATTAATAGACACAACCATGACACAAAAAATAGATGATGAACATAGTAGTAAGAACACACTAATATACCCGGGTTCACCAAATTATGGACCTTGTATTATATATTTATTAGATGTCACACACTCTCTACAATGATTCATATACAAAAAAATGATTTATTAACTAAGAAATACACATTACACTTGACTTTCAGGGGCGATGTCTCCTTGTAACCCCTGCCCACTCACTGGTTAGTGGGGCAACCACTCGCACCCACGACTACCTCGTCGTAGTGATCATTTGTCAAGTCCAATAAAATATGAGTATATCCCAACACAAACTGACCTGAAAACATATCAACTTTTCAAGACAATTCGAACTCGTTAATTACCCGTCAACACACTAAGACAATTTATTATTGCAGGCCATGTGAGCTCAGCTTGATTTAAGACTCCTTCGGGATTAACTCATAAGACAAACAAGCTTTAAATCTATAGGGCAAGCTTTAAATTAGGGGAGGCTGAAAAATGCATTTTTTAGGAAACTGATATATCTACAATAAAAAATAATATTTTTACAACAAAATCGTGGCTATAGTTTCTATAACAACAGGTTTCACGGTCGTATAAATCTATAGCGATACTTTTATTATGGAAATATAAAAAAAGGTTGTGGAAGTATTAATTTCCTTTTTTTTTAAACTTAGTTCGGCTTGGCTAAACTTATTTTCATACCTAATTTATCTCGAGTAATACTATTTTAGGTTAGGGTACCTAAATTGTCAATTCCTTGCAATTTCGATCCTTTGTGGGTCTAATAACCTACACCAATAAGTTATCCGTCTCTTAGCTCTACGTAGTCTTCGTAGAATATTAAGCAATATTCTATAACCTGATAGACATAGGCTATATGACGTTCTTACTACATGTCATTCCGTTAAAACTTTGTGGAGTATCTGATAAGTCCGCATGCCAATTTTGAATGCCCAAAAAAGTGATAAATGTGATGAAAATTTACCTAAACTAATATAATTCGAAATGGACTATATATTGAGGTGTATTGATAATGATCACAAATCAATATAATATTCAATCGTATAAAGATAACATAAATGAGTGAGGGAGCATGCATTCCGTATACCAATTTCTATCTAAGAAATAACTTAATCTATATCTATATTATAAAGCGGGTCGATGCCATCTTACCTTATTTTGGTGTAATTTGTTCACATAATTATTTCTTTTCTTTTTTTCCTTATAAATTTGATTATGCTATTATTTTATTAATTAATTTAAAACTTTTATATCTTCCTATTTAATCCTTTAAATTTTATTTTATTTTTATTTTATTCTCATGCGGATGCTAATGAAATATAGTAGACAACAACTAGTAATTGTTCAAATAAATAAACAAATAATAAACCACTAGCTAGTACACAGAAAGATACAATGTTGAGTCAAGTGCACATGATCATCAGTACTCCAGTACTAATAATTAGAAGACATAATAATAAAATTGAGGTTGCATGCCAATATTGACTTAAAACCAAAGAAGATGTAGATTAATATCGATGTTGTGGTACTATGGTTAATTACTCCAATATTTTTATAGCAGTCAAATTTGAAGAAATTCACATTGCCTCCCAATATTGACTTAATACCAGAAAACAGTAATCAATTAATGCAGAAGTACAAGCTAGGGTAACTCCAATATGCAACTATGCACGTTGTCTCCCGATACTGACTTAAAACATAAATAATTAATATATTCCTTATATGATCAGAGCGGACAAATTCAAGTAATATATACATGCATATATGTATATGTAATAGGGTTATTAGCACTAGGTTTATTCCATTAAGTATATAGTAGCAGACAAAATGGAGTTCACGTTGCCTCCCGTTATTGACTTAAAGCAGACAATAGGAATAATTTAGTAGTCCGAAATGTAGTTCACGTTGCCAGCCAATATTGACTTAAAAGGAGAGAGTATAACAGTTCTAAAAATGCATATACTTTCAAGGATAATTTATTTTTTCAATGTATCCTTGATTTTTTCAATGGTACTTAATTTTTTTAGGATTTTACTCGGTTACTTGTGTTTGTAATATTTTTTAACGGTAGCATTTACAACGTTTAGACAATTAAATGTAATGAATCAATCAGAATTTGAATCTAAAACAATGCATTTGTGAGCTAAATAAATTTCGTTTGAAATAAGCTATTACCATACGAATAAGATTTTCAAAGTGAGTTTGGACTTCTAAATACACCAAATATTGCAATGGCTGAGTAAGTGGCTGTTAATAGTATGCAAATGTTAATCTAATTTTTGGCAGACTAAAAGAAAAATGTATCTATAATTTTGGAAGTGAAGAAATAATAATTAGTAGCTTAATAAAATGTTTAATATATATGTATATACGGCTAATTATATTTTTGTTACGTGAAGTACTATCAAATTCATAATTCGGCATTTAAAGAATTTGGGCTTACAATTTGCTATATCAAGTGCCTAATTTGATATAATTTAGTCCCCAATTTTTTAATCCGGCCAAAATTGGCCGGAATACCCGACCCGCCCAAGAATCCGATCGAATTTTGTGTATTTAATACCAGTTGACCGTCTAAATATACGATTTGAGTTATTTTTAAAAAGGGTTACTTACAGTTCCATTACATCAAGTATCACCATATTTATGATTCGGCCCCCAAATAAAAAAAATTAGAATTAGAATTATAATTAGAATAAATTTAGCCCTTTAAAAAAAAGTAACTAATACCGTAGAAATACGGTATAAAGTTATAAATACAATTTAAAATTAAATATATTTATAAATAAAATTATAAATATAATTTTTAAAATTTAAGTTATGATATAATTTGTAAAATTTAAGACGTAAAATTTATAATTTATGATATAATTTATAATTTGCAAGATTTAATTTGTAAAATTTATACATACAATTTGTTAAATTATAGATTCAATTTTAAAATTAATTTTTTTATAAATACAATATATGTATTAATTCCTGTTTTTTTGAAGAATAAAACGGAAAGCAGATTTTAAAAAAAAAGTGTTGTTGGATAAACTAATTAACTAATATTTGTTTGAAGAATCTTTTAACTAAATAAAAATAACTCACTTTCCAAATCCAAAATACATTACAATTGTCGTCTTATGTACCTCCTCTCTCCTTCTCCTTCAATGACGATAATCAACATTTTTTCGTCAGAAAAGTCTTTGAATTAACAGAAAACTTCAAGTTATTTTCTGCTTAAGTCGATCACAACTACTAAAAAAAAGGCCCTCAAATTTCCAAATTTGAAGGAACAAAACAATTTAAAGAATTAGGGAAGATGGAGAGAGGAGAAAGATCTAGAGCACATGGGTCATTTTTTTTCTTTTTTTCTTTTTCAATTTTTTTCTCCTAATTTTGTATGCTCTTCCAATATTAAAAAGTGTATTATTTAATTAATTAAATTTTGGTCACTTTTGTCAATTGTTTAAAAGTTTAATGCTATTCGAGTTAAAAATATAATTTGTATGTTTAAAATTTTATTGATTTTTTGGGTAATTAAGTCTCTTTTTAAAATTTAAAATAAAAAAGTTATATTTGGTAATCTTTGTATTAATATTTAATTTTAATTAATAATTTAACATATAATAATTACTTATAAGAATTTATACAAGTTTAATACGTCAAATAAAGTATTTATACAAATTTAATACGTCAAATAAAGAATTTATACAAATTTTATACTGAAACTTGATGTAGTAAATTGTGAATTTGGTGGTACTTGATGTAACATAAGTGTTATTAGTACGTATTCTATACGGTAAACCGTATACAATTCTTATCTGGCCGAAAAATTAGGCATTTTGGTTAATTTTGGCCGGATTCTGAAATTGAGGGCTAATTTGTATTAAATTAGACACTTAATATAGTAAAATATAAGCCCAAATATTTTAAGACCTAATCATAAATATAATGGTATTTTATGTAATAAATCAGATTTAGCTCATATATATATATATATATATATATATATATATATATATATATATATATATATATATATATATATATATATATGTTTGATTTACATGGAGTGCTAGCTAATATATATGACAAAGAAAAACCATCAAGTTGCTCATAATCAATAACTTGATTTATAAATTAAACCTTAAAAGAAAAATTCAAAGGAAATAATTGTTGAAATTTGAGCCTAAATTAATATAGGTGTCATTAATTAATTTTAATGTTTTAATATATTAATGTGTTCTACTCTATGAGTAGATTAAATTAAGTATTAGAAAGCTCAAATCCATGGAGTAATGAATGAGATATTAACTCCCAAAGATCATAATAAAAGATAATAAATACATGTGGGAAAAACCAAGTCCCACATAGGTTAGGAATTAAATATTTTATATGTTTATATACAAGGAAAGTACTCTTGGGTTTGGGCCCCAAGGGGCACCCCATTTTTGTGGAAGGGAAAGGACCTAGCCAAGGCTAGGTTCGAACCTACACGCGCGCCGCCATCCGGCCGGCCTGTGACGACCCCAAAATAGGTCCATTCCATCCAACCCATTCTGAGTCGCCAAATACATGGTACAGAAACAACTACAACTTTATTATCACAACAATAAAACTGTGAGTTTAAATACAAATATTATCTTCTAGACAATATTTATACTCAAATAAATCCTCATCACATTTATTGATACATTATTTTACAATAATGGTGAGGACTACTAAACAACTCTCTCTAAACCTTCATTCCATACCCCACTAAGACTACGCCACATTCTCGCCTCCCGAGAAGAAAAATGGAACAACAAGGAAAAGGGTGAGCTCAACTAGCCCAAGAAGAATGTTATGACTAAGATAATATACAACAAATTATCGTTAGTCTCCAATGGGAAAAAATCGATAGAATACAATAGACAACAAGTTTGGATCAATATTCATGAATGGAAATAATAATTCATAGAAGAGTTACGTAGAGAAATGAAATCTACTATAATCTATGAATTTAACGGTCCATCATCAATATTTTATCCCCACAGAACATCAATCAATATTCATCTCAAATCAAATAATCATCTTCGCACTACAGGCCAAAGATATTCATCAATCGGTCATGTTCATCTCAACACTGCTCATCTTTACACTAAAGGCCAAAGATATTCATCACCATTATGTTCATCTCAACACTGCTCATCTTTGCACTAAAGGCCAAAGATATTCATCATCGGTCATGTTCATTTAAACACTGCTCATCTTTTGCACTGTGCCAAAGATGTTCATCGATCGATCGTGTTCATTTAAACACTGCTCATCTTTGCACTACAAAGCCAAAGATATTCTTCAAATCATTCATCTTTGCACTACTGGGCCAAAGATATTCAATAATATCATCATTTAAGACCGAGGATGATGAAAAATATTTTAAAGAACGAATCCAATGAAACAAAATGACAAGGATTAAGGATTAAGGATTCAGTACTTTGTTTTATACATGTCCAACAATACCTCAAAAATAATCATAGTGGTGTAAAATTCAAGAATGATCAAAACATGGATACAATCAAAGCTAGTATCCGAATAGATTTTTAGACGAAAAGAAAAATTTTTATTTTTCTATGAATAGTCTTAGATATCGTGAATAGTCCGTATTAAGTGAATAGTAACTCAACACCCAAAGATAGAAATTCCACAAAAAAACATCTTCACGCTTCATGAATAGTACTGCGTGAATAAGAACTCGTGAATAAGAACTCATGAATAGTAACTCATGAATAAGAACTCATGAATAGTAACTCCAGACATGAAAAAAAAATTCCAAATTTGATAAAAAGTACCAACCAATATTTCAAAGATAATGATATTGAAGAATTAATATCATTTGAGAAGAAAATAACATCCCTTACCTCAAAGAATCAAGATTTTGGAAGGAAAGGTCAAAGTGATCTTGAATGAAACTTGTCTTCAATAAAGAACTCTCAAAGTATCTAAATACTCACAAAATACGCTCAATAATATAGAGAAAGAGAAAAACTTGTTTACGGTGTGATTTTCAATTCTAACTTAGCCTCTATTTATAGGAAAATGTTAGCCCATTGAAGCGGACTTGACTGCTTTACTCGATGGCTTTACCCTGCTACTATTGCCACCCACCACATTTGAAATAAAATTCAGCACATTTTTTCACCAACCACAAGTGGGGCCCACCAATTCTAGAATTTTCCACCAAAATCATTTATAACCTAATTTCTGAATCAGTCACCTCTTAAAATTCATAATAAATTATACGCTCATTTTTAACGGTTCAAAATTTGTGGACATATACTCAACTTATATATGTATAACATATCCAAAAATTACAACGATCCAACGGTGGGATTAAAAATTATAACCCCATAATATATCTCAAAACCCACGATTTAATTTTTAATACCTCCAATCCGATAAAATACTGATAAAACACCTCAACAATAATTTCTTCATTTATAACCACATAAATAAATCCATCATTTATATTCATATAAAATAAATATTTCCTTATCATATGAATCAATAATTAATTATTCACAAATAATATTACGTAATCACATTTATGACAACCAGTTTGTTCCCGTGAAAGAGGGGCTTTCCAATAAGGATCTCTCCTTCTTGCGCCGCATGATTAGGTGACCAAACCTCTCCTTAGATGTAAACTTTCTAGACATTGCCAATAATGTTATCTAATAATATTATTCAAATAATATGAATTATTGATCCGATAATGGGAAATCTTGTAAAAGATGACAATTATTGAAGCAAAGAATAATATAAAATACCAACGCAACAATTATTGAATCAATAAAATAAACTATTGAACGGTAACTTCACCGTAATAATTATTGAGTAGTGCCTTCTTACGTAAGGATCAATAATTCAACAATACATGCAATACTGGTGTCTTCTTTGTGCAACCACGCCAGACATCGTATTTTAACCACCGGGTATTCCAATGATCTTAATCTGAATAATAATTACGGCAGTTATTTATAACCAACTTATATTTGTCGCTTTCTTCATCCAATCGCTTTCCGTTATGGGCCCACACGTACGGTCGCTAAATACGCATTTAATATTCCCAAGCATTTAATATTCCACGACCAAACGAATATTCCCAGACAAAAATGAATATTTTATAACCACTTGCTTATTTTGAAATATTTATGTATTTAACCCTTAACTATCCACATTAATCAAATCAACCCTTACTATTTCAAGATAATAAATAAAGGAAATTCCTTTTTATTTAAAAAAAATTTGAGGTCTTACAACCTCCCTCCTTATGAAATTTCGTCCCTCGAAATTGACGTCGTACTGTGTGTTTCAAAAGGTAAAGATACCTCGCTTTCATTTTCGTTTCCAACTCCCGTGTCATTTCCTCAATAAAGATGGTTTCTCCACAAAACTTTAACTTATGGTATAACCTCGGACATAGGACATGTTCTTTCCTCTACAAGATCTTGATGTATCTCCTCATACGTTAAGTCTTGGCTATCTCGTTCGGTTCTAACTCAATGACGTAGTTCGGTTCGTCCACATATTTACGTAACATCGATCGTGAAAAACGTTATGAACACGTGTCATACTTGGTGGTAAAAGCGAGTCTATAGGCCACGATTCTATTCAATCGAGAATTTCAAATGGATTAATAAATCGAAGGTTTGAGCTTTCCTTACCTCACCGATTCTCGCTTTTGAAATAACAACTTCTTGCACCTCCTTCTTCAAATTCATCATTTCGGTGTGTAGCTTGAACAGCTTTAACTTTATCGATTAAAGTCGATTATACTCGTATATCATCACGTACTCGTATATCATCACGTGGGTACCTAGAGTTTTCATCTCCATCTCTATTATTTGTATATTATATGAAATTAGTCTTTGACAACATCGTACTCGTACTTGTATACGATCTTCTACTCAACACATCAGCTACCACGTTCGCTTTTCCAGGATGGCATGGTCAAAACATGTGCT
This sequence comes from Panax quinquefolius, assembly GCA_020205615.1. NCBI lineage: Eukaryota > Viridiplantae > Streptophyta > Magnoliopsida > Apiales > Araliaceae > Panax > Panax quinquefolius. Next base: position 144,488,065 of record CM035161.1, on the reverse strand, counting down.
GAAATGAGTCTCCTCTTGAGTTCTTCGAAGCTCTTCCCACATTCCTTGCTCCATTCGAATTTTGTATCTCTACGAGTTATCTACGTTAATGGAATAGCGATTCGAGAATATCCTTCAACGTATCTCCGACAATAGCCAACTAAGCCTAGAAAACTACGCATTTCGATTACCGACTTAGGTTGTTCTCAACTGTGACTCATATCCCAACCTTGGATAAGACGTCACAATGACACCTATCGATTTACTTATCGCATGCGAATATGACGTCCCTTTACAGAGAGTCTGGCTTAGTGAATTCCACAAAGGAAGTCACAAGATAAAGGCTCATGTACCAAATTCTATAGTTGAATTTTTAACTCCTGAAGTTCAATAGGAGCCATTCGATATGAGATTTTAGAAATGAGTTTTGTCTGGGGTTCAAAGTCGATACAAAATTTAATATCGGTCTTTGGGAGTAAGCGAAGAAATTCTTGAGAGAAAATACGTCGGGAAAATCAATAACAACAAGAATATTATTCAAATCGGCGTGTCTTTATTCAAATCCATAACATGGACTAAGAAAACTTGACATCCGTAATAAGCGAATGACTTCATGGCTTGATATGAAAATGTTTGATTACAATGGTTTGATTGCTTGAATTGAATAACGAGGTTGCTTAGGAATATGAAAACTAACAACCTTACGAAAACAATCAATTTTGGCATGATGAGTAGTTAACCTTAAAATCACATCAAAAGCAAATATCTCTATAGAAATAAGGTTAACGGTGTAATGTGATAGTGCCAACTGAATCAAACAAGATTTCTAAACAACGATGTAATGAAAGTTTCTCTAACGGATTCTCCATAAATAGGTCAAAGTCTAATTTCTCCGTAGTCGAGTTCAAACGTTGAGCGCAAGCAAAAGAGATAAAAGAATGGGTAGAATCCCAGATCTAGTAAGGTATAAACATCGCAAGAATTTATAATTAACTAACCCGTGCTAACCGTTCGGGTTCTCAATATTTTGACCGGTCACGACAAACGCTCTTCCGTGAATCGTTGACTTTGACTTTTACGGGACATCCTTTTGAGTCACCATTCCTATTGGTCGGGTTTCGATATCGTCATAATCTCGAGCGATATGTCCTTCTTTTCCACAATTATAACATACCTTAAACTGTTGTGGGCGGTTTGAGATATATCCCTCTTTCCCGCATTTGTAACATAATCGACGGTGGTCTTTCTCCTCCTTTGAACTAGTTCTTCTTGGCCGACGCCTTCACATGGTCGTTGTTGAATCTCCTCTTTTAAAATCTCCTCCCGACTCGCTTCTTCTATTTTCATGGCCACGATTACCACCAGAGTGGTAACCGCCTTTATCCGTATTCTTCTTTCTCCGTTTGGTTATCGTTATTACGATGGTACGCTATCTTGAGATGATCCTCATTTATGGTCCCTCGGTTGAACGTACTCGTTATCTCGCTCTAACAACCGAGCCCCGTTGACAAACATCCGAATAGAGAGAAAATTTATGAGAAATGAGATATTGACGTATCTTAGGGTTTCAAACCTCTCGAAACATCCGCGTCATCGTTTCTCATTCTCCACCAAATGAGGTGCAAACGATAACTCCGCGAACTTCCTCGTCTTTGGGACACCGCCGTTATTATTATTCTTCCAATCTAATAAACTCCACTTCCTTCATATAGCCGAATACTTTCGGGAAGTACTTGTCATTGAATCATTCAAACGTCTCCCATGACATCTTTGAAAGGTACATTTGAATGGATACGCTTCCTGATTCCCACCAAATGTCTGCCTCGCCACGGAACATAAAAGTAGCGAATGGAACTTTCTTTTCTTCGTGTATCCCAAGACATCGAATATCTTGGTAATTTGCTTGACCCATGTTTACGCCATGATCGGATCGCTTTCCCGAATCTGCAGTGGTCCCAACTCTTTGAATCCTTGCATTTGTGACCACCCGTGAATTCTATCATCTCCTCCTCATATTTTGAACACGAGTCTCCTCGTGCGATTTTGCATGAACTGCAAAAAGCTTCTAAACATCCCCTCGTTCATCATCTGCTCGGTGGTGTTATTCATGGGAGGTACATTGCCGACTGTTGCACGTTCTCCTCGTTGTTAAAATACAGCATCTCCACGGTCTCATTTACACCACTATTAATATTCTCGATCGACATTCTCAATTCTTCGTCGTAAAACAAGGGTTAATTAAGGAAATCAATCACATAATATCCCTATATCTTGACCAACTAACAAATAAGCTTAGGTAGGACACACTAGCAAAGGATTTACTCGTCTCTCCCTCCTGATTCTATTCCCGATCTCCGCCAGGAGATCATATCCCTAAGCTCGATACCAACCGTGACGACCCCCCCAAATAGGTCCATTCCATCCAACCCATTCTCGAGTGCGCCAAATACATGGTATGTAAAACAACTACAACTTTATTATCACAACAATAAAATCGTGAGTTTAAATACAAATATTATCTTCTGTACAATATTTATACTCAAATAAATCCTCATCACATTTATTGATACATTATTTTACAATAATGGTGAGGACTACTAAACAACTCTCTCTAGAACTTCATTCCATACCCCAGACTAAGACTACGCTACATTCTCGCCTCCCGAGAAGAAAAAATGGAACAACAAGGAAAAGGGTGAGCTCAACTAGCCCAATAAAGAATGTTATGACTAAGATAATATACAACAAATTATCGTTAGTCTCCAACGAGGAAAAATCGATAGAATACAATGAACAACAAGTTTCGGATCAATATTCGCGGCGAAATAATAATTCATAGAAGAGTTACGTAGAGAATGAAATCTACTATAATCTATGAATTTAACGATCCATCATCAATATTTTATCCTGTAACATCAATCAATATTCATCTCAAATCAAATAATCATCTTTTACACTTTCTGAGCCAAAGATATTCATCAATCGGTCGTGTTCATCTCAACACTGCTTCATCTTTGCACTAAAGGCCAAAGATATTCATCGATCGGTCGTATTCATCTCAACACTGCTCATCTTTTGCACTAAAGGCCAAAGATATTCATCGATCGGTCATGTTCATTTAAACACTGTTCATCTTTGCCTACTGTGCCAAAGATGTTCATCGATCGGTCATGTTCATTTAAACACCTGCTCATCTTTGCACTACTGGGCCAAAGATATTCTTGAAATCATTCATCTTTTTGCACTACTGGGCCAAAGATATTCAATAATATCATCATTTAAGGCCGAGGATGATGAAAATATTTTTAAAGAACGAATCCAAAGAAACAAAATGACAAGGATTAAGGATTAAGGATTAAGTACTTTGTTTTTATACATGTCCAACAATACCTCAAAAATAATCATAGTGGTGTAAAATTCAAGAATGATCAAAACATGGATACAATCAAAGCTAGTATCCGAATAGATTTTTTAGACGAAAAGAAAAATTTTCATTTTTAGGTGAATAGTCTTCAGATATCGTGAATAGTCTTGATATTCGTGAATAAGTAACTCAGACACCCAAAGATAGAAATTCCACAAAAAACATCTTCACGCTTCATGAATAGTACTTTCGTGAATAGTAACTCGTGAATAGTAACTCATGAATAAGTAACTCATGAATAAGTAACCCGACATGAAAAAATTCCAAATTTGATAAAAGTACCAACCAATATTTCAAATAATGATATTGAAGAATTAATATCATTTGAGAAGAAAATAACATCCACTTACCTCAAAGAATCGATGCTTGGAAGGAAAGGTCTCAAGTGATCTTTGAATGAAACTTGACTTTGACAAAGAACTCTCAAAGTATCTAAATACTCACAAAATACGCTCAATAATATAGAGAGAAGAGAAAACTTTGTTTACGGTGTGATTTTCAATTCTAACTTAGCCCTCTATTTATAGGAAAATGTTAGCCCATTGAAGCGGACTTGACTTTCTTACATGATGGCTTTACACTCTTACTATTGCCACCCACCACATTTGAAATAAAATTCAGCACATTTTTCACCAACCACAAGTGGGGCCCACCAATTCTAGAATTTTCTACCAAAATCATTTATAACCTAATTTCCTATCACCACCTCTTAAAATTCATAATAAATTATACGCTCATTTTAACGGTTCAAAATTTGTGGACATATACTCAACTTATATATGTATAACATATCCAAAAATTACAACGATCCAACTATCGGATTAAAAATTATAACCCCGCAATATATCTCAAAACCCACGATTTAATTTTTAATACCTCCAATCCGATAAAATCTTGATAAAACACCTCAACAATAATTTCTTCATTTATAACCACATAAATAAATCCATCATTTATATTCATATAAAATAAATATTTCCTTATCATATGAATCAATAATTAATTATTCACAAATAATATTACGAATCACATTTATAATGACCAGTGTCATTTCCTCGAGGAAAGAGGGGCTTTCAATAAGGATCTCTCCTTCTTGGCGCGCAATTAGGTGACCAAACCTCTCCTTAGGCGTAACTTTCTAGACATTGCCAATAATGTTATCTAATAATATTATTCAAATAATATGAATTATTGATCCGATAATGGGAAATCTTGTGCGATGACAATTATTGAAACAACAATAATATAAAATACCAACGCAAAGAATTATTGAATCAATAAAATAAACTATTGAGCGATAACTCTTGTAATAATTATTAAGTAGTGCCTTCTTACGTAAGGATCAATAATTCAACAATCTTTATGCAATCTGGTGTCTTTCTTTATGCGAACCACGCGTATTCATCGTATTTTAACCAATTTGGTATTCCAACGGTCTTAATTGAGTAATAACTACGCCTGTTATTTATAACCAACTTATATTTGTCGTTTTCTTCATCCAATCGCTTTCCACATTATGGGCCCACATTTGGCATGGTCAAGCTAAATGCATTTAATATTCCCCGACGATGCGAATATTCCACGACCAAACGAATATTCCCAGACAAAAATGAATATTTTATAACCACTTGCTTATTTTGAAATATTTGCGTATGTATTTAACCCTTAACTATCCACATTAATCAAATCAACCCTTACTATTTCAAGATAATAAATAAAGGAAATTCCTTTTTATTTAAAAAAAATTTCGGGGTCTTACACGGCCGGCCTGGCTCGTGGGTCGTGTATATATCTTTTTAGACAAAATTTATTTAAATTTTTAATTAAAATTTATATAATTTCTATTTATTTAATTCTATTATCAAAAGCGTATGTCGTTTTTTGAGCGTTGTATTATTATATTATCAAAAGCGTATGCGTTTTGAGAAGCGATATAATCAAAAGCGTAGTCGTTTTGAGGAATCGATATCGTATATTTGAATAAAGCGCCCCAAAACTACGTCATTTTGGTCGCACCTTTTCTACTAAAGTAAAACTACGTAGTTTTGGTTCAGTGAATATTAAAACTACGTCGTTTTACATGTCCGAATGGATGCGCCTATACTGCATATGATCAAAACTACGTCGTTTTGACCAATGGATGTCATATATGCCTTTTCAGTGGCATCCTATGCCTTTTCAAAGGGCTAAACACCCTTCCAAATGGTCACCAACTCTCCTATAAATAGATAGGAGGGGGCAGCCTTCATACTCACTCAATTTCTCAAGCATCTTAGTATTCATTATTATTTAAGTTCTGTTTTTCATCATTTTCATAGTTCTAAAAGAGAGAGAGTTAGAGCATTCAGTTTGGTTCGTTGTGTATATCTTTTGTAGTCTTTGCTTTAAGATATCTGAGTCATTGTATCTGGGGAGACAAGTCTTTGTCGACTCTGAGCCCATCTGGAGGGCATAATTATCTTAAGGATGAGTCTGAAATCTTAGTCTTGACAAATCAATTCTTCGCAAGATAAGTTCATTTAAATATATATATAATTTCCTTTTGAGGTTAATAACAATCTTAAGACAATTATTTATATATATATATATATATATATATATATATATTTTGCAAAAATATGGATACCAATTACATTACTATAATTGGTTCTTCTACACCTTCTATACCAAATGTTCTTGTGAACCATGGTGAAAAACCGAAAAAGTTCAATGGAGCGGAATTTAAAAGATGGCAACAAAAGATGTTGTTTTATCTTACAACTTTGAACTTGGCGAGGTTTCTTCACGAAGATCCCCCATGCTCGAAAGAAGATGAAACAGCAGGCCGTGAGTTGTTGCATTGATAGATGCATGGAAACATGCAGATTTTTTATCTTTGAAATTATATCCTTAATGGATTAGATAACACATTATACAATGTGTATAGTTCTCTTAAAAACAATGAAGAAATTATGGGATTCCTTGGATAAAAGTATAAAAGCGAGAAGATCTTGTACGAAGAAATTAAGTAGTTGGCGGGTTTTGGACTACAAGATGGTGGATTCCAAGCGTCATCAACCAAGTCCAAGAATTACGGTAATCCTGCATGAAATACATGCGAAGGCATGTCTCTAAGTGAATCTTTCCAAGTTCTTTGCGATTATAGAAAAACTACCACCTATGTGGAAAGATTTTAAAAATTATCTCAAGCATAAACGAAGAGATGAAACTTGAAGACTTAATCGTAAGATTAAGGATAAAAGAGGACAACCGAGCCTCTGAAAAGAAAACAGGAAAGGCCTTTGTAGAATATAAAGCAAGCGTGGTGGAACAAGGTCCAAAGTCCAAAAGAGGAAATTCTCCAGAATGGGCCTCGGAGGGGAACAAATAAAAGTTCCAAGGCAAATGCTACATCTGTGAAAAGCTTGGGACATAGGGCAAAGGATTGTCAAAAACGCAAAGACCGAGACAAAAGTCTCGCACAAGCCAATGTGTAGCAAGTGGATAGTCTTCTTCAAGATGTTTACGAAATGAACCTTTCGGTGGTTGTGTCGAAAATAAATATGGTTGAAAATCCAAGAGAATGGTGGGTGGATCTTTGAAAGCAACCCGCCACGTGTGTTCAAACGACAGGAAGATGTTCTCCACATATCAAGAAATTGAGAATGGAGAACATATATACATGGGAAATTCTTCTTCATCATAGATAGCTGGACAAGGAAAGGTGATTCTGAAGATGACATCTGGCAAGGAACTCACCCTCAACAACATGCTCCACGTGCCTGATATTTGAAAAAATTTAGTGTCAGGATCCCTTCTTTGTCAAAAGGGATTTAAATTAGTCTTTGTATCAGACAAATTTGTATTAACTAAAAATGGGATGTATGTGGGAAAGGGTTATATGAGCAATGGGCTCTTCAAAATGAATGTAATGAGCAAGTATTATACCTTCCAATATTAATAAAATTACATCTTCTGCTTATATGATTGAGTCATCTAATTTATGGCATGGTAGATTAGGACATGTTAATTATAATACTATACGTAGATTAATTAATATGGAATGTTTTCTAAAATGTGAGATTAACTCTATTCATAAATGTTAAATTTGCGTTGAGGAAAAACTTAGGAAATCTTCTTTTAAATCAATTGAAAGAAGTACAGAACCTCTTGAATTAATACATACTGATATTTGTGATTTAAAGTATATACAAACAAGAGGAGGTAAGAAATACTTTATCACTTTTATAGATGATTGTACAAGATATTGTTATGTTTACTTATTGAGAAGTAAAGACGAGGCTTTGGAAATGTTTAAACATTACAAAAATGAGGTTGAGAATCAACTTGATAAAAAGATCAAGATAGTTAGAAGTGATAGAGGTGGGGAATATGAATTTCCTTTTGTTGAAATTTGTTCACAACATGGTATAATACACCAAACAACTGCACCTTATTCACCATAACAAAATGGTGTTGTAGAAAAAAAGAATAGAACTTTAAAAGAAATGATGAATGCATTGTTATTAAGTTCTGGGCTACCTCAGAATTTGTGGGGGGAAGCAATTCTTTCAGCAAATTATATTCTCAACCGAATACCTCAAAAGAAGTCTAATGTTACACCCTATGAATTATGGAAAGGACGTAAGCCGTCTTATAAACACTTAAAAGTGTGGGGGTATTTAGCAAAAGTAATGGTTCCTCCACCCAAAAAGGTGAAAATAGGACCAAAAACAATAGATTGTTTATTCATAGGTTATGCAAATAATAGCAGTGCTTATAGATTTTTGGTTAATAAATCAAAAATAGAGAAAATACATGAAAATATGATTATTGAGTCAAAAGACGCTTAATTCTTTGAAACAGTATGTCCTAATAAAAAGGAACAAGAGCCAAGTTCTAACGAATAAGGAACAAGTTCAAATAAAAGAACTTATGATGCTGTTACTGACATTAATCATGGTTTAGAAGATATTGATGAACCTAGACGTAGTAAACGTGTTAGAACATTAAAATCTTTTGGTCCGGATTTTCTAACCTATTTGTTAGAAAATGAGCCTCAAACCTATAAAGAAGCAATATCGAGTCATGAAGCTCCATATTGGAAAGAGGCAATAAATAGTGAAGTGGAATCCATTTTGCATAATCATACGTGGGAATTAATAGATCTCCCACCAGGATCTAAACCTCTTGGATATAAGTGGATATTCAAGAAGAAAATGAAAGCAGATGGATCTATAGACAAATATAAAGCAAGACTTGTAATCAAAGGATACAGGCAAAAGGAGGGTTTGGATTATTTTGATACTTACTCTCCTGTGACAAGAATATCCTTAATTAGGATGTTAATAGCCATTACAGCTATATATAATTTAGAAATACATCAAATGGATGTAAAAACGACTTTTCTTAAATGGAGATTTAGAAGAAAAAAATTACATGGAACAACCGGAAGGATTTATTGTTCCGAGACAAGAAAAGAAAGTTTGTTAACATAAAATCTCATGTGGATTAAAACAAGCACCTAAACAATGGCATGAAAAATTTGATAATGCAATGTTATCAAATGGTTTCAAAATAAATGAGTGTGACAAATGTGTGTATGTCAAGGACACTAAGAATGGGTATGTTATTATTTGTCTTTATGTAGATGATATGCTCATAATATATTTGACATGAAAGACATGGGTGTTGCCGATGTAATATTAGGAATTAAGATTTCTAAAACATCGAATGGATTAGTGTTATCACAATTACACTATATTGAGAAAATACTCGTGAAATTCAATCAATATGATTGTAATCACAGCTGGAACAATTCTAGATATAAATCTACACTTGTCTAAAAATAAAGGAGAGAGCGTATCACAACTGAGTATGCACAAATAATTAGAAGTCTTATGTACTTAATGAATTGTACACGTCTGACATAAAGACAAGTTTGTCAATAAATTGAGTAGATTTACAAGCAATCCGGGACAAAATCAACTTTGAAAGCGATTATAAGAGTTTTAAGGTATTTAAAATACACTCAAAATTTTGGATTGCATTACTCAAGATATCCAAAGAAGATTTGAAGGATCTTTGTGATGCGAATTGGATATCGGATACAAAAGACTCTAAATCCACAAGTGGTTTTGTGTTTACACTAGGTGGAGGAACAGTATCATGGAAATCTTCTAAACAGACATGCATTGCTCGATCAACGATGGAATCTGAGTTTATTACATTGGATAAGGTTGGAGAAGAAGCTGAATGGCTTCGTAACTTTTTAGAAGATATTCCTATGTGGCCTAAACCTGTGCTACCTATTTGTATTCATTGTGATAGTCAATCAGCAATTGGAAGGGCACAAAGTCACATGTATAATGGTAAGTCTAGACATATTAAATAAATGAGACACAATACCATAAAACAATTGCTCTCTAACGGCATTATGTCTATTGAGTACATAAAGTCGAAAAGAAAATATAATTGGATCCAGTTGACTAAAGGTTTTACTAGAGAGCAAGTAAAAATAACTTCGAGGGGAATGGGTTTAAAGCCTATAAACAAGGATCGTCATGATGGAAACCCAACCTAGTTGACTGGAAATCACAAGATCTAGGTTCAAAGGGACAACTAAATTGTGAATGATTCAACCAAATCACTATGAAGAAATTTATTTTCTTTTGCTCATTCCTATGATACGAGATAGTGATACCTGCAGTGGTTACAGAATAAGCTTTGCTTTTAATGATTCTTAAATCTTGATAAACATGTGGAGTATGGCAGGATACTCTTATTAAGAATCACCTATGTGAGTGTGAACTGGGCCAATTCTATGAGAAGGATAAGGCTATACTTCTCTAAAGCACTCATAAATCCGGGATTGTTCGGGGCCAAAATGAACAAAATCATGAGAACCAAATAGTGTCTAGAAAGATTCTGTGTGAATTACTATTGTCTCGGTTTACACAAACGGTTGGACAGTTCAAGACATCACGTTCACTGGACAACCAGTAAACCTGATAGTTTTCACAAGGGAAGGTTCAAAGCCAAAAGCTACCTCTCTCGTCTGAGATGATTTCTAATTACTCTCTCTCTGAGTCTGCATAAAATTTGCATAAAATTTGGCGGTCAATATCATTCATGTGGGGATTGTTGGAATTTGAGCCTAAATTAATATAGGTGTCATTAATTAATTTTAACGTTTTAATATATTAATGTGTTCTACTCTATGAGTAGATTAAATTAAGTATTTGGAAGCTCAAATCCATGGAGTAATGAATGAGATATTAACTCCCAAAGATCATAATAATAGATAATAAATACATGTAGGAAAAACCAAGTCCCACATAGGTTAGGAATTAAATATTTTATATGTTTATATACAAGAAAGTGCTTTCTTGGGTTTGGGCCCCCAAGGGCACCCCATTTTAATGGAAGGAGAGGACCTAGCTGAGGCTAGGTTCGAACCCACACGCCAGTTGCCAGTCTGGTGGCCCACTTTGGCTTTAACCGCTCAAGCTCGGGCTCGTGGGTGTATATATCTTTTTAGACAAAGTTTATTTAAATTTTTAATTAAAATTTATTTAAATTCTATTTATTTAATACTATTATCAAAACTGTGTCGTTTTGAACGCTGTATTTATTATATTATCAAAACTGTGTCGTTTTGAGAAGCGGTATAATCAAAACTGTGTCATTTTGAGGAATTGATATACGTATATTTGAATAGGCGGCCCAAAACTACGTCATTTTGGTCGCACCTTTTCTACCAAAGTAAAACTACGTAGTTTTGGTTCAGTGAATATTAAAACTACGTCGTTTTACATGTCCGAATGGACGCGCCTATACTGCATATGATCAAAACTACGTCATTTTGACCAATGGATGTCATATATGCCTTTTCAGTGGCATCCTATGCCTTTTCAAAGGGCTAGACACCCTTCCAAATGGTCACCAACTCTCCTATAAATAGATAGGAGGCGTATCATACTCACTCAATTTCTCAAGCATCTTAGTATTCATTATTATTTAAGTTCTGCTTTTTCATCATTTTATAGTTCTAAAGAGAGAGTTAGAGCATTCGGTTTGGTTCGTTGTGTATATCTTTTGTAGTCTTTGCTTTAAGATATACTGAGTCATTGATCTCGGGAGACAAGTCTTCATCGACTCTGAGCACCATCTACGAGGAGGACATAATTGTCTTAAGGACATAGTACAAAGTACTAGCCTTGACAAATCAATTACTGCAAGATAAGTTCATTTAAATATATATATAATTTCCTTTTGAGGTTAATAACAATAATAATGTCAAATTTGAATTACTCCGAGATTAGTTCGTCAAAGATTGGTGGCACACAGTTTCTAATTAACTTGCGAGGCTGGCAAAAGTTTTAGTTGTAAATCAATACCTTATATATAAAGGCATCACAGTAAATCTTTTAAATTATATAAATGGGTGAGTCAACTCGTTCAATTTGAAATCAATTAGGAGTTAACTCGCTCAATTTAAGTCACCCTAAATTGGAATCGAGCCTTCAATCGACAACACCGTTCCTCTCTCCCATATTTATTTTCTTTCAATCGTCGCGATGTCTTCAGATTTTCACCTCCTCTTCCTCTTCGTCTTCTTCTTCCACTTTTATTCTCTTCACCCCCTCCCATATTAACCACTAACTGGACCCATGAAGTGGAAAAGTCGTGAACAATTCACCATTTTTGGTGATTCCCCTTTAGTTCTAGAGCAATCCGTCCTCTTCTTTGAATAGGGTTAACAGCCGAAACAATCATTGAAACGAAGAAGAGAAAAACTCCATGAAGTGAACAGAGAGAAAAAGTGGTGTTTCAATTGAAGTAATAATAGAATCCCAAATCAATTTCTTCACTTTGGCGCGTTATTTGTGTTACTTCGGCGAGTCCCCATGGCCAATACTTCGGCGTGCTTTTTTTGTTACTTTGGTGAGTCCATGGCCGATTTCGACACTGTTTCTGAACTACATATTCCCAATTAGTTGAGAATTTGGAAATCCAAATAATGGATGGGCATCATCATGACTTTGGGGGTGTCAGAGTTCCTCTGTTAAACAGAACAGTAAGTCTCTCATTAATGATTTGTAAATTTTGCAATTATTTTTATATATAGGGGTTGATTAAGTTATATTCCAGTTTATGGGTTTTATTTAGTTATGGATTCAGTAATTGCCCGTGTTGAATAGTTTGATTGGCCTTCAATTGATTGTTTATAGTAGTGCACATAAACAAACTAATTAACAATTTCAGAAACAATTAGAAGTATTAGAATAATTGTTACTGTTGCAGCATATACTTCTAATTGTTTCTGAAAATTTCTATTATTTACTGTTTTATCAATTAAATTCAATACATGTGTGAATTGTTATATGAAAGTTAAAACTGTGAACAGTAGTAATGGTTTGTCTTAAATTAATGTTTTTTGGTGAGACTCCATTTGTTAATGTTTAATACGGATTAGTTAATGTTTTTTGGGCCTACTTACCACTTCATTGCCATTAGTTCTACTAGATTTTATTTCCCAAGATTATGTTTCTGCCAAGAAACCTATTTGGTTCACTTTGAAAAGATTGGAACTGAGGTCAAAATAAGAACATAATGGATATTGAATTTGGGCTTGAAATTGAATTGGATGAAAGCTTACAGAGTAACTTTGATTTGAGAGGTATAGAATAATTAGAGATAGAGTCTACAGACGTTTCAACTTTTGTGTTAAAGGTTTGTCTTTAACTGTCATTTTATGAACTCATTCAATTTTTGTTCTTTATAGTATTTTTTTGGGTATTTAATAATGTCTGAAAATATTTAATAGCTCAGAAGTAAGATCACACGTTTCAAATGCAATTTATATTTTTATACATGTCACTGCAAACTATTAGTTGTTTCAAGACACATATATGCAGATTGGTAACCTTCGGTTCTACTGCAACCATGCTGCAGATGCAACAAGATCGTCTTACTGAGATATTAGGGACCAAAAATTTGATGAGAAGGTTATTCCTTTGGCCAAATTTTGCACTTTAGTTGAGTCGATCAACATTCCATCTATTATTTGGGATCACAGAGAGCTTGACATTTCGTCTGAAATATTGTTGAAATGGTTAGGCTAGGATATTTTGGACTTGATGTGGAATTTGTGCAAGAAAATTTAAAACAGCTTCCTGGGGCCATAGCCTGTCCATTCTATGTATTTTTGAAAGAAAGAAGTGTATATTCTTCGTCCTTAACAGTTGGAAATGGGTTACTGCTTGCTAAATAAAGGATGGAGCTGATCTTACAAATGAGGAAACATTAGATGATTCATTTGAATGTTGTCAAGATGCTACTCTGTGATGCCTCCAAAACAGGTATGCATCACCCATCTTGGGTCGCCAGAAAATACATGGTACAAAATTCAAATACAACTTAATTATACAACAGTCATGTAAAATACGACAAAACATAATCTAAGAGTTTTAATAAGAACATTGTCATCTAGACAATATCCACACTCAATGGAGTCCTCATTACATTTATTATTACACTATTTAACAGAATAGTGAGGACTACTAATGCTATCATCTGGACCGTCACTCCGTTCCCCGACTAGTCCCGGCTACGTTCTCATTTCTTGAAGATAATAGCGAAAGAAAGGGTGAGCTCAACTAGCCCAGTAAGAAATATTATGACTAAGATAATGCAGAATAAATTATCATTAGTTTTCAACAATGTTAAACTGATAAAATACAATAGACATCAAGTTTAATCTGCGATGAATAAGCAATCCATTAGAAGAGTCAAGTAGAGCATGATATCTACTATCTTCTATGATTTAAAATGTTTTCATCAATTTTTATCGTTGAGACTCAGCTTAATAAATAAACCACATCATCGAGTCATCCCTGCACTATGGGCCAAGAATATTCATTAAATCATCAATGGTCATGACTATACCGAATAATCCTTGGTCATAATCATACCAAAAATTATCCATCAATGCACTACAGCCTATTGAGGACTTTTACCACATCATTTATAACATTACAGGTCATGGTTATACCGAATAATCCTTGTGTAGGGTTTTCGGCACAAGAACACAGCGGAAATAAAATAATTTAAAGCAATTTTCGAAACCCAAAAACAGGATCCATGCGAAAAACAATTAACTTAGTTGTTTAGAGATTATACCGAATATGAAAAACGAGAATCTAAAATTGATGAGCTCGAATCCTTAACGCAATTCCTCACGAAACTACGCTACTCATGGTATCCACACGAACGCAGCATTGCGAACAATCGAACAATTACGTAATAAGAGGGACTTGCAGTACTAGCCACCAAAGGAACCTTTATGAAATCAGATGTTTTCTCTCTGAGTCTCTCTCTCTAAGAGCTGGCTAGGGTTTTCAAGTTATGAATTAACCCTAAGTAGTCGCTATATATCCTATATATAGTAGTTAAAAGGAATTAATCAAAACCTAATTTCATAAAATTCAATTTATATATATAACTTAATTAAGTCTTACTTAATTAATATACATATATACAAACTTTCCTTTTAATTTAAATTAAGTGATTTAAATACTATTAATCATATTAATATATTTAAATCCTTAAAATTTAAATTTATTCCCTTTAAATTACGTTCTATGTGTGTGACCTATAGGTTATTATCACGTTGGCAATAATTTTAAAATCATATTATAAAATTATAAACAAGTGAAGCGACATCTAGTAATGCATCACTGCTACCCAAGTAATAATAAGATCGATGATTCGGTGCAACCTTTTAGTGACCAATGTTTCAATGTAATTTAATCCTTTTAACCTTAATATCCTATATTAAACTTGAGTCATGGAATGTGTCATACTCTTCATAATTTAATCTGAGTTTTTCTTGATCAATGAGCAGACTATATGAAACAAATCACTATTTGAGCATGGCCATGCATTTCATAGTCCTACTCAATCAAGAGGCCTATGGATATCACCCCTAATAAATAGGAGGGTTAAATTCCATCTAGATGACTCATATTCCTCACACAATTCATGATGTACCCAATAATCACCTTTATAGTCCACCCTATTAAAGGTGACATTTGATGATATCAAAGTACATAAATTCCCATGTAGTAATATAGTGATTTCAGGTCAGAGGACCATTACATCATTGTCACTATGAGAATTGCTAATGACACTTCGCATAATGCTCCACATAGAATTCTCATGGTGGGTCCATCCAAAGACACTTCGTTATCTAACATGTACTCTACGCATTGACTTAATATCTCATATATTTATGACCAATGAGATTTGGTCATCATCGATCCACATACTAGTCTCAATGCATCATTGTTGTCCCATCAACAATGATACTCGATTAGGACATTTAAGAATAATGATACAAATTATAATTATATAATCTCATGTTCAAGTCACATACTTGAAACTATATAATTTGTATCACTATTCTAAGGATTTTTTATTATGTTAACATTTATATAACGCAGTAAATAAAATCATAATAAAATCATTCATTTATTCAATCAAATATAATATCAAAACGTTAAGCAATTATATCAAATAATTGGCCTCTAGGGAATAAACTCTAACACCTTGGTCATAATCATACCAAGTCCATCTATGCACGTAAGCCAAAGATGACTTTCATCACAATATAAGCATCAGGATGATGACAATGACATAATAATTCAATAAAACAAGTTCAAGAATAAATTTTAAAGATTTATAAGTTAATTTATCTTGAAATCAATTACGCCCAAATTGTCAACATGATCTTTGCTTTGTGGAGTAAAATTCAAGAATGCTCGTAAGAATATTTCCATGAAAAGATACTGGGATGAAGCGCAAATATCCGTGATATTCTACTAATTTTATGGAGTATAAAGCCAAAACTTTAACCAAATGAGTATCATAGAATATATGAAACTCAGAATGAATTTTCACCCGCCATGCGGTAATCCACGTAGACAAATCATTTTCACAATTTAATAAGGAATGAATACGAAGGATCATTCACCATGCATGTGATAATCCACATAGACAGGTTATTCCAACAGAATAATAAAAAATGGAACCAGGTCATGCGTAATCTGCACAGACATGATATTCCAACAGAATAATAAAGAATGGAATAATAGAAGAATTCACCATGCATGCGATAGACCACACAGACAGGTTATTCCAATAGAATAATCAAGAATGGAACCAGGTCTAGCGTAATTTGCACAGACAGGATATTCCAACAGAATAATAAAGAATGGAATAACAAAGAATTCACCATGCATGCGATAAACCTCACAGACAGGTTATTCCAATAGAATAATAAAGAATGGAACCAGGTCTAGCGTAATCCGCACAGACAGGATATTCCAACAGAATAATAAAGAATGGAATAACAGAAGAATTTCACCATGTATGTGGTACTTCGCATAGACAGGTTATTTCAACATAATAATAAAGAATAGAATAACAGAAGAATTTCACCATGTATGCGGTACTTCTCATAGACAGGTTATTCCAACATAATAATAAAGAATGGAATAACAGAAGCTCTCTTCATGAATACGAAAGAAATAATACCCCTTACCTTAGAAACAAATTGGATACTGGAGTAGAGAGGTAGCAAACTTCTCTTCTTCTTTCTCTCTATAATAATTGCTCTATAGCTTTAGTGAATTGGTGAGAAATGAAGGAAGAATGAGCTTCTATTTATAGGAAAATATAGTTTTGATAATTGCACATTTTGGGGCTTGAAATATTATAGTACAATACCTTTAACTTTTCTTTCATTTTTAATTTAGTCCTGCAAGTATTATCAAACTTGCACCACCTCCCCTAATAGTAAATAATGTGAATCAATAGTTCAATCATGTGAATCAATAGTTATAATCATGTGAAAATATGAATTACAGTATAGTACCTCCATCTATACCTCTATTTTTAACTTAGTCATGCAAGTATTATCAATCTTGCACCAACTCCCCTAATAGTACAAGAATGTGAATCAATAGTACCCACATGTGAACAAATAGTTATAATCATGTGAATTAATAGCAATTAATTGTTCATTTATCCGGTTAATTACCCGATTGGTCAGTATAACTTCCAGACATCAATTAATTAATATCGAAATAAATGTCGATTTCCACTAACACTAATAATTTCAACACAATGAAACTATCAATTTCATCTTTAATCAACACGAACTTATTCATCATTAATATTATAACTCACAATATTTAACAACCAATCGCTCCTGGAAAGAGGGGCTTTCAGATAAGGATTTTTCCTTATTGGCGCCGCAATTAGATGACCAAACCTCTCCTCGATGTAACTTCTGACATTGTAAATATTGCAATTTAATAATATGAATAACTTTGTCGCCTCAATTATTGATTTAATAATATATCATATAATGCGTATGATACTTTGTGAGAATAATCGAATCAATAATATGAGAGATATGATGCAACAATTCTTTGTAGCAATAATTGAGTATAAAGCGAGTGACTTCTCGCGCACGTAAGCATCAATAATCAATACCGTGCTGCTACTATGCAACCACGCATATTACTATACTTTTACTACCGGGTAATTCAACGGTAAAACTTCCGCCGTTATTTTTATAAAAAGATAATTATATCGTTTTCTAATTACAACAATACTTCCATTGTGGGGTCCACCGATGATTGTGTCGTCGTACGAATATTCCCTGTTAAAACGAATATTCCCCGACCAATCGAATATTATATAACCACTTGCTTACTTTGCAAAATTTGTAAATATTACCCACAACTATAATATTATATCAAATCCACACCATAATATTCAAAAATATATTTTGAAAAAATTATTCTTTATTCATAAAAGTTGGGGTCTTACATACTCTCCTATTGAAATATAGCAATTTGAAGTTTCTTTTACGATCTATTAAACTCAGTTATGGTGAATGTCTTGAATATGTTGAAGTCATTTGTTACATTTTACTTATTAAATCGAATTGCAATCCAACTTTGTATTGATGAAAGTTTTTTAATCTATTATCACTCATTATGTTTGCTAATATTCCTTGAATACACTTTTATGAGTGTGATTTATGAATGCAAATTTTATATTTCATGTGGAATTGGATGAAAAATAACATATCAACATGTGCTTTTTGGGCTCTAATGCCAATAAAGTATTCAATTTTTAGGTGGGAGTGTTTAAAGTTTTATTGACATACGTGATTTAATTTTGTTTTGTAATATTAGAAATGATGTGATCACTTATTAATTTCTTTTCTTTTTTTCTCCTTATGTTGTTGCCTCATATGTTGAGAGATAAAGGTTTGTTCATTTATACTTTTAATTTTTTTTGACATGAATGTATGACAAATTATTAAATTCATTATTCAATATATTTATAAATTATTTTTTGACATTGTTGTGTGTGTGAATGATATATGGGCTTATTGATATTTGACATGTGTATTGTTTTGAAGGGTGCACCTGATAAATGGAGTTTGGTGAGGGCTCATAGGACTGCGGTGGGGCTTCCAAAAGAGGATGACATGGGCAATAGTGAAGTTGGTCACAATCCCCTTGGTGCTGGACGGATATTTGCTCAAGGGTTAGCTTTTTTTTGTTCCTTTTTGTAGTGTTGTGTAGTTAATTTATGGAAAATATTTTCATATTGTGATTAGTAAATTGAAGGAGACTTATATATTATGTAATAGTCAATGGATCTGTTTACTTCAATAAGATGCCAAAAACACTACTCTGTTTAAATGTATATATGCTCATATTTTTTAAAATTTTATGCTACTTGCTATTCTGAGTTTATTTTATTTATGAGTTTCATTGTTGTTTGTCGGTGTGAATTGGGTTAATGGGTATTGTCTAATTTTATACTCTTAATCTATCAAGAGTAATTTGTAAGTCGAACTCTTAATCTGGCCAATTTCATATTTTCATCATACAGTTTGGTTTAAAGTTTTGGCTTTTGATTCGGACCCTCAGGATGAGACGGAGCTACATGCCTCCACGTACGATTAAATAGAGGTACATTTCTTCAAAAGTTGATAATTGAACCTGTTGTATACATATGTCAACTGTGTACTATTGAATTGTGTCCAAATTTTTGTATTAGTATCAAAGTATAAACTCTATTATATTAAATTATTGACAATTAGATTTAGTTGTTGAATCTTAAATGTTTGTGATTAAAATATCTTAAGATCTATATTCAACTTTGCAAGATTTGTTTAAAAGGCTACTGGGTTTGATAAGTGCACTTGAATTAAATTATGTATTACTAAGCTTTTGACACTTTTATAGTGATGATGTTCAATTAGTGTTGTGAGTTATATATTCTTGAATAATTTTACAATAAATGTGTGTTTTTATACACATTGGAATTTATGCCATCAGATTGTTTGATTCAACAACCTTTTTTGTTTTTGTAAAATTATAAATTACCTTCTTTTGTGCTATTTCTTAGGATTCAATTGTAGAAGGTTCTATCTCAAGGATATGATGATACGCCGTGGACAATACAGACTAAAATTGGCAGGTATTGTCTCAATTCCATTATCAGTTTTGATGGTCTTTTACATATAAAAGATATATGCGTGTTTGTATATATGTATCTTTAATTGTGAATATTATTTGTTTCCAAAGGTATCTTTGTGAATTTGTATTTTATTTTGTATTTTGTTAGTCAATTTATTTTAGGTTTGGGTTTTGTGTGTGGTTTAAATTATGTAGAGAGACTCATGAATGCAACGATAAATGGAAATCAAACTCGGGCTTTACTTTCAACAATTGTCATTTTTGGTGAGCTATATTTTTATGCAAAATAAAAATCCTATACAAGGGTTGTTGGGCATAATGAAACTTTTTTGTGTTTTCTGCATCTAACCTTCGATTATCATCTTTATTTTCACTCATTATCACTATTTTTGCACCTTTTTCATAGCGCGGCTCCCCCATCTCACCCAAATATGAAGCTCAACCGCTCCAGAAATCAACATGAGGTACTTCTATTTCCTCTTATTTTTTTGAACTTTTTTAACGATTTTTAGTAGTTGGGTTTTCTTGACTTATTTAGAATTGTAGAAAAATTGGGTTGAATTATGTTGTTTGGTTTTCACTTGCCTGCATCTCTTCTGGGCGAGAGTTGTTATGCGAAAATGACTCAATATTAGTGCTAAGGAATCGGATTACAGTGCTGATACTGAAGATGATGATGGAAGCGATGGTGAATTTGATACTGAAGGTTTAATTCAATTTCACCAAATTATACTTCATAGATGAAAGATTTACCATATTGAGTTTTGTATTTGATGTGTTTTAAGTGGGTTTTGTGACGCCCCCAAAATAGGTATACATCACCTATTCTGAGTTGTCAATACATGGTACAGAAACAACTACAACTTTATTATTACAACAGTAAAACTGTGAATTTGAATACAAATATTATCTTCTAGACAATATCTATACTCAAATAAATCCTCATCACATTTATTGATACATTATTTTACAAAAATGGTGAGGACTACTAAACAATTCTTTCTAAAACCTTCATTCCATACCCCGACTAAATACTCGCTATATATTCTCGCCTCCCGAGAAGAAAAATGGAACAAAAAGGAAAAGGGTGAGCTCAACTAGCCCAGTAAAAAATATTATGACTAAGATAATATACAACAAATTATCATTATTCTTCAATAGGGAAAAATCTAATAGAATACAATAGACAACAAATTTTAAATCAATATTCGCAGTGAAATAATAATTCATTAGAAGAGTTAAGTAGAGAATGCAAACTACTATCTTCTATGTATGAATTTAAAAGTTCATCGCCTATCTTTTATCCCCTCAGAACATCAATCAATATATATTTGGAATCAAATATTCATCTTTGCACTACTGAGCCAAAGATATTCATCACTAGTTATGTTCATCTAAACACATGTTCATCTTTGCACTACGGGCCAAAGATATTCTTCAAATCATTCATCTTTGCACTACAGGCCAAAGATATTCCATAATATCATCATTTAAGATCAAGATGATGAAAAATATTTTTAAAGAAATGAATCCAAAGAAACAAAAATGACAAGGATTAAGGATTAAGGATTCGTACTTTGTTTTATCCACGTCCAAAAATACCTCAAAAATAATCACAATGGTGTAAAATTCAAGAATGATCAAAACATGGATACAATCAAAGCTAGTATCCGAATAGATATTTTGACGAAAAGAAAATTTTTCATTTTTTGATGAATAGTGCCAGTATTCGTGAATAAGGTCGATATCGTGAATAAAGGCCGTATATCACGTGAATAAGTAACTCAGACACCAAAAGTTTCAAATTTGATAAAAACTACAGATTAATATTTCAACATAATGATATTGAAGAAATAATATCATTACTGAAAAAAATAATATCCACCTCGAAAGATTAAGTACTTCTAAATGGAATAATGGGTATAGTCTTTGAAAGGAACTTACCCGCCTAACAATACTCAAAGTATACTCACAAGAATACGCTCAATATATCGAGAGAGAAATAGAGAGAAACTTCGCTTTACGGTGTGTTTTTCAATTCTAACCTAAGACCCTATTTATAGAAAATGCTTTAGAACACCAAAAGTAGAAAATTGAATATAATATTAATATATTTTTCATATTTTCTTTAGCCCACCTTAGACAACTGATCTCAGCCCCATTTGAATCACATGTGAGGCCAACTTAGTTGCAAAAAACGTTTTTCTCAAAATAATTAACTAAAACTCCCAAAATTAATTATTTTAACTTGAACTTCAATAATTCATAATAAATAGCCTTTTATCAGAAAATTAAAATCTCATGAGTTTTTATAGGAAATTCAATTCTCTACAACTTTACAGAAGAAAGTTTTTTCGAATTCCAAACAGAAATTGACCGAAATCCACAAACGGGCGATTTTACAAGCTATAATCAAATTTCAGTCAATAAATGGGGTCCACCGACATGTTTAACATGTTTTAAATATTTATTGCAACAAAAAATACTCTTCCTCCTCAGATACTCATATATCCCACATTCGTTGTAAAAATATCACCATTATTATATTATTATAATATAATAATATATTTAAATAAAATATTTTATCGTAAAAGATAAAATTTCAATTTTCAACAATTGTCACATTAAAAATTTTCTCCATCTATATCCACATAAAATCAATATTTTCCTCATCATATGAATCAATAATTAATTATTCACAAATAATATTACGAATCACAATATCGATGAACCAGGCGGTTCCTCCTGAAGAGGGCTTTCCAATAAGAATTTCTTCTTCTTGGCGCAAATTAGGTGACCAAACCTCTCCTTAGACGTAACTTTCTAGACATTGCCAATAATGTTATCTAATAATATTATTCAGATAATATGAATTATTGTTTCGATAATGAAAAATAATCGTGTAATGACAATTATTGAAACAACAACAATATAAAATATCAACGCAAACAATCAATAAAATATTGAGCAAAGAATTATCGTAACCATTATTGAGTAGTGCCTTCTTACGTAAGAATCAATAATTGGTGCAATACTGTACTCACCGTGTTTTTAACCACCGAGTATTTTAACAAGATAATCTGCAATAACTACACCGCTATTTTTAAACAACTTATATTTGTCGCTTTCTTCATCCAATCGCTTTCCGTTGGGGGGCCCACACATGGTCAAGCTACGTCGCATTTAATATTCCCTCGACAAAGATTTAATATTCCACGACCCAAACGAATATTCCCCGACAACAATGAATATTTTATAACCACTTACTTATTTTGAAATATTTGTGTATTTTACCCATAACTATTCACATTAATCAAATCAACCCTTACTATTTCAAAATAATAAATAGAGAAAATTAAATTTCATTAATAATAAGTTGGGGTCTTACAGGTTTTATGATTTTTGAAATTATTTTGGAAACTAAATGAGTATTCTGAGGCTTGAATTTTATTGGTGATTTTGGGGTGGTTTATTTTTTTTTTTGGCAGAAATTTGTGATTGGCCTAAAGAATCACGGTTTAAGTATAATCAAGGCCATGACATTAAAAATTGATCCTAATGATAATGTGTTCTGTTTCAAGTTGGATTTTTTTTTATTTTTGAGATCCATTTGCTTGCTTTTTATGAGAGTTTGAGAAATGGGAACTATTATTTTATTGGATAGTTGTTGTAGTTAATGTGATGATTACTTAAGCTACACTTTTATCAATTATTTCCTCCTTAATTGTGAATTTGTGGTTTATTTTGTATTCTGATAATCAATTTATTTTACGCTTGGGGTTTGTGTGGGGTTTAAGTTAGAGAGACTCATGAATGCAACGATAAATGGAAATCAAACTCACTTTACTTTCAGCAATTGTCGCTTTTGGTGTGTTATATTTTTATGCAAAATGAAAAACTTATACAAGGGTTGTTGGGTATAATGACACTTTTTTGGTTTTTTGCGTCTAACCTTCGATTATGTGGTATGATAAGATGTTTATTCTTGCAATACAGATTACTATCTTCGAAATAAGGCAAGCCATATTTCCTCATAATTTTTTAGAGCAATTTTTAGTGGTCTTAGTAGGAGTATGTGTATGTAGCTCAACCTTGAAACAAATACTTTCACATTACAAATTTGGACATACCTTGGCATCTCAAACAACAAATTCATCAAATTTGGTGATACCTTAGCATCTAACAAAGATCTGCAACTTCTATTTTAGCCCTCAAATAAAGTGCAAGTGAGTAGGTAAGTGCTATTTAAATTCTTCTATTTGATAAAAGAATTTCCCAATAGTATCAAATTCTGGGGGTCTTAGCTATTTATATTTGGTAGTCTCATATCTTCTCATATATTTGCCTTGCACTTTTTGATGCATTGTTTTATTTCATAGGGATGAAGAACTCAATTCCTAGGAAGCAAACCCAAATGAAGACCACCAGACCAAAGACAACTTAAATCTTTGGAAGATATGATACTGTATTTTTATGTTGTGTTTACATTTCAAGATGTAAAATGAGTTGTGTTGCGTTAGATAATGTTTGTAATCAATTTTGATGACGACCGTGTTAATAAATTATATAATTCATTATTCAAACTAGCCCGTGCGTTGCACGGGTTATCAACTAGTAGTATACAAGTTGAGATTTAAACATTTTCTCTCCGATTGACTGGGGAATTAATACACCGTCAATTGGGCTAAAAATGAATTTGAGTAGTTCGAAACCTAGTTTGGGATCAACTCAAAAAATTCAAACGAGACTATATGAGTCGAATATATTTTAATACTCAAACACTTATATGAGTCGAATATGAACCACCCAATATTCGTTTATTTAGAGTACCAAATTTTTTTAACTTAACTGTCATATACTCAATACAATTTCGTTGATCCTTACTCGTATACAATGTTGAATATACTCGATTTATTTAATATATATTATTTAACAATTAAATTCTCCACATACTTTTAAAATTGGAAGTAGTTCATTAATTGTTTCAAATATCAAAAGTAATAATATCATCTCATTAATTTTTTTTTACAAGGCTAGAGATCTAATTTGAAGGGTTCAAATTTTAATTATTTCAACTACTTGATTGAGTTAATTTTATATACATTATCATAATATAAATGATATAGCTCTAATTTGTGTATGTATCAAATGCTTCCAAATAATTTGATTAAAAACCGAGTCGAGCTGAGTCAATCTCGAATCTACAGTAAAACGAATTGAAATCGAATATAAACAAAGGTTGCAAAAATTTATTCGAATTCGAGTAAGGATTCAAATACTATAAAAAGTTTCGAATAAAATCAGGGTATGATAGTGTTGGACTCTATTCAGAACCATTTTCACCCCCTAACCAGCAGCCATGTCCGGTTAATTTCGCCTACCAGAAAAAGAGTAGCTGAAGCTCCGCCCACCGCCCATCAGTTTTATTTATCAAAACTTTACAGTTACGTACTGAAATGACATTTTGACTTTACTTAAATTTATTATTGAAAATAATCTGAGTGATTAGCGATGAAGTTCGTTTTAGGTAGAGTTGGTCATTAATCGGCTAATCTAAAGATCGATACGCTATGCCGATTCTATGCAATACAAGATTCTATTACCAATTAATCAACTTACAAAAAAATAAATTTCATGCTAACCGGATCCGAAAATAACGATAAATATATGTATACAAGTTTCTAACCGAAAGTTTCTTTGACATTTTCATGATTTTATTTTATTGTCTTTTTAAGTAAAAGGTGAAACTTTGCGTGTAAAGGATGTTGCCTTCGTTTTCTAGTTAAAAGAATAAATAAAAAAATGAACAAAAACAAGATTAACTACAAGTTAAACTTTGAATTGAAAAAAATAATAATGGAGCTTTTAAAGTTTTATTATTATTTTATGTGTTTAATTCCTTTTGATCATGTACCACCCTTCTTTTTACTTCTTAATAATTATCCACAATAGGAGTACTATTTTTTTTACATATATTTTTACATGATTTTTTCTTATATAAAGGTGAAACCCATTTTATGCTAATATAAGAAAGAAACATGTAAATATATTAAAAATACATATAAAAATATTAATTTTTTTATATATTGTATTTCAGTTGCCGTTCTTTCTAAATTTTTTGAAATTGTTACATGATGTATTTTAAGTTTTAATGAAGTTTTTATCGATCCAAAAAAAAAGAATAAAGAAAAAGAAAAGATTCGAATAAAATTCTACTCTTATAGTACTAACTTACTATTATTAAATTGAAGGTGGCCTTCGAATGGCTGCATAGCTATACTTTTTCTTTGTTATTTTAGTGCATTGTAGTTGGTAGAAATTATGTTCTCATCAAAAGATGTCCCCGAGGAACCTACGTGCATGCATGCCCCATGCATTATTTGTCCAACACTCCAACTGATATCCAAAATTATTTTAAATTCCAACTTGGAGTCGAAAGGCGGTAAAAGTCTTTTGTCCATGTTTACTAATTGGATCGTTAGTCGATCTAAATCTGCTAATTTTTATTTTCTTTATTGAATAATATAATTGTCCCCTTTAAGTTTAAAGTTTTAGAATTGACATTGTCATGTGAAAAATTATGACAAAAAAAAAAACATATTATTCTTAAATAAATCTACTATTCTCAATAAATAAATAAAATTGTACGCGTAACTAGTGGCGGAACTAGGGGGGCGGGGCAACTGACCCCGGTAGATCGACGGTCCCGCATGTGGGTGGGGGTGGGGGGTGGGGCGTGGGCGGCCCAACAAAGCGCCGGCGATCCGGTCTTCTTCAGTACTTCTTCGGTATTCTTCTGCAGGTTGGTTTGTTTGCTTTTTTGTTTTTTTTATAAACATGAAACCGCGTCGTTTCATTAAAAAAAAATAAAAATTACTATAATGCCATCAGGTATGAAGAATTAGGGATTTTAACTTTTCTCTTCTTCAGTCTTCCGCCTCTCAAAGTCTCACCTCTGAGTTCCTAATCATGTCTCTTCGCATCTTTCGCGTGCAGATCTGCTCGTCTGCTCCTGCACTACTCCAGCTCAGCTGCTCCTGCACTGCTCCTCCAGTCCTCCTCTCCTCTTCACCTCATCACTCATCAGGTTTATTTTTCTTGATTTGAACTTTGAAGCAAATTTTTCTTGAATTACTAACTGTTTTGTTAATTGTTATTTAGCTAGACAGTTCAATTACTTTTGCTGCTATTAATTACTCTTTGTGGAATATAATTTGGTTTTGTTAGTTGCTGCTATTATACTCTTTTTGTGCAACATTTTTTTATTATTTTTTTCTTTGTCAAATTGAACTATTTTTTTTTACACGAAGTAATTGGGAATTTTGCAGGTTGTAAAGAAGGGTGGTAAAAAAATTAAACTGAAATTTAGAAAACAAACATAAAAGTTCAAGAGATTGATTCACAAACAAATACACTGAAACTGAGTATCTGTTGTGGTACCATTTTTGGTCCAAACACAACCAAAAGTTAATTGTTTAGGTTAATTGATAAAATTATGATAAAAGGTTTGAATAATTGAATTGATGAATGATGAAATTATTATGAAATGTTTAAATTGATGAAATTATTGATTAGCAATTAATGTTTTTATTTATACTAGATTATGGATAAATACTCGCTTAATTTTTTTAATAATCAATTACCAAGTTCCGAAGCAAGTGATGGTATTAATAATTTCGATTCGTTTGATTTAAAATTTTTAACCCTCCTACAAAAGGGTTCTGGTTCCGCCACTGTGCGTAACCACAATTGCCATAATCAAAGTTAAATGTTAAGAGTAGATTTGTTCGTATACAAACAATTGAATGCCCTATGGCAATAATTTTTTCCCGCTAATATTAACTCCCATTGTACGTCAAGTTGGAATAATTACTTGATCCAACTTAGTTTCTAATTTTATTTTGGGAGATTAGATCTTTTTTGTCTTCCACATGTAGCACTAGATACTACAATTACTAATTAGAGGTCCCTTTTGATTATTTAATTCTGCAAGCTTAATCTTGAAATTTTATCATCTGTGTCATACCATGTGACTGCATATATATGTCTGATTTACAAGAATTAAATGGATTACTTGCACAAGGGATCAAAATACATTCTCTCCATTACAAACTTAAATGTCAATTTTGAAAAATAAATAACTGAAAATATAATTACCCAACTAATCTTTGAGATATTGCGACACTAGTTATATAATACTATCCCTCCCTCTAACAAACTATGAAATTCAATTTTGTAATAGCTTTTCCTTCTTATAGTGACGGTAATGCATGCATGTCGTTGAACTTAATTCTAAAGTTTGATCTTTCCCAATCATTTCGAGCCTTCTAAATATGATCGTTCCTGAACACAGACGTAAAGGTCTACTGTCCGAGCCCTCGAATAGGGGACCCAATATATATATATATATATATATATATATATATATATATATATATATATATATATATATATATATCTTGCACACACACACGAAATCGAGGATAAAGTCATACCCTTTTATTTAACATATCTTGCTTCACCACCTTTAGCTGACGCGACCAGAGGCATGATGCTAGGTTCGTCGTATATATATATTAGAAGAACCGTCGCCTTAAACTTTTTAGTGACGATCGAATCAGTAGTCATACTATATAAACTGCTTATTTGTTCTATAGCGATGAGATCAAACTGTCGCCTCATATCTGTCGCTCAAATGGTGAGCAGGTATATAAAATAAAGGATATATGCTACCAAACAAGATATATATATATATATATATATATATATATATATATATATATATATCTCTGTGTGTGTGTGTGTGTGACTTTGTCAAGAAAAATAGAGTCAGCAGTTGAAATTAATTTTTTGAAGTTTTTAAAAGTTTTGGATTGTTTTCCTAATGTTTTAGCTTACAGGGTATTACTAACTATTCTTGTGACATGCAGTGACATTTGCTGAAAGAAATTTTTTAAAGTTGAAATTGTTAAAAAATTACTTACGGTCGACTACGACACAAGAAAGGTTCAATTGGTTCGCAACCATGTGCATCGAGAAGGATATGCTGGTCAAACTTGATTTTGAACATTTGATTGAAAATTTTGCCTCTAGAAATTATTATTCGAAGAAGTATCTTTCAATGAATGTATTCTCATATATTTTGTTGTAGTCGAAATTCTTATATATTTTATTGTAGTCCAACTATTATGTTTTAAGTTTCAGAAAGACATTTTTTTAGATATAACTTGTACTTTTTATTTATTTATTTTTATTTTTTTTTGTGAAGACAATATTAATTTCGAAAAGGACCTCGCTTTTATTTTTCGCTATGAGCTACCAAAATCTCAAAAACGACCATGCTTTTAAAAATCAATTTTTATGTAATTCAAACAATTAAACAAAGAGAATCAAAATAGAGAGGATTCAAATCTGATTAGTTGAAAGGTTTTGTGTTCCAAATTTTTTTATTTTTTATTTTTTTATTTTTATGTAATTCAAACAATTAAACAAAGAGAATCAAAATAGAGAGGATTCAAATCTGATTAGTTGAAAGGTTTTGTGTTCCAAATTTTTTTATTTTTTTTTGGGTTCTTATGTTACGTGCTTAATAATTGAATCGTAGACATATATACCTATTAATTGCTTTGATGTGTGTGTGAGAGAGAGATAGTACCTATTAATTGCCAAATTTAAATTACTTGATGGCTAATGCCTACTATCGCCTGCCAAAAATTCACAATGAAGTAGTGGCAAATTATCTAACTCTGGTTACAAGTCCATATAATCCGGCTACAAAGATCTACCTACTCCACATTATTAAGATGAGTCTGTGCCGCGAATATATATATATACATATAAATATAGCCTATATATAACAAATGATTATTATGAGTGTATTTTTGATCAATATATATACTGTCTACCGTAACACAGTGGTGTAATAGGCAAGTCTCCTATCGTTATATGTGTTGCAATATAAAAGTTGTGTATTTAAATCGTGTCTGTTAAGTTTTGTATAATAAAGGATAGAAAATGTGGAAGTCATATAAGGTATTATAGTCACTATTTTCTATGAATATTTGGCTCCCATATATATATATATATAGTCCGGATCTTGGTTTCATTATTTATCCATTTCATCCGAACTCAACTCTTTTTAGCTACGGTTCAGAACTGACGAGTTTTGATTATACAACCGTCGCTACATACTTTTAGCGACGTTATATGTTATCCGTCGCTAAAAAGTATAGACGACGGTTGTATTTAATCGAACAATCACCAGTCCGTCAAAGCTAAAGGGGTGAGCTCAGTGAGATGGATAAAAAATGAATAAGATCCCGACTCTCTCTCTCTCTCTCTCTCTCTCTCTCTCTCTATATATATATATATATATATATATATTTTCGAATCTTAAAATTCACTCATTATCTAACATACCCACCTTTAAAGAATCGAATCGGACGATTTATCTCGATCCGTCATATATATATAAACTGTCGTCTTAGCTTTTAGCGACAAACAACATATAGTGATTGACAACATATAGCGACGAATTAATCGTCGTCGTCCGATCCGTCGCTAAAGGGGGGTGAGCAAGGTATGTTAGATAAAAAGTGAAATTAAGATCCGATAATATATATATATATATATATATATATATATATATATATATATATATATATATATAAGACCCAACTTTTTAATAAAGATGATTTTTCTATAAATATTATTTTAAATATTATGGAATGAATTTGATATAATATTATAGTTGTGGGTAATATTTATAAATTTTACAATGTACGCCAGTTGTTATAAAATATTCGTTTGGTCGGGAATATTCTTTTTGGTGGGGAATATTAGATGATTTATTAATACACAATCATTAGTGGACCCCTAACGGAATTATTGTTTGAGTTAAAAAACGACAAAAATATTTTTATAAAAATAACTACGGAAGTGTTACCAATAAACAATTTGTTGAATACTCTTGTGGTTAAAATACAAGAACACGCGTTGTTGTTAAAGAAGACACCAGTATTGCAGCATATTTTTTGAATTATTGATTCTACGTAAGAAGGCACTACTTAATAATTGTTACGATAATTACTTGCTTAATATTTTATTGATTCAATAATTGCTACGTTGATATTTTTGATTCAATAATTGTCATTACACAGTATTTCAAATTATCAAATCAATAATTCATTTAAATATATTATTATAATATTATATTATAGTAGTATGATGTGATTATAAGATAGTATGTTTTTTTTATAATTTGAATGGTAACATTATTATAGTAAATTCATGGCATAAAAGTAAAATGAGATGGAAGAGAACAATTTGAATTTGAATTCTGATGATGTAAGCGATGATGTCATCGGAACGATGATGTAAGCAATGATGTCATCGAAAGGATGATGTAAGCAATGATGTCATTTGATCGATGATGTAAGCAATGATGTCATATAATCGATGATGTAAGCGATGATGTCATAAATTATGGCGAAAAGACTATTTTACCCTTACTCTACCAAGCTTATAAATAGAAGCTCATTCCTTCATTATTTTTTCACGAATTCACTAAAGCTATAGAGCGAGAAAGAATATAGAGAATAAGAGAGAAAGAAGAAGAATCTTCTGTTACTACAATATTGCGGTATCCAATTTCCTACTAAGGTAATGGGTATTATTTCTTTCTTTTCATGAAGAGAACTTCTATTATTCCATTCTTTATTATTACATTGAATAACTCAGATACGCCAAGGCTACCCTATACTTGGTGAAATTCTTCATTATTCCATTCTTTATCATTATGTTGGAATAACTTTTATCTATGCCAAGTACTACATACATGGTGAAATTCTTACATTATTCCATTTTTATTATTCTGTTGGAACATCCTGTCAGTGAGTTACGCATGACCTGGTTCCGTTATTTATTATCCTGTTGGAACATCATGTCTGTGTGTTTACGTATGACCTGGTTCCATTATTTATTATTCTGTTGGAATATCATGTCTATGCGTTTGCGCATGACCTGATTCCGTTATTTATTATTCTGTTGGAATAATCTGTCTGTGCGGTCTATCGCATGCCTGGTGATTTCTTTTGTTATCCCATTCTTTATTATACTCAGTTGGTTAAAGTTTTGACTTTTATACTCCATGAAATTAGTGGAATATCTTTGATATTTGCACTTCATCCAGTATTTTTTCATGGAAATATTCTTCTGAGCATTCTTGAGTTTTACTCTACAAAGAAGTATCATGTTGACAATTTGGACGTTATTAGTTCCTGGATAAATTAATTCTTGAACTTGTTTGATTGAATTATTATATCATTGTTATCATCCTCATGTTTATATTATGTTGAAAGTCATCTGTGGCCTATAGTGCATAGATGGACTTGGTGTGATTATGACAAGAGATTATTCGGTGTAATCATGACCGTAATGTTACAAATGATATGAAAAAAGTCCTTATTGGCCCGTAGTGCATTGATGGACAGTTGTTAGCATGATCGTGACCATTGATGAATACACGAATATCCTTGGCCGTAGTGCATGGATAATTTATGGTTGTGATACTAATGAATATCCTTGGTCGTAGTGCAGGGATGATGTGGATTATTTATTAAGCTGAGTCTCAGCGATAAAAGTGATGAAAAACCTTTTAAATCATAAAAGATAGTAGATTTTTGTGACGCCCCCAAAATAGGTATACATCACCTATTCTGAGTTGTCAATACATGGTACAGAAACAACTACAACTTTATTATTACAACAGTAAAACTGTGAGTTTGAATACAAATATTATCTTCTAGACAATATCTATACTCAAATAAATCCTCATCACCTTTATTGATACATTATTTTACAAAAATGGTGAGGACTACTAAGCAATCCTTTCTAAAACCTTCATTCCATACCCCACTAAATACTTCGCTATATTCTCGCCTCCCGAGAAAAATGGAACAAAAGGAAAAGGGTGAGCTCAACTAGCTCAAGAAAGAATATTATGACTAAGATAATATACAACAAATTATCGTTAGTCTTCAACAGGAAAAATCTAATAGAATACAATAGACAACAAATTTTAAATCAATACTGCAATGGAAATAATAATTCATTAGAAGAGTTAAGTAGAGAATGCAAACTACTATCTTCTATGTATGAATTTAAAAGTTCATCGCCTCATCTTTTATCCCCAGTAACATCAATCAATATACATCCGGAATCAAATATTCATCTTTGCACTACAGAAGCCAAAGATATTCATCATTAGTCATGTTCATTTAAACACTGCTCATCTTTGCACTACAAGCCAAAGATATTCTTCGAAATCATTCATCTTTGCACTACAGTGCCAAAGATATTCTTAAGAAATCATTCATCTTTGCACTACTGGGCCAAAGATATTCCATAATATCATCATTTAAGACCGAGGATGATGAAAATATTTTTAAAAGAAACGAATCCGGTGAAACAAAATGACAAGGATTAAGGATTAAGGATTCGTACTTGGTTTTATCCACGTCCAAAAAATACCTCAAAAATAATCATAGTGGTGTAAAATTCAAGAATGATCAAAACATGGATACAATCGTAGCTAGTATCCGAATAGATATTTTTGACAAAAAGAGAAATTTTATTTTTCTATGAATAGTGCCAGATACGTGAATAGTGCAGATATCGTGAATAGTCCGTATATGTGAATAGTAACTCTCACACCAAAAGATAGAAATTCCACAAAAACATCTTCACGCTTCATGAATAGTACTCGTGAATAAGAATCTCGTGAATAAGAACTCGTGAATAAGAACTCGTGAATAGTAACTCATGAATAAGTAACCCATGAATAGTAACCCCAGACATGAAAAAGTTTCAAATTTGATAAAACTTCAGATCAATATTTTAGCATAATGATATTGAAGAAATAATATCATTACAAAAAAATAATATCCCTTACCTCGAAAGATTAAGACTTAGTAAATTTGGAATAACGGGTATAGTCTCAAGGAACTTGCACCGCCTAACAATACTCAAAGTATACTCACAAGAATACGCTCAATATATCGAGAGAAATAGAGAGAAACTTCAGTTTACGGTGTGTTTTCAATTCTAACCTAAGCACCCTATTTATAGGAAAATGCTTAGAACACCAAAGCGTAAAATTGAATATAATATTAATATATTTTCACATTTTCTTTAGCCCACCATAGACAACTGATCTCAGCCCATTTGAATCACATGTGAGGCCAACTTAGTTGCAAAAACGTTTTTCTCAAAATAATTAACTAAAACTCCCAAAATTAATTATTTGAACTTGAACTTCAATAATTCATAATAAATAGCCCTTTCATCAGAAAATTCGAATCTTGCGAGTTTTTATAGGAAATTCAATTCTCTACAACTTTGCAGAAGAAAGTTTTTCCAAATTCCAAATAGAAATTGACCAAAATCCACAAACGGGCGATTTTACAGGCTATAATCAAATTTCGGTTAATAATTGTGTCCACCAACACACAAAACATGTGTTAAACATTTAATGCCACAAAATACTCTTCCTCCTCATATACTCATATATCCCACATTCATTGTAAAAATATCACCGTTAATATATTATTAAAATAATATATTTAAATGAATTATTTTATCGTAAAAGATAAAATATTAATTTTCAACAATTGTCATTTTAAAATTTTCTCCATCTATATCCACATAAAATTAATATTTTCCTCATCATATAAATCAATAATTAATTATTCACAAATAATATTACGTAATCACAATATTGATGACTAAGCGGGCCTTCAGAAAGGGGGCTTTCGAATAAGAATTTCTTCTTCTTGGCCAAGCAATTAGATGACCAAACCTCTCCTTAGGCGTAACTTTCTAGACATTGCCAATAATGTTATCTAATAATATTATTCAGATAATATGAATTATTGCTTCGATAATGAAAAATACCGTGTAATGACAATTATTGAAACAACAAAGAATATAAAATATCAACGCAAAGAATTATTAACTCAATAAAATATTTGAATAAGTAATTATCGTAACCATTATTGAGTAAGGCCTTTTTACGTAAGAATCAATAATTGGTGCAATACCGCGTCTTACTGCTTGTTCAACAACGCGTATTAGTGTGTTTTAACCACCGGGTATTCCAACAAAGATAATTGTAATAACTACGCCAGTTATTTAAAAACAACTTATATTTGTCGTTTTCTTCATCCAATCACTTTCCGTTATGGGGCCCACACATGGTCATTTGCTACTGTCAATATTTAATATTCCCCCGACAATGATTTAATATTCCACGACCAAACGAATATTCCCAGCGATAATGAATATTTTATAACCACTTGCTTATTTTGAAATATTTGCGTATTTAACCCTTTAACTATCCACATTAATCAAATCAACCCTTACTATTTTCAAAATAATAAATAAAGGAAATTCCTTTTATTTAAAAAAAATTTCGGTCTTACAACCTCCCTCCTTATGAAATTTCGTCCTCGAAATTGATGTACGACTGGTGTTTTGAAAAGGTGAGGATACCTCGCTTTCATTTCCGCTTTCCAACTCCCGTGTCATTTCTCTATAAAGCATGATTCCTCCACAAAACTTTAACTTGTGGTATGACCTTTTTGCAGTAGGACATGCTCCTTCCTATCCAAGATCTTGACAAAATACCTCCTCATCGTTAAGTCTTCTACTATCTCATCCTGCTCTAACTCAATAACGTGGTTCGGTCTTTCACATATTTACGAAGTGAGAGATATGTGAAACACATTATGAACACGAGACATACTTTGAGGTAACGCAAGTCTATAGGCTACATTTCCTACTCGGTCAAGAATTTGAAATGGACCAATAAATCGTGGATTGAGCTTTCCTCTCTTCCCAAATCTTGTAACTCCCTTCCATGGAGCAACTCATGAACAATACATGATCCCCTACATTAAATTCCACGTCCTTTCGATGAAGATCCGCATAACTCTTTTTGTCGATCTTGTGCCGCTTGTATACGTTGTCGAATCATTTGGATCTTTTTGGTAGTCATATCGTACTAACTCGGGTCCCAACAATGTTGCTTCACCCACCTCATCCCAACATATTGGAGAACGACATTTTCGTCCATATAATGCTTCAAATGGAGCCACACCTATACTTGCTCGATAACTGCTGTTGTTGTAGGAGAATTCCACCAATGGTAAATACTTATCCCAACTACCTTTGAAGTCTAGGACACGAGTCTTAATAGATTTTCAAGAGTTTGAATAGTCCTCTCGATTGTCCGTCTGTTTGGGGATGGTATGCTTAACTAAATCGCAAATCCGTGCCCATAGCTTTTTGCAAGCTAACCCAAAATCTTGAAGTGAATCTTGGGTCACGATCCAAACTATGGATACGGGCATGCCATGCAACCTCACAATCTCATTCACGCATATACTAGCAAGACGTTCAAGGAATAAGTCTCCAGACGGCAAGAAATGAAAGCGACTTGGTTAATCTATCAACAATAACCCAAATAGCATTGATGCTTTGAGAAACCGTAGGAAGACCCGTGACGAAATCCATAGTAATGTGTTCCTACTTCCATTCCTAATCTCAAGTGGTTGCAACGGACCCTTAGGTACAAGATGCTCCGCTTTACACGTTGGCAAGTTAAACACATCGAGATAAACTTTGCAATCTCTCTCTTCATATTGTTCCACCAAAATGTATGTCAAGATCACGATACATTTTAGTACTTCCGGATGGATTGCAAATGGCGTATTGTGTGCCTCCATCATAATCTTGTACTTCAAATCGTAGTCGTTAGAACACAAAGTCTAGAGTGGACTCAAGTATTCCTTCTTCATCAATTCTCGCTTAGAATAGCTCCTTCTTGTACTTTCTTCTTCATACGCATCGCCTCCGGCCTGGTGGCTTGAGCAACCTTAACTTTTCTATTAAAGTTGGCTCTGCGTATACTTGACATCATCGCACTCGTTCCAAGATATGATCTTCTACTCAATACGCCGCCTACCACGTCGCTTTTACCAGGATGGTATTGAATAGTGTGGTCGTAGTCTTTCAATAGTTCGAGCCAACGTCATTGCCGCATGTTTAGTTCTTTTTGAGTGAAGAAATATTTAAGGCTTTTTATGGTCTCGAATATATCTCCACTTTCTCCCCATATAGATAGTGCCTCCATATCTTTAAGCGCTGAAACGATCGCGCTAAACTCTAGATCATGAGTAGGATAATTCCTCTCATACTCTTTAAGTTGTCATGAGGCATAGGCTATGACTTTCCCACGTTGCATGAGAACACATCCTAACCCTTGCACGAAGCATCATTGTAGATAACAAATCCATCCGAACCAGATGGTATTGTTAGAAACAGTCTTAGAAATAAGTCTCCTCTTAAGCTCTTGAAACTCTTCTCGCATTCTTCACTCCAAACGAATTTTGTATCCTTCCGGTTAGTTAAGGTTAATGAAGTAGCGATTCGAGAAAACCCTTCAACGAATCTCCGATAATAACCAAATAAGCCCAAAAAACTACGTGCTTGATCAATCTTCGACTTTGCTGTTCCCAACTTTGTATTGCTTCAATCTTCACGGATCAAGAGATACTCCATGTTTCGACACCACGTGCTCAAGGAATGCTACTTCCTCGCCGTAACTCACATTTCTTCAATTTGGCATATAGTTGGTTTTCACGAAGCCTTTGGAGTACCAAATTTCAAATGGTGCTCATGATCTTCACGGCTTTTGGAATATATGAGGATGTCATCAATAAAGACAACAACGAATTGATCCAAATATTCCTTGAATACTCGGTTCATCATATCCATGAAAGCCGCAGAAGCATTAGTTAGTTCGAAAGACATGACTAAGAATTCATAATGCCCATACCGAGTTCGAAGGCGCTCTTTGGAATATCCTCGCTTTTAATCTTCAAATGATGATATCCGAATCGAAGATCGATTTTTGAAAAGAATTGTGCCCTCAGAATCGGGTCAAACAAGTCATCAATACGAAGTAGAGGATACCTATTCTTGATGGTGACATGGTTCAATTCCGATAGTCAATACAAAAGTCGCATACTCCCGTCTTTCTTCTTTTTACGAATAAAACAGAGCACCCCAAGGAGATGTACTTGGGATTTAATGAAACCGATGTCCAACAATTCCTCGTAGTTGGACCTTTAACTCCCGAAGTTCAATAGAGCCATTCGATATGGGGTTTAGAAATGGGCTTTGTACCAGTTCAAGATCAATAAAGAATTCAACTTCACGCCTGGGGTAGACCGGAAGTTCTTCTGAAATACGTCGGAAAGTCAATAACAACAGAATATTATTCAAATTTGATGTGTCTTTATTCAAATCCATAACATGGGCTAAGAAAGCTTGACATCCGCTTTTTAATAAACGAATAGCTTTATGATTAGATATGACAAAGGATCGATTTTAATGGTTTAGTTGCTTGAATTAAATAACAACGTTGGTTAGGAATATGAAAACTAACAACCTTACGAAAACAATCAATTTTGGCATGATGAGTAGTTAACCAATCAATCCCTAAAATCACATCAAAAGCAAGTATCTTTAAAGAGATAAGGTCAACGGGTAAGGTAATGGTGCCAACTTGAATCAAACAAGATTTATAAACAATGGATGTGATGAAAGTTTCTCCCAACGGAGTTTCCACAGATAGGTCAAAGTCTAATTTCTCCTGAGTCAAGTTTAAACGTTGAGCACATGCGGAGAGATAAATGAATGGGTAGCACCCTGTATCAAGTAAGGTATAAACTTCAAGAGAATTCATAAATAGCTTACCCGTGATCACCTCGTTTGGGTTCCTCGCATTATGACCAAATACAACAAACGCACTTCCGGAATCGTTGACTTTGACTTTTTCTCGATGTTTTTGAGTCACCGTCCCATTGAACTAGGTTTCGCTATCGCATAATCTCGAAGCGATATGTCCTTCCTTTCCACAACTATAGCATACCTTGAACTGTTAGGGTAGTTTGACCGATATGTCCCTCTTTTCCGCATTTGTAGTATATGATGGGTGGTCGTTCTCCTCCTTAGAACCGATTCTTCTTAAAGACTATCGCCTTCATATAATCGTTGTTAAATCTCCTCTTTTAAAATCTCCTCCCGACTCGCTTCTTCTGCTTTTCATGGCCATGATTACCACCGTAGTGGTTACCATTTCTGTCCCGTCTGCTTTTTCTCCGCAGTTATCATTATTCTGTTGATCGCTATCTCTCGATATGATCCTCGGTTGTGGTCCTCGGTTGGCCGCACTCGTTATCTCGCTCTAATAATTGAGCCTGCTTACAACATCTCGAATAGAGAGAAAGTTTATGAGAAATGAGATCTTCGACGTATGCCGGGTTTCAAACCTCTAAGAAACATCCGCGTCATACGCTCCTCATTCTCCACCAAATGAGGTGCAAACCTCGATAACTCTCAAACTTTGCCTCGTCATCGAGACACCGCCACGTTGTTTTGTTCCAATCGATGAACTCCACTTCCTTCATACGACGAACACTTTCGTGAAAGTATTTGTCATTAAATAATTCTGAAATGTCTCCCACGACATATGCCGAAAAGTACCGGATGGTACGCTTCACGCACTCCCACCAATGAGTCTTGCTCGCCACGGAACATAAAGGTGGCGAATGGAACCTTCTGTTCCTCCGCATCCCAAGACATCGAATATCTTGGTAATTTGCTTGACCCATGTTTCCGCCATGATCGGATCCGCTTTCCTTGAATTCGTGGTCCCAACTCTTTGAACTGCTTGGTCATTGACAACCCGTGAATTGCTATCATTTCCTCCCTCAGATTTTGAACACGAGTCTCCTCGTCTGATTTTGCATGAATCGCAAAAACTTCTAAACATCCCCTCGCTCATCATCTCGCTCAATGGTGTTGTTCACAGGAGGTATACATTGCCAAATTTCACAGACGCTCTCCTCGTTGGTAAGTCTGAGGCATCTCCACTATCTCATTTACTCCATCATTAATATTCTCACGACATTCTCAAATCATCACATAAAACAAGGGTTAATTAAGGAAATCAATATATCACATAATATCCCTATATATCGACCAACTAACAAATAAGCTTAGGTAGGACACACTAGCGAAGGATTTACTCGCCTCTCCTCCTAGTTCTATTCCCCGATCTCCGCCGGAGATCATATCCCTAAGCTCGATACCAACTCATGACGCCCCAAAATAGGTATACATCACCCATTCTCGAAAGTTGTCAATACATGGTACGTAAACAACTACAACTTTATTATTACAACAAGAAAAGCGTGAGTTTGAATACAAATATTATCTTCTAGACAATATCTATACTCAAATAAATCCTCATCACCTTTATTGATACATTATTTTACAAAAATGGTGAGGACTACTAAGCAATCCTTTCTAAAACCTTCATTCCATACCCCGACTGCACTTACTTTCTTATATTCTCGCCTCCCGAGAAAAAATGAACAAAAAAGAAAAGGGTGAGCTCAACTAGCTCAAGAAGAATAATATTATGACTAAGATAATATACAACAAATTATCGTTAGTCTTCAACAGGAAAAATCTAATAGAATACTGATAGACAACAAATTTTAAATCAATACTGCAGATGAAATAATAATTCATTAGAAGAGTTAAGTAGAGAATGCAAACTACTATCTTCTATGTATGAATTTAAAAGTTCATCGTCTCATCTTTTATCCCCGTAACATCAATCAATATACATCCGAAATCAAATATTCATCTTTTTCTACAGTGCCAAAGATATTCATCACCAATCATGTTCATTTAAACACACATGCTCATCTTTGCACTACTGAGCCAAAGATATTCTTCTTAGAAATCATTCATCTTTGCACTACTAAGCCAAAGATATTCTTAAGAAATCATTCATCTTTGCACTACGGCCAAAGATATTCCATAATATCATCATTTAAGACCGAGGATGATGAAAATATTTTTAAAGAAAAACGAATCCAAAGGAAACAAAATGACAAGGATTAAGGATTAAGGATTCGTACTTGGTTTTATCCACGTCCAAAAATACCTCAAAAATAATCATAGTGGTGTAAAATTCTAGAATGATCAAAACATGGATACAATCGTAGCTAGTATCCGTAATAGATATTTTGGACAAAAAGAAGAAATTTTATTTTTCTAAATGAATAGTGTCAGATATCGTGAATAGTGGCCGATATGTGAATAGTAACTCAGACACCAAAAGATAGAAATTCCACAAAAAACATCTTCACGCTTCATTAATAGTACTCGTGAATAAGAAACTTCGTGAATAAGAACTCATGAATAGTAACTCGTGAATAAGTAACTCATGAATAGTAACCCATGAATAAACCCCGACATGAAAAAGTTTCAAATTTGATAAAACTTCAGATCAACATTTCAAAGATAATGACATTGAAGAAATAATATCATTACAAAAAATAATATCCCTTACCTCGAAAGATTAAGACTTACAAATGGAATCTAGAATTATAGTCTTTGAAGGAACTTACACCGCCTAACAATACTCAAAGTATACTCACAAGAATACGCTCAATATATCGAGAGAGAAATAGAGAAAACTTCAGCGGTGTATTTTTCAATTCTAACCTAAGCACCTATTTATAGGAAAATGCTTAAACACCAAAGCGTAAAATTGAATATAATATTAATATATTTTTCACATTTTCTTTAGCCCACCTTAGACAACTGATCTCAGCCCATTTGAATCACATGTGAGGCCAACTTAGTTGCAAAAACATTTTTCTCAAAATAATTAACTAAAACTCCCAAAAATTAATTATTTCTGAACTTCGAACTTCAATAATTCATAATAAATAGCCCTTTCATCAGAAAATTCGAATCTCGCGAGTTTTAATAGGAAATTCAATTCTCTACAACTTTGCAGAAGAAAGTTTTTCCAAATTCCAAATAGAAATTGACCGAAATCCACAAACGGGCGATTTTACAGGCTATAATCAAATTTTGGTCAATAATTGTGTCCACCAACACATAAAACATGTGTTAAACATTTAATGCCACAAAAAAATACTCTTCCTCCTCATATACTCATATATCCCACATTCATTGTAAAAATATCACCAGTTAATATATTATTAAAATAATATATTTAAATGAATTATTTTATCGTAAAAGATAAAATATTAATTTTCAACAATTGTCATTTTAAAAATTTTCTCCATCTATATCCACATAAAATCAATATTTTCCTCATCATATAAATCAATAATTAATTATTCACAAATAATATTACGTAATCACAATATTGACAACCGTGCGGTTCAGAAAGAGGGGGCTTCCAATAAGAATTTCTTCTTCTTGGTAGCGCAATTAGATGACCAAACCTCTCCTTAGACGTAACTTTCTAGATATTGCCAATAATGTTATCTAATAATATTATTCGGATAATATGAATTATTGCTTCGATAATGAAAAATATTGTGTAATGACAATTATTGAAACAACAATATAAAATATCAACGCAAAGAATTATTAACTCAATAAAATATCAATAAGAATTATCGTAACCATTATTGAGTAGTGCCTTCTTCACGTAAGAATCAATAATTGGTGCAATACTGTGCTATCTTCTTGTTCAACAACGCGTATTAGTGTGTTTTAACCACCGGGTATTCAACAAGATAAATCTGTGAATAACTACTGCCGTTATTTAAAAACAACTTATATTTGTCGCTTTCTTCATCCAATCACTTTCCGTTATGGGGCCCACACATCATACCATTGCAGTCATTAATAATATTCCCGATAAATCATTTAATATTCCACGACCAAACGAATATTCCCCGAAGCGATAATGAATATTTTATAACCACTTGCTTATTTTAAAATATTTGCGTATTTAACCCTTAACTATCCACATTAATCAAATCAACCCTTACTATTTCAAAATAATAAATAAAGGAAATTCCTTTTTATTTAAAAAAAATTTCGGGGTCTTACAATTTTATTCTCTACTTGACTCTTTTAATTGATTGCTTGTTCCACTGCAGTTAAACTTGATGTTTGTTATATTTTATCAGTTTAACATTGTTGAAGGCTAATGATAATTTATTCTGCATTATCTTAGTCATAATATTTCTTACTGGGCTAGTTGAGCTCACCCTTTCTTTCACTGTTCTCTTCAAGAAATGAGAACGTAGCCGGGACTAGTCGGGGAACGGAGTGACGGTCCAGATGATAGTATTAGTAGTCCTCACTATTCTGTTAAATAGTGTGAAAATAAATGTAAAGAGGACTCTTTTGAGTGTGAATATTGTCTAGATGACAATATTCTTATTAAACTCTCAGTTTACGTTTTGTCGTATTTTACACGACAGATGTATTATATATTAAGTTGTATTTGAATTTTGTACCATATATTTGGCAACTCAAGATGGGTGATGTATACCGATTTTGGGGGCGTGACAATATATATATATATATATATATATATATATATATATATATACACACACACAAGATAGATCCTGTCCAGATCCCGGACAGATTAAAATGCGGACCAAATTTTTATTTTTTTTTGCTTTTTTTTTTAAAAAATAACTAAAAAAATTTATGGAACTTGAATTTTTAAATAATACAGTGTTTTGGATGTGATTTGGATACATATAACAAAACATGTCTATACTGTAAGACCCCAACTTATTATAAATGAAATTAAACTACCTCTATTTATTATTTTGAAATAGTAAGGGTTGATTTGATTAATGTGGTTAGTTATGGGTAAAATGCGTAAATATTTCAAATAAGCAAGTGGTTATAAAATATTCATTGTTGTTTGTATGGGAATATTAAATGCGACACAATATATTTACCTTGTGTGGGCCCCATAATGAAAACCGATTGGATGAAGAAAAACGACAAATATAAGTTGTTTATAAATAATCTAGCCGTAAGTTATTACTAAGTATACTATTAAAATACCCTTGGTTGAAACACAAGAAGATATATTACCAGATTACACCAATTATTGATTCTTATATAAGAAGGCACTACTTAATAATTGTTACGATGATTCTATCGCTCAATATTTTATTTTATTGATTCAATAATTGCTACGTTGATATTTTATATTATTGTTGTTTCAATAATTGTCACTACACAATATTTTTATTATCGATCAATAATTTATATTATTTGAATAATATTATTAGATAACACTATTGGCAATGTCTAGAAAGTTCTGCTCTAAGGAGAGGTTTGGTCACCTAATCATGCTGCCAAGAAGAGAGAAATCCTTATCGAAAGTCCCTCTTCTTTAGAACTACCGTCCAAGATTGCGATTCTATAATATTATTTGTGAATAATTAATTATTGATTTATATGATAAGAAAAATATTCATTTTATGGATATAGATGGAGAAAATTTTTAATGTGACAATTGTTGAAAATTGATATTTTATCTTTTCTCGATAAAATAATTATTTAAATATATTATTATATTTTAATAATATAATAATGGTGATATTTTTATAATGAATGTGGGATATATGAGTATATGAGGAG
Source organism: Panax quinquefolius (assembly GCA_020205615.1). Taxonomy (NCBI): domain Eukaryota; kingdom Viridiplantae; phylum Streptophyta; class Magnoliopsida; order Apiales; family Araliaceae; genus Panax; species Panax quinquefolius. Next base: position 144,443,533 of record CM035161.1, on the reverse strand, counting down.
GAGTATTTTTGTTACTAAAAATGTTTAAAACATGTTAAACATGTTTGTGGACCCCATTTCTTGACTGAAATTTGATTATAGCCTATAAAATCGTCCGTTTATGGATTTCGGTCAATTTCTGTTTGAAATTTGGGAAAACTTAAACTTACAAAATTGTAGAGAATGGAATTTCCTATGAAAAAGATATAAGGATTGAATTTTTCTGATAAAAGAGCTATTTATTATGAATTATTGAAGTTCCGAAGTTCCAGAATAATTAATTTTTAAAGTTTTAAATATTTTTTTAATAAAAATGTTTTTTACACTTTGATGGGCCCCACTTGCACATGTTAATGGCTGAATTCAGATCTTTAAAAGTGGGCGTAGGAAAAATTTAATAAATAATATTATTTTATTAAATTTTCTGCTTTGGTGTTCTAAGCATTTTCCTATAAATAGGGTGCTTAGGTTAGAATTGAAAATTACCCCAGAAACTGAAGTTTTCTCTTTATATATTATCGAGCGTATTCTTGTGAGTATTTGATACTTTGAGTGTTGCTATATAGTGTAAGTTCCTTCAGCGTTATATCTGATATTTCAGCCAGAAGTACTATTCTTTTCGAGGTAAAGGATGTTATTTATTTATTTTATTTAAATGATATTATTTCTTCTAATATAATTATGCCAGAATATTGGTAAGATTTTTCTTGTGAAATTCTTAACTTTTAGTGTCGGGGTTACTATTCACATATACGACACTATTCATGAATACGACACTATTCACAGAAAAATTAAATTTTCGTTTTTTGTCCAAAATATCTATTATGGATACTAGCTTTGATTATATTCATGTTTTGATCATTCTTGAATTTTACTTCACTATGATTATTTATGAAGTATTTTTGAACTCGGATTATTTGAAATACGAATCCTTAATATTTATTCTTTTGTTTCATTGGATTCGTTTTCTTTAAAATATTTTTCATCATCCTCACCCTAAAAGATGATATTATTAAATATCTTTGGCCTCAGAAGCAAAAGATGGTTGATTTTATTATGAATATCTTTGGCCCGTAGTGCAAAGATGTACAGGTGTTGAGATGAACATGACCAACTGATGAATATCTTTGGCCTGTAGTGCAAAGATGAATGTTTGATTCAAGATGAATATTGATTGATGTTACAGGGATAAAATATTGATGATGAACTTTTAAATTCATAGATTATAGTAGATTTCATTATCTACGTAACTCATCTATGAATTATTATTTTCGCTGCAAATATTGATCTGAAACTTGTTGTCTATTGTATTTTATCAGATTTTTTTCCCTGTTGAAGACTAACGATAATTTTTTTTATATTATCTTAGTCATAATATTCTTTACTGGACTAGTTGAGCTTACCATTTTCCTTTTTGTTCCATTTTTCTTCTCAGGAGGCGAGAATGTAGCGAGTTCTAGTCGGGGTGTGGAATGATGGTTCTAGAGAGTTGTTTTAGTAGTCCTCACCATTTTTGTAAAATAATGTACCAATAATTGTAATGAGGACTTATTTGGGTGTGAATATTGTCTAGATGGCAATATTTGTATTTAAACTCACAGTTTTTATGTTGTATTAATTAAGTTGTAGTTGTTTCTGTACCATGTTATTGACGACTCAAAATGGGTGATGTATACTTATTTTGGGGGCGTCACAGTTGGTATCAGAGCTTAGGGATATGATCTCTGGCGGAGATCGGGGAATAGAACTAGGAGGGGAGAAACGAGTAAATCCTTCGCTAGTGTGTCCTACCTAAGCTTATTTATTTGTTGGTCAGTATATAGGGATATTATGTGATATGTTAATTTCTTTAATTAACCCTTATTTTATGACAGTATTTGAGAATGTCGACTAAGAATGTTAACAGTGGAGTAAATGAGACCGTGGAGACACCTTTACTCACCAACGAGGAGAACGTCAAACAGTCGACAATGTTCCTCCCGTGAACAACACCAATTGGCGCGATGATGATGAACGATTTTGGATGTTTAGAAGCTTTTTACGCTTCATGCAAAATCGAACATAAGGGAACTCGTGGTACGGTTTGTCACAAATAAGCGATTCAAAGAGTTGGGACCACCGTAATTCGGGGAAAGCCGGATCCAATTAAGGCAGAAACGTGGGTCAAACAAATTACCAAGATATTCGATGTCTTGGGATGCACGGAGGAATAGAAGGTTCCATTCGCCACCTTTATGTTCCGTGAATGAGGCGATTCTCGGTGGAAATCAGTGAAGCGCACCCATCCAAACTGTACTCAAAGATGTCTTGGGAGACATTTTAGAAATCTGCTTCAATGACAAGTACTTTCCGAAAGTATTCAATATATGAAGGAAGTGGAGTTTATTAGATTGGAACAAAACAACATGACGGTGTCCCAAAGACGAGGCGGCTTTGAGAGTTATCCGTGTTTGCACCTCATTTAGTGGAGAATAAGGAACGTATGACGCGGATGTTTCGAGAGGTTTGAAACCCCAAAGATACGTCAATATCTCATTTCTCATAAATTTTCTCTCTTTAAATGTTGTCAATGAGGCTCAATTATTAGAGCGAGATAACGAGTACGTTCAACCGAGGGACCACAACCAGATCATACCGGGTGATGAGTCATCGTAACAACGATAACCAAATGGAGAAAGAAAAATACGGACAAAAGCGGCAACCACTCTGGTGGTAATCATGGCCATGAGAATAAAAGAAGCAAGTCGGAAGGAGATTTTAAAAAGAGGAAATTCAACAACGACCGTGTGAAGACGTCAACAAGCAAGCAAGAATCGGTTCTAAGGAGGAGAACGACCACCGGGGTCAGATGCTATAAATATGGAAAAGAAGGACATATCACCAAAACCGCCCACAACAGCTCAAAGGTATGCTATAATTGTGGAAAAGAAGGACATATCGCCGAGATTGTGCAGTGGCGAAACCAAGTCCAATGGGATGGTGACTCAAAAGGTCATCCCCAAAAAGTCAAAGTCAATGATTCCTAGAAGAGCGTTTGTCGTGACTGGTCAAAATACAAGGAACCCAAACGAGGTGATCACGGGTAAGCTAATCATAAATTCTTGCGAAATTTATACCTTACTGAGATACCGGCTTACCCATTCATTTATCTCTAATGCTTGTGCTCAACGCTTTAAACTTAACTCCCGGAGAAATTAGACTTTGATTTATCTCGTGGAGACTCAGATTGAGAAACTTTCATCACATCCATTGTTTCTAAATCTTGTTTGATCTAAGTTGGCACCATCACATTACCTATTGATCTTATCTCTTTAAAGATACTTGCTTTTGATGTGATTTTAGGGATTGATTGGTTAACTACTCATCATGCCAAAATTGATTATTTTCGTAAGGTTGTTAGTTTTCATATTCCTAACCAACCCGTTATGCAATTCAAGCAACTAAACCACTAAAATCAATCACTGTCATATTAAGTCATAAAGCTATTCGTTTATTGAAAAACGGATGTCAAGCTTTCTTAGCCCATGTTATGGATTTGAATAAAGACACGTCCGATCTGAATAATATTCCCGTTGTTAGTAAATTTCCTGACGTATTTCCTAAAGAACTTCCCGGTCTACCCCCAGAACGTGAAATTGAATTCTTTATTGATCTTGAACCTGGTATAAAGCCCATTTCTAAAACCCCATATCGAATGGCTCCTATTGAACTTCAGGAGTTAAAAGTTCAACTACAGGAATTGTTAGACATCGGTTTCATTTGTCCTAAGACATCTCCTTGGGTGCTCCTCTGCTTTATTTGTAAAGAAGAAAGACGGGAGTATGCGACTTTTGTATTTACTATCTGGAATTGAACCATGTCACCATCAAGAATATGTATCCTCTACCTCGTATTTGATGACTGTTTGACCCGATTCTGAGGAGCACAATTCTTCTCAAAGATCGGTCTTCATTCGGATATCATCACCAAGATTAAAACTGAGGATATTCCAAAGACGCCTTGTAACTCCAGACGGGCATTATGAATTCTTAGTCATGTCTTTTGGATTGAATAATGCTCATGCGGCTTTCATGGATATGATAAACCGAGTATTCAAGGATTATTTGGATCAGTTCGTTGTTGTCTTTATTGATGACATCCTCATATATTCCAAAAGTCGTGAAGATCATGAGCACCATTTGAAGCTGGTACTCCAAAAGCTTCGTGAAAATAAGCTATATGCCAAGTTGAAGAAATGCGAGTTCTGGCTTGAGGAAGTAGTATTCCTTGGGCACGTGGTGTCAAAACATGGAGTATCTGTCGACCCGGTGAAGATTGAAGCAATACAAAGTTGGGAGCAACCAAAGTCGGTGACCGAAGTACGTAGCTTTTTGGGCCTATCTGGTTATTATCGGAGATTCGTGGAAGAATTTTCTAGAATCGCTACCCCGTTAACTCAACTGACTCGGAAAGATACAAAATTCGTATAGAACGAGGAATGCGAAAAGAGTTTCCAAGAGCTTAAGAGGAGATTCATTTTGGCACTTGTTCTGACAATACCATCTGGTTCGGATGGATTTGTTATCTACAGCGATGCTTCAGGCAAAGGGTTAAGATGTGTTCTCATGCAACATGGGAAAGTCATAGCCTATGCCTCGCGACAACTTAAAGAATATGAGAGGAATTATCCTACACATGATCTAGAGTTGGCAGCAGTCATTTTCGCACTAAAGATCTGAAGGCACTATCTATATGGGGAGAAAGTGGAGATATATTCAGACCATAAAAGCCTCAAATATTTCTTTACCCAAAAGGAACTCAACATACGGCAACGACGTTGGCTCGAGCTGTTGAAAGATTATGACTACACTATTCAATACCATCCTGGAAAAGCGAACGTGGTAGCTGATGCGTTGAGTAGAAGATCATATGCGAGAACAAGTGCGATGTTGTCAACACAAAGGCCCATTTTGTGTGATTTACAAAAGATGAAGATAGAATTCAAGACTCCGGGCACCCATGTGATAATGTCAAGTATACGCATAGAGCCAACTTTAATAGAAAAAGTTAAAGTTGTTCAAGCCACCGACCCGGAGCTGATGCGTATGAAGAAGAAAGTACAAGAAGGTGTTATTCCGGAAGCGAGAATCGTTGAAGAAGGAATACTTCGAGTCCACTCCAGACTTTGTGTTCCTAACGACTCTAATTTGAAATATAAGATTATGACGGAGGCACATAATACACCGTTTGCAATCCATCCTGGAAGTACCAAAATGTATCGTGATCTTCGACAGACATTTTGGTGGAACAATATGAAGAGAGAGATTGCAAAGTTTATCTCGAGGTGTTTAACTTGTCAACGTGTAAAGGCGGAGCATCAAGTACCTAAGGGTCCGTTGCAACCACTTGAGAATTTGAAATGGAAGTGGGAACACATTACCATGGAATTTGTTACGGGTCTTCCCATGGTTTCTCAAGGTATAAATGCTATTTGGGTTATTGTTGATAGATTAACCAAGTCTGATCATTTTTTGCCGATACGGGAGATTTATTCCCTTGAACGTCTTGCTCATATATATGTAAATGAGATTGTGAGATTGCATGGCATGCCAGTATCCATAGTTTCGGATTGTGACCCAAGATTCACTTCACGATTTTGGGTTAGTTTGCAAAAAGTTATGGGCATGGATTTACGATTCAGTTCGGCATACCATCCTCAAACGGATGGACAATCAGAGAGGACTATTTAAACTCTTGAAGATCTATTAAGACTCTGTGTCCTAGACTTCAAAGGGGGTTGGGATAAGTATTTACCATTGGTGGAATTCTCCTACAACAACAGTTATCAGGCAAGTATAGGGGTAGCTCCATTCGAAGCATTGTATGGAAGAAAGTGTCACTCTCCAGTATGTTGGGATGAGTTGGGTGAAGCAACATTGTTGGGACCAAAGTTGGAATGTATTACTACAGAAAAGATCCAAATGATTCGACAACGTATACAAATGGCACAAGATCGACAAAAGAGTTATGCGGATCTTCATCGAAAGGAAGTGGAATTTAGTATTGGGGATCATGTATTGTTGTGTGTTGCCCCATGGAAGGGAGTTACAAGATTCAGGAAGAGAGGAAAGCTCAATCCATGATTTATTGGTCCATTTCATATTCTTGACCGAGTAGGAAATGTAGCCTATAGACTCAAGCACCTCCAAGTATGTCTCGTGTTCATAATGTTTTTCATATATCCGTGCTTCAGAAAATATGTGAAAGACCCGAACCACGTTATTGAGTTAGAATCGGATGAGATAGCCGAAGACTTAACGTACGAGGAGGTACCTGTCAAGATCTTGGATAGGAAGGAGCATGTCTTATGTACAAAGGTCATACCACAAGTCAAAGTTTTGTGGAAGAACCATGCTATTGAGAAAATGACCTTGGAGTTGGAAACGGAAATGAAAGCGAGGTATCCTCACCTTTTCGAAACACCAGGTACGTACGTCAATTTCGAGGACAAAATTTCATAAGGAGGGGAGGTTGTAAGACCCCAACTTATTATAAATGAAATTAAACTTCCTCTATTTATTATTTTGAAATAGTAAGGTTTGATTTGATTAATGTGGTTAGTTATGGGTAAAATGCTCAAATATTTTAAATAAGCAAGTGGCACTTCTGACAAAAGGCTTATATCGTGATCGCGATACGATCATAGATGGGTATCGGCGACCGTATCGGTCACGATACTAATGGCAGATAATCCGTCATTTGGAAGGACATCAATGACCAACAATAATGACAAATTATTAGCGTATCGCATGCGCGATATCATTTAATAATTTTTTTAATTTTGCCTGTTTTATTGATTTTCCTAAAATAACCTGTTTTGTACCTGCTTTCAATCCTAACACAGCAATATATATACAAGCATCCATATTAACATTCATCCATGATATAACTACTATATAATAAACATTGATCATCCATGAATAAACATTCATCCAATACAATACAAAAAATTCATCCAACACAATACAATCGATATCGTAAACATCCATATAAACCAATACAATTGTCCAAAGAATGAATCTAAAAGAGTACAAGGCTTTAAAAATCTAAAAAAAGTCTCTAGCGCTCTTCATTGATCATCCAAATTAGGATCCAGTAATTAACAAAGTAATAAAACATATATGTTACATATAAGTAAAGACGGTGACTCGAGACTATAAACATATAAGACAATGTAGCTAAACAATAAACGATATATATATACTGCTCCTATTTTGTTGTCTTCTTTGCTCAACTCCGCCTCTGCTCTCCTCGCTCACTGTTGCCGCCATTGCCATTGCCTCTTGACTTATCGGACTCGAGACTGCAGATGCCCGCCCAAGATATCTGAGAAGATCACGATCTGACAGATCACTCTCATATAGTCAGCAGGGAGTATAATAGGTTGGATAACTTTGATGACTGTGGTAGATCGGTGGCAGAGTACACTGTACCATCGATGGTCGGCGCGTCGTCTTTTTATCCTCGGCCTTTGACATAATTTTTCTTCACGATGGATGCCCTCCCATAATTCTTAATCAATCAACGGACGCGGGTGCCTTGAGGATAGCGCCTGCTCATTAAGCCCTTATAAGTGTCCATCGGAAGATGAACAATTAAATAGTTAAAAATAAATAAAAAAATACTAAAAAAGGTCATCACAATCTATAAAACAACATATTAGGATAAAGTGAACTTATTATCGCTTATCCTAATCAAGGCGTGGCACTATCGCTGGTGGCCACATACACATCCAACCAATTGATAGGTTGACCTTGAGACCGAGACTCCTACGAGCTTCATTTTCTCATATTATTATGTAAACATATGATATTTTAGCTACAAAAGATAATCAGAAACATAACATACGTACCACAGCAAAGAATGTGATGCGGTACTGTGATATATACTGCCGCCCCGATACGTGTCTTTTGTTTTCTCGCCGTCTGATACACCTGAGGATCTGTTCGAGGCGGCAGTCTTGCACCTCTTGACCCAACTCTCAGCTCTCCATTGGTCACACATCTGCACCCATATATAGGTGGCGCACCACCGTGGGCTATGCTTTCATGCATATACTACTTGCCCCGTCTGGATGGCCAATCTCAAATCATGCAGGTGGCTTTTTGTCGTTCCTTGTTCAAATTATCTTTAGTTCGGACGACGCACTTCTGCCAGAATAGTGTCTGAATAACTGATGTCTATGCGTCGTCCCATCTATACCGTTTCTGTAAATAAAAAAATAATAATAATATTAAAACTGTTATATTACTAAACAATATTATTTGATTAACTATGTATTATCTATCAGAGTGATAAAAACATATACACGAAATTCAAATTAAATCAGATCTTTATGGGCGAGAGGTGTGCTCATTTACGTAATCACCAGCGTAAGCCGCTTCAGAAGATAATTGTGAAATGCACTTCACAATTTTACTATCTTGAAAATCACTAAAATATACAATAATTTACATTAAAACCCTTACATTTAAATCACTACTATATTTATAACAATGGAAATATTAAACCCTTATATATACACGATGTTTAACTTACGTGCTTTCATATAAAAATGCGATCATCCGGATTAGCCGGGGCCTTCGACACATGATTTGGGGCTCTAACCCAACCCAAGGCTTTAAATGTCTTTGCAGTTCAAAAGACATCTATAAATAAAAAATTTAGGATGTTAGTATGAGTTATAAATGAAAGGTACATAAACATGTCAATGATATAGAAAACATCAGGATATGTAATTGTATATAATACAATTAAAACTAAACATACATTTTATAGAAAAGGATAATAATGACAATTTATGAAATATACATGAACATGACTGGAAATTAATTAACTACGACAACTATAAATGAATATCTACATGAAAATCGTATAGAGAAAGGTACTATAGAGAAATGAAAGGTACTATAGAGAAAGGTACATGCAAATCATATAGAAAATAATTAACTACGACAACTATAAATGAAAGGTACTATAGAGAACATTCCTATATGTAATTCATTGTAATACAATTAAAACTAAACATACATTTTAATGAAAATCGTTGTCTGAGTCAGAATTATTTTGTACAAGTATCGGAGATTCATAACCATCTTCTTCTTTAGATTCTATGTCAGTGTCAGTCAATAACTCTTCCTCAAAGATTACCGCTATCCGGAACAATAATAAGCCTCTGATCCAATTCATCGTGTTCATCTCCACCTCTAACCGGATTACATCATTGTTGTCCTGTATATTTATTACAGGAGGTCTATGAAGCATCTCCTCTTGGTAGAAATCCCCATCTATTACTTGGACATGATCGCTGGCAGAGTATGAATTACTTACTGCGATATCAGAGAAGGCTACATCCCTTTTCCTAATAGGACTAGAAGTGTAGTATACTTGTCTTTGTTTGTGTTGGTAAAACAAACGGTTCGTTGGAGTCTGTTGACTGTGGGAGGTCAATATCGACGATTCCATGTCCGTCAACACGTATCCCTTTTTCCGAATCAAACCAACGACACTTGAACAAGTTAATACGACCCAGACGCGTGCCTTGCACGACAACTCTACGATTTCCTCCAAATCCCCATAAAAGGCACGATCAAGCTCATTGTAACAATCTCCTTGAATAGACACTCCAGTATTAGTTGTTCTTTTACCGCGAGCATATGTCTTTGTATGAAATTCACATCCATTTATTTTGCAACCATTGCGAATGACTTGGTCCTATGCTCCCACCCATAGCTAGGACTTGTATATTTGGAGGAATCGTTCCCTCATTAAGAGCCTACAAAATTCTATTGAATTAAATACATTCATAAATTAATACGATATATGTCATTCTTAATTAACTTAACTTACTTTGTCCTTTAGCCAAAGAGCAAATTTTTATCACGACTAACTTGAATATCTTTATCGTTGATGCTTGGGGTTTGATTTGCTTTTAACTCGTCATCATATGTTCTATACAATTTTATAAACATTAACATATATTAATATGAGACTGCAGGTTAAGATATATGTCTAATACATATGAATTTTACATGTATACCTCACAAATTCATCAATCTCCTCGCAATTGAGAAGAATGTAAGTATGCTATCATCTGTCTTGTGTTGGATTGAACTTCTGAAGAAGTCTAAAGTTAGTAATCCTTATTGTGCTTAGAGATAAGACCTCTGAAGAAGTTGTAATAAAACATGAAAAAATAAAATGAAATCTAGCTTACAAATATAAGTGTCTTAGTTTCCAACAACTTTCAGACAATTTTGTGTATAAATATGGGCTCTTTTTTTCTTTTTTTTAGAACGATAAATATGGGCATTAGTTTTATGTTCATTTGATTTCTGTGCAAGGCCCAGTTTGTTACAAGAATGCATTCTTCCCAACCTGCCCAAAATCCAAGTATACTTGATAGCCAAAAAAGTAAGAGAAATGGAGGAAAATTAACAGCCCCCTATTCTTCTAACAATTTCAACAGACTAAACTCAAGCAATTTCTTCCAACATTTATCACACACCCAAAAAAAAAAATTTGCCTCCATTATTATCAGACCCAGTTTGCAAATTTTTTTCAATAAATCGAACAAATTCGTAGCAAACAATAACATACTGATTTAAGCATGCTAGCCATATTCATTCATTCAACTCTTTGCAATAAATTAACTCTTAAAACACAAATTCGTAGCAAACATACTGATTTAGAGAAGAACGAAGAAACATAACAAACAACCAAAAAAAATAAAGAAGAAGAACTTAAAAAGTAGCTCTTACCTCTAAAATTAGTCTCTAATTTGAAGAAGAATGAACACAGACAGAACCAACCGGCCTCCCTCTTCTCTTCTCCCCCTTCTCCCTCTTCTCTGTCGCCCTCTTTCTTTTTCTTCCTAAATCGAGCGAACTGAACGCCTGAGTCTGTAAATGTTTAAGAGAATCGGTGACAGAATCAATGACCGCTTGCATTTGATTTTTTTAATGACGTGGATGTGTTAGCGTATCGCCAAAGGTCACGATAGAGATTAATCGCAAAAAGAAAACGCTTAGGTTTCGCACCAATTTTTAGGGGGAAATTTATACCAATGATTGATAGCGATCGCATACTGATCATTGAAATTAGTTAATGACTAGAATCCACAATGATCGCAGATAATGGTCGCTATTCTCATTATCAATGACCGGATAAAGCGCGTCATCGATATTGTTGGTCGCAGATAGACCTTCTTCTTGTAGTGTGGTTATAAAATATTCATTGTTGTTTGGGAATATTCGTTTGGTCGTGGAATATTCTTCTTTGTCGGGGAATATTAAATATTTACGGCGCAAGCACACTTGTGTGGGCCCCATAACTAAAGCGGCCGGATGAAGAAAAAGACAAATATAAGTTGGTTATAAATAACTACGTAGTTATTACCAATTATCATTAAAATAATCCGGTGGTTAAAACACACGATGTACGCCAGATTACACAAATTATTGATTTTTACGTGAAGACACTACTTAATAATTGTTACGATGAGTTCTTTGCTCAATATTTTATTTTATTGATTCAAGAATTGCTATGTTGATATTTTATATTATTGTTGTTTCAATAATTGTCACTACACAATATTTTCATTATCAGATCAATAATTCATATTATTTGAATAATATTATTAGATAATGTGACGCCCCCAAAATTAGGTATTCATCACCCATATTGAGTCGCCAGATACATGGTACATAAATCCAAATACAACTTAATTATACAAATGTCGTGTAAAATACGACAAAACATAAACAGAGAGTTTAAACAATAATATTGCCTTCTAGACAATATCCACTCTCAATGGAGTCCTCATTACATTTATTGTCACACTACTTAACAGAATAGTGAGGACTACTAATGCTATCTTACGGATCATCACTCCGCTTCCCGACTCGTCCCCGCTTATATTCTCATTTCAAAGAGAATGTGAAAGAAAGGGTGAGCTCAACTAGCCCAAGAAGAAATATTATGACTAAGATAATACAAAAATAAATTATCATTAGCCTTGAACAATGTTAAACCGATAAAATACAATAGACATCAAGTTTAATCAAATGAACATATCTGAATCCATTAAAAGAGTCAAGTAGAGAATAAAATCTACTATCTTTTATGATTTAAAAGGTTTTCATCACTTTTATCACCGGGACTCAACAATAAATAATCCACCTCATCCCCGCACTACTACCAAGGATATTCATAAGTATCACAACCACAAATTATCCATGCACTACGGGCCAAGGATATTCGTGTATTCATCAATGGTCATGATCATGCCAATAATCATCCCATCAATGCACTACGGGCCAATGAGGACTTTTACCACATCATTTGTAACATTACTACCATGATTATACCGAATAATCCTCGGTCATAATCATACCAAGTCCATCTATGCACTACAATACGTATGACTTTCAAAAAAAATATAAACATGAGGATGATGACAATGATATAAGAATTCAATAAAATAAGTTCACGAATTAATTTATCTAGGAACTAATAACGTCCAAATTGTCAACATGATACTTCTTTGTAGAGTAAAATTCAAGAATGCTCAGAAGAATATTTCCATGAAAAGATATTGGATGACGCGCAAATATCAATGATATTCCACTAATTTCATGGAGTATAGAAGTCAAAACTTTAACCAACTGAGTATAATAAAGAATGGAATAACAAAAAAAATCACCAGGCATGTGATAAATAGCACATGCAGGTTATTCCAACAGAATAATAAATACGGAACTAGGTCCAACAGAAAACACATGATGGGATATTCCAAATGAATAATAAAGAATAGAATAACATAAGGATTTCACCAAGTATAGGGAAGTCCGTATATACGAGTTATTCTAACGAGTAATAATAAAGAAATTCGTGTCCCACGTAAACGCACATGATGTGGATATTCCAAATGTAATAATAAAGAATGGAATAACATAAGGATTTCACCAAGTATAGGGGAGTTCGCGATACAAAGTTATTCCAATGAGAATAATAAAGACGAAACCAAGTCCAACAGAAAAGCGCATTTACATGATATATTCCGGAATAATAATAAATGCGGAATAATAAATAATGGAACGTGTCATAAATTCTCAATCCGGCGTGATATTCCGGCGTAATAATAAAGAACGGAATAATAAAAGAATTTCACCACGAAAAGCGTACTTAGATAAACAAAGTTATTCCAACATAATAATATATAATGGAATAATAGAAGAATTTCACCATGTATGCGGTGATTAAGATAAACAAAGTTATTCCAACATAATAATATAGAATGGAATAACAGAGGATTTCACCAAGTATAGGTATTGCCACAGATACAAGTTATGATAGGGTATCTGTCACAGATCACAAAGTTATTCCAATGTAATAATAAAGAATGGAATAATGTATGATTTCACCAAGTATAGGGTATGCCACGATATGTGTTATGTATAGGGTATGCCACAGCGTATCAAAGTTATTCCAATGTAATAATATAGAATGGAATAACAAGATGATTTCACCAAGTATAGGGTATGCTGCAGATATAAAGTTATTCCAACCTAATAATAAAGAATGGAATAATGTAAGTTTTCTTCATGAATAAGAAAGAATAACACCCTTACAAAGAAAAGAAACTGGATATAGAAGTAGTGAAGTAGCGAGAATACTCTTCTTCTTTCTCTCTATAATTTTCTCTCTATAGCTTCTCTATATAATTTCTCTCTCTAGAGTTTCAATGAATTCCTAAGAAATAATGAAGGAATGAGCTTTTATTTATAGAAGAATGGATTGAATAGTAACTAATTCCTGAACGGTCCAGATTGATTTACTTTTAAGCGGACGGTCTGCATTAAAACTTAAAGCAACGGTCATACTGATTCACTATTAAAACTTTAAACCAGCGATCCATACTGATTCACTATTAAAACTTTAAACCAACGATCCATATTGATTTACTAATATAAATTCAACCAACGGTCTGAAAAATTAGCACAACTCCTCATGGAATAATATTGTACCCAAAAATAATTTGGACCGAAAAGAAATATATTGTTCGGGTGAATAGTAACTTGTGAATAGTAACTCATGAATAGTAACTTGTGAATAGTAACTCGTGAATAGTAACTCATGAATAGTAACTCATAAATAGTAACTCATGCATAGTAACTCATGAATAGTAACTCATGAATAGTACTCCGACACGAAAAGTGTCTCGAATACCTGATTGAACAATATAACCTCTAGACATCAATTATCATCGAAATAGATGTCGATTTCTACTAACACAAATAATCCCAACACAATGAAATTATCAAATTCATCTTTAATGAATACGAACTTATTCATCATTAATATTATAACTCACAATATTTAACAACTAGGTTGTTCCCATAAAAGAGGGGGCTTTCCAATAAGGATTTCTCCCTATTGGCGCGCAATTAGGTGACCAAACCTCTCATTAACAGAACTTCTAGACATTGTAAATATTGCAATTTAATAATATGAATAACTTTATCGTCTCAATTATTGATTTAATAATATAACATATAATGCAGATGATACTGACAATAATCGAATCAATAATATGAGAGATATGATGCAGCAATTACTATAGCAATAATTGAGTATAACTCGAGTGATTTCTCAATGTAAGCATCAATAATCAATACCGTGTGCTACTATGCAACCACGCCAGACATCAGTACTTTTACTACCGAGTAGTTCAACAAAGATCAATGGTAAAACTTCCGCCAAGTTATTTTCAATAAAATACTTTTGTCGCTTTCTCAATCCGATGATAATTCCGTTAATGGGTCCACCAATGATTGTGCGATCATTTAATATTCCCCGACATAAAGAATATTCCCCACCAATCGAATATAATATAACAACTTGCATACTTTGCAAAATTTATAAATACTACCCACAACTATAACTTTATCTTAAATTCACAATTCATAATATTCAAAAAAAATTTTGAGAAAATTAAATCTTTATTCGTAAAATTTGGGGTCTCACAGATAATATTATTGGCAATGTCTAGAAAGTTCGCTCTAAGGAGAGGTTTGGTCACCTAATTGCATGCGTCAAGAAGAGAAATCCTTATCGAAAGCCCTCTTCCTGTGAACTACCGTTGCTTAGTATTGTGATTCTATAATATTATTTGTGAATAATTAATTATTGATTTATATGATAAGGAAAATATTCATTTTATGTGGATATAGATGGAGAAAATTTTTAATGTGACAATTGTTGAAAATTGATATTTTATCTTTTCTGATAAAATAATTCATTTAAATATATTATTATATTTTAATA
The DNA here is from genome assembly GCA_020205615.1 of Panax quinquefolius. Lineage (NCBI taxonomy): Eukaryota > Viridiplantae > Streptophyta > Magnoliopsida > Apiales > Araliaceae > Panax > Panax quinquefolius. Next base: position 144,428,188 of record CM035161.1, on the reverse strand, counting down.
ATATAATAATGGTGATATTTTTTATAATGAATGTGGGATATATGAGTATATGAGGAGGAGTATTTTTGTTACTAAAAATGTTTAAAACATGTTAAACATGTTTGTGGACCCCATTTCTTGATTGAAATTTGATTATAGCTTGTAAAATCGCCCATTTGTGGATTTCGGTCAATTTCTGTTTGGAATTTGGAAAAACTTAAGCTTATAAAGTTGTAGAGAATAGAATTTCCTATGGAAAAGACATAAGGTACAAATTTTTCTGATAAAATGGCTATTTATTATGAATTATTGAAGTTCCGAAGTTCCAAAATAATTGATTTTTAAAGTTTTAAATATTTTTTTAATAAAAACATTTTTTACACTTTGGTGGGCCCCACTTGAACATGTTAATGGCTGAATTCAGATCTTCAAAAGTGGGCGTAGGAAAAATTTAATAAATAATATTATTATATTAAATTTTCTATTTTGATGGTCTAAGCGTTTTCCTATAAATAGGGTGCTTAGGTTAAATTAAAATCACACCGTAAACTAAAGTTTTCTCTCTATATTATCGAAATTATTCTTGTGAGTATTTGATACTTTGAGTGTTGCTATACTGGTGCAAGTTCCTTCAAATATATATCCTATATTCGAGCCGTAAGTACTATTCTTTTTTGAGGTAAGGGATGTTATTATTTTTTTTAAATTATATTATTTCTTCTAATATCATTATCTTACGGAATATTGGTAAGATTTTTCTTGTGAAATTCTTGTCTTTTAGTGTTTGGATTACTATTCACGATACTCGACACTTATTCACGAATCACTAAGACTATTCACGTAAAAAATTAAATTTTGTTTTTGTCTAAAATATCTATTATGGATACTAGCTTTGATTGTATCCATGTTTTGATCATTCTTGAATTTTACTTCACTATGATTATTTATGAAGTATTTTTGAACTCCCTGATTGTTTGAAATACTTAATCCTTAATATTTATTCTTTTGTTTCATTTGGATTCGCTTTTCTTTAAAATATTTTTCATCATCCTCACCCTAAAAGATGATATTACTAAATATCTTTGGCCCAGTAGTCTGCAAAGATGGTTGATTTTATTATGAATATCTTTGGCCCGTAGATAGTGCGAAGATGTATACAGTGTTGAGATGAACATGAATTAATCATGAATATCTTTTGGCCCAGTAGTAAAAGATGAATATTTGATTCAAGATGAATATTGATTGATGTTACAGGGATAAAATATTGATGATGGAATTTTAAATTCATAGATTATAGTAGATTTCATTCTCTACGTAACTCATCTATAAATTATTATTTCCGCTACAAATATTGATCTGAAACTTGTTGTCTATTGTATTTTATCAAAAAAATTTCCCTGTTGAAGACTAACGATAATTTGTTCTATATTATCTTAGTCATAATATTCTTTACTGGGCTAGTTGAACTCACCTTTTTCTTTTTGTTCCATTTTTCTTCTCGTGAGGCGAGAATGTAGCGAGTTCTAAATGCAAGTGGAATGATGGTTCTAGAGAGTTGTTTTAGTAGTTCTCACCATTTTTATAAAATAATGTACCAATAATTATAATGAGGACTTATTTGGGTGTGAATATTGTCTAGATGGCAATATGGGTGACGAGAACTCGCTACATTCTCGCCTCACAGTTTTTATGTTGTATTAACAAAACTGTGTATTTAAACTCACAGTTTTTATGTTGTATTAATAAAGTTGTAGTTGTTTCTGTACCATATTATTGACGACTCAAAATGGGTGATGTATACCTATTTTGGGGCGTCACATGTACAGACTGTCTGTATAGATATGTTTTGTTATATGTATCCAAATCACATCCAAAATACTGTATTATGTAAAAATTTAAGTTCCATAATTTATTTTTTTTAGTTGTTTTAAAAAAAAAAAGCAAAAAAAAGCAAAGAAAAAAGTTCAGATTTTATCAGGTCCGGGAGTCCAGACCTGATCCGGCCTCTCTCTCTATATATATATATATGTTTTGGAGATGATTTAATTAGAATAATATAATCTTCTACTCCCACATTGCATCTGATAATTGTGTGCATAAGGATATGATGTTGCATAACTAAATGATTGATCAACAACCAAATAAGAGTAGATGGAGTACGCGAAGTCAAGATTGTACAGCTCCATTATAAGTGGGTTGGAAATAGAATAACGGAGATAGCAAATCAGACCTAATGCCCAAAAAATATATACAAATTCTTACATGTGCTTATCATTAGTTGTAAATAGAGTGCTTATAAGTTGCTGTCCATCATGAGGAAGTAGACTAGTAGCTCAACCATTTACTTTAAAAATAAGTCACCATGCATATTTTTAATTTAAAGTTTTTGGTAACCTGATCACGGACCCTTCTCATTATTATTTTAATTTTTTTATACTATACACTTTTCACTTTTACCAAACACAATACTTTTTAAAAATAGATTATAATCAGAATCAATAATCACTTTTTTTAAACAATCCCAAACATACTCTTAAAAAGCATTTTATCCCTTAAATTTTACTCGTTCTATGTCCTTTCAATTTCAGCCCAAGTCTTGAAACTAAAATTTAAGTCATATTTAATTTTAACTAAATTTTAATTTTATATATTGAACTTCGTACATGCGTAATCTCCAATTTCAAAAGTTGTTATTACAATTTTAGGTAGTCAAAAGATAAATGTCTACTTACCTTAAATAATTTATTTTTTATAATAATTGGCCTATAATATCCTTAGTATTAATTGTCAAATTTCTATTCTCTGTGTATATTTATGGAGCATCACTAGTCATATACAAAAAATTATGCAATTAAATGAGAATTTAAATATGAACAATTTTTGTCAATTTATTATTTTTCTAAACATGCGCAACGATTTGGTCATACAACCGTCGTCTATACTTTTTGTCCGTCGCTAAAAGTATAGACGACGGTTGTATGACCAAATTGTCGCCGGATCCGTCGCTAAGGGGGGTGAGCTCGGATGAGTTGAATAAGGGGTGAGCTTAAGATCCTAACATAACAGTATATATATATATATATATATATATATATATATATATATATATATTTTCAAAATTTCTAACGTATACAAATTCCATCAGCAGCCTGAAGGGTGAAACCTGCACAGCCAGTAACCAAGTCCAAAAACAGGAGCACGGCCGGCTTAGTGTTGGGTACCACTTTTGCAAGCTTAAATACTGAGCTTCTTGGAACTTTTAAGAGCAACCAATTAAGTAGCGAACAGAGGGAGAGAGGGAAGACTCCGGCTCAAAGTGCTTTTATTCCTGTCCTGGTATATTTTCTTCTATCACACACCCCCACAATATTAAGTTTTTTTTCCCCTTTCTTGATGAACTATGTAATATACTAACTTCTTTTCTTTTTCTTTCTGTTTTTCAAATTTTAGCAGCACAAGAAAGAAAAATGGGTGCGGGTGGCCGTATGTCTGCTCCCCCTACCGGCAAGAAGACCGAAGCCGAAGCCCTTCGACGAGCTCCTCATGAGAAACCTCCGTTCACAATTGGAGACTTAAAGAAAGCCGTTCCACCCCATTGCTTCCAAAAGTCTCTTATTACCTCTTTCCGATACCTTATTCAGGATCTCATCATGGCCTACACCCTCTACTATGTTGCAACAAATTATATCGACCTCCTCCCCCGTCCTCTTAACTACTTGGGTTGGGCCGCTTACATTGCTGTTCAAGGGTGTGTCCTAACTGGGGCCTGGGTTGTAGGCCACGAGTGTGACCACCATGCCTTTAGTGACTACCAATGGGTCGACGACCTTGTTGGCCTTGTTGTCCATTCATCTCTTCTCGTCCCTTACTTCTCTTGGAAAATTAGTCATCGCCGTCACCATGCCAACACCCAATCCCTTGAAAATGACGAGGTGTATGTCCCAAGATTTAAGTCCAACATCCGCAACTATTACAAAATCCTTAACAATCCACCTGGCCGAGTGTTTGTTTGGATTACCACACTCCTTATTGGTTTTCCTTTATACTTGATGTTCAATGTATCCGGCCACAAGTACGAAAGGTGGACTTCCCATTATGATCCTCATAGCCCACTCTATTCAGACCGTGAGCGCAAAGAGATCATCATCTCTGATATTGCTATTCTTGCAGTCATCTATGGTCTATATCGTCTTGTTTTAGCCAAAGGATTTGCATGGGCTTTTTGCGTGTATGGAGGTCCATTGTTAGTTGTTAACGGTTGGTTCGTGTTGATCACCATATTGAACCACACTCACCCTTCCTTGCCTTACTATGATTCCACCGAGTGGGACTGGTTAAGAGGAGCCCTATGCACCGTAGATAGAGATTATGGAATTTTGAACAAGGTGTTTCATAATGTTTGTAATGCCCATGTTTGTCACCACATATTCTCTATGATCCCACATTATCATGGACTAGAAGCAACTGAGGCAATGAAGCCAATATTGGGTGAATATTATCAATATGATGGAACTCCAATACTTAAGGCGATGTATAGAGAAATGAAGGAGTGTATTTATGTCGAGAAAGATGAAGGTGAGACAAAAGGAGTGTATTGGTACAGGAGCAAGTTTTAATCATGTGCTGACATTAATGCGCTTTCTTTACTTGTCAATGCGTATTTGTGTTCGAGATCACTCCTTGTACGGAGTGAACAACTAAATTAAGTCGTTAATGAACATGTTGTATTAGATGTTCAGGTCATCCCCCTTGAATTGTAATATTTGAAGTGTTCGAGTACTAGTTAGCAGATGTAGATGTTGTATACTATATCCAACATCTATCTTTGTATTAAACAATAAAAACAATTATCCCGATAAACTTCAGTGTTTATACTTTCTGGTGAAAATTTCTTTATTTATTTCCATGCATTCATCTGTAGCATTTAGCTGTTTGTTTTCATCTTCCATAACATGCAAGATTAATTGTCTATTATAACTAAGACAATTAATGAGGTGAAAGTTAATTTGTGTGACCAACTTTTTTCAATGCAAACAAAATTTAAACTCTGAACGTTCAACTAGCTAGCTAGTAGTAGACTAGTAGTACACGGTTTGATGCATGTATATGAATTAGGCTGCATGATATAACTACATCAATATCAATCGATCTGAAAAACTATTTTTCGTCCACTGGATGAGTTATCCAATTTAGATATAGATAATAAATATATTATGAATAAGTATTAAAAAAAATGTGTTCATTAAATATATTGACCGATCATTATGAGTATTTTATTTATTTCAGTAGGTTAAAAGCTTTATATTTGATCCAAAATACTTGAAGCTACTTTTAGATCAATCAATTATCTATCACTACCAGATTTAACCTAATTCCCACAAAATAACCGTGAAAAAAATATATATCTAATATAAATAATAAATAAGAAATAATCCTACTATAAGTATATAAAAACACCATGGTTTAGAATTTGACTAGAACTAAAACTCCAACTTAAAAACACGTACACACAAGTAATTTATGACATGAATAAATTAATTTCACATATCCTAAAAACTAACTAAAACGTACAGAATAAAGTTAAAGAATTAAAAAATCCTTATCAACTACAATAATTAGATTCTTTTGTGTTATCTTTAATTTCAGCTCCGTATCAAATATAATTAGATTGCATCCAATCTTTTACCTTAACTAAAATAATATAAATAGCCTATAATATCTTTGTTAGTATCTAAGACATTAAATATTTTATTAATGGAGCAATATACACCGAACAAATTTCACTATACTAAATAGAAAATTTTCATAATAAATTAAGTATGCAAATTTCATAAATAGCACTTCTAATAATAATAAGTGTAATATTTTGGTCTCTTACTATTTATTATTAATAAACAAATAATAAACTTTTACTAATAGTAATTTAAATTTTAAAAAAATAAACTTGTGCTTCACACGGGTTATTAGGTTAGTTTATATTTTATATATAAATATTAAATAACTTAATGACACTTTTATCCCTCTAAGTGGTCACCCACTTTTAAAGTCATTCCTAAAGTTTATTCTTCGTCAATTGAGTCCTTAAACTGACATTTTATGTCAATTCCGTTCTTTCTTTTTTTTCCAATTTCACTAAAACCCGCCCAAATTTTAACTCGGTCATAAAATCACTAATTCAATTTTTTTAAAAAAAATAAAAAGTTTTAAAATTTATTATTATTTTCAAAAATAAAACATTAGAATTTTTATTTTTAAAAATGAGTAAAACCTCATAAAATATAGATTTTAAATAAATAAATAAATAAAATAAACTTTATTTTCTGAAAAAATAAAAAAAATTATTTTTTAAAAATGAGTTTCCTAAACTATAGACTCAAAAAAAGTAAATAAAAAAAACTTTGTTTTCAGAAAACAATTTTTTTAAAAAAATGAGTAAATTTTCATAAAATATAGATTCCTAAAATTTTAAAATTTATTTTAAAAAATAAACTTTTTAAAAAATTTAATTTTAATTTTAAACTTTAATTTTTATGAATTTATATTTTATGAAACTTTAATCATCTTTTTTAAAATAAAAAATTCCTATTTTTTTGTGAGTCTAAGTGCAAATTAGGGCTTACATGTGACCTAAAATGAATTAGATGAAGGATGAAAATGACGTTAATGAATTATCAAAACCACAAGTAATGAGCAAACTAATAAATGAACAAAAGAAAAAAAAATCCTAGGGTTCGTCGACCATCTAGGGCACGCACTTGACCACCTAATTAAGGCGCGCACTCAGCCACCTAGGGCGTGCACTCGACCTCCTTGGGCGCACACTCGGCCATCTAGGATGCACACTCTGCCACTTAGGGCGCACACTAGTTCATTTTTTCGAATTTTGTGTCTGACAATTTTTAAGTGATGTAATGACAGAACAACAAGCTCGAACCATAGAAATAGGCTAAGAAACTTGTAAAATTCTAGAAATGATTGACCTTAGAATGTCCATGATAAGAAAAGCTTCTCATAGGGCCAAGAATTTGCAAAAAATGATGAAAATCGATTAAAAACAGACCAAGATGAACGAAGAGAATCGAATGAGTAACAAATCTAGGGTTCACCCCCCAAAGGTTCGCTAGGGCAAGGCCTCCCTTTGTCCTGTGTCGAGTTTCTCCAAAATTTCCAGCGACAAAATGTTCAGACAAAGAAAGAAGAACAAAAAATCTTGTGTTGAACAATAAGAATCTTGAAACATGAGACTTAAGAGGGACCTTCATGAGTCCCAAGGCAGAAGGCTCATGGAGGCAACTCAGTTCGGGAATTGATTGAGTGATTGACCTGATTGGTGACTAGAAGGACAAGACGATTTGGGCATTACTTTGGTGACTAAGGGTATTTCTATAATTTTCCCCGAGGCACGTGCCTTACATGTAACCAATTTTCAGGAAACTCTATAAATACTCATTTCATTCCATTGAGAAGGGGGACTTTTGGAAAAACTTGAGACTGACGGATTCTCTCTCAATTCTAAGCACACATCAAGGCTATCTGGATCCTGGATACTCTAGAAGACTCTTGGATCCTACAGTTTTGTCACGTGTTACTAGTGTAATTGTCTACTTGTTCTTTTCCCCTCTTCAATTCATCAATCAATATCATACTTTTTGTGGATTTCTCTTCTCCTGATCAGTCAACACGAAACTCTAACTCTAGCAAGGTACGATTTTCTAGCCCACATTTTCCTAAAAATAATAATTATTTTTAAAGTTTCTAGTTTTTTTAAAAAATAAATTGAATTAGTTTTTTTATATATCTTTAATTTACTGTTTTGTATTTTAATTTCTATTTTTTGTTTTTGTTTTTAAAATTTCTAATATTAAGAATACATATACTAATAATAAAGATATAATTGCCCTTAATAAAATGGGTCAAGTCAGATAAATATTTGTGCGGGTTTAAGTGAAATTGGTAAAAAATGGAATTGAAACAAAATATCACTTTAAGGACTCAATTGATAAAAAATAAATTTTAGAGATAACTTTAAAAGTGGATGACAACTTGAAGGGACAAATATATTATTCAGCCATACTAAATAGTAGGGTTGAGCAAGAAACTAAATTGGAACCGAAATCGTACCAAAAACCGTACAAACCGCACCAATTAAAACTGCACCACAGTTCCGACGTATGTGACAATTTTAGGTGGGTTGAAAAATCAAATTTACGATTCCGGTTTGGTTACTAGCCAAAACTACACGCATAAAACTAAAACCGCACCATGTTGGTGGAGTAACCTATAATATTTCTGACTCTTTGTATTATGATTGTAATATTACTATAATATGATCTTTGTTAACAATATGTTGTAATATGATTGAGCTACTCTTGGTAACAATATGTTGTAATATAGTAGAGTAACCTATAAATTATTACAACATATTGTTAGTAAGAGTAGAGTAGCAAAGATTATATTTAACTTTTGTTTACTATACTCTATTCTACTCTAATAATTTACATCATATTATTCTATTATAATTAGCATTTGTTTAGACAAAATATTATAAGTAAGGTTGTGTATATTATCAAAGTGATATTTAATATTGTGTGATGTTAAATTGTTAATTTAAATTGCATAAAATTTTGTTATTTCAATTGGTTTTGGAACCGAAATCGCACCGCACTAATCACAAGCGATTTCATGTGCAGTTTTAGATTTGTCAAACCGCACCTAAGTGGTTTCGTGTGCAGTTTGAGTTTCAAACCGCACCATGCTCACCCTTACTGAATAGCATCTCTCCATTTCAATTTACATCCAGAACACAATTAATTGGCTACACAAGCCGCTATTTGGGTCTTGGCTACACACACATAGTGTGTGCGACAAATATTAATGATTATAAATGTAGAGCGCAACCACTGGACATGGTATGCCATATTTTACAATTCAATCAATTCTTCTAATTTCCATTCATGCATACATAACTACAACATTCTAAATCCTCAAACTAGTTATATTCATATTATTTTCCCATACGTGCACTATTGGTTTTGTTTTGGGTTTAACAAAACAGTCACACTCGTGCAAGTATACACGGTCAACAAGTAATATAGAGTAAGTTAAGTATCGTTCCCATAGAGAAAGGTAATTATCCCTAATCTATCATGCAACAACTTTATCGCTATTTCTGGCTACTTAAACGATCGAATAACAGTTGAATTAAAGACTGAAATAATTATCAACACAAAATAACTAATTAACAAGCAAAGAGTTCAAATTGGAAAGATATGGGACCCTAATTTCACTTAATGCTTCATCCAGATTATACTCATCTTGTTTAACTTGTCTGATTATTATGGATTGCCAGTTGAGAGCACGGAAGTGAAACATGACTATTTTCAATACACCATGTTCATATCACACAAAATCCACAAAAGAGATAGAATTCGTATGAACATCAATATTACCTAACCCACTATATGTCTATGTGAATTGCAAGTAATATCAATTTAAGCGCAAGCTCTCTTAGTGACTACACATGGCAAGCCGGTATATATCTATCCAGAGTGCGAATCACAAAATCTATTGTAAGACTCAGAATTTTATAAAATGAAAGTATTCAATTTTCTTATAATTATTATTTTATTTGGTTAAATTGATAAAAGGTTAAAGTTAAGGGTGATATTTAAAAATTTTACAAAGTAAGCAAGTTGTCATAAAATATTCGATTGGTCGGGGAATATTCATTTTAACAGGGAATATTCGAACAACGGCACAATTATTGGTGGACCCCACAACAGAAGTATTTTCGTAGTTAGAAAATGATAGAATTGTCTTTTTATAAAAATAACGGCGAAAGTGTTACCGTTAAAATTGTTGAACTACTCGGTAGTAAAATACAAAGAATATCGCTGGCGTGGTTGCATAGTAGCACCGGTATTGATTATTGATGCTTACGTAAAGAAGTCACCGATATACTCAATTATTGCTACGATAATTGCTACATCATATCTCTCTCATATTATTGATTCAATTATTGTCACAAAGATCATCTCGCATAATATTTTATATTATTAAATCAATAATTGAGACGACAAAGTTATTCATATTATTATTTGCAATATTAACAATATCTAGAAGTTCTGTCAAGGAGAGATTTGGTCACCTAATTGCGCGCCAATAAGGAGAAATCCTTATCGGAAAGCCCCCTCTTTCCTGGGAACGACTTGGTTGTTAAATGTGACGCCCCCAAAATAGGTATACATCACCCATCTTGAGTCGCCAGAAAATACACTACTGACAACTTCATTTATACAACTGTTGTGCTAAATTCGAGGACAGGTATACTGTGAGTTTTAATACAAATGTATGTAACTCTCAGGGTGCCTCGACCACAACCTTACAATGGTATTTTACATAAAAGTACAGAAATTAAAATCTTTGGGAAATGCTTAAGAAAATCTTCGTACATAGGAGGCCATCACTACAAGAAAACCGGCTAATTCCGACAGAATCTTCCGTCGGACATAAGCCTATTCCGTCACACATAAACTATTTCCGACGAAATTTTCCGTCCGAAATTCGGTCGTAAATAATCGCGTCGAAAATAAAATCCGTCAAAAAATCGGTTGGAAATTACTTATCTTCGATGAAGTTATCTCCGACGGAGTTTCGTCGAAAATGAACTATTTTCGACAGAACATACAGGACGAAAATTTTCATCGAAAAAATAGGCCCTATTTCCGACGGGATTATTCCCTCGGAATTATATTATTTCCGATTGAAAATTTAAATCACCCAATATTTGCAAAAAAGGACTGTTTATTACTTTCGACGGAATGTACGTCGAAAATAGAGTAATTACGACGGATAAGTTCCGTCGAAGTTAGATTATTTATGACTGAAATTAGAATGTTTTGGTATTTATTAAAAAGTGGTTATTTGTTATCTCCGAGGGAATATCCGTCGTAAATACCCTATTCCGTCGGAATTAACTCTTTTTTTTAAATACAGATTTTAAAAGTTCAGTTTCCAGGTGTTTAAACCCATTAATGTACCTGTAACCTATCACAACCCAATACACAGTAATATAAACCTGTATCTCACATTCAAATATGCAACGTAGCACTAAAACGTAATCTTCAACTCATTATCATTCACATTCACATTCAAATATCCACCAAAACGTAATATAAGCTAACCAATTACAAATATAAGCTAATGTTACATAAATGTTAAACAATATAATTTACAATAGTTGTACAGATGCAATTAGACAATACAATATATACAAAAGTTCTACAATAACATGAATATATATAAATGAACTATAAACTAGTAAAAGTATTATCATCGGGCGGAGGTGAACGGCACTGCTCTGGTGTATGGAAATCAGCCTCGTGTTCCTGCTCATCATCGCTAGCCTGCTAGCCATCGCCACCCTGCTGATAGAATCAAAAATATAAATCATTAGTACGTATATATATATATGTGTGAGAATTAACAAACTAGCCTTAATTGAAAAACATAAACAATAAGAATACCTGAGTAAGTGGGGGCGGACGAAAAGCCTCCTCCAAGAGGGTAATCACCATCCGAAGCATCTCGGCGCCCAAGCGTCGAATTGCTCCCCGAGGTAATCCAAGATTTCTCGCAGAGGCCCTCGCTATAATATCCCGAGCAATCTGGTGAAGACGAGAACCGGAAGGCAATCACTAACGCCGAAAGACCGGATCGGTATGGAACTCTATCCGACACGGCCCTATCACCACGGAAGATATCGTCATCCAAGCCAAGACCAGTATGAGACGCTCCAACATGTGTTTCGAAGCAATGGCGGCCGGGCCGAGCCTATAAAGAGATACAAATTTGATTACTAATAATAATTTATATAATGTGATAAATTAGGATAATTTCATGAAACATAAAAAATATTACCTCCAGAAGTGTATATGCAGTATATACTCGATGGATCTCCAACACTCAATATCTGCCAGATCGCTAAGTAGGGGGATCTCGAGACGTGACCCATAGTCTCAGCCTCATCCCATCCGATCTATCTATAATACCGGAAGAGGGGTGGCGAATCTAACTACTGTAACCCCTCCTAATAGTCTCTAGCTTCCATATACGCCGTCCCAAGCTTCAAATCACCCCGTAATGTATTCCAGATAATGTATGTTAATTATATCATTTTATTTACGATTGAATATTATTAAAAGATAAATAGTAAGATGAGTTTTACCCATATAACTAAAGTCACTCGAGACAAAGCACGCCGTCTTAGGCGTGTGGGCTCGATCCCAAAACTCTAGCATGGTAGGATCTCAGCCCAATGTCCTCCACAATGCCTAATACAAACATTCATAAAACAGGTCTTAAGTATTTGTGTGAGAACTTGACACATAAATAACTAAATACAACGCACTTACCGTCTTCACCTCCTCGAACGACTGAGAACCAGTGGTGTGTACTATCCGGAGCTGACCATGATTCTTTTTTGCCTGCTCGGACTTTTTCTTGAAGTCATCAGCCTCCCAGTGCGCACACATAGCCTCCCAGGCTAAATCGGAGACTATGCAGGGCTGATGGGCCTTGATGGTGGTCCCGGACTGGTCCACAATTGCCCGGGCTGCCTTCTATCGCATCTCATACAGCCATCTAGAGTAATTCGCAGTGACGTGATGCTCAATCACAGCATCGCCAGCTGACTAAGAGATGCTCGGGTCAAATCGATAATAAACCTATAACATGCGATAATTTAAAATTAAGAACAATTGATTTCATCATCCCAATAAAACTATGTCGTGATAATATGCTTAACTTACATGGAACTCCCGCAAGACGGTCTGTATAAAAGTGGCATCGTACCACGCATACTGACTGAACCGCATGTACCCTCTCGGGAGATGCGTCAAACAAATCGCGTGTAGGGTGTGCTTAACCACCGGGTCTAGTATACTATAGAAAAAGTATAACAATATGTGTTATGTGAAATGTGTTTTGCAATAACTGATAGAAATAGTACGAATATAGTAACACTTACTCGCCGAAAACGACATCCACCGCAGATCGTAAGTGGTACCTCTTCGCATGGACGACCAAAGATACCGAGGTTCGTCGTCCCTGTCGTCGACGAGGTGCATCTGTAATAATAATGTATTTAACATAGTACTTCAATAATCATTGTAATTAATGCAACTTTCGAGATATATTTAAATCCTAGTTAAGATAACTTCATCGCCTTTGAAGAAGAGCCTCCATCGTGGCTATCGTCTCCAGTACCGGATCGTCCACCACCTCGGCGACCTCCACCGCTATGTTTAGCCATGAATATCCTACTAACATAACAAAATTGGTAGATTACGAATATGTAAGATTAAGAAATAGTACGAATATAGTACTAATATAACTGCTCATTTTCAATTACACACATCATTAAACCCATCAGAATCAACGTGTATATCATTCTCGGATTCAGTATCTTCCTCATCCTCAATTTCGAGATCAGTTTCGTCATCGTTATCATCCTCAACGACTACATAATCATTCATGTGTATGTTGGCCTCGACATCCTCATCGTTAGGTACGTCAATGACATCAGTATTCACCACATCTTCAGCATGGAACACTATGGCCAATGGGTTGCTCACATCTTCTTGCAACGCCTCATCTATACCAAACATGTTATCAGCATTAAATGAACGTGTTTTAGTAGTGACTACTGTGTACCAGGTGCTTCGAGTATTTACGACATTAGGAGCATAATACACTTGAGTCACTTGACTTGCTAACACGTACACGTCATCAGACTTTAACACCGACTTGATATCAACGGTTGTGATTCTATTACGATCAACTTTAACCCCCTTTTCAGTATCAAACCAGCTACTCTTAAATGTAACTACCTTTTTGCCGCCGTGATAATTAAGCACAACTACATCCTCAGAAACGACCATAGTAATTGGACTCGTAATCTTGGTAGCGACTTTTCTAACACCACAACCCCGTAATCGACCGATGTGAGTTCATGCAAGTCATCGACTCTAAATCTGTACCCATTCACGATGCAACCAGGAAAAGAACTAACAACTTTGTAAGGTCCTCGGATGACATCTATAAAACGCTCAGAAATATTTTCCGCTTCAACCCTTTTCTTAAACCACTGTTGGAAATTAGCATTAGTGAATGTTTCCAATTTTACTGCAGTAAAATTTGGGTTAGAAGCATACGCTTCCTCTTCGAATGAACTGCGATATTAGTAAAATGTCGTTAACATATATAGGGATGACTACACTATTGTACTAAATGGAGCAAATAAGCTTAGACTTACGTGATGTATGATGATACTTCGGGCATATTTAGAAGCACGTATGTAGATACAATCTTCAACTCTTTGTCGCTTAAGTAAGGCAGAGATTTGCATCAAATCTCTTCCATTCATCTCCATCCGCTGGGTGAGTCAGCTGACCAGGCACGACATCCCTTGTTCGATGCCAACTCATATGTTGCGCCGTATGGGACGACATGAATAGCTGTTGAAGTCTCGGCGCATGTGGAAAGTACCGTAAGATTTTCCTGGGAACCGATTTTTCCTTCCCCCCACGTTTTGTAACCTTGTAGCGCGATAAGCTGCATATATCACAATGTCCCTTATCTCTGTCCTCCCCATAGTATAATATGCAATCCTGCTCACAAGCATCGATTTTCTGATACCCCATATTTAACCCCTTGACCATCTTCTTTACTTCGTAATAATTCGCAGGAAGAGTATGATCCTTGGGTAAGAACTGTCCAATTATAGCGAGCAAATCGTTGAAACCTCTCTCACTACTGAATCGTGCTCATTCTTGAAGTGTAAGAGCTTTATTCTTTGCAGAAAGCTTGGTGTCCGTATCATTTCCGGATAACTGTGCGACCCCAGATTCAGAGATAGCAACCGGTAAAAGGCAAGCGAACAGATTATTTGGCACTTGCTTCGCACTTTACTTGAAGAAGGTTCATATTCACCAAATAATAGTAGTAGTAGGGCCATAAGCATCGACACACATCTCAACTGGATCATAGTGTTCGACGTATGAATCCCGTGGAATTGGTTGTTCCACAATATTTTCAATCACTTCTGATTCTCCGTGATGAGTCCATACGAAGTACCCATCCACAAATCTACGAGAAAAAAAGTCGAATTTAATCTCGTCGACTTTCTTCTAAATCAGATTTTTACACTTGACACACGGGCATCGCATCTTCCTGTTCGGATCATCCGTATGTTCTAGTGCTTTGTTCAAGAAATCTAAAACCCCAACACAATAAGCTGAGACTAATCCCCTCCCATCACTAGGGATCCTACGGTACATCCAACTCCGATCGACTGGCATTTTTAACTACACAGAAGTACGCATTAAGTTAATTTGGATATTCATGTGTGAATTAGATTTACCTAGTATCTCTATAGGACAGGGGTAAGGCTTCTATCCCGTTATTGGATACGTCTCGTCACTAGTGCAAACACGTTGAGTACGTTTCACGAGTTTCAAGAAAATTTCTAAGAAGACCTCCCATGGTCTCCAAGCACACCTAAATAGACTAAGATAACTTAATCTAAGTATGCACTCGAGAGAACATATAGAGATAAAATGATTAATCCTTAAAATAACAACAAATGTACCGCTTCAGATTTGCAGACCGCCCAAGTGAGAGACATAACATCCAATAACAAATCCCAACTGGGACTGCTCGACATTCACCCCACCGAGTGTATGTCAAATGGGTTTCTAAGTTTCAAAGTATAGTACATATATAATTGAAAATGCTACTTAATTTATTGAAACTTGTGGCAAACTAAGCAAATGCTACTTAGTTTAATTATGAGAATTGTTGTGTGGAATCTCTACTTGAGTCGACAAGAATCGAGGGTAAATAGTTCTGTTGTGTCCTATACTCGAATAATAAAGTTAATTCAATTCATCGCAAACATTCCTCATCATTCCATCATAACAGATGACAACATCCCAAGGAGTTCCATTAAGCTATTGAACAAAGTTTTGCAGCTTAAGCAACCTCTCTAGATGAACGAACGATCACTTCTCCTAGAATGAATCATCTCCCATATGGGTCCAATCCATGATATGAAGCCAGGTTTCTCACCATTTCCTCAAATGGATAATTCTCATACAAAAGGTGAGACATTCTGTGAGAACTACCCATCTGAGGAATTCGGAGTGGTGAGAAGCTGTTTATATCATAGATTGGACCCATATGGGGAGATGATTCAATCCTATGATAGAAGTGATCGTTCGCTCATTTAGAGGGTTGCTTAACCTAGAACTTTGTTCAACAACTTACTAGCACTCCTTCCGGATGTTGCCATCTATTATGATGGAACAGTGAGGAATGTCTGCAGTAATTCAATTACCTTTATTATTCGAGTATAGGACACAAACAGGAACTACGACCCCTTTTTTTTTAATTGTTACCGAGGAACCGATTGGAGTAGCTACAACTGCTATGTCAAAACCTGCATACAAGAAAGAGTACATATATGTAGGGAGAATATTATTGCATTTATTGAAAATTGTAGCAAACTAAGCAAATGCTACTTAGTTTATTTTGCCAATGATAAACTAAGTAAGTGGTACTTAGTTTATGAGAATTTTTATTAGGGATCTATAAAGACTAACGCGCTCGACATTCACTTCTTTACTACTTAGTTTACTTTTTTATGATGATAAACTAAGTAAGTGGTACTTAGTTTATGAGAATTTTTATTTGAGATCTATAGAGACTACTGTTCGACATTCACTTCTAGCTACTTAGTTTATTTTGCCAATGATGATAAACTAAGTAAGTGGTACTTAGTTTATGAAAATTGTTATTTGGAATCTATTGCTAGAGACTATTGTTCGGCATTCACTAATACTTAGTTTATTATTATATTTTTTTATTTTAATTTGTAGTATATTATATAATTGGCTTATTTATTTATTAAATTTGCTTTTTTAAATTAAATTAAATTATTTTATTTTATTTTATTTATTAACCTAAAGTAAATTAAATTTTTATTACTTCTATTTTATTTTGTATTATATTATATAAGTTCTAATTTAATTTAATTTAATTTGATTTTGTAATTAAAATTATTTTATTTTATTTTATTTTATTTTATCTTGTATTATATTATATAATTTTTAATGTTTTTCATTAAATTAATTAATTTTAGATAATTTAAATTAATTAAAATTAATTTTATTTTATTTTATTTTATTATTTTTATTTAATTTTATTTTTTATTGAATTTTATTTTATTTTTAAATTAAATTAAATCAAAGTTTTTTATTTTATTTAAATTAATTTAATTTATTATTTTATTTTATTTTACTCTATTTTTTATTATATTATGTTATTTATTTTATTTTTAAAATTTATTTTATTTAATAAACTAAATTAAATTATATTTATTTTATTTTATTTTAGTAGTAAGAAACTAAGTAAATGGTACTTAGTTTATGATTTATTAATATTGGAAAACTAATTACTAATACAATACATGCAGGGCCCACAAATATTCTGCAATTTCATAATTCTGACAGAATTTCTGTCATAAATTCAGTCGAAAATAGCAAATATATCAAGATTAAAAACAATCCTAAAATCAGTTACATTATGATAAGGAACCCAAATTTGATATGTTATACACTTCATAATATCAATGTTCTGCAATTTCTAAATTCCAAATAATATGCAGTTAAATAATATGCAGTCCACAAAGCCAAAATCAAATTTCCAATTTCAGCAATCAGCAATATAAACAAGAAGACAAACCCAAAATCAAATTTCCAATTTCAGATCACTACCAATTCTAACAAATGGACCCAAATTTTCAACCCACAAATTCACAACAACAACATATTATCCAAATTGGGTTAATCTCATATTCAAACTCAAACTAAACCTAAAACAAATTAAGCCACAAATTTCACAATTTGCAACAAATTAACCCTAAAAATCTAATACTTGGCAGAAAACTAACCTTGAAATTGAATTAATGTGTAAACTAACCGACGGTGGTGCCTGGTGGTGGTGTCTGGTGTTGACGGTGGTGCCTGGTATTGGTCGTGGTGGTGGTGCCTAGTGGTGGTGACGGTGGTGCCTGGTGGTGGTGACTGTGACGCCCCCAAAATTAGGTATACATCACCCATCTTGGGTCACCACTTACATGGTACAGAATTTAAATACAACTTACTAACATAACTTTCGTGTACAATACGACATAAACTGTGAGTTTAAATACAAATATCGTCTACTAGATATTATACAAACTCAATAAGGAGTCCTCATTACAATTATTATCACACTATTTCACAGAATAGTGAGGACTACTAATGCTATCTTCAGGACCATCACTCGTTTCCCCGACTCGTCCCAGCTATATTCTCATTTCACAGAAGAAAACGGTGAAAGAAAGGGTGAGCTCAACTAGCCCGAAGAAATATTATGACTAAGATAATGCGAGAATAAATTATCAATAGTCTTCAACAATGTTAAACGATAAAATACAATGACAAACCCGGTTTAAGCTGCGGTGAATATCGAATCCATTAAAAGAGTCAAGTAGAAAATAAAGTCTACTATCTTTTTAGGTTTTAAAAGGTTTTTCATCATCAATTATATAATGAGACTCGACTTTAATAAATATTCCACATCATCGAATCACCCCGCATTTCTGACGAGAGAATATTCTTTAGTATCACGACCACAATTATTCATGCACTACGGGCCAAGAATATTTGTGTATTCATTAATAATTCATGATCATGCCAACAATCGTCCACCAATGCACTACTGACCATTTGAGGATTTTTATTACATCATTTGTAACATTACGGTCGTGATTACAAGAATAGTCTCTGAGTCATAATCATACCAAGTCCATCTATGCACTACTGAGCCCACGATGACTTTCAACATAATAATATACACATGAGGATGATGACAATGATATAAGAATTCAATAAAACAAGTTCAAGAATTATTTTATCCGAGGAATTATTAACGTCCAAATTATCAACATGATCTTTGTTTTGTAGAGTAAAATTCAAGAATGATCGGAAGAATATTTCCATGAAAGATCTTTGGATGAAACGCAAATATCGAGGATATTCCACTAATTTCATGGAGTATAGAAGTCAAAGTTTTAACCAACCGGGTATAATAAAGAATAGAATAACAAAAGAAATCACCATGCATGCGATACTTGGCGCAGACGAGTTATTCCAATAGAATAATAATAACGAAACCGGTCAAAGGTGAAATTCACAAGCGGGATGTTCCAATGTAATAATAATAAAGATGGAACCCGATCCATGTAAAAAACACATATAGATATTCCAATGAGAATGATAAAGAGCGGAACCGGTCCGGTGTAAAACACACGCATGCGGGATGTTCCAGCGAGAATAATAAAAAAGCGGAACCGGTCCTGTAAAACACACGATGTGGATGTTCCAATGTATCAATAAAAAGAATGTCACCAAGTATAGGGTAAACCACGTATACAAAGGTTATTCCAATAATAATAAGCAATGAAATAACAATGAGTTCTCTTCATGAATAAGAAAGAATAACACCCTCTTACGACTACAACAAAATAATACCCCTTACATTTGGTAGGAGATTGAATAATCTGAAAGATGTAGTAAACAAAATACTCTTCTTCTTTCTCTCTTATTCTCTCTATACTTTCTCTCTATATAAGTTTGAATGAATTAAGTGAAAAATAATGAAGCCCTAGGCCTCTATTTATAGAAGATTTCTAGCTTAGCACTTCTTAGTGTGAAAAGGCAAGTGGCTTGATGCGACTAATGATGTGAAAAGAAAAGTGGTTTGGCCTTTTGTAATGTGAAACGACAAGTGGTTCGGCCTTTGTAATGTGAAAACGACAAGTGGTTCAACGTCTGGTAAAGGTAATTACTATTAACGAAGGTAAATACTATTGACGAAGGTAAATACTATTCACAAGGGTAATTACTATTAACGAAGGAAAATACTATTCACAAGGGTAATTACTATTGATTGAAGGTAATTACTATTGACGAAAAGGTAAATACTATTCACAAGAGGTAATTACTATTGACGAAGGTAATTACTATTGGACGAAGGTAAATACTATTGATTGAAGAGACTCTTAGATGATGACATATAGAGCCCCCATAAAATAATCAAACTTACCACAAATCATTTTTTTTCATCAACACATATTTAATCTTTCAACAATTATTAATCATTTATAACTTGTCGTCTCAATTATTGATTTAATACTATAACATATTATCTGAGATGATACTTTGACAATAATTGAATCAATAATATAAGAGATATGATCAAGAATTCTTGTAGCAATAATTGAGCATAGGTGAGTGACTTCTCACGTAAGCATCGATAATCAATCTGAGTGTCTTCTTGCAACCACCCAGACGTATTCTTGTACTTTTACCACCGGGTAGTTCAACGGTTTTAACGGTAACACCTCCGTAGTTATTTTTATAAAATATTTTTGTCGTTTTCTCAATTCGATAATAATTTACATTGTAGGGTCCACCAATGATTGAGCCATTATGCGAATATTCCCTAACAAAAGAATATTCCCAGACCAAACGAATATTTTATAACAACTTGCATACTTTGCAAAATTTATAAATATTACCCATAACTATAACATTATATCAAATTTATTCCATAATATTCAAAAATAATATTTATAGAAAAATTCATCTTTATTTATAAAAGTTTGGGGTCTTCTGACCTCCCCTTCTTATAAAATTTAAGCCCTCGAAATTAGGGTAGTGCGATACACAGGTATGTCGAAGAGGTAAGGATATACTTGATTTCATTTGATTCTAACTCCCAGTCATTTCCTCGACATCGTGGTTCCTCCACAAAAACTTTGACTTGAGGTATAACCTTGGAGCGTAGAATATGTTCCTTCTTATCAAAAATTTGAGCAGGGAACCTCTTCATACGTCAAATCTTCCGCTATTTAAATCCGGTTCTAACTTTCAATAATATGGTTCGGGTCTTTCACATATTTACGTAACATAGATATGTGAAAAAGCGTTATGAACACGAGACATATTTGGCGGTAAAAGCGAGTCTATAGGCCACGATTCCTACTCGATCGAGGATTAAAATGGGCCAGATGAATCGAGGATTAAGTTTTCTCTCTTTCCAAATCTTGTAACTCCTTTCCATGGAAGCGACTCTTAACAACACATGATCTCCTATATCGAATTCCACGTCCTTTCGATGAAGATCGGCATAACTCTTTTATCGATTTTGTGAGGTTTTTATCGTTGTCGGATCGTTTGAATCTTTTCCGTAGTCATACGTACCAACTCCGGTCCCAACAACGTTGCTTCACCCACCTCATCCCAACATCTTTGAGAACGACACTTTCTTCCATCTGGCGCTTGAATGGAGCCATGCCAATACTTGCTTGATAAGCATTGTTGTAGGAAAACTCCACGATGGTAAGAACTTGTCCCAACTCCTTGAAATCAAGGACCACGAGTCTTAATAGATCTTGAAGAGTTTGAATAGTCCTCTCCATTGTCCGTCCATCCGAGGATGATATCTTAGAGCTAAATCGTAAAATGCTGTGCCCATAGCTTTTTGCAAACTAACCCAAAATCGTGAAGTGAATCTTGGGTCTCGATCGAAAACTATGGATCTTAAAGCATACCATGCGATCTTACAATCTCGTTTATGTACATACGAGCAAGAGCGTTCAAGTGTATAAGTTTCTCGTGTCGATAAGAAATGAAGCGGACTTGGTCAATCTATCAACAATGACCCAAATCGCATCAATGCCTTGAGAAACCTTAGGAAGGCCGATAACGAAATCCATGGTAATGTGCTCCCACTTCCATTCTGGAATTTCAAGTGGTTGCAATGGACCTTTTGGTACTTGATGCTCGCTTTAACTTTCGTTGACAAGTTAGACACCTTGAGATAAACAGTATATCTCTCTCTTTCATATTGCTCCACCAAAATGTATGGCGAATATCATGATACATTTGGTACTCCCGAGATGGATTGCAAATGGTGTGTTGTGCGCCTCCATCATGATATTATACTTTAAATCGAGGTCGTTAGGAACACAAAAAGTCCAGAGTTGACTTCAAGTATTCCTTCTTCATCGATTCTTGCTTCTTGGCATAGCACCTTCTTGCACTTTCTTCCTCATCGCATCGACTCCAGTGTCGTAGCTTGAGCGACTTTAACTTTATCGATTAAAAGTCGGTTCTACTTTCGTATACTCGCTATCATCACATGCGTCCTGAGTCTTTAACTCTATCTCCATCCTTTACAAGTCACACAAAATGGGCCTTTGCGTTGACAATATCGCACTCGTACTTGCATATGATTTTCTACTCGATCGTCGGCTACCACGTTAAACTTTTCGGGGATGGTATTGGATGGTATGATCATAATCTTTCAACAGTTCAAGCCAATGTCGTTGTCGCATGTTGAGTTCCTTTTGAGTGAAGAAATATTTGAGGCTTTTATGATCCGTAAAGATCTCCACTTTCTCCCCATACAAGTAATGCCTCCAAATTTTAAGTGCAAAAGACAACAACGCCATGACTCTAGATCATGAGTAGGATAATTCCTCTCATATTCTTTGAGTTGTCGCGAGGCATAAACTATAACTTTTCCATGTTGCATAAGAACACATCCCACCCTTTTTCCGAAGCATCATTTGTAGATGACAAATCCTCCAAGGCGGATGGTATTGTCGAGCAGTCTTTGAAATAAGTCTCCTCTTGAGTTCTTGAAAACTCTTCTCACATTCTTAACTCTAATAAGAACTTTGTATCTTTCAAGAGTCGGTTTGAGTCGATGGAGTAGCGATTAGAAAATCCTTCCACGAATCTCAGATAATAACCATTAAACCGAGAAAGCTACGTGCTGGTCATCATGATTTAGGTTGTTCCCGACTTTGAATAGCTTCATCTTTCTTTGGGTCAGCGGATATTCCATGACTTGATACCACGTGCCCAAGGAATGCTACTTCTTCAAGCCGAACTCACATTTCTTCAACTTGGCATAAAGCTTATATTCACGAAGCTTTTGGAGTGTCGACCTCAAGTGTTGCTCATGATCTTCACGGCTTTTGGAATAAATAAGGATGTCATCAATAAAGGCGACCACAAAGTGATCTAAATATTCCTTGAATACTCGGTTCATCATATCCATGAAGGCGGCGGGGCATTAGTCAATCGAAAGGACATGCCTAGTTCATAATGCCGTCTGGGGTTACGGCCGTCTTTTGGAATGTCGTGGTTCTAATCTTCATTGGTGATATCCGGACGAAGATCGATCTTTGAAAAGAATTTGGCTCCTTGCAAATTGGTCAAACAGGTCATCAATACGTGGCAATGGATACCTATTTTTGATGGTGACATGATTCAACTCCAGATAATCAATACAAAAATCGCATACTCCCATCTTTCTTCTTCACGAATAGAGCAGGGAGCACCCCGGAGAAGTACTAGGGGCGAATAAAGCGATGTCTAACAATTCCTATAGTTGGGTCTTTAACTCACGAAGTTCAATAGGAGCCATTCGATATGGGGCTTTGGAAATAGGTTTTGTCTGGGGTTCAAGGTCGATACAAAATTCAATTTCACGCTCTGGGGTAGGCGAGAAGTTCTTGAGGAATCGTCGGAAATTTATTAACAATAGGAATATCGTTTAAAAGCGGCGTATTTTTTTTTTAAATCATGTGACATGAGCTAAGAAAGCTTGACATCCGTTTTTCAATAAGCGAATAGCTTTATGGCTTGAGATGGCCGTGATTGATTTTAATGGTTTGGTCGTTTGAATTAGCATAATAGGTTGATTAGGAATATGAAAGCTAACAACCTTACGAAAACAATCAATTTTTGCATGATAAGTAGTTAACCAATCAATCCACTAGAATCACGTCAAATGAAAGTATTTTTTAATGAAATAAGATCGACGGGTAATGTGAGGGTGCCGATTTGAACCAAACAAGACTTATAAGCGATGGATGTAATGAAGGTTTCTCCCAATGGAGTTTCCACAGATAAGTCAAAGTCTAATTTCTCCGGTCAAATTTAATCGATGGCGCAAGTAGGAGAAATAAAAGAATGGGTAGAACCGGTATCAAATAAAGTATAGACTTCATTAGAGTTTATGATAAGCTTACCGTGATGACCTCATTCGGTTCCTTGCTCTTTGGGAGGTCACAACAAACGCTCTCCTTACACTTCTGGGTTTTGAATTTTTACAGGATGGCCTTTGGTGCCTCCATCCTAGCTGAATTTGTCTTGATGGCGACAAAATCGAGCTAAGTGACCTTCTCTTCCACAATTATAATATGCTTTGGGCGGCATGGCAGCGATTTGGTGATGTGTCCCTCTCCTCGCATTTGAAGCATATAATAGGTGGTCTTTCTCCTTCCTTAACAATGGGTCTTTGGTCTTGACGTCTTTCCACCATTGTTGAATCTCCGTTTCTTGAAATGTCCATTCTTATTGTTTTGGCCGATTACCACCGAAGTGGTTACCATATCTCGGCTTTGTTGATTCCCTCCACGCTTGTTGTCACCGCTTGATGACTACTCTCTACATTTGGTATTATAATTTTGCGGTTTGCTCTCTTTTTAGTTGTGTTGACTCATTATCGCGTTCCACTAAGCGAGCCTATTTACAACATCTGAATACAAACACATTTTATGAGAAATAAGATGTTGGCGTATCTCGACTTCAAACCTCTTAAAAACATTAGCGCCATTCTCTCTTCATTATCCACCAGTGGGGATATGGCCGTGATAACTCATAAATTTTGCCTCGTATTGCGACACGGTCATATTGTTTTGTTCCACTTGATAAATTCCACCTCCTTCATGTGGCGAATACTTTCGAGAAAGTATTTGTCGTTGAAACGACTCTGGAACTTCTCCCAAGATATCTTGATCTGACGGGTTGAGTCGTTTCTGGAATTTCCCACGATGTCCGCCTCTCACCTTGACATAAAAAAGTGTGAAAGGAACCTTTTGCTCCTCGAGCATCCCAGACATCAAATATCTTGGTAATCTGCTTTATCCATGCTTCCGCGAAGTGGTTTTGGCTCTCCCTAAACTCTCGGTGGTCCCGGCTCCTTGAATTGTTTAGCGGTGACCGCTTGAGAGTTTTCAGTGTTTCCACCTACGTTTTGGGCGAGAGTCGCTCTGCTTTCTTTGTTGCATAAATTGCATAAAGCCTCTGAACATTTGATCATTCATCATTTGGTCGGTGTTGTTGTTTGCATGAGGATTATCGCCTTCTGATGCACATTATCACGATTATTGATATGTGGTGAATCAACGATCGCTGCGCTCCATTCTTATTCTCAACATTCTCGGATGTCATTTTCGGAATCTTGCCACAAAACAAAAGGTTAATTGACGTATAACAAATTATCCTATCTTGACGACCAACCAATAAAATAACACATAAACTTAGGTAGGTCATACTAGCGAAGGTATTCCCGTCTCTCCCCTCCTAGTACTATTCTCACATCTTAGCAGGATCGTATCCTAAGCTACGATACCAACTATGGCGCCCCCAAAATTAGGTATACATCACCCATCTTGGGTCACCACTTACGTAGTGCGAATTTAAATACAACTTACTAACATAAGCGTAGTGTATGCAATCGACATAAGCGTGAGTTTAAATACAAATATAAATCTACTAGATATTATACAAACTCAAAAGGAGTCCTCATTACAATTATTATCACACTATTTCACGAAATAGTGAGGGACTACTAATCTTATCTTGAGGACCATCACTCGTTTCCCAGGGCTCGTCCCGGCTATATTCTCATTTCACGAGAAAACGGTGAAAAGAAAGGGTGAGCTCAACTAGCCCGATGAAAATATTATGACTAAGATAATGAGAATAAATTATCAATAGTCTTGAACAATATTAAGCGATAAAATACAATAGACAACCCGGTTTAACTGCGGTGGAATATGGAATCCATTAAAAAGAGTCAAGTAGAAAATAAAATCTACTATCTTTTAGGTTTTAAAGGTTTTTCATCAACATTTATAAATTTGACTCGACTTTAATAAATATTCCACATCATCGAATCACCCACTGCTTTCTGGCGAGGATATTCTTTAGTATCACGACCACAATTATTCATGCACTACGGGCGAGAATATTTGTGTATTCATTAATAGTCATGATCATGCCAACAACGTCCACCAATACACTCTGACCCTTTGAGGATTTTTATACATCATTTGTAACATTACGGTCGTGATTACCAAGAATAGTCTCTGGTCATAATCATACCAAGTCCATCTACTTTCTGAATACGAGATGACTTTCAAAATAATATAAACATGAGGATGATGACAATGATATAAGAATTGATAAAACAAGTTCAAAATTATTTTATCCGGGAATTATTAACGTCCAAATTATCAACATGATCTTTTTTTTTGTAGAGTAAAATTCAAGAATGATCGGAAGAATATTTCCATGAAAAGATCTTTGGATGAAACGCTTGAATATCGAGGATATTCCACTAATTTCATGGAGTATAGAAGTCAAAGTTTTAACTTATTTGGGTATAATAAAGAATGGAATAACAAAAGAAATCACCGTGCATGCGATAGGCGCATAGACGGAGTTATTCAGCGAGAATAATAATAAACGGAACCGGTCGGTGAAATTCACAAAGCGGGATGTTCAACGAGAATAATAAAAGATGGAACCCGGATCCGTTGTAAAACACACGGATAGGATATTCCAGCGAGAATGATAAAAGCGGAACGAGTCCGGTGTAAAACACCACGAGCGAGGATGTTCCAACGAGAATAATAAAAAAGCGGAACCGGTCGGGTGTAAAACACACAGACGGGATGTTCCAGCGAGAATAATAATAAAAGCGGAACCGAGGTCGGTGTAAAACACTGCAGAGCGAGGATGTTCCAACGAGAATAATAAAGAATGTCACCAAGTATAGGGTAAACCACGTATCTGAGTTATTCCAACAGAATAATAAGCGATGGAATAACAATGAGTTCTCTTCGTGAATAAGAAAGAATAACACCCCTTACGACTTGGTTTGGTAGGAGATTGAATCTTACGGCGGTGTAGTAACAAAATACTCTTCTTCTTTCTCTCTTATTCTCTCTATACTTTCTCTCTCTATAAAGCTTGAATGATTTTGTGAAAATAATGAAGCCCTAGGCCTCTATTTATAGAAGATTTCTAACTTAGCACTTCTTAGTGTGAAAAGGCAGTGGCTTGACGACTAATGATGTGAAAAGAAAAGTGGTTTGGCCTTTTGTAATGTGAAGCGACAAGTGGTTCGGCCTTTTGTAATGTGAAGCGACAAGTGGTTGACGTCTGGTAAAGGTAATTACTATTAACGAAGGTAAATACTATTGTGAAGGTAAATACTATTCACAAGAGGTAATTACTTATTGGCGAAGGTAAATACTATTCACAAGGGTAATTACTATTGATGAAGGTAATTACTATTGACGAAGGTAAATACTATTCACAAGGGTAATTACTATTGTGAAGGTAATTACTATTGTGAAGGTAAATACTTATTGATGAAGAGACTCTTAGATGATGACATATGAGCCCCCCATAAAATAATCAAACTTACCACAAATCATTTTTTTTCATCAACACATATTTAATCTTTCAACAATTATTAATCATTTATAACTTGTCGTCTCAATTATTGATTTAATACTATAACATATTATATGAGATGATCTTTGTGACAATAATTGAATCAATAATATAAGAGATATGATGATCGACAATTCTTGTAGCAATAATTGAGCGTAAATTGAGTGACTTCTCACGTAAGCATCGATAATCAATCTGGTGTCTTCTTGTCAACCACGCGTATTCTTGTACTTTTACCACCGGGTAGTTCAACGGTTTTAGCGGTAACACCTCCATAGTTATTTTTATAAAATATTTTTTGTCGTTTTCTCAATCAGAATGATAATTACATTAATGGGGTCCACCAATGATTGAGCCATTATCTGAATATTCCCTAACAAAAGAATATTCCCAGAATGACGAATATTTTATAACAACTTGCATACTTTGCAAAATTTATAAATATTACCCACAATTATAACATTATATCAATTATAATATTCAAAATTTTTATTTCATCTTATTTAAAAATAATATTTATAGAAAAATTCATCTTTATTTATAAAATGGTGGTGGTGGCGATCGTGGGAGATACGAGGTAGGAAGGCGTAAGGGTTTTAGGCTTATTTTTGACCAGATTTACGATCATCCATCGTGACTTATGTTAAATCGTGCTTAATGTATCTTGATCGACGGTTCCATCGGAATAAATAATATTCAGTCAAAAATAAGTTTCATTTTGGCGGGAACATTAGGCATGATGAGATCATATATTTTTCGACGAACACCCGTCAAAATTAAAGTAGTTTCGACTGATTTATCTTCGACTGAATACTCTGTCGGAATATATATTATCTTCGAAGGAATGTGTCCCTCGAACATAGTTCTGTCGGAATTAGTCGATTTTCTTGCAGTGCATGAATCTAAGTTATGATAGATATCATATGTCCAGAGAATTATCTTGGGTTGACCCAATAAACCCCAAAGAAAAATGAGAAGATTACTATCATGTTCCTTCCAATAGTGAGTCTTCTCTTGACATATAACTATCTCCACTGTCTCTAAGTGAAAATTATATTTCAAATAAATTCCAAGATCATATAGGTAGTGCTTTCGTAGATATACTCGGCAAGTGGATGTACACTGACCACATCTTATGATAACACGAGGTTGTATGTCATTAGACATATTGTATGATAGTGGAAAACACCCTTCAAAGTTGGATTCACCTCACCCTATTCGGTTCACCAAAATTAAATATTAAATGACGTATCTGATCGACACACTTATCTAAAGTTCTCGATAAAATTATTTCCATACTATTTAGGGAGAACCTCAATGTATAGACCACCGTTCTACATTCCTTGTTATCCCAGCTCAACTCGTGAACACTCTTATTACACGAAAGGAATTGTGAAGCAAAAGGTGAGCACATGACTAGCCCATAAAGAATATCATAACTAAAGATAATTAAATTATCAATAGCTTTAAATCGATAATAAATCGAGAGATTTAGAACATATGGTAGATGATAAAACTTTTCAACCATAGTTGCGGTGAGACGAAGCGATCCATTAAAAAGTCGAATAGACCATCGTGTCTATTATCTTCTCCATGTTAAAAATCGACCAATAATGTTTTATCCTCGTAACATCAATCAACAATTCATGTCCACAATTATATGAATAACTCATAATCATAATTGTGATTACGAATTCCTTTTCGCACCGGGATGAAGATAATTTACATCACCTATCTTCACCAAACATCAAAAATCATGGTTATACCAAATCACAATTCCTAACTTATAATCATACTAATAAATTCATCTTTGCCTACGACCAAAGATATACAATTGTATATAACCAATAATCAATAGTTCATCTTTGCATTACGGGCCAAAGATATACAATCGTATAAAAGCAATAATCTTTGAGACTCGACAATACTATCACGACCACGAATTATCCATGCCTTCTGGGCGAGGATATTCGTGTTTTCCATTACTGATCATGATTATCTAGAATAATCTCTAGTCATAATCATACCAAGTCCATCTATGCACTACGGGCCAAAGATGACTTTTACCGCATCATTTATAACATTACGGTCATGATTATACCGAATAATCTCTGGTCATAATCATACCAAGTCCATCTATACACTACAGGCCACAGATGACTTTCAACACAACACAAACATGAGAATGATGACAATGATATAAGCATTAATCAAACGAAAATAAGGATAAACATTAAAGACTTTAAATTTATCCAAATATTATCAATCACTTAATAAACTCATAATCTAATATTATTAATATTATTACAATATTTTAATCACATCTTAAACTTATAAACAATTTATTTCAATTGTTTACAATTTACCAAATAATACATTTAATCATTCAAAAAATGCCATACTCATAAGATTTCATCACCAATGATCAAATTCCTCATCAAAAATCTGCATATACCCTATATAGGATTCCCAAGCCATAAAATCTTATTTTTCAACTTTGTTACTTCACATAACATATTTAACTCATTTACTCATAACTAGATCATTTTCATAAAATACCAAATCAGTCCCAAAAATATTTCTTTTCTGGGATTTAGTAGAATATAGTCCCATATTGAACATATATTTTTCTCGGAATTTTTAAAATTCATTTACTATTTTTCAAAAATCAATTTCTAATTAATTCCTTAAGAAATTAGCTACCTCAAGTTTAACTTCAGAAATTCCCAAATCTTGGCAGGATCTTACACATGTTAATGTGAGCTTTCAGTTTAAATTTCATGGTCATCGGAGTTATAGAACTCCGGTTATAGCATTTTTTGTCAGAAAAACCTAAATATTGAAATAGTCATAATTTGCTCATTTTAAATCGGAATTAGCTCATTTTTGGACAGGAGGTACTTTATACCATAAATTTCCATGTCCCAAAAGGCCGGAATTTTTCTCACAAATTAAGTGGCCGAAAATGCCCTTTTAAATTTCTGGGCGGTAGCTTTTTCATAATTTGCAGCTTTTGACTCCTTTGCTAAAATCCGTCCACACGAAAATCTACAACACCTTTTCCAGTGATTCCACTTGGATAAGTTAGAAAACTCATAAATATAACTCTAGAATTTGATCACACTCAAAAATTCAAAATATAATAGGAGATATGGTCAATTGAATTTCATGTTCCATTTTCTCCCAAAATCTGATTTTCCACCCTTTGTGATTTCTAAGAAACTTTCATATTTTCACATAATAACCAACATAACTCCTCATAACACTTACTAATATTACATATACCCATAATTTTCATCAGTTCAATGCTTTTATTATGACTTTCATCATAATCCACGTAAACAGATCATTTCCACAATTTAATAAGGAATGAATACAAAGGATCATTCACCATGCATGTGGTAATCCACAAAGACAGGTTATTCCAACAAAATAATAAAGAATGGAATAACTGAAGAATTCACCATGCATGCGATAGATCGCACAGACAAGTTATTCTCAATAGAATAATAAAGAACGGAACCAAAGTCGAGCGTAATTAAATGCAAGCGGGATATTCCAATGAATAATAAAGAAGCGGAACCGGTCATGCGTAATCGCACGAGACGGGATATTAAAGAGAATAATAAAGAATGGAATAATAGAAGAATTTCACCATGTATGCAGTACTTCGCATAGACAGGTTATTCCAAAATAATAATAAGGAATGGAATAATAGAATAATTTCACCATGTATAGGGTAGTCCGCGTATACAGGTTATTCCAACAGAATAATAAAGAATGGAATAATAGAAGTTCTATTCATGAATACGAAAGAAATAATACCCCTTACTGTAAGACCCCAACTTATTATTTAATGAAATTAAATTTCCTCTATTTATTATCTTGAAATAGTAAGGGTTGATTTGATTAATGTGTTAAGTTATGGGTAAAATGCACAATTATTTCAAACAAGCAAGTGGTTTTAAAATATTCATTGTTGACGGGGAATATTCGTTTGGTCGTGGAATATTTTCTTTGTCGGGGAATATTAAATGCGATGGCGCTGACCTTGTGTGGGCCCCATAACTTAAAAGCGATTGGATGAAAAAAAGCAATGAGAATAAGTTGGTTATAAATAACGGCGTAGTTATTCACCGAATTAATCTTGTTGGAATACCCGGTGGTTTAAAATATAGTAGCATCTACGGTATTACACCAATTATTAATTCTTATGTGAAAGCCACTACTCAATAATTATTCACGATAATTCTTTATTCGATATTTTATTTTATTGATTCATAATTGTTGCGTTGATATTTTATATTCTTGTTGTTTTAATAATTGTCATTGCACAATATTTTCTATTATCAGACAATAATTCATATTATCTGAATAATATTATTAGATAATATTATTGGCAATGTCTAAAAGTTCATCTAAGGAGAGGTTTGGTCATCTAATTTATGCTTGAGAAGGTTAGATCCTTATTGGAATGCCCTCTTTTTGGGAACTATACGGTTGTCGATATTGTGATTACGTAATATTATTTGTGAATAATTAATTATTGATTTATATGATGAGGAAAATATTAATTTTATGTGGATATAGATGGAAAAATTTTAATATGACAATTGTTGAAAATTAATATTTTATCTTTTTACGATAAAATAATTCATTTAAATATATTATTTTAATAATATAATAATGGTGATATTTTTACAATAAATGTGGGATATATGAGTATATGAGGAGGAAGAGTATTTTTGTTGCATTAAATGATTAACACATGTTTTGTGTGTCGGTAGACCCCAATTCTTGACTGAAATTTGATTATAGCCTGTAAAATTGCCCGTTTATGGATTTCGGTCAATTTCTGTTTGGAATTTGGAAAAACTTTCTTCTGCAAAGTTGTATAGAATGAAATTTCCTATGGAAAAGACATGTGTTTTGAATTTTTTCTGATAAAAGGGCTATTTATTATGAATTATTGAAGTTTTGAAGTTCCGAAATAATTGATTTTTGGAAGTTTTATTTATTTTTTTGATAAAAAATGGTTTTTTATATTTTGTGGACATCATTAACATGTGCAAAGTGCTGAAATCAGATGTCTAGAGGTGGGCTAAGGAAAATTTGATAAATATATTAATATTATATTAAATTTTCTACTTTGATGTTCTAAGCATTTTCCTATAAATAGGGTGCTTAGGTTAGAATTGAAAATCACATCAGAAACTGAAGTTTTCTCTCTATTTCTCTCTCTCTATATATTGAGCGTATTCTTGTGAGTATTTTGATACCTTGAGTGTTCTTTATCACGGTCTGAAGTTCCTTGAAAGACTATATCTAGTATTCCAAATCAGAGTCTGCAAATCTTTTTTTTGAAGTAAGGGATATTATTTTCTTCATATATGATATTATTTCTTTCAATATCATTATGCCGAAGTATTGATCTAAACTTTTAATCAAATTTGAAACTTTTTCTGTCGGGGTTACTATTCACGTATACGGCACTATTCACGTATACGGCACTATTCATCGAAAAATAAAATATTTTCCTTTTCGTCCAAAATATCTATTATGAATACTAGTTTTGATTGTATCCATGTTTTGATCATTCATGAATTTTACTTTACTATGATTATTTATGAGGTATTTTTGGACATGAAATAGCTGAAATACGAATCCTTGATATTTATTCTTTTGTTTCATTGGATTCGTTTCCTTTAAAATATTTTTCATCATCCTCAGTCCTAAATGATGATATTATTAAATATCTTTGGCCTGTAGTGCAAAGATAAATAATTTTATAATGAATATCTTTGGCCCGTAGTGCAAAGATGAATAGGTGTTGAGATGAACATGGCCGTGATGAATATCTTTGGCTCAGAGTGCAAATATGAATATTTGATTCAAGATGTATATTGATTGATGTTCTGAGGATAAAATATTGATGATGGACTTTTAAATTCATAGATAGTAGTAGATTTCATTCTCTACGTAACTCTTACATGAATTATTATTTCATTCTTGAATATTGATCTGAAACTTGTTATTTGCTATTGTATTTTATCAGATTTTTCCTGTTGAAGACTAACGATAATTTGTTCTATATTATCTTAGTCATAATATTCTTAATCGGGCTAGTTGAGCTCACCCTTTTCCTTTTTGTTCCATTTTTCTTCTCAGGAGGAGAGAATGTAGCAATCTTAGTCGAGGTAACGGAATGAAGGTTCTAGGAAGTTATTTTAGTAGTCCTCACCATTTTGTAAAGTATTGTATCAATAATTGTAATGAGGACTTAGTTGAGTATGTATATTGTCTAGATGATAATATTTGTATTTAAACTCACGATTTATGGGTTGTATTAATAAAGTTGTAGTTGTTTATATACCATGTTATTGACGACTCAGAATGGGTGATGTATACCTATTTTGGGGGCGTTACAGTTGGTATCAGAGCTTAGGGATATGATCTCTGGCGGAGATCGGGGAATAGAACTAGGAGGGGAGAGCGAGTAAATCCTTCGCTAGTGTGTCCAACCTAAGCTTATTTGTTAGTTAAATCGATATATAGGGATATTATGTGATATATTAATTTCCTTAATTAACCCTTGTTTTATGGCGGTGATTTGAGAATGTCGTGAGAATGTTAACGATGGAGTAAATGAGACCATGGAGACGCCTCTTTCACCAATGAGGAGGACGTGCAAAGCGAGTGGCAATGTTCCTCCTGTGAACAACGCCATCGAAAGGCGGATGATGAGCAGCGAGATGTTTAGAAGTTTTTGCAATTCATGCAAAATCGGATGAGGGAGACTCGTGCACAAAATACAGGTGGAAATGATAACAACGCACGATTTGTCACGGCCAAGCAGTTCAAAGAGTTGGGACCACCAGAATTCTGGGGAAAGCCGGATTCGATTAAGGCGGAGACGTGGCTCAAACAAATTACCAAGATATTCGATATCTTGGGATGCACAGAAAAATAGAAGGTTCCATTCGCTACTTTTATGTTCCATAATGAGGCAGATTACTGGTGGGAATCTGTGAAGCATACCCATCCAGACGAACTCAGCATGTCTTGGGAGACATTTCAGAAACTGTTCAATGACAAGTACTTTTCTGAAAGTATTCGTCATATGAAGGAAGTGGATTTTATTAGACTGAAACAAAATAACATGACGGTGTCCCAATCACGAGCAAAAGTTTGCGAGTTATCCAGTTTGCATCTCATTTGGGGAGAATGAAGAGCGTATGGCGCAGATGTTTCGAGAGGTTTGAAACCCATATATGTCGATTATCTCATTTCTCATAAATTTTCACTCTATTCGAGATGTTGTCGATGAGGCTCAATTATTAGAAGCGAGATAACGAAAGATGCGTTCAACCGAGGGACCATAACCGAGGATCATACCGAGATAGCGATCAATGAATAACGATAACCAAATGGGAGAAAGAAAAGACGGACAAAATGGTAACCACTCTGGTGGTAGTCGTAGCCATGAGAATAGAAGAAGCGAGTTGGGAGGAGATTTTAAAGAGGAGATTCAACAATGACCATATGCTGAAGACGTCGGCAAAGAAGAATCGGTTCTAAGGGAGGAGAACGACCACCGTTAAGTATCTTCTAATCTGGAAAGAGGGACATATCAGTCCAAACTGTCCACAACAGTTCAACGCTCGAGATTGTAAGGTAGCAAAATCAAGTCCAGGGGGGACGGTGACTCAAAAGGCTATCCCAGAAAAGTCGAAGTCAACGGTTCCTGGAAGAGCGTTTGTCATGACTGGTCAAAATGCGAGGAACCCAAACGAGGTGATCACGGGTAAGCTAATCATTAATTCTTGCGAAGTTTATACCTTACTTGATACCGATGCTACCCATTCATTTATCTCTCCTATTTGTGCTCAACGTTTAAACTTGACTCCGGAGAAATTAGACTTTGATTTATCTGTGACTCCGGAGAAATTAGACTTTGATTTATCTGTGGAGACTCCGTTAGGAGAAACTTTCATCACATCCACTGTTTATAAATCTTGTTTGATTCAAGTTGGCAACATCACCTTACCTGTTGACCTTATCTCTTTAAAGATACTTGCTTTTGATGTGATTTTAGGGATTGATTGGTTAACTACTCATCATGCCAAAATTGATTGTTTTAAGTAAGGTTGTTAGTTTTCATATTCCTAACCAACTGTTATGCAATTCAAAGCAACTAAGCCACTAAAATCAATCATTTGTCATATCAAGTCATAAAGCTATTCATTTATTGAAAAACAGATGTCAAGCTTTCTTAGCCCATGTTATGGATTTGAATAAAGACACGCCAGATTTGAATAATATTCCTGTTGTTATTGATTTTCCTGACGTATTTCTTGAAGAACTTCCCGGTCTACCCCCAGAACGTGAAGTTGAATTCTTTATTGATCTTGAACCTGGTACAAAGTGTAAGACCCCAACTTATTATTTAATAAAATTAAATTTTCTCTATTTATTATTTTGAAATAGTAATGGTTGATTTGATTTATGTGGTAAGTTATGGGTAAAATGCGCAATTATTTCAAACAAGCAAGTGGTTTTAAAATATTCATTGTTTACAGGGAATATTAGTTTGGTTGTGGAATATTCTTCTTGTCGGGGAATATTAAATGCAACGGAAAGACCTTGTGTGTGGGCCCCATAACGGAAAGCGATTGGATGAAGAAAACGACAAGAATAAGTTGGTTATAAATAATTGGCGTAGTTATTCACAGATTATCTTTGTTGGAATACCCGATGGTTAAAACACGGTAGCACGGTATTACACCAATTATTGATTCTTACGTGAAAGGCCTTTACTCAATAATTGTTACGATAATTCTTGTTCAAAGATTTTATTTTATTGATTCAATAATTGCTGCGTTGATATTTTATATTACTATTGTTTTAATAATTGTCACTACACAGTATTTTCTATTATCGGAACAATAATTTATATTATCTGAATAATATTATTAGATAACATTATTGGCAATGTCTAGAAAGTTCTATCTAAGGAGGTTTGGTCATCTAATCTTGCTGGCAGATGAGGAGAGATCCTTATTGAAAAGCCCTCTTTCTGAGGAGCTGCTGGTTTATCGATAATGTGATTCTGTAATATTATTTGTGTATAATATATTATTGATTTATATGATGAGGAAAATATGGATTTTATGTGGATATAGATGGAGAAAATTTTTTAATGTGACAATTGTTGAAAATTAATATTTTATCTTTTTCTGATAAAATAATTAAATTAAATATATTATTTTAATAATATATTGATGGTGATATTCTTACAATGAATATGAGATATATGAGTATATGAGGAGGAAGAGTATTTTTGTGGCATTAAATGATTAACACATGTTTTGTGTGTCGGTAGACCCCAATTCTTGACCGAAATTTGATTATAGCTTGTAAAATCGTCCGTTTGTGGATTTCGGTCAATTTCTGTTTGGAATTTGGAAAAACTTTCTTCTACAAAGTTTTAGAGAATGAAATTTCCTATGGAAAAGACATGTGCTTTGAATTTTTCTGACAAACGGGCTATTTATTGTGGATTATTGAAGTTCCGAAGTTCCGAAATAATTGATTTTTGGAAATTTTATTTATTTTTATCAAGGAAAACGTTTTTTCCATTTGAGTGGCACATGTTAAT
The DNA here is from genome assembly GCA_020205615.1 of Panax quinquefolius. Lineage (NCBI taxonomy): Eukaryota > Viridiplantae > Streptophyta > Magnoliopsida > Apiales > Araliaceae > Panax > Panax quinquefolius. The sequence goes on along the minus strand of CM035161.1, from coordinate 144,390,841 downwards.
GGTTGAATCAGATGGTGAGGTGTGCTAAGGAAATTAAGAAAAGTATATTATTATTTTATTAAATTTTTTGCTTTGGTGTTCTAAGCATTTTCCTATAAATAGGGTGTTTAGGTTAGAATTGAAAATCACACCAGAAACTGAATTCTTCTCTCTCTTTCTCTCTCGATATATTGAGCGTATTCTTGTGAGTATTTTAATACTTTGAGTGTTGCTATACGATGCAAGTTCAAGTCATAGCCTATATCCGGTGTTTCAACTAGAAGTATTATCTTTTTCGGTAAGGGATGTTATTTTCTTTTTAAATGATATTATTTTCTTCAATATCATTATGCCGAAATATTGGATTGAACTTTTAATCAAATTTGAAACTTTTTGTGTCGGGGTTACTATTCACGTATATGGCACTATTAACGAATACGGTACTATTCATCGAAAAATGAAAATTTTTCTTTTCGTCCAAAATATCTATTATGGATACTAGCTTTGATTGTATCCATGTTTTGATCATTCTTGAATTTTACTTCACTATGATTATTTATGAGGTATTTTTGGACATGAAATAGGTGAAATCTGAATCCTTGATATTTATTCTTTTGTTTCAATTGGATTCGTTTCCTTTAAAATATTTTTCATCATCCTCGGGTCTAAATGATGATATTATTGAATATCTTTGGCACAGAAAGTGCAAAGATAAATAATTTTATAATGAATATCTTTGCCCGTAGTGCAAAAAGATGTACAGTGTTGAGATGAACATGATAATGGTGATGAATATCTTTGGCTTTTGTAGTGCAAAGATGAATATATGATTCAAGATGTGCATTGATTGATGTTACAGAGATAAAATAACGATGATGGACTTTTAAATTCATAGATTATAGTAGATTTCATTTTCTACGTAATTCATCTATGAATTATTATTTCATTCTTGATCCGAAAACTTGTTGTCTATTGTATTTTATCGATTTTTCCCGTTGAAGACTAACGATAATTTGTTCTATATTATCTTAGTCATAATATTCTTCTTGGGCTAGTTGAGCTCACCCTTTTCCTTTTTGTCCCATTTTTCTTCTCGGGAGGCGAGAATGTAGCGAGTACTAAGTCGGGTACTGGAATGAAGGTTCTAGGAAGTTATTTTAGTAGTCCTCACCATTTTTGTAAAATAATTGTATCAATAATTGTAATGAGGACTTAGTTGGGTATATATATTGTCTAGATGACAATATTTGTATTTAAACTCACAGCTTTATGGGTTGTATTAATAAAGTTATAGTTGTTTACGTACCATGTATTGATTGACGACTCGAAATGGGTGATGTATACCTATTTTTTGGGGCGTCACGGTTAATATCGAGCTTAGGGATATGATCTCCAAGGCGGAGATCGGGGAATAGAACTAGGAGGGAGGCGAGTAAATCCTTCCGCTAGTGTGTCCTACTTAAGCTTATTTGTTAGTTGGTCAATATATAGGGATATTATGTGATATGTTGATTTCCTTAATTAACCCTTGTTTTATGGCGATGTTGAGAATGTCGACCGAGAATGTTAACGATGGAGTAAATGAGACCATGGAGCGCTTTGTCTCACCAATGAGGAGAACGCGTCGCAAAGGTGGCAATGTTCCTCCTGTGAAACAACGCCAATCGAGAAGATGATGATGAACGACGGGATGTTTAGAAGTTTTTTGCGATTCACGCAAAATCGATTTAGAGGAGACTTCGTGCACAAAATACGGTGGAAATGATAACAACGCACGATTTATCACGGCCAAGCGATTCAAAGAGTTGGGACCACCGAATTACAGAAAGCGGGATTCGATTATGGCGGAGGCGTGGGTCAAACAAATTACCAAGATATTCGATGTCTTGGGATGCGGAAGAAACGAAAGGTTCCATTTTACACTTTTATGTTCCGTAATGAGGCGATTCTTCGGTGGGAATCATGAAGCGTACCCATCCAAATTTGCACTTAGCATGTCTTGGGAGACGTTTGAAGTTGTTCAATGACAAGTAATTTCACGAAAGTATTAAATCGTATGAAGGAAGTGGAGTTTATTAGACTAGAACAAAATAACATGACGATGTCCCAGTACGAGGCAAAGTTTGCGAGTTATCCGTGTTTGCACCTCATTTGGTGGAGAATGAGGAGCGTATGACGCGGATGTTTCGAGAGGTTTGAAACCCGACCTACGTCGATATCTCATTTCTCATAAATTTTCTCTATTCTGATGGATGTTGTCAACAAGGCTCAATTATTAGAAGCGAGATAACGAAATGCGTTCAACCGAGGGACCATAACCGGGATCATACTGGAGATAGCATTCAACCAATAACGATAACCAAATGGAGAAAGAAAAAGACGGACAAAATGGTAACCACTTTGGTGGTAGTCATAGCCATGAGAATAGAAAAGCGAGTTGGGAGGAGATTTTAAAAGAGTAGATTTAACAATGACCATGTGAAGACGTCCAACACCAAAGAACAATCGGTTCTAAGGGAGGAGAACGACCACCGGTCATATGCTATAAGTGTGGGAAAGAAGGACATATCAGTCCAAATTGTCCACAACAGTTCAAGGTATGTTATAATTGTGGAAAGGAAGGACATATCGTTCGAGATTGTACGATAGCGAAACCAAGTCCAGGGGGGACGGTGACTCAAAAGGCTGTCCCAGAAAAGTCAAAGTCAACGGTTCCTGGTAGAGCGTTTATCGTGACTGGTCAAAATGCAAGGAACCTAAACGAGGTGATCACGGGTAAGCTAATCATTAATTCTTACGAAGTTTATACCTTACTTGATACCAGTGCTACCCATTCATTTATCTATCCTACTTGTGCTCAACATTTAAACTTGACTCCGGAGAAATTAAACTTTGATTTATCTGTGGAGACTCCGTTAGGAGAAACTTTCATCACATCCACTGTTTATAAATCTTGTTTGATTCAAGTTGGCACCATCACCTTACCTGTTGACCTTATCTCTTTAAAGATACTTGCTTTTGATGTGATTTTAGGGATTGATTGGTTAACTACTCATCATGCCAAAATTGATTGTTTTAAATAAGGTTGTTAGTTTTCATATTCCTAACCAACTGTTGTTGTACAAATTCAAGCAACTAAACCACTAAAATCAATCATTTGTCATATCAAGTCATAAAAGCTATTCGTTTATTGAAAAACGGATGTCAAGCTTTCTTAGCCCATGTTATGGATTTGAATAAAGACACATCAGATTTGAATAATATTCCCGTTGTTATTGATTTTCCTGACGTATTTCCTGAAGAACTTCCCGGTCTACCCTCAAAACGTGAAGTTGAATTCTTTATTGATATTGAACCTGGTACAAAGCCCATTTCTAAAACCCCATATCGAATGGCTCTTATTGAACTTCAGGAGTTAAAGGTCCAACTACAGGAGTTGTTGGACATTGGTTTCATTCTTCCTAGTACATCTCCTTGGGGTGCTCCTATTTTATTTGTAAAGAAGAAAGACGGGAGTATGCGACTTTGTTTTGACTATCGGGAATTGAACCATGTCACCATCAAGAATAGGTATCCACTACCTCGTATTGATGACCTGTTTGACCAGTTGCAAGGAGCACAATTCTTTTCAAAGATCGATCTTCGTTCTGGATATCATCAGCTAAAGATTAGAACTGAGGATATTCCAAAGACTGCCTTCAGAACTCGGTACGGGCATTATGAATTCTTAGTCATGTCTTTTGAATTGACTAATGCTCCTGCGGCTTTCATGGATATGATGAACCGAGAATTCAATGACTATTTAGATCGGTTCGTTGTTGTCTTTATTGATGACATTCTCATATATTCCAAAAGCCGTGTTGATCATGAGCACCATTTGAAGCTGGTACTCCAAAGGCTTCGTGAAAATAAGCTATATGCCAAGTTGAAGAAATGCGAGTTCTGGCTTGAGGAAGTAGCATTCCTTGGGCATGTGGTGTCTAAACATGGAGTATCTGTCGACCCGACGAAGATCAAAGCAATACAAAGTTGGGAGCAACCGAAGTCGGTGACCGAAGTACGTAGCTTTCTGGGCCTAGGTGGTTATTATCGGAGATTCGTGGAAGGGTTTTCTCGAACCGCTACTCCATTAACTCAACTAACTCGGAAGGATACAAAATTCGTTTGGAGCGAGGAATGCGAGAAGAGTTTCCAAGAGCTTAAGAGGAGACTTATTTTGGCACCTGTTCTAACAATACCATCTGGTTCGGATGGATTTGTTATCTACAGCGATGCTTCGGGCAAAGGGTTAGGATGTGTTCTCATGCAACGTGGGAAAGTTATAGCCTATGCCTCGCGACAACTTAAAGAATATGAGAGGAATTATTCTACTCATGATCTAGAGTTGGCAGCAGTCGTCTTCGCGCTAAAGATCTGGAGGCATTATCTATATGGGGAGAAAGTGGAGATATATTCAGACCATAAAAGCCTCAAATATTTCTTCACTCAAAAGGAACTCAACATGCGGCAACGACGTTGGCTCGAGTTGTTCAAAGATTACGACCACACTATTCAATACCATCCTGGAAAAGCGAACGTGGTAGCTGACGCGTTGAGTAGAAGATCATATGCAGGAACGAGTGCGATGATGTCAAGTATACGCAAAGAGCCAAATTTAATAGAAAAAGTTAAGGTTGCTTAAGCCACCAGACCGGGTGATCATGTATGAAGAAGAAAGTACAAGAAGGTGCTATTCCGGAAGCGAGAATTAATGAAGAATGAATACTTCGAGTCCACTCCAGACTTTGTGTTCCTAATGACTCTGATTTGAAGTACAAGATTATGATGGAGGCACATAATACACCATTTGCGATCCATCCTGGAAGTACCAAAATGTATCGTGATCTTCGACATACATTTTGGTGGAACAATATGAAGAGAGAGATTGCAAAGTTTATCTCGACGTGTTTAACTTGTCAACGTGTAAAGGCGGAGCATCAAGTACCTAAGGGTCCATTGCAACCACTTGAGATTCCGAAATGGAAGTGGGAACATATTACCATGGATTTTGTTATGGGTCTTCCTACGGTTTCTCAAGGCATCGATGTTATTTGGGTTATTATTGATAGATTAACCAAGTCTGCTCATTTCTTACCGATACAGGAGACTTATTCCCTTGAACGTCTTGCTCATATGTATGTAAATGAGATTATGAGATTGCATGGCATGCCAGTATCCATAGTTTTGGATCGTGACCCAAGATTTACTTCAAGATTTTGGGTTAGCTTGCAAAAAGCTATGGGCACGGATTTACGATTTAGTTCGACATACCATCCTCAAACGGACGGACAATCAGAGAGGACTATTCAAACTCTTGAAGATTTATTAAGACTCTGTGTCCTTGACTTCAAAGGGAGTTGGGATAAGTATTTACCATTGGTGGAATTCTCCTACAACAACAGTTATCAGACAAGCATTGGTGTGGCCCCATTTGAAGTATTGTATGGATGAAAGTGTCGCTCTCCAGTATGTTGGGATGAGGTGGGTGAAGCAACATTGTTGGGACCCGAGTTGGTACGTATGACTACGGAAAAGATCCAAATAATTCGACAACGTATACAAACGACACAAAATCGACAAAAGAGTTATGCGGATCTTCATCGAAAGGACGTAGAATTTAGTATTGGGGATCATGTATTGTTGCTTGTTGCCCCATGGAAGGGAGTTACAAGATTCGGGAAGAGAGGAAAGCTCAATCCACGATTTATTGGTCCATTTCAAATTCTTGGCCGAGTAGGTAATGTAGCCTATAGACTCGCATTACCTCCAAGTATGTCTCGCGTTCATAATGTGTTTCACATATCTGTACTTTGTAAATATGTGAAAGACCCGAACCACGTTATTGAGTTAGAACCAGACGAAATAGCCGAAGACTTAACGTACGAAGAGGTACCTGTCAAGATCTTGGATAGCAAGGAGCATGTCCTACGCACAAAGGTTATACCACAAGTTAACGTTTTGTGGAGGAACCATGCTATAGAGGAAATGACCTGGGATTTGGAAACGGAAATGAAAGCGAGGTATCCTCACCTTTTCAAACACCGGTATATGTCGTCAATTTCGAGGAAGAAATTTCATAAGGAGGGAGGTTGTAAGACCCCAACTTATTATTTAATAAAATTAAATTTCCTCTATTTATTATCTTGAAATAGTAGGGTTGATTTGATTAATGTGGTAAGTTATGGGTAAATGCTTAATTATTTCAAACAAGCAAGTGGTTTTAAAATATTCATTGTTGACGGGGAATATTCGTTTGGTTGTGGAATATTCTACTTGTCGGGGAATATTAAATGACGGCGGAGCAAATTTTGTGTGGGTCCCATAACGAAAAGCGATTGGATGAAGAAAACGATGAAGAATAAGTTGGTTATAAATAATTGGCGTGGTTATTACAGATAATCTTGTTGGAATACCCGATGGTTAAAACACGAGAAGACATTTGCGGTATTACACCAATTATTGATTCTTACGTGAAGGCACTACTCAATAATTGTTACGATAATTCTTTATTCGATCATTTTTTATTTTATTGATTCAATAATTGCTTGCGTTGATATTTTATATTACTATTATTTTAATAATTGTCACTACACATGATATTTTCTATTATCTATAGCAATAATTCATATTATCTGAATAATATTATTAGATAACATTATTGGCAATGTCTAAAAAAAGTTACATCAAGGAGAGGTTTGATCATCTAATTGCATGGCGCCCGAAGGAGAGATCCTTATTGGAAGCCCTCTTTCTGAACCTGCACAGTTTATCGATAATGTGATTATGTAATATTATTTGTGTATAATTAATTATTGATTTATATGATGAGAAAAATATTGATTTTATGTGGATATAGATGGAGAAAATTTTTAATGTGACAATTGTTGAAAATTAATATTTTATCTTTTTTCTCGATAAAATAATTCATTAAATATATTATTTTAATAATATATTGATGGTGATATTTTACAATGAATGTGAGATATATGAGTATATGAGGAGGAGAGTATTTTTGTGGTATTAAATGATTAACACATATTTTGTGTGTCAGTAGACCCCAATTCTTGGCCGAAATTTGATTATAGCTTTGAAATCGCTTTTGTTTGTGGATTTCAAATCAATTTACATTTGGAATTTGGAAAAACTTTCTTCTGTAAAGTTGTAGAGAATGAAATTTCCTATGGAAAGGATATGTGTTTCAAATTTTTCTGACAAAAGGGCTATTTATTGTGAATTATTGAAGTTTCGAAGTTCCGAAATAATTGATTTTTGGAAATTTTATTTATTTTTATCAAGGTAAACGTTTTCTCCATTTGAGTGGCACATGTTAATGGTTGAATCAGCTGGTGAGGTGTGCTAAGGAAATTAAGAAAAGTATATTATTATTTTATTAAATTTTTTGCTTTGGTGCTCTAAGCATTTTCCTATAAATAGGGTGCTTAGGTTAGAATTGAAAATCACACCAGAAACTGAATTCTTCTCTCTCTTTCTCTCTCGATATATTGAGCGTATTCTTGTGAGTATTTTAATACTTTGAGTGTTGCTATACTGATGCAAGTTCAAGTCATAGCCTATATCCTGTTGTTTATTAAAGTCTTATCTTTTCGAGGTAAGGGATGTTATTTTCTTTTTAAATGATATTATTTTCTTCAATATCATTATCTTAGAAATATTAGTTTGAACTTTTAATCAAATTTGGAACTTTTTGTGTCGGGATTACTATTCACGTGTACGACCTTTATTCACGAATCTGATCTTATTCATCGAAAATGAAAATTTTTTTTTTTTCGTCAAAATATCTATTATGGATACTAGCTTTGATTGTATCCATGTTTTGATCATTCTTGAATTTTACTTCACTATGATTATTTATAAGGTATTTTTGGACATGAAATAGCTGAAATACGAATCTTTGATATTTATTCTTTTATTTCACTGGATTCGTTTCCTTTAAAATATTTTTCATCATCCTCAGTCCTAAATGATGATATTATTGAATATCTTTGGCATGTAGTGCAAAGATAAATGATTTTATAATGAATATCTTTGGCCTGTAGTGCAAAGATGAATATATGATTCAAGATGTGCATTGATTGATGTTACAGAGATAAAATAACGATGATGGACTTTTAAATTCATAGATTATAGCAAATTTCATTCTCTACGTAATTCATCTATGAATTATTATTTCCGCTGCTGATCTGAAACTTGTTGTCTATTGTATTTTATCAGATTTTTCCCTGTTGAAGACTAACGGTAATTTGTTCTATATTATCTTAGTCATAATATTCTTTACTGGACTAGTTGAGCTCACCCTTTTCCTTTTTGTTTCATTTTTCTTCTCAGGAGGCGAGAATGTAGCGAGTACTAGTCGGGGTACGGAATGAAGGTTCTAGGAAGTTATTTTAGTAGTACTCACCATTTTTGTAAAGTATTGTATCAATAATTGTAATGAGGACTTAGTTGGGTATGTATATTGTCTAGATGACAATATTTGTATTTAAACTCACAGTTTATAGGTTGTATTAATAAACTTATAGTTGTTTTTGTACCATGTTATTGACGACTCAGAATGGGTGATGTATACCTATTTTGGGGGCGTCACACAAAGACCATTTCTAAAATCCCATATCGAATGGCTCCTATTGAACTTCAGGAGTTAAAGGTCCAACTACAGGAGTTGTTGGACATCGGTTTCATTCGTCGTAGTACATCTCCTTGGAGTGCTCCTATTTTATTTGTAAAGAAGAAAGACGGGAGTATGCGACTTTGTATTTACTATTGGGAATTGAACCATGTCACCATCAAGAATAGGTATCCACTACCTCGTATAGATGACCTGTTTGACCAGTTGTAAGGAGCACAATTCTTTTCAAAGATCGATCTTCGTTCTGGATATCATCAGCTGAAGATTAGAACTGGGGATATTCTAAAGACTGCCTTCAGAACTCAGTACGGGCATTATGAATTCTTAGTCATGTCTTTTGGATCTTATTCATCATTAATACTATAACTCACAATATTCATCATTAATATTATAACTCACAATATTTAACAACCAGGTTGTTCCCAGGAAAGAGGAGACTTTCCAATAAGGATTTCTCCCTATTGGCGCGCAATTAGGTGACCAAACCTCTCATTGGCAGAACTTCTAGACATCGTTAATATTGCAAATAATAATATTAATAACTTTGTTATCTCAATTATTGATTTAATAATATAAAAATTATCGACAATAATTGAATCAAACTGAGTGACTTCTCATGTAAGCATTAATAATCAATACTGTGTGCTACTATACTACCACGCGTATTTTACCATCGATTATTTTATGACAACTTGCTTACTTTGAAAAATTTTCAAATGTCACCCTTAACTTTAAACTTTTATCAATTTAACTATTCACCAAAATAGAAAAATTGAATACTTTTATTTCATAAAATTCGGGGTCTCACAATCTCCCATCCTTATGAAATTTCACCCTCGAAATTTACGTACGTACCTGGTATTTCAAAGAGTTGAGAATACCTTGCTTTCTTTTCTTGGATTGTACCTTCCCTGCTTATTTCCTCCAGATCATGATTTTCCCATTGCTCATCTCTCCGTGTTTTTGATATCATTCTAGAATATACTTCAAAACAAGGTTAATTGACATATCATAATTTGTCAACTTATCAAGTAAACAATTTTAGCTTAGGTAAGTCACACACTAGCGAAGTATATTACTCGTCTCTCCCCTCCTAGTTCTAAACTCATATCTCCACCAGCGACCATATCCCTAAGCTCTGAAACCAAATGTGACGCCCCCAAAATAGGTATACATCACCCATCTTGAGTCGCCAGAAAATACACTACTGACAACTTTATTTACACAACTGTTGTGCAAAATACGAGGACATGTATACTGTGAGTTTTAATACAAATGTATGTAACTCTCATGGTGCCTCGACCACAACCTTACAATGGTACTTTACATAAAAGTATAGTCAAAAATTGTTTTAGAAATTAAAATCTTTGGGAAGTGCTCAAGGAAACCTTCGTACATAGGAGGCCAAGAATCTAAGTTATGATAGATATCATATGTCCAGAGAATTATCCTTGGTTGACCCAATAGACCCCAAAGAGAAACGAGAAGATTACTATCATGTTCCTTCCAATGGTGAGTCTTCTCTTGACATATAATTATCTCCACTGTCTCTAAATGAAAATTATATTTTAAATAAACTCCAAGATCATATAGGTAATGCTCATAGATATACTCAGCAAGTGGATGTGCACAACCCTGTCTTATGATAACACGAGGTTGTATGTCATTAGACATCTTGTATGATAGTGGCAAAACACCCTTCCAAAGTAGGGTTCACCTCACCCTATTCGGTTCACCAAAATTAAATATCAAATGACGTATATAATACGACACACTTATCTAAAGTTCTTAATAAAATTATTTCCATACTATTTAGGGAGAACATCAACAGCTATAGACCACCGTTCTATTCCCCTGTTATCCCCGCTCGACTCGGCAACACTCTTATTACCTGAAAAGAATTGTGAAGCAAAAGGGTGAGCACAACTAGCCCAGTAAAGAATATCATAACTAAAGATAATTAAATTATCAATAGCTTTCAATCGATAATAAATCGTAGATTTAAAACATATGGTAGATGATAAAACTTTTCAACCATAGTTGCGAACGTAGACGAGCAATCCATTAAAAGAGTCAAATAGACCATCAGGTCTATTATCTTCTCCATGTTAAAAGTCCACCAATAATATTTTATCCCTGTAACATCAATCAACAATTCATGTCCACAATTATATGAATAACTCATAATCATAATTATGATTCTGAATTCCTTTTCGCACCCAGGACGAAGATAATTTACATCACCTATCTTCACCTGAAACATCAAAAATCATGGTTATACCAAATCACAATTCTTGCTTATAATCATAATAATAAATTCATCTTTGCACTACTGACCAAAGATATACAATCAGATAACTATAATCAATACCATCTTTGCACTACATACGCCAAAGATATACAATCAGAAAACCAATAATCTTTGAGACTCACAATAGTATCACGACTACTTAATTATCCATGCACTACGGGCCAGGATATTCATATTTTCCATTACTACCATGATTATACCGAATAATCTCAAATTCATAATCATACCAAGTCCATCTATACACTACGGCCAAAGAGGACTTTTACCACATCATTTATAACATTACGGTCCATGATTATACCAATAATCCACTGTCATAATCATACCAAGTCCATCTATACACTACAGAACCCACGTATGACTTTCAACAAAACACAAGCATGAGAGAATGATGACAATGATATAAGCATTAATCAACGAAAATAAGGATAAATATTAAAGACTTTAAATTTATCCAAATATTATCAATCACTTAATAAACTCATAATCTAATATTATTAATATTATTACAATATTTTAATCACTTCTTAAACTTATAAACAATTTATTTCAATTGTTTATAATTTACCAAATAATACATTTAATCATTCAAAAAAGGCCATACTCATAAGATTTCATCACCAATGATCAAATTCCTCATCAAAAATCTGCATATACCCTATATAGGATTCCCAAGCCATAAAATCTTATTTTCCAACTGTGTTACTTCACATAACATATTTAACTCATTTACTCATAACTAGATCATTATCATAAAATACCAAATCAGTCCCAAAAATATTTCTTTTCTGGGATTTAGCAGAATATACTCCCATATTGAACATATATTTTTCTCGGAATTTTTAAAATTCATTTACTATTTTTCAAAAATTAATTTCTAATTAATTTCTTAAGAAATTAGCTACCTCAAGTTTAACTCCAGAAATTTCCAAATCATGGCAGGATCTTACACATGTTAACGTGAGCTTCCAGTTTATATTTCATGGCCATCGGAGTTATAGAACTCCGGTTATAGCATTTTTCGTCAAAAAAACCAAAATATTGAAATAGTCATAACTTGCTCATTTTAAGTCGGAATCAGCTTATTTTTTGGACATGAGGTACTTTATACCATAAATTTCCATGTCCCAAAAGGCCGGAATTTTTCTCACAAATTAAGTGACCGAAAATGCCCTTTTAAATTTCTGGGCAGTAGCTTTTTCATAATTTGCAACTTTTGACTCCTTTGCTAAAATCAGTCCACGCTAAAATCTACAACACCTTTTCCAGTGATTCTACTTGGATAAGTTAGAAAACTCATAAATCTAACTCTAGAATTTGACCACACTCAAAAATTCGAAATATAATAGGAGATATGGTCAATTGAATTTCATGTTCTATTTTCTCCCAAAATCTGATTTTCCACCCTTTGTGATTTCTAAGAAACTTTCATATTTTCACATAATAACCAACATAACTCCTCATAACACTTACTAATACTATATATACCCATGATTTTCATCAGTCCAATGCTTTTATTATGACTTTCATCATAATCCACGTAAACAGATCATTTTCACAATTTAATAAGGAATGAATACAAAGGATCATTCACCATGCATGTGGTAATCCACATGTATGAGTTATTCTAATAGAATAATAAAGAATGGAATAATGTAAGAATTCACCGGGCATGTGATAGATCACGCATGCATAGGTTATTCTCAATGAAATAATAAAGACCGGTATAACAACCCTTACGAATATTGAAAGAAATAACTCTCTTCATGAATATCTGAAAGAAATAATACCCTTACCTCGTAAGAAGATTTGGATCTTTGGAATAGTGAGGTATTAGACTTCTCTTCTTCTTTTTCTCTATAATTTCTCTCTATAATAATTACTCTTGTGAGACTTAGTGAATTGGTGAGAAATGAAGGAAGAATGAGCTTCTATTTATAAAAAAATATAGTTTCAATAATTGCACATTTTGGGGCTCAAAATATTACAATTATAATACCTCTATCTTTTCTTCATTTTAATTTAGTCCTCGCAAGTATTATTAAACTTGCACCACCTCCCCTAATAGTAAATCATGTGAATTAATAGTTCATTCATGTGACTCAATAGTATAATCATGTGAAAAAAACTAATTAAAGTATAGTACCTTCAAATATACCTCCATTTTTAATTTAGTCATGCAAGTATTATCAATCTTGCATCAACTCCCCTAATAGTAAATCATGTGAATCAATAGTACACACATGTGAACACATAGTTATAAGCATGTGAATTAATAGCAATTAATTCCTCATTTATCTGGTTAATTACCCGATTGGTCAATATAACCTACAGACATCAATTATTATCGAAATAAATGTCAATTTTCACTAACACTAATAATTCCGACACAATGGAACTATCAATTTCATCTTTAATCAACACGAGCTTATTCATCATTAATATTATAATTCACAATATTTAACAACCAGGTCGTTCCCAAGAAAGAAGGGGCTTTCCGATAAGGATTTCTCCTTATTGGCGCGCAATTAGGTGGCCAAACCTCTCCTGGATGTAACTTCTAGACATTGTCGATATTGTAATTAATAATATGAATAACTTTGTCATCTCAATTATTGATTTAATAATATAACATATTATCGATGATACTTGTGACAATAATTGAATCAATAATATGAGAGATATGATGCAACAATTCATCGTAGCAATAATTGAGTATAACCGGTGACTTCTTACTTAAGCATCAATAATCAATAATACAGCGTTACTACGCAACTACCGCCAGACATCGATTTTTACTACCGAGTAGTTTAACGGTTTTAATTGGTAACACTTTTGCCGTTATTTTTATAAAAAAATAATTACGCTGCTTTTCTAACTATGACAATACTTCCGTTTTGGGGTCCACCAATGATTGTGCCGTTGTTCGAATATTCCCTGTTAAAATGAATATTCCCCGACCAGTCGAATATTTTATGACAACTTGCTTACTTTGCAAAATTTTCAAATATCACCCTTAACTTTAACCTTTTATCAATTTAACAAAATAAAATAATAATTATAAGACAATTGAATACTTTCATTTCATAAAATTTGGGGTCTTACATGTGATTCGTCCCTTTTAGTGGAAAGCGTGGAGGACACAAAGGAGATAGTTGAAGAAGCGGTTGTTGTTAAAGACGAACCAAGCTTAGTGGTTGTGGAGGATCATGATTTGGAGTCGACGCGACACAAGGATACATACATCATAAAGATTGAGATTGATCATGAGATTGACCATAATCTTGTGTTCGACAACTTAGAAAATTATGATTTCATTGTTCCTAATCATTTGTTGCAAGTACAGGTTAATATGAAGGTTTTGATTGTTTATCTGGTGGATTCCAGTTTGTGTTCTTAGAATAGTTGTATCGTTTTTATCCTTTAACAACATTTTAGTTTTGGAAATAAAAATAGAACAAAATCACATCCTTAATGTTTGTATATTTTGTAATGAAACTCTTTTTATGCTGAGGGATGAGGGATCAGTCATATTAGTTATTTTCACGTTTAAACGAAAAAATCATATCAATTAATATGAAAGTTTTGATTGTTTATCTGGTGGACAGTTAATTCATAATTTATTACTTTTTACGATTGATGTCGTTTGTTTATTTGGTGGATTTTAGTTTGTGTTCTTAGAATTTACGTCGATAAATTCTTTTCGTTTTCCGTTCTGTGTCATGGAAGAAATTCATAAAATAATATGAAAGCAATTTTTTTCCCTGCAAAAATATTGCATTGATTAGAATAAATAAATAAATAAGATATATGCAACAATTTTTTTTATACGATTATATAAAAGAAAAGTTCATTTTTTGTTTCCTGTTTCTGATGTCCCTGTCTTTAGTTGATATACTATTAACTAATAATCAAATCTGGCCGGTGACTCTTACCATGAGTATGTAGAGCCCAAGTAAGATTTTATGTGCACTTCACCCACCATATTAAATTACTTTTGCATAATTAATTACCCCTCACCCGCTTTATTAATAAATAATTTGAAGATAAAAGAAACATTAAATTCTTGACTCGTCAATTTAGGTGTGGTGTACTCATATAAATTTATTTAGATATTCCTCACCCAATATGGATACAAATTGCGCAACTAATTAATAAATTTATGTGTAATCTTGATTGTTTATCACTCATTCATTTCCAAGAAAAGGGTATCTATTTAATACTAGTAATAATAGCTTTTATTGTTTCACGTACAAATAAAGTTCTTTTTTACTTAATTGATACTAACATATAATAGTTGTATCGTTTTTATCCTTTAACAACATTTTAGTTTTGGAAATAAAAATAGAACAAAATCACATCCTGATTTTGTATATTTTGTAATGAAACTCTTTTTATGCTGAGGGATGAGGGATCAGTCATATTAGTTATTTTCACGTTTAAACGAAAAATCATATCAATTAAATTTTATTAAGATTTTACAAACTGATTTAATATATATATATATATATATATATATATATATATTCAATTTTAGAATAAATAAAATGGATATATGACTAAAATAAAATATAGCCGCCAATGAGGACGAAAAAAAATTAGAGTAATCAGTTAAGCAGCCCATTTGAGAATCTGGTTTGCTAGCTAGTACTCCAATCAACAATTGATGATAAGGAACGTGGACTAAATTAAATGTCCAGACAGCAACCGAGTGAGTGCATGGCGGGCGCTTTTAATTTACTCCATCGTTTCTATAATAATTATTTTTTTAATTTTATGTATATGAATTAAAAAAAGTTATTTAATACTATAATTTATAACCTAAAATTAGTATGAAATTTCATTACTACCTCTTTATGAAAGGTTCAATACTATTAATGCAAGACAGAAATTTTATTGGGAGAATGAGAAAAGTTAGAGGTAATATAGGAAAATAAATAATTTATTCTGCTAGAAAGTTATAAAAGACAAATAAATTAGAACAAATTTTTTTTAAAAAAAGACAATTATTATATAACCGATAGAGTAATTATTTAGGCTTCTCACTAACATTATTCAGTGCATTATACTTTACAACTTACTACAACCCTAGCTTTTTATAAATAGTGGGGAACTTAAGAGCAAAGCAACTCAACAGTAAGAGATATTAGTACTAGAGGGAAAAACAAACCAGCAGCGGAAGGAAACCACCTCTTTCAGGTATGCTCTTACAGTACTGAAACATGCAAATATTTGAGTTTCAACTACACTTTTTCTATATATATATAAAAACAATTAAAAAAATCGTCATATAGTTCAATTAAATGCATGCCATGGCTAAGCTTTAATTAAGCAAGTTTTCAGTAAGCTCATTTCTCTCTTGATTTATCTTTTGCAGTCCAGTAAAGAAAAATGGGTGCAGGTGGGCGCATGTCCGCTCCCCCTAGTGGCAAGAAGACTGCAGCCGAAGCCCTTCGACGAGCTCCTCATGAAAAACCTCCGTTCACATTAGCAGACTTGAAGAAAACCATTCCACCCCATTGCTTCCAAAAGTCTCTCATTACATCTTTCCGATACCTTATTCAGGATCTTATCATGGCCTACACCCTCTACTATGTGGCCACTAATTATATCGACCTCCTCCCTCGTCCTCTTAACTACTTGGGTTGGGCCGCTTACATTGCTGTTCAAGGTTGTGTCCTTACAGGGGCTTGGGTTGTAGGCCACGAATGTGACCACCATGCCTTTAGTGACTATCAATGGGTTGACGACCTTGTTGGCCTTGTTGTCCACTCCTCTCTCATGGTTCCTTATTTCTCATGGAAAATTAGTCATCGTCGTCACCATGCCAACACCCAATCCGTTGACAACGATGAGGTTTATGTCCCGAGGTTCAAGTCCAACATCCGAAACTATTACAAGATCCTTAACAATCCACCCGGTCGAGTATTTGTATGGATTACCACACTCCTTATTGGTTTTCCATTGTACCTGATGTTTAATGTGTCCGGACACAAATACGAAAGGTGGACATCTCACTATGATCCTCATAGCCCACTTTACTCTGAACGTGAGCGCAAAGAGATCATTATTTCTGATGTTGCCATTCTAGCCGTCATCTATGGCCTCTATCGTCTCGTATTGGCTAAAGGATTTGCATGGGTTTTCTGTGTGTATGGAGGTCCGTTACTAGTTGTTAATGGGTGGTTCGTGTTGATCACCATATTAAACCACACTCACCCTTCTTTGCCATACTATGATTCAACCGAGTGGGACTGGTTGAGGGGAGCTCTTTGCACCGTCGATAGAGACTACGGAATTCTAAACAAAATCTTCCATAATGTGTGCAATGCTCACGTCTGTCACCATATATTCTCGATGATCCCTCATTATCATGGACTTGAAGCTACGGAGGCAATGAAACCATTGTTGGGTGATTATTATCAGTATGATGGAACTCCAATTCTTAAGGCCATGTATAGAGAAATGAAGGAATGCATTTACGTTGAGAAGGATGAAGGTGAGACAAAAGGAGTTTACTGGTACCGAAGTAAATTCTAAATTATTGATGACAAAAAGCTATGCATGCAAAAAGCCAAGAGGGATCGAGAGGTTCCACGACTCTTAGCATACTTTTCTTCCATTTTCCTGTAATTTATAATGTATTCTTACATTAATATATTGTACTCAATAGACATTCAATGTTGTGTAAGATAATGGGTTGAAAACCCATTATATATGATAAGTACGAGATTCAATGTCATTTCTTCTTGTTCAAGAGTATCCTGTTAACTACAAGTCATAGTTTCCATATGAGAAAAATGCTATTTAATTTTGATTGTTTCTTTGAACTCACTGTTTGAAATTGGATAAAAATTAGTGAGAAAAGGTAAGATATTCCGACGGTCTGGGTGCCGATGCCTTAGTTTGATATATAGACTATCTAAATGAATGAATACTGCCATGCTGAAAGTTCACTCGTAGCTTAGAGATACACCGAAGGGTAGTGATGTAGGACAGTTGGCTTTGGAGTTTGAGTAAGAGTTAGATAAGAAATAAGGAAGGAGAAATGGTCCGAGGAAACAGTTATAATTCCCGAAGGATTGGAGTTGTTTCCCGAACAGCTGGGTTCGATCGGTTTCGGGAGAGATCTTCGAGAGATCGTAACTTTTTTAGAAGTGGCCTCATGACTTCAGGAAAACTAAATTGTTCTTTATTATTATTTTTCTTTATAGTAATAGCATTTTATTAGGTGGAAAATCTTTTAAAACAAGTTATTTGTTAAGATTTGTTTCTGTATCTCTAGGAAGATTTGTTTCCATATCTCTAGGAATTCTGTTAAGAATTGGGCAGCTTGGGCAACCAGGGCAGAGAGATATGACTTGGAGAGAAAGTTTTGTTAGGCTATATAACCTGGCTTGTGGGTTGGAGGAAATCATCATTGATAATATTATTTTCTTTTACGCTTGATATCGTTTGAATCTCTGGTGGATTCCAATTTATGTTCTAAGAGTTTACACTGGTAAACTCTTTGCGTATTCTGTTATGCGTCAATTGGTATCAAAACCAAGGATTTTGCCTTGTCAATAACCAACAACGAAGGAAGAAGAAATATACCTGACGACGCTGGCTAACATGGCTATCAAAACCAAGGATTCTGCATAACATGGCTTTGATGATTTACCTATCATAAGAAGAACATGGCAGAGACATCCAACGCAGTCGCCAACAGAAGTAGATTTTTGGCGAATGATGGGAAAACCAGTTCATAACTCAGTTCAGTCACAAAAGGGTTCGGGACCTACTAATACTCCTAATAGTACACAACCACAACATCAACTACAAAGGAAGCACCTCGGGCACCGAACCCGTATGTTAAATCAGGCGGGTTTAAGTGTTACAGATGTTGTCAACCGGGTCATCACTCCAATGAGTGTCCGACACAAAAATCGGTGAATTTCGTGGGAGCTGGTGAGGAAGATGAGAAGGATCAATATGCCGAAGAAGAGACAGACTTGGGCGAATTTTGGGATGGTGTAGAAATAGCCGAGGAACATGGAGAAAATGTAAATTACGTGATTCAGTGAGTCATGTGCTTGACGAAGGTAGAAGATTCCTCGCAATGAAGAAATATTTTTAAGGCATGTTGTAATGTTCAAGGAAAGGTCTGCGACCTAATCATAGACAGTAGAAGTTACGAGAATTTTGTGTCAAAGAAGTTGGTAGAACACCTAAAGCTGCGGGTAGAGAAACAGTACCTAAAGCCCTATATAATTGGGTGGATTCAGAAAGGCCCAAGGTGAACATGATCGAAGAGTGCAAAGTCTCTTTCGCGATCAGACAACACTACTGGGACAAAGTGGTCTGCGACATAGTCGACATAGATGCTAGTCAATTGCTATTGAGCCAACCATGGCAGTTTGATGTGGAGGTCACTTATAGAGGATGAGACAACGTGTTTGTCTTCAATTAGGGTGGCAGGAAGATTGCAATGGTTCCAAAACAAAACTCGAGTGGCGATATAATTAATAGCTCGAAAGAAGAACACTCTTTATTATCCTTGATCACTTCAGTAACTGATTTGGAGACTGAAATTAAGGAGGTACAAGAAGTACACGTAGTGGTGGTTTGAGCTCTTGTGATAGAAGAGAAAAAAAAAAGCAAGAAATTGTGTTACCAAAGAGGGTGCAATCCCTTTTAGGCGAGTTTAGCAAATTGGTATCTGACGATTTGCTAAATAATCTTCCATCACTGAGGGATATTCAACATCATATCAATTTAATTTCGGGAGCAAGCTTACCTAATTTGCCACATTATAAGATTAGTCCCAAGGAAAATCAAATTTTACAGGACCAAATGGAGGAATTACTAAAAAAAGGATTTATTCGATAAAGTATGAGTCCATGTGCAGTTCCTGCATTGCTTGTCCCAAAGAAAGATGGTAGTTGGAGAATGTGCGTTGATAGCCAAGCAATCAACAAGATCACTATCAGATATAATTTTCCAATTCTAAAGTTAGATGACGTGTTAGATATGCTGAAAGGGTCTAAGTTATTCTCGAAAATAGATCTTTGGAGTGGATATCATCAGATTCGGATCAAGCTTGGTGATGAATGGAAGACGACGTTCAAAACAAAGGATGGAATCTACGAGTGGGTAGTCATGCCTTTCGAATTGTCCAATGCGCTTTTGGGGATTTCTCAAATGATCCATGTGAGTTTCTAAATGCGGTTGGGGATGGAGATGAGCCCTTGTACCCTAGTTGTAAATTTAGTAAGTTAGCTGCACTTGTTAGACTCTACAATTTGAAAGCGAAGCATGGGTTGAGCGATGTTGGTTTCACAGATCACTTAACTTTTTTGACTGAATTTCTTTCATAAGGTAACAAATTACCTTTCTCCTTGTACGAGGCAAATAAGACTTTACATGCCTTAGGAATGAATTATGAGAAAATACATGCTTGCCCTAATCACTGCATCTTGTATAGAAAGGAATTTGACTAGGAAACTAATTTCCCAAAATGTTGTCTCTCAAGGTAGAAGATAGGTAAGAATGAACATGTAAGAGAAGGGGTTCCTGCGAAGGTGTTGTGGTACTTTCCTCATATCTCGAGGTTTAAACGTATGTTTAAATCTACCAGGACATCTGAGAGTTTGACTTAGCATGCTAATAATAAAATGAGCGATGGTCATATGCGTCATCCATCAGATTCACCATTTTGGAAGCTAGTGGATGAAAAGTGGCCGGAGTTTGGTAAAGACCCTAAAAGCCTTAGACTTATTTTTTGAGCTGATGGGATCAATCATCATGGTTCTCTTAGTTCTAGATACAGTTGTTGACCTATTATAATGATTATTTATAATCTTCTGCCCTGATTATGTATGAAAAGAGAGTTCATGATGTTGACTTTGTTGATCTCGGGTCCTAAACAAGCGGTAATGATATAGATGTCTACTTGGAACCATTGATTGATGATTTGAAGTGTTTATGGGAGGGGGTTACAGGGGTGTATGTTGCATTTAGAAGGAGAATACTTCATGCTCAAAGCACAATTAATGTGGACTATCAATGACTTTCCTGCCTATGGGATCGAACTTTTCTGGATGTGTTGTAAAATGTTATAAAGCATGTCTTATATGTGGCGAGGATACACCTAGCCATAGGTTGGCACATGGTAACAAAGTTTGTTACATTGGCCACCGAAGATTCTTGTCTCAGGATCATTCATTTTGGAAGCAGCGAGCAACATTTAATGGAGAACAAGAATTTAGACCACCTCTTGTGCCACTAACGGGAAAGAAAGTATTTAGAAAGGTTGAAACATTTGACTCATGGTGTTGATGATAAGGATAACAGACCTTGTTGGAAGAAGAAGTCAATCTTCTTTGAACTAAAGTATTGGTAGTTTCTTCATATTAGACATTATCTTGATGTTATGCATATTGAGAAAAATGTATGCGAAAGCATTATTGGTGAATTATTGGAGATTCCGGGGAAAAACAAAGATGGGTTTGCAGCTCGGTTAGACCTCTTAGAAATGGGGGTTAAGACTTATTTGCGACCAGATTTTGGGGGAAAAGGACACATTTGCCTCCAAGTACTTGGAATCTATCGAGGGAAGAGAAAAAAGTTATATGCAATTCTTTGTATGGCATGAAAGTCCTAGAAGGTTGCTCTTCCAATGTCAAAAGTCTTGTATCATTGCAAGACCTAAAACTCTATGGGCTAAAGTCTCATGACTGTCGTACCTTAATGCAATAATTGCTCCATGTTGCCCTACGTTCGGTGATGAAAAAACATGTAACGTATGCATAATCAGATTGTGTTTTTCTTTAATGAGATATGCGAAAAAGTCATCCACATTTCAAAACTAGATAAAATGCAAGCTGATGTAGTGGTAACCTTGTGTTTGCTTGAGAACCATCATTCTTTGATACCATGATTCATGTCGTGGTGCATCTTGTTAGAGAAATTCAATTATGTGGGCCAGTTTACTTTAGATGGTTGTATCCATTTGAAATATTCATGAAAGTATTAAAAGAGTATGTACGTAATCGTAATCGACCTGAAGGTTGTATGGCTGAATGTTATATTGGTGAAAAAGCTTCAGAGTTTTGTGAGGAATATTTATTCGATGTTAGTACTATTGGAATCCCATCGAGGAAAAATATGGGTCGTACACAACCCTTACCTGGTGCTACCGTAGAATCTATGGAGCGTGACATGTTAGACCAAGCACATCGTTATGTATTAGATAACACGGATGAAGTTGAACCATATATCAGGTAATTTTAATGTTTTTCTATGTAAGAGAGAAGAATTATGTCTTATAATTAAATTAACCACTAAAATCTGTTTGTCTTATTTTTCATATAGTGAACATATGATTCATTTGAGAAATACTTATCCGAGATTCAAAAAAAGAACAAAGTGGCTACAAGATAAGCACAACCGCACATTCATTGGTTGGTTTCACAAAAGGGTAAAATTGTGTTTATCTTTGTAAATGTTTGTTGGTTGCTCTTGTTTGTTTCTTAATTTATACTATTTTGGATTCAGGTTGCACATGAACTTACCCAAGCATCCAATGACATAACGTGGAATTTGTGGTGGCTTTTGGATGGACCGTGTATGGAAGTACTAAAGTATAAAAGCTACATTGTTAATGGGGTGCACTTTAACACTAAGTCACGTGATGATGTGTGAGCTGTTCAAAATAGTGGAGTGCACCTAGTGGCAAAGACAATGCAAGTTTCTAGTGCAAAGGATAAAAATCTTGTTGTGGGAGACATGAGTTTTTATGGGGTCATTCAGGAAATATGGGAGCTAGATTATCATAAGTTTAGAGTACCTATCTTTAAGTGTGATTGGGTTGAGAACAATAATGGTATTAAAGTAGATGAACTTGGATTTACTTTGGCCAATCTTGGTAGGATAGGTTTTAAAAATGATCAATTTGTTATGGCTAACCTAGTTAAGAAAGTCATTTATGTTGAAGATCCTTTAGATTCTAGGTGGTCAGTTGTATTGTCAACCCCAAATAGGGATTATTATGATTGTGCCAATGATGATTAGCTAGGGGACATTGTAATTGACCACGAACCCTTTACAAGGGGTATGCTACCTGTTGAGACATTTGATGATGTATTAAAAGAGGAGTGGTCACAATACATGAGAGCTGACTGTGAAGATATTTGGATTGATAAGGTATAGGAACTCTTATGGCAATTAATAGTTCATGGAGGTTGACCAAGTTTGATTGTATCTGTTATTTTTTTTTGCTTAAGCCTTGTATAGCATTCTATTTTTATTATTATATTTGGAGGATATTCTATTTTGTTAAAGCCTTGTATCTGTTGGATAATTATGCCTTTATTTATTATATTTAGATTTTCTGATTTCATATTATTAATGATTTGGTTTTGTTGAATTATGTTAAATTTTGTTGGGTTTATTTGTTGGGTTTTGTGTTATATGCAGCGTTGAGGATTATGTTGCAAATAATGGGGGTAGTAACTATAGTTCCCAGTTCTAGAACTTGGGGGATCTTGTAGCTAAGGTTGATAAAGAAATTTTTTCTAAATTGAGTGGCCCTTCAACAGCTAAGCATTCGAGGTAATTTTGTTTGTGTTATATTATAGTGCCACAATTGTGTGATTTTCATTATATTAGTTTATGATTGGTATAATTGCTATATGATCAGCTCCCAATATCCATTTAGAACACATCACTTTTCACCTGCAATATTTTCCTTATCTTGGTTATAATAGGACTTGAAACTAAAGTAGAATGTTAGGATTCTAAGAAGAAACTGCTTTTTTCTATTGAGATAGAATCCAAGTCCTTGACTGCTTATGCATTTTGGATTCTCTAGCTTAACTGTGACTTATCTTATGGAGATCATCTCATGGTCTAAAATTGCTATTTACTTCGCATAGACATTTTGTTAGATCTTCATTCTGTAGGGGTGTTTAGACTGTATAAGTTACCTATCTTTATGTAATATTTGACCAAATTCTTACATGAGTTTTGCTTACGGAGGATTGTATTTATTGAACTAGTTTATTGCGATGTTCTAATCTACTTTTTTTTCATTATTAGCCTTTTATGAGATGTCCAATGTTTTCTGTTCTCAAGCTAGAGGATTAATGTTTTCTGGGAGTACTTGATTGGGATGATTACTTAAGTGAAAAGTTAGCATGGGATACCTTTGGTTTGGTTTGGGGTTTTAATTAGTGGGAATGGCAAGTCAACTGACAGAACTTGGTATTATAGCAGTGGTCAGGCTGTTGTATACTGTGGAAGTACTTCTTTTTCCTCTCTGCCATGTGTATATAGCAACCTGACCACTGCTATAATATTGTGTCAGGGCTCCAAAAAGATTGGTATTGAAAGCTAAAGTCAGGGTTGCCAGAAGACCAAGAACTTTATATGCCAAGAGCATCCCAAGAAACGCAGAGTACAGAGCCCCTACATGGGCAGTTTGACTCGCAAACAAATAATAAATGAAGAAATATGTTGCCCGAAGAACACTACAGGAAAAAACTCTATCTGCGACCAAAAATATCAACGACCGCGCCTTCCGGTCGCTGATATCAATAATAATGATCATCATCCGCGAAATTATTTCTTCTAATCATTAAGATATATCAACGACCACGATCGCGATCATTCGTCACGCGGTCGACATGAATTTCCTCCCAAATATTGGTGCGAAACGCGTTGGCGCGTTTGCTTTGTGCGACCAATTTCTATCAATGTACATTAAGGCGATCATTGATGATGACCACGTCATTAAAAATTAGCGACGCGCGCGCTTATCCGATGTGATCACGATCATTCTTAATGTTACCGGTTTGGTCATTATTCAAACATGACGCGAAGAAAAAAAAAGAGGGAGCATATAGAAAGAAGAGGGAGAAAGGGGGAGAAGAAGGAGAAGAAAGAGAAGCAAGCCACTGCCTCGCCACCGCCACTGCCTCGCCCATTCCGCCACCGCCTTGCCCATTCCGCCACCGCCTCGCCCATTGACTATTAATCTCGCTATCTGAGGTATTCTGTCCCTTTTTTTATTAGGTTAATTGAATTTGCTTTGTGTTTGTGGGTCTTGGGTTTGGTATCTTGATTATATGGATTGTTGGTAGGGTTAATTGAATTTATTTATTTTTTTCATAACTTTTGGTTCAATGCCTTATTTTCCTATGAATTTACAGAAAGTTTTAAGACCTTTGCATATTAGATGGAAGCAAAGTGTCCCAAATAGTGTATGATATGCAAAGTTTTAAGACCTTTTCAGCATATTAGATGGGCGATGCCTAATTGAATTTTGTTTGTGTTTGTGGGTCTTGGGTTGGGTATCTTGATTATATGGATTGTTGGTAGGGTTTTCAGTGAATTTGATTCAGTGCGACTGTTTCATAGTTTTCGATTAATTGTAATAGTTTATTGATTCATTTTAAAGTGATGCTTTCTTTTGTCTCTGCTGATTGGAGTGGAGTAGTCTTAAAATGTGTTGGAGATCTTCATTAAGTTATTGAATTTTACAATTGTTGTAAGACCCCAACTTATTATAAATGAAATTAAATTTCCTCTATTTATTATTTTGAAATAGTAAGGGTTGATTTGATTAATGTGGTTAGTTATTCGAAAAATGTGCAAATATTTCAAATAAGCAAGTGGTTATAAAATATTCATTTTTGTCGGAGAATATTCGTTTGGTCGTGGAATATTCTTACTGTTGGAGAATATTCGTACGACGACGCAGCCTTGTGTGGGCCCCATAACGGAAAGCGATTGGATGAAGAAAACGACAAGTATAAGTTGTTTATAAATAACAGCCAGCGTAGTTATTACTGAATTAGATCTTGTTGGAATACCCGGTGGTTAAAACACAAAAGAAGACACTGCAGATATTGCACCAATTATTGATTCTTACGTAAAAGGCACTACTCAATAATTGTTACACAGACTTCTTATCGCTCAATATTTTATTTTATTGATTCAATAATTGCTACGTTGATATTTTATATTATTGTTGTTTCAATAATTGTCATTACACAGTATTTTCCATTATCGGATCAATAATTCATATTATTTGAATAATATTATTAGATATTAATATTGGCAATGTCTAGAAAGTTCTGTCTAAGGAGAAGTTTGGTCACCTAATTGCGTGCCAGTAAGGAGAAATCCTTATTGGAAAGCCCCCTCTTTCCTTGGAACAGCCTGATTGTTTATTGTGATTCTGTAATATTATTTGTGAATAATTAATTATTAATTTATATGATAAGGAAAATATTCATTTTATGTGGATATAGATGGAGAAAATTTTAAAGTGACAATTATTGAAAAATTGATATTTTATCTTTTCTGATAAAATAACTCATTTAAATATATTATTATATTTTAATAATATAATAATGGTGATATTTTTACAATGAATGTGGGATATATGAATATATGAAGAGGAAGAGTATTTTTGTTACTAAAAATATTTAAAACATGTTTTTCATGTTTGTGGACCCCATTTCTTGACTGAAATTTGATTATTGCTTGTGAAATCGTTCGTATGTGGATTTCGATCAATTTTTGTTTAGAATTTGGAAAAACTTAAAACTACAAAGTTGTAGAGAATTGAATTTCCTATGGAATGGACATAAGGTTTGAATTTTTCTGATAAAAAGGCTATTTATTATGAATTATTGAGTTCTGAAGTTCCGGAATAAATGATTTTTGGAGTTTTAAATAATTTTAATAACAAAAACATTTTTTTTTATTTTGGTGAGGTGAGCCCACTTGGTGGCTGATGTTTTGGGCAAAAGAAGGGTGCGTAGGAAATTTTAAAAAATATATTAATATTTTATTAAATTTTCTTCTTTGGTGTTCTAAGCATTTTCCTATAAATAGGGTGCTTAGGTTAGAATTGAAAATCACACCAGAAACTAAAGTTTTCTCTCTCTATATTATCGAGCGTATTTTTGTGAGTATTTTGATACTTTGAGTGTTGCTATTCTATGCAAGTTCCTTCAAAGACTATATTCGAGATTCCAAATCGGAAATCTTGCTTTTTCGGGTAAGGGATGTTATTTTTTTTATAAATGATATTATTTCTTTCAATATCATTATGTCGGAATATTGGTAAGATTTTTCTTTTGAAATTCTTGTCTTTTAGTGTCGGGGTTATTATTCATGTATACGGCATTATTCACGTATACGACACTATTCACGAATACGGCACTATTCACAGAAAAATTAAATTTTTGTTTCTTGTCCAAAATATCTATTATGGATACTAGCTTTGATTGTATCCATGTTTTGATCATTCTTGAATTTTACTTCACTATGGTTATTTATGAAGTATTTTTGAACTTGGACTGTTTAAAGTACGAATCCTTAGTATTTGTTCTTTTGTTTCACTGGATTCATTTTCTTTAAAATATTTTTCATCATCCTCACCCCTAATGATGATATTACTAAATATCTTTGGCCCGTAGTGCAAAGATGGGTGATTTTCTTATGAATATCTTTGGTCGTAGTGCAAAGATGTACAGGTGTTGAGATGAACACGACTAATCGATGTATATCTTTGGCCCCAGTGAGTCAAAGATGAATATTTGATTTAAGATGTATATTGATTGATGTTACAGGATAAAATATTGATGATGGATTTTAAAATCATAGAAGATAGTAGATTTCATTCTCTACGTAACTCTTCTAATGAATTATTATTTCATTGCGAATATTGATTTAAAACTTGTTGCCTATTGTATTTTATCGATTTTTCCTATCAAGACTAACGATAATTTGTTATATATTATCTTAGTTATAATATTCTTTACTGGGCTAGTTGAGCTCACCCTTTTCCTTTTTGTTCTATTTTTCTTCTCATGAGGCTAGAATGTAGCGAGTACTAGTCGGGGTATGGAATGATGGTTCTAGAAGTTATCTTAGTAGTCCTCACTATTTTGTAAAATAGTGTATCAATAATTGTAATGAGGACTTATTTGAGTGTGGATATTGTCTAGATGACAATATTTGTATTTAAACTCACAATTTATGTGTTGTCGTATTTTGCACGATAATTGTATTAATAAAGTTGTAGTTGTTTTTGTACCATGTATTTTGGCGACTCGAAATGGGTGTTGTATACCTATTTTGGGGGCGTCACAATTGTTTTCTGTCTCTTGACTGTGATTTGCTCTGTTACTATAAAGGGGATGTTTTGGTCAAAATCATGAAAACCATGAATACAAAGTATATAGAAATTATCATGATTTTAAAGTTGTTTGAATACAAAGTACCTTTTATTATCATGATTTTAAAGTTGTTTGAATGCCTAAAGGTTTCTTTTGACTATATGTGGACTGTTTATGAAATTATAGTCAAATCTATGCCTATATGGGAACTATACTTATGCAAGATCGTCTATGGGTAATAGTTAAGCTTTTCTTCACATTACTTATACTTATGCAAGATCATCTATGTGGACTCTTGGTTTGTGTCTTGGGTGCCTAGAAATGACCTTATATACATGTCGTCGTGCATGTGGCTAGTCCATATTACAGGGGAGACTCTGGCGAAATTTTTTTATTGGTCAGGTAGTTGCGAACATTAATACTATTAACGAGCCTATTAGTGATCCAGTAGAGCCTATTAAGGGGATGTTGGAGCTGATGGGCTGGGCTTGGGGCCGTGAGGCCACACGAGGCCACGCCAAGCTTATCCAAGCCTCACGGGGCCAAGCCAAGCTTGGTTGTTAGCACGGTAAGCTATTAGGGTCATAAGCCAATATAAGCGATCTTAGAGAACCGTTAGTGCAACAAATGAAGGTAACTAGACACACTTGGTCAATAAAGAGACTGTTTTGGCTATAACAGAAAAACAAGGGTATTTAACACTTATGTATACAAGAATAAAGCTATAAAATGTTATAAAAGCTATAAATTGCTCAACCAAGTTGTGACTATCCCAAAACCTAAAAGATTATAGAAAGGGACCGTGAGGGGTATAATCTTAAAACATGTTATGCGCCTTAGCACACTAGTTGATATTAATGAATCTCCAAGATACTCAAAAGTTGTAAAAATGAGTAAGCAAACTCTGATATAAAGCTAGCATGAATGAAATACCTTACGTATTCACTTAAGTCATATGATTACAAGTATACTCAAGTCATATGATTACAAGTATGCTCTCAAGTCATATGCTTACAAGTATGCTTAAATGTTAATCATATGCTTACAAGTATGCTCGAGTCATATGGTTACAAGTATGCTCAACTCATATGCTTACAAGTATGCTTAAATGTTAATCATATGCATGCTTACAAGTATGCTCAAGTCATATGGTTACAAGTATGCTCAAGCCATATGTTAACATTTATAATGTTGTCTGTAGTAGGTACCGTGGAATCATGGACCTCTATTCAGACCGTAGTTGGATGGCACAACGAAAGTCAAGTGCCCAGATAGGTGCTACAGCTGAATTTAGAGCTGGTGGCATCACAGAAGTACACAATTCGGGTAGTAGTACTCATCGAATGAATGAAATGGTTCATGATATTGCAGGGCCAGATTTTGATTGGGAACAAGGTAGAAAGCAACCTATGAATTCTGATGCCAAAGACTTCTTTAAGTTGTTAGATGAGGGTAGCGAGCCATTGTGGCATGGTTGCACCAAACACAGTACATTGTCTGCAGTGGCGACATTACTTAACATCAAGGCTGATCACAACATGAGCCATAAGTGTTTTGTCGCTCTTGAAGGCCATTAAGAGTATGTTGGGTCTTGGATACCAAAAGATCGATGCATGTCTCAACGATTGCATGTTGTTTTATAAGGAAAATGAACAGATGACAAGGTGCACGTTTTGCAATCATGATCGGTTTAGGCCTAATAAAGAGGGTGTGACTACAAAAAAATCAAGTATACCATTTAAGATTTTAAGGTATTTTCCAATAACACATCGGCTAAAAAGATTGTACATGTCTTCAAGAACAGCTGAACATATGAGTTGGCATGCGAAATCTCCAGCTAAAGATGGAGATTTGGCATGAGTTGGCATCGCCCACAAGGATGTTGTTTGGGTTGAATTCAAGGTATGTTTTTTTTTAATTATGACAGATAATATAATATTCTAATTAAGGATAATTGTTTAGTAATGTTATTATTGTTGTTTTATTTGCAGAAAAGGTATAGATGGGAGGACGTGCAGGCTTCAGTGATTCATACATTATTCTGGCAGAAGTGCGTCGTCCGTACCAAGGATAATTTAAACAAAGAAAGACAAAAAGCCCTTCACAATGCCGAGATCGACCATCCAGGTCAGGGAGAGGATTACATGCACGAGCATAGCCCCTGGTGGCGCACCCAGTCCTTATGGGCTGAGATGTGTGCCCAATGGAGAAATGAGAGAGTCGGGTGAAAAGGCGAAAACGCCGCCATGAATGCATCCTCGGTTACCGCATGGCTTAAAAGGCTAAAGAAACATACAAGGCGGTAGTATTTCACGATTCATGACATATCACCGCTCGTGGCGTGATTTACAAGTTTTAATATGTTTACAATCATGAATTGTAGAAAATATATCATTTTTTTGTGACGCCCCAAAATAGGTATACATAACCTATTCAGTCGCCAAATACACGGGTACAGTAATACAAATAAAATCTTAAATATACAATGATGAAATGTGAGTTTTAATACAAATATTGTCTTCTGTATGATTCAAACTCAAAATAAGTCATCAATACATTTATTATCACACTATTTCATGTAATAGTGAGGACTACTAATACTATCATCTGTACCATCACCCGCTCCCCGACTAGTCCCTCGCTACGCTCTCATTTCAAGAGAACAATGAAAGAAAAAGGGTGAGCTCAACTAGCCCAGTAAGAAATATTATGGCTAAGATAATGCAGAATAAATTATCATTAGCCTTCAACAGTGTTAAACTGATACAATATAACAAACATCAAGTTTAATTGCAGCGGAACAAGCAATCCAATAAAAGAGTCAAGTAGAGAATAAAATCTATAATCTTCTATGATTTAAAAGATTTTTCATCACTTTTATCGCTGAGACTCACCTTATTAAATAAACCACGTCATCCCTGCACTACGGCCAAGGATATTCATTAGTATCACGACCACAAATTATCCATGCACTACGGGCCAAAGATATTCGTGTTTTCATCAATGGTCATGATCATGCCAACAATCATCCATCAATACACTAAGGCTAACGAGGACTTTTACCACATCATTTATAACATTACGGTCATGATTATACCGAATAATCCCTGGTCGTAATCATACCAAGTCCATCTATGCACTACAGGCCACAGAAGACTTTCAACATAATATAAACATGAGGATGATGACAATGACATAATAATTCAATAAAACAAGTTCAAGAATTAAATTTTAAAGATTAAGTTAATTTTTCCTGAACTCAAAAACGTCCAAATTGTCAACATGATATTGCTTTGTGGAGTAAAATTCAAGAATGCTCAGAATAATATTTCCATGAAAAGATACTGGATGAAGCACAAATATCCAGGATATTCTACAAATTTCATGGAGTATAGAAGCCAAAACTTTAACCAACTGAGTATAATAGAATATATGAAACTACAAATGGATTTTCGCCCGCCATGCGGTAATCCACGTAGACAGATCATTTCCACAATTTAATAAGAAATGAATACAAAGGATCATTCACCATGCATGTGGTAATCCACACGACAAAAGTTATTCCAATGTAATAATAAAGAATGGAATAATGTAAGAATTCACCATGCATGCGATAGACCATGCGTGCAAAGTTATTCCCAACATAATAATAAAGAACGGAACCAGTCATGCGAAATCAAGCATGCATGTGATATTCCAACATGTAATAATAAAGAATGGAATAACAACAATTCACCAAAGATGCGATAAATCGCATGCATGTGTTATTTCAACGTAATAATAAATAATGAAACTGTGTCTTCATGTAATACGCATGTATGTGATATTCCAACGTAATAATAAAGAATGGAATAACGTAAGAATTTCACCATGTATGCAGCTTGCGATGTATGCATTTATTCCAACAAAAAAATAAATAAGGAACTGTGTCATGCGTAATACGCACGCATGTGATATTCCAAATGTAATAATAAAGAATGGAATAACATAAGAATTTCACCACGTGACATGCAGATTGTGATGATACAAAGTTATTCCAACAAAATAATAAAGCATGGAACCGTGTCATGCGTAATACACATGTATGGATATTCCAACAAAATAATAAAGAATGGAATAATGTAAGAATTTCACCACGTATGCAGATTGCAGATGTATGTTATTCCCAAATGTAATAATAAAGAATGGAATAATGTAAGAATTTCACCATGTATGCGGTATCAGATGTATGCATTATTCCCAATGTAATAATAAATAATGGAATAACAATAGCTCTTCATGAAAATGAAAGAAAATAATACCCCTTACCTTAGAATAAAGTTGGATACCGGAATGAGAGGTAGCAGATTTCTTCTTCTTTCTCTCTCTATAATTTTCTCTATAATAATTGCTCTATAGCTTTAGTGAATTGGTAAGAAATGAAGGAAGAATGAGCTTTCATTTATAGAAAAATATAGTTTCGATAATCAGACATTTTGGGGCTCAAAAATTACAAAGATAATACCTCTAACTTTTCTTTCATTTTAATTTAGTCCCGCAAGTATTATCAAACTTGCACCACCTCCCCTAATAGTAAATAATGTGAATCAATAGTTCAATCATGTGATTCAATAGTTATAATCATGTGAAAATACAAATAACAGTATAGTACCTCCATCTTTAACTTAGTCATGCAAGTATTATCAATCTTGTACCAACTCCTCTAATAGTACATGAATGTGAATTAATAGTACACACATGTGAACAAATAGTTATAATCATGTGAATTAATAGAAATTAATTCCTCATTTATCCGATTAATTACCCGATACCTTCCAGACATCAATTATTATCGAAATAAATGTCAATTTTCACTAACACTAATAATTCCAACACAATGGAACTATCAGTTTCATCTTTAATCAACACGAACTTATTCATCATTAATATTATAACTCACAATATTTAACAAACAGTGTTGTTCCCGGAAAGAGGGCTTTCCAATAAGGATTTCTCCTTATCGGCACACAATTAGATGACCAAACCTCTCCTCGATGTAACTTCTAGACATTGTAAATATTGTAATTTAATAATATGAATAACTTTGTCGCCTCAATTATTGATTTAATAATATATCATATTATACGTATGATATCGTGACAATAATCGAATCAATAATACGAGAGATATGATGCAAGAATTATCAGAGAAATAATTGAGTATAACTGAGTGACTTCTCACGTAAACATCAATAACCAATATCGTGTGCTACTATGCAACCACGCGTATTCCTGTACTTTTATTACCAGGTAGTTCAATAGTTTTAACGGTAACACTTCCGCCGTTATTTTTATAAAATGATAATTCTATCATTTTCTTACTACGATAATACTTCCGTTGTGGGGTCCACCAATGATTGTGCCGTCGTATGAATATTCCCTGTTAAAACGAATATTCACCGACCAATCGAATATTATATAACCACTGGCGTATTTTGCAAATTTATAAATACTACCCACAACTATAACATTATCTCAAATCCATACCATAATATTAAAAAAATATTTTGAGAAATTTAAATCTTTATTCATAAAATTTAGAGTCTCACAATCTCCCCTCCTTATGAAATTTCTCCCTCGAAATTTATGTACGTACCTGGTATGCCGAAGAGATGAGGATACCTTGACTTCATTTCAGATTCTAACTCTTGAGGTATAACCTTTGAGTGTTGAATACGATCCTTCTTATCAAAGATTTTAACACGTATCTCCTCATACGTTAAATCTTCTGTTATCTCGTCTAGTTCTAATTTAATAACGTGGTTCGGGTCATCCGCATATTTACGTAACATGGATACATGAAAAACGTTATGAACACGCAACATACTTGGCGGTAAAACGAGTCTATATGCCACAGTTCCTACTCAATCGAGGATTTCAAATGGGCCAATTAAATCGAGGGCTGAGATTTCTTTTATTCATCGACTCTTGCTTTTAGAATAACGCCTTCTTGAACCTTCTTCTTCACATTCATCAAATTCAAGTGTGTAGCTTGAGTGGCTTTAACTTTATCGATTAAATTCGATTCTACTCGTATAGTTGATATCTTCACGTGGGTCTCTAGAGTCTTTAACTCTATTTTCATCATTTGTAAGTTATACGAAATCGGTTTTTGTGTTAACAACATCGCACTCATAAACGCATATGATCTTCTACTCAACGCGTTAGCTACCACGTTCGCTCTTCCACAATGATATTGAGTGGTATAATCGTAATCTTCAACAGCTCGAGCCAACTTCTTTGGTTGAAGAAGTATTTAAGGGTTGAAGAAATGGGTTTTGTACTGGGGTTAATACAAAATTCAATTTCACGCTCTAGGGGTAGGCTAAGAAGTCTTCAGAGAATACGTCAGGAAATTTATTAACAATAGAAATGTCATTCAAAACTGTGACTCTCATCCAAGACTTGGATGTCAACAACGAAAGGATCGGGGCTCTTTACTTATGGCTTGATATAACAGTGATTAACTTTAGTGGTTTGGTTGCTTGAATTCGCATAATAGATTGGTTAGGAATATGAAAGCTAACAACCTTACAAAAAGCATGATGAGTAGTTAACCAATCGATTCCTAAAATCACATCAAAGACAAGTATTTTCAAAGAGATAAGATCGACAGGTAACGTGAAAGTGTTGATTTGAATCAAACAAGACTTATAAACTGTGGAGGTAACGAAGGTTTCTACTAACGAAGTTTCAACCAATAAGTCAAAGTTTAATTTCTCTAGAGTTAAATTTAAACGTTGAACGCAAGCAAGAGAGATAAAAGAATGGGTAGAACCCCAGATCTAATAAGGTATAGACTTCGCAAGGATTTATAATTAACTAACCCGTGCTAACTTCGTCAAGTTACTCGCTTTTTTTTGAGAAGTCACGAAAAATGCTCTTCCCGAAACCACCGACTTTGTTTTGTCTCAGATCCGCCTTTGTGCCACCGTCCCAAATTGGACTTGACTTTGGTGCACTACAAAATCGGGCCAGGTGACCTTCTTCCATAATTGTAATGTGTTTTGACCGCTGCAGACAGCTTTGTCTTGA
This sequence comes from Panax quinquefolius, assembly GCA_020205615.1. NCBI lineage: Eukaryota > Viridiplantae > Streptophyta > Magnoliopsida > Apiales > Araliaceae > Panax > Panax quinquefolius. Next base: position 144,355,618 of record CM035161.1, on the reverse strand, counting down.
TATGTCCCTCCTCTCCGCATTTGAAGCATATGATAGGTAGTCGTTCTCCTTCCTTAACAACGGGTGCTAATGCTGACGTCTTTCCATCATTGTTGAATCTCCTCTTCTTGAAATGTCCATTCTTATTATTTTGGCCATGATTACCACCAAAGTGGTTACCATTTCGCATGTTGATTCCTCCACGCTTATTGTCACCGCTCATGATCGCTATCACCGGTATTATCGACTTGCCGACTGCTCTCTCTTGGTTGGGTTGACTCATTATCGCGCTCCAATAACTGAGCCCTATTCATAACATCTTAATACAAACACAATTTATGAGAGTTAAGGTATTGACGTATCTCGGGTTTCAAATCTCTTAGAAACATCCGCGTCATTCTCTCCTTATTATCAACTAAGTGGGACGCACACCGAGATAACTCGGCAAACTTAGTTTCGTACTGCGCCACGGTCATATTGTTTTGCTCAAGCTTGATAAACTCTACCTCCGTGACGAATACTTTCAGGAAATTACTTGTCGTTGAACAATTCTTGGAACTTCTCCCAAGACATCTTCAAATGCAAGAGGTTGAGTACGCTTTACGATTCCCACCAAGAATCGCCTCCGCCGCAATACGGAGGTGGCAAAGGAACCTTTGCTTCTCTGAGCATCCCAAGATATCAAATATCTTGTTGATCCGCTTTATCCACGCCTCGCTTTTTAGTGGTTTTGCTCTCCAAAAACTCCGGTGGTCCCAAATTTTTTAATCGCTTTATCGTTATCGTGTTTCACCGCATTTTGGACATGAGAGCCATTACACCGATATTGTATGAATTGCATAAAACCTCTAAACATCCCATCGCTCATCATTTGATCATTGTTTTTACTTGAGGATTATTGTCTTCCCGTTGCACATTATCCTGGTATTAATCTGTGGTGACTCAACGGCCTCATGTGCTTCATTTCTTATCTCAACATTTTCTTTGATGCCATTTTCAAATCTGCCACAAAACAAAGGTTAATTATCATATCACATATTATCCCTATACTCGACCGACCAATTAAGTACCAAATAAACTTGGGTAGGTCATACTAAATGTTAATTCCCCTGCCTCCCCCTCCTAGTTTTTGTCTCACATCTTAGCCAGTGATCATATCCCTAAGCTTTGATATTAATCATGACGCCCCAAAATAGGTATACATCACCTATTCTCGAGTCGCCAAATACATGGTACAAAAATACAAATACAATCTTAAATATAATAATATGAAATGTGAGTTTTAATACAAATATTGTTTTCTGGCATAAAGATTCAAACTCAAAATAAGTCCTCAATACATTTATTATCACACTATTTCATGTAGAATAGTGGGGACTACAAATGCTATCATCCTGGACCGTCACCCGCTCCCGATTAGTCCCTCGCCACGCTTCTCATTTCCTCAAGAGAAAACGAAAGCAAAAGGTGAGCTTAACTAAATTTCAATAAGAAATATTATGGCTAAAATAATGCGTAATAAATTATCATAGCCTTTCAACAAAGATCATTAAACCGATATAATATAACAAACATCAAGTTTAATCTGCAATGGAATAAGAATCCATTGTAAGAGTCAAGTAGAGAATAAAATCTACTATCTTCTATGATTTAAAAGGTTTTTTCATCACTTTTATCGCCGAGACTCAAACTTTATTAAATAAACCACGCCATCCCTCGTATTACTACGCTAAGGATATTCATTAAGATCACGACCACAAATTATCCACGCACTACGGCCAAGAATATTTGTGTTTTCATCAATAATCATGATCACGCCAACAATCGGCCCATCAATGCATTCTCGGCCAAATGAGGAGTTTTACCACACACTACTACAAAACAAAGAAATAGACAACGCGGAAAAAATGTTGTGGTTTCAAATAAAAAACGCCGCTATTAAAGATGTTATCTATTCGACACCTTTACACAATGTTTTTAAAACGTTGTAGTTAAGACATTACACAACGCTTTTAAGAAAAAAAACGTTGTAGATTTGTTATCCAAAAATTAGCAGATGCTTAAAAACGTTGTAGAAGGTATGATTCCACAACATTTTCTGGATAAAAATGTTATTGTTTAGTATATCAGACAACGTTTAGACACATTTACACAATATTTTTAAAATGTTGTAGATTAAAAAAAAATGAAAAAAAAAATTGCAATTCACCTGCATTACCAATGCACCTGCAATATGCTAATGCCATGATATATAGCTAAAAAGTATAAATTCTCATTTAAATTTAAAGCCAAAATATATCAATCATTCAAAATACATCCCAATAATACCATTTGTTTACAATTTCAAATTACTACATCCACAAAATATATACCAAACTATCCATATATACATCTCAAATTCACTTTTCAATATAAATTACACTGAAGAAGCAAATATTGTAATGTTTACTACCAACTTAACAACCAGCCGTTTGTGAAAGTTTCAGGAAAAGATTTTGGTACTAAAGACCTTTCATCACAAAAAATAATTGCTCCACAGAAGCTAGCAGTCAAAGATGGCCACTGTTGTACCTTTAAGTTCTTCAATGTGCTAGACAGCTCGCGTTTGGCCATTTCACTTTCTGACAAAGAGCTCTATGCAAATTGGTCCTGTTTGAGAGGTCCACCCGTCCTGAACTCATTAGAGGGTGTAATTTGCCAGAAACCCACGGGAGGGTCGAGGCATATCCACACATGGACCTTGTTATCTTTGTTCTCACACATGTATTGGTACTTGTCATCAACCTACTCATCAACAAATCAATAACTGAAAATACATATATGGGCCATATGGCTAGTGAAAACTAGTAGTATATATATGGAAAGGTACATATTCCGCATGTAACTGGTAATACATACATGGCTAGTGAAAACAAGACTGCCTATCGGGATAGAAACATAACCATTTGAAGGAAGAAGGTTAAAAAAGTACCTCCCCAAGGAATGCAGCACAAGCTCCTGACTTCGATTTGAAAACATTGGCTTGTATGGTTATAACAAAAGCAGATTGCAGATTTTGTCAGTGAGCCAGTCAACCTTGCGCCGGGTGTTAACAAATAGAACACTCTAGGTAATGGCTAAAGTCTCATATAGATCACAGGCTTATTCATGAATTTCCTTGTGATTTCAAGAGCCTCAGGAGAAAACCCCAACCTGAATTTTGGGTGGTAGCAACTGGAATATATCATATAGATCTAACAAGAATAAGTTGAACGTTAGAAAACATGAATCCACTTTTATGTGGAAAATAGTCTGAATTCAGTATTGCTGAACACAGCTGTAATCAAGTTGCTGCAGAACTCCAGAGCAGAACGTTGTTGTTTTACCAGTACCAGATTGTGCCTGTTGAATAACATCAAATCCCTTTCAGAATGGAACAATGCCCCATTGCTGTATTGCAGAGGGCTTCTCAAAACCTAAAATAAAATAAATAAATAAAATAAAACCACTTCCCAGAAAATGGCTCAACAAGAATTTGCAATAAACAAATGATGACAGGCAACATAAAATTGATGTTTATGGCAATCACAAGATACAGATAACCTCAAGGGAGCTCTAATAAGCAATTCAATATAGAACTATCGAATGGTAAGAAATGCAATGAAATGAATTCAGTAAGTCATCAGTAAATTATACTCCTAAATGATTAGATGAGTGTAATAATCCAAACAAATCTTTGAACCATTGCTCCATACCTTCTATACTTCGTAAAGCCTTCTTAACGTTCTTGCAACCGTCACAACAATGAGCTGAAACCTTTAACTCAGTCTTCTGGAACAGACCTGTGCAAGGAGGAAATGGAAAGTAGAAATGAAGAACAGTCTAATCCTGAATGTCTGACATAAATCAAAGTCAGAATGAACAAAAAAGCAAGCGGTAAATGTGGGAACGCAGTAGAAATTTGCATAACAAAGTGTGTTCAAATATTGGGAGCTCAGATCAATTCTGTGAAAGCAGATATGAAAAAAGAATTTCGTTCCACACATCAGGAACTCCTGGCAAGCAACAATGAAATTGTTCACAAAGGCATTCAACAGTAGTCGTATAGTGCATCAAGTGGGACTTAACTAAAAATTGACTGCAGTTAGGTACTACTTAATGAAGAAGATATGGATTAGATTTGGCAACAAATATATAAACTACTTCAACTTAAAAATTGAAAATATTTCAAAATATGGGAAGCAAGTGTTATCTGGCATCGGATAATGCTCACGGATTCCTGAACATCCTCAATCAAGTAGAATTCCTCTTCTAATGCTCAATATCTTCTATCCTGAGTCCTGACACAAATAAATACAGAATATTATGCCTGCATAATGTAAGATATGTAGTGCAAAACATTAGAACATGGCAAATTCTTGCACATTCCAGCTTTATGACCTCTTTTTCAGTTTTCTCAGCATAAGATAAATGCTTTCATTACAAGAAAAAACTACTCTATATTAATACTTTTTTTTGTTTATATTACTGACATTAACATGTCATATTTTTGGAAATCAAAATAAAATTCGAAATCATTCATTTAGATCGCACTACAAACATATGGACAACCAAAAACAAAATAAAGCACTAGTTTTTGAAGTGAAAAATATAAATATATATATATAGAGCAAGGATCAAGAGCATTCTCCTTAAAAAGCATTCCTCTTTAAATAGCATTCTTTTATTAAAACTACGTCGTTTTGTAGTGACCGCGGTGGCATTTTTTGTAAATAAAAGAAAAATAAGTGGGACCACTCTCTTTTAAGAGACTCCAAAACGACGTAGTTTTAATAAAAGAATGCTATTTAAGGAGGAATGCTTTTTAAGAAGAATGCTCTTGATCCTTGCTGTATATATATATATATATATATATATATATAATGAGTCGCAACCAATTGTATCTCAGAATCTCAAGCTATTAAAATATGTGCCTGTAAATGTAACAAAGCAGCTTCTTTCCATAGTATTAAAAAAAATAATTCTTTAAATCCATATAAGAATTTAGAAGACACCTCATTACAAAATCTAGAATAGATCAAAGTAACATTCTTCTACTAGTGTAGGAAGTTCCATATAAGAATTTAGAAGACACCTCATTACAAAATCTAGATTACATCAGAGTAACATTCTTCTACTAGTGTAGGAAGGGGTGGGCACCGGGGACATTCACCTCAGCGATTTGGATTTTGCCATCCACAATTAAAACTTAAAAGGGGAAAGTCAACCTGATCCTTGGGGGAAAGAATGGGAACCATTCACCTTCAAATTCTGATTCTGGCCTTTGGCATCCAAAACTGTAGACCTTTGGCACTCAGTAAACTGCCATCCATACTTCTAATTGACAAAATATAAATAGACCTACATGAGAACCTATAGAAATTAGATTGTTAGCAAAATCAGAGGACTGCTTCAATATTTTAATCAATAAATTAACCAGAACACATGTTAAACGAGCCAAAGAATTTCCACAATTTAACCAAGATGTCCAGTAAGGCTAAACAAACAACACAATAATTTGAATGTCCTCAACCAAAAACAGAAAGGAAAGAGAGTGGAATAAGTACTGTGATCTACTTCCACAAGATAGAAATTCATGTAGTCAAAATAAAACATTCGATATACATAGCTAGAGCATACGATACGGTCAGTCACTACACTAAAGTATTTGCATTACCATTCGACAATGATGCAACCACTGAAACAAATAAGAGGTTGCCATCTACTGTATCACCCATTCCTAGAACTTATGAACAGAGAGATTCCAATTACATACCTAAGTAGTGCAAAACATTCACAACATCCCACATTAGAAGCAATCTGGAAAACTCACAAAGATATCATCATCTCCTGCAAAAAGTTCGACTCCACTCATAAAATCAAACTCATAGTCAAATTACCAGCAAACAAATTTTTTTTAAAAAAATAAAAAATGGAATGGCGCTCGAACAAATATAACACAGAAAAAAAGTTACCTAATTATCGAATCATCGACAGAGATTCACACTATCTGAAATTATCACAATCAAAAAGAAGAAAAAGAAACAAAAACAAACAAACAAACAATAGTTAATACTAAGCCTAAAACACAGATCAAAGACAAAAGAAAACGCACCTGACAATTCCAAGTTCGTCGTGAGTCTGAACAATTCGCCCCCTCCACCGCTCCTAAAATCCCCCACCGAATGATTCCGCCTCACATCAGATGCAGATCTAAACCCTCTGTCATCAAAATTAGGGCTTGACTTGGTATGAGAGATTTACGCTGATTCCGGTCCTAAAATCCCCCACCGACTGATTTCGACTGATTCCGCCTCCCATCAGATGCAGTTCCTATGTGCGATTAGGGCTTGACTCGGTATGAGAAATTTAGGCTCTTGTATAAGATATTAAGGGTGGATATGAGACATTTAGGGAGAGAGATATGGTTGGCAATGAGATTTAGGGAGTTAGATATGGCTGCGTACGAGATTTACCAGAGTAGACTGGGAGAGTTTGAGGACTTCGAAAAGGAGAAGAAACAAAGGAAAACCTCCGTGTTTTTTTTCTTACCCGACTCCTAGCACATAACTCCGTGTTTTTTTAAAAGATAACGTTTTGTTTAAAAAAACTTTATAACTTTAAATAGATAACGTTTTTTATATGTATTTATAATGTTTTGTTAAAAAATATTATAAAAAAAAATATTATAACGTTTTTTATAAAAATATTGTGGTTTAAGTGTTGTCTATTTACTATTTTGTAGTAGTGACATTATTTGTAACATTATTAAATGGCCACGATATATACCGATAATCCCTGGCCATAATCATACCAAGTCCATCTATACACTATGCGCCACGATGACTTTCAACATAATATAAACATAAGGATGATGTCAATGACATAATAATTCAATAAAACAAGTTCAAGAATTAAATTTTAAAGATTTATAAGTTAATTTATCCCGAACTCAAAACGTCCCAAATCACAATACGACATCGCTTTGTGGAGTAAAATTCAAGAATGTTCGTAAGAATATTTTCATGAAAGATCTTTGGATGAAGCCTTGAATATCCGTGATATTCTATAAATTTCATGGAGTATAGAAGCAAAACTTTAACCAACCGAGTATAATAGAATATATATGAAATCATGAATGAATTTTTGTCGCCACGCAAAGAATCCACGTAGATGCATCATTTCCACAATTTAATAAGGAATGAATACAAAGGATCATTCACCACGCACGCCAGATCCACATGTATGTGTTATTCCAATGTAATAATAAAGAATGGAATAATGTAAGAATTCACCAATGCACGCGATGTAATCGCAGCATACAAAAGTTATTCCCAAATGTAATAATAAAGAATGGAACCAGTCATATGAATCCGCACGCATGTGATATTCCAATGTAATAATAAAGAATGGAATAACAACGAAATTCACCAAGCATGCGATGTAATCGCATGCATGACAAAGGTTATTCCAACAGGATAATAAATAATAAAACCAATTAAATGCGCGTAATACGCACGCATGTGATATTCCAACAAAATAATAAAGAATGTAATAACGTAAGAATTTCACCACGTATGCGGTACAGATGACAGATAAAAGTTATTCCCAATGAATAATAAAGAATGAAATAACAAAAGAATTTCATCATGTATGTGGTATTTCGCATAGACGGGTTATTCCCAACAAAATAATAAATAATGAAATAACAATAATTCTCTTCATGAAAATGAAAGAAATAATACCCCTTACATTAGAATAAAGCTGGATACTAGAATAGAGAGGTAGCAGACTTCTTATAAGACCCCAACTTTTATAAATAAAGATGAATTTTTCTATAAATATTATTTTTGAATATTATGGAATAAATTTGATATAATGTTATAGTTGTGGGTAATATTTATAAATTTTGAAAAGTATGCAAGTTGTTATAAAATATTCGTTTGGTCTGGAAATATTCTTTTTGTTAGGAATATTCGTGATAACTACTCAATCATCAGTGGACCCCACAATGTAATTATTTGGCGGATTGAGAAAACGACAAAAATATTTTATAAAAATAACTACGGAGGTGTTACCGTTAAAACTGCTGAACTACCCGGTGGTAAAAGTACAAGAATCTGGCGTGGTTGCGATAAGAAGACACTAGATTGATTATCGATGCTTTACGTGAGAAGTCACTCAAATTTATCTTAATTATCACTACAAGAATTCACGATACGTATCTCTTATATTATCGATTCAATTATCATCATAAGATCATCCGTATAATATGTTATAGTATTAAATCAATAATTGAGACGACAAGTTATAAATGATTAATAATTGTTGAAAGATTAAATATGTGTTGATGAAAAATAAAATGATTTGTGGTAAGTTTGATTATTTTATGGGGGCCTCATATGTCATCATCTAAGAGTCTCTTCATCAATAAGTAATTACCTTTATGAATAGTAATTACCTTCACAATAGTATTTACCTTCGTCGATAAGAATTACCTTCGTCAATAAGTAATTACCCTTGTGAATAAGAATTACCTTCGCCAATAGTAATTACCTTTACCGACGTCGAACCACTTGTCGTTTCACATTACAGCGCGCCGAACCACTTGTCGTTTCACATTACAAAGGCCGAACCACTTGTCGTTTCACATTACTGAGCGCCAAACCACTTTTCTTTTCACATTATTAGTCGTCAAGCCACTCGCCTTTTCACACGGCAAAGTGCTAAGCTAGAAATCTTCTATAAATAGAGGCCTAGTGCTTTCATTATTTTTCACGAATTCATTCAAGCTATAGAGAGAGAAAGTATAGAGAGAATAAGAGAGAAAGAAGAAGAGTATTTTGTTACTACACCGCCAGCAGAGATTCAATCTCCTACCAAAAGTAAAGGGGTGTTATTCTTTCTTATTCACGAAGAGAACTATTGTTATTCCATCGCTTATTATTCTCGCTGAATAACCTCGTGTAATCGTGGTTTACCCTATACTTGGTGACATTCTTCTATTATTCATTTGGAACATCCTGCTCGTGTGTTTTACACCGGACCCGGTTCCGCCTTTTATTATTCTCATTGGAACATCCTCGTCATGTGTTTTTACACCGGACTGGTTCCGCTTTTTATTATTCTGTTGGAACATCCTGCTCGCATGTGTGTTTTACACCGGACCGGTTTCATCTTTATCATTCTCGTTGGAATATCCTATTCGCATGTTTTACACCGATCCGGTTCCATCTTTATTATTCTGTTGGAACATCCTGCCTTGCGTGAATTTCACCGACCGGTTCCGTTATTTATTATTCTCGCTGAATAACTTTCGTCATGCTGGATCTATCGCATGCACGGTGATTTCTTTTTTATTCCATTCTTTATTATACCCAAATAAGTTAAAACTTTGACTTCTATACTTCATGAAATTAGTGGAATATCCTCGATATTCAAGTTTCATCCAAAGATCTTTTCATGCAAATATTCTTCCGATCATTCTTGAATTTTACTCTACAAAACAAAGATCATGTTGATAATTTGGACGTTAATAATTCCCCGGATAAAATAATTCTTGAACTTGTTTTATCAATTCTTATATCATTGTCATCATCCTCATGTTTATATTATGTTGAAAGTCATCTGTGGCCAGTGGGTATAGATGGACTTGGTATGATTATGACCGCAGACTATTCTTTATGTAATCATGACCGTAATGTTACAAATGATGTGATAAAAATCCTCGATGGTAGTAGTGCATTGATGGACGATTGTTGGCACGATCACTGACCATTAATGAATACACAACTATTCTCGGCCCGTAGTACGTGAATAATTGTGGTCGCGATACTAAAGAATATCCTCGGCCAGTAGTGCGGGGTGATTCGATGGTGTGGAATATTTATTAAAGTCGAGTCTCAAATATAACGATGATGAAAAACCTTTTAAAACCTAAAAGATAGTAGACTTTTATTTTCTACTGACTCTTTTAATGGATCAAGATATTCCAATCGCAGCTTAAACCGGTTGTCTATTGTATTTTATCGCTTTAACATTGTTGAAGACTATTGATAATTTATTCTCGCATTATCTTAGTCATAATATTTCTACTTAGGCTAGTTGAGCTCACCCTTTCTTTCACCGTTTCTCTTCGTGAAATGAGAATATAAATGGACGAGTCGGGAAAACGAGTGATGGTCCTCAAGATAAGATTAGTAGTCCTCACTATTCGTGAAATAGTGTGATAATAATTGTAATGAGGACTCCTTTTTGAGTTTCATAATATCTAGTAGACGTATATTTGTATTTAAACTCACGAGCTTATGTCGTATTGTACATGATACGCTTATGTTAGTAAGTTGTAGATAAATTACATGCACCATGTAAGTGGCGACCCAAGATGGGTGATGTATACCTAATTTTGGGGGCGTCACAATTGGTATCGAGCTTAAGGATGGGATCTCTGGCTAAGATGTGAGAATAGTACTAGGAGGGAGAGACGGGAATACCTTTCGCTAGTATGACCTACCTAAGTTTATGTCTTTATTTTATTGGTTGGTCGTAAGATAGGGATAATTTGTTACACGTCAATTAACCTTTTGTTTTGTGGCGATGTCTGAAAATGACATCCGAGAATGTTGAGAATAGCGAATGGAGCGCAGACGATCGCCGATTCACCACATATCAATAATCGTGGATAATGTGCATCGTGAAGACGACAATCCTCATGCAAACAACAACACCGACCAAATGATGAATGATCAAATGTTCGGAGGCTTTATGCAATTTATGCAACAAAGAAAGCGAGAGCCGACTCTGTCCCAAAACGTAGGTGGAAACACGGAAAACTCTCGCTGGCCACCGCTAAACAATTCAAGGAGCTGGGACCACCGGAGTTTAAGGAGAACCAAAACCACTTCCGCGGAAGCATGGATAAAGCAGATTACCAAGATATTTGATGTCTTGGGATGCTCCGAGGAGCAAAAGGTTCCTTTCACGCCTTTTATGTCAAGGCGGAGAGGCGACATCGGTGGAAATCGGTAAAAACGTACTCAACCTCGCAGATCAAGATATCTTGGGAGAAGTTCCAGAGTCGTTCAACGACAAATACTTTCCGAAAGTATTCGCCACATGAAGGAGGTGGAGTTTATCAAGTTAGAACAAAACAATATGACCAGATCACAATACGAGGCAAAATTTGCGAGTTATCACGATTTGCGTCCCACTCGGTGGATAATGAAGAAAGAATGGCGCGAATGTTTTTAAGAGGTTTGAAGTCGAGATACGTCAACATCTTATTTCTCATAAACCGTGTTTGTATTCGGATGTTGTAAATAGGGCTCGCTTAGTGGAGCGCGATAAAGAGAGAGCAAATGGCAAGAAAAAATTATAATACCAAATGAGACTAGTCATCGAAGCGGTGACAACAAGCATGGAGGAATCAATAAAGGGCGGATATGGTAACCACTTCGGTGGTAATCGTACCAAAACAATAAGAATGGACATTTTAAGAAAAGGAGATTCAACAATGATGGAAAGACGTCAAGACCAAAGACCTCGTTGTTAAGGAAGCGAAAGACCACCCATCATATGCTTCAAATGCGGAGAGAGGGACACATCATCCAAAACTGCGCCATGCCATTCAAAAACATGTTATAATTGTGGAAGAGAAGGTCACTTGGCTCGATTTTGTCGCCATCAAGACAAATTTAACTAGGATGGAGGCACCAAAGGTAGTCCCCCGTAAAAGTCAAACCTAGAAGTGCTAGGGGAGGCGTTTGTTGTGACCTCCCAGAGAAAGCAAGAACCCGAATGAGGTCATCACGGTAAGCTTATCATAAACTCTATCAAGTCTATACTTTATTTGATACCGGCTCTACCCATTCTTTTATTTCTCCTACTTGCGCTCATCGATTAAATTTGACTCGAGAAATTAGACTTTGACTTATATGTGGAAACTCCGTTGGGAGAAACCTTCATTACATCCATCGCTTATAAGTCTTGTTTGGTTCAAATCGGTACCCTCACATTACCGTCGATCTTATTTCATTAAAAATACTTGCATTTGACGTGATTCTAGGGATTGATTGGTTAACTACTTATCATGCAAAAATTGATTGTTTTCGTAAGGTTTGTTAGCTTTCATATTCCTAATCAACCTATTATGCGAATTTAAACGACCAAACCATTAAAATCAATCACTACTCATCTCAAGCCATAAAGCTATTCGTTTATTGAAAACGGATGTCAAGCTTTCTTAGCTCATGTCACGATTTAAACAAAAATACGCCGCTTTTGAACGATATTTCTATTGTTAATAAATTTCTGACGTATTCCCAAGAACTTCCCCGGCCTACCTCCGAGAGGCGTGAAATTGAATTTTGTATCGACCTCAACCCCAGTACAAAATCTATTTCCAAAGCCCCATATCGAATGGCTCCTATTGAACTTCGTGAGTTAAAGACCCAACTACGTGACTTGTTAGACATTGGCTTTATTCGTCCCTAATACTTCTCCTTGGGGTGCTCCTCGTTTATTCGTGAAGAAGAAAGATGGGAGTATGCGACTTTGTATTGATTATCGGAGTTGAATCATGTCACCATCAAAAATAGGTATCCATTGCCACGTATTGATGACCTGTTTGACCAATTGCAAGGAGCCAAATTCTTTTCAAAGATAGATCTTCGTTCCTGATATCACCAATTGAAGATTAGAACCACGACATTCCAAAGACGACTTAAACTCCTATGACGGCATTATGAATTCCTAGTCATGTCCTTTGGATCGACTAATGCTCCTCGCCTTCATGGATATGATGAACCGAGTATTCAAGGAATATTTAGATCACTTTGTGGTCGCCTTTAATGATGACATCCTTATTTATTCCAAAAGCCGTGAAGATCATGAAAGCAACACTTGAGGTCGACACTCCAAAAGCTTCGTGAATATAAGCTTTATGCCAAGTCAAGAAGTGCGAAGTTCGCTTCAAGAAGAAGTAGCATTCCTTGGGCACGTGGTATCAAGTCATGGAATATCTGTTGACCCAAAGAAAGATCAAGCTATTCAAAGTCGGGAACAACCTAAATCGAAGGACCAAGCACGTAGCTTTCGGTTTAAATGGTTATTATCGGAGATTCGTGGAAGGATTTTCTCGAATCGCTACTCCATCGACTCACCGACTCGAAAAGATACAAAGTTCTATTGGAGCGAAGAATGTGAGAAGAGTTTTCAAGAACTCAAGAGGAGACTTATTTCAATGCACTGCTCCGACAATACCATCCAGCTCGACCCGGATTTGTCATCTACAAAGTGATGCTTCGAGCAAAGGGTTGGGATGTGTTCTCATGCAACATGGAAAAGTTATAGCTTTATGCCTCGCGACAACTCAAAGAATATGAGAGGAATTATCCTACTCATGATCTAGAGTTAGCAAATTGTTGTCTTCACACTTAAAATTTGGAGGCATTACTTGTATGGGGAGAAAGTGGAGATCTTTACTTGATCATAAAAGCCTCAAATATTTCTTCACTCAAAAGGAACTCAACATGCGACAACGACGTTGGCTTGAACTGCTGAAAGATTATGATCATACCATCCAATACCATCCTCGAAAAGCGAACGTGGTAGCCGACGATTGAGTAGAAAATCATATGCAAGTCTGAGTGCGATATTGTCAACGAAAGGCCCATTTTGTGTGACTTGCAAAGGATGGAGATAGAGTTAAAGACTCTGTGGACGCATGTGATGATAGCGAGTATACGAGTAGAACCGACTTTAATCGATAAAGTTAAAAGTCGCCAAGCTACGCACTGGAGGTGATGCGTATGAGGAAGAAAGTGCAAGAAGGTGCTATCTTGGGAGCAAGAATCGATGGAGAAGGAATACTTGAGTCAACTCCGCACTTTGTGTTCCTAACGACCGATTTAAAGTATAATATCATGATGGAGGCGCACAACACACCATTTGCAATCCATCTCGGGAGTACCAAAATGTATCATGATATTCGCCATACATTTTGGTGGAGCAATACGAAGAGAGATATAGCGTTGTTTATCTCAAGGTGTCTAACTTGTCAACGAAGTTAAAGCGGAGCATCAAGTACCAAAAGGTCCATCAGAACCACTTAAAATTCCGTAAATGGAAGTGGGAGCACATTACCATGGATTTCATTCACGGGCCTTCCTAAGGTTTCTCAAGCATTGATGCGATTTGGGTCATTGTTGATAGATTGACCAAGTCCGCTCATTTCTTACCGATACGAGAAACTTATACACTTGAACGTCTTCTTCAGATGTACATAAACGAGATTGTAAGATCGCATGGTATGCCAAGATCCATAGTTTCCGATCGAGACCCAAGATTCACTTCACGATTTTGGGTTAGTTTGCAAAAAGCTATGGGCACAGACTTACGATTTAGCTCTACGTATCATCCTCGATCGGACCGGACAATGGAGAGGACTATTCAAACTCTTGAAGATCTATTAAGACTCGTGTCCTTGATTTCAAGGGAGTTAGGACAAGTTCTTACCATCGGTGGAGTTTTCCTACAACAACAGCTTATCAAGCAAGTATCGGCATGGCTCCATTCGAAGCGTTGTATGGAAGAAAGTGTCGCTTCTCCAAAGATCTTTGGGATGAGGTGGGTGAAGCAACGTTGTTGGGACCGGAGTTGATACGTATGACTACTAAAAGATTCAAACGATCCGACAACGATATAAAAACCTCACAAAATCGACAAAAGAGTTATGCCGATCTTCATCGAAAGGACGTGGAATTGATATAGGAGATCATGTGTTATTAAGAGTCGCTCCATGAAAAGGAGTTACAAGATTTGGAAAGAGAGGAAAACTCAATCCTCGATTCATCGGTCCATTTTAATCCTCGATCGAGTAGGAATCGTGGCCTATAGACTCGCTTTCTACCGCTTAAGTATGTCTCGTGTTCATAACGCTTTTCACATATCCATGTTACGTAAATTTGTGAAAGACCCGAACCATATTATTGAAGTTAGAACCCATCGAAATAGCGGAAGATTTGACGTATGAAGAGGTTCTGCTCAAATTTTGATAAGAAGGAACATATTCTACGCCCAAGGTTATACCTCAAGTCAAAGTTTTGTGGAGGAACCACGATGTTGAGGAAATGACTTGGGAGTTAGAATCAAATGAAATCAAGGTATCCTTACCTCTTCGACATACCAGTGTAATACACTCTAATTTCGAGGGCTTAAATTTCATAAGAAAGGGGAGGTTGTAAGACCCCAACTTTTATAAATAAAGATGAATTTTTCTATAAATATTATTTTTGAATATTATGGAATAAATTTGATATAATGTTATAGTTGTGGGTAATATTTATAAATTTTGCAAAGTATGCAAGTTGTTATAAAATATTCGTTTGGTCTGGGGAATATTCTTTTGTTAGGGAATATTCGTACAACTACTCAATCATTGGTGGACCCCACAATGTAATTATTGTTTTGATTGAGAAAACGACAAAAATATTTTATAAAAATATTTCGATGGTGTGGAATATTTATTAAAAGCGGAGTCTCAAATTTATAACAAAGATGAAAAATCTTTTAAAACCTAAAAGATAGTAGACTTTATTTTCTACTTGACTCTTTTAATGGATCGCATATTCATTGCAGCTTAAACCGGTTGTCTATCAGTATTTTATCGGTTTAACATTGTTGAAGACTATTGATAATTTATTCTGCGCATTATCTTAGTCATAATATTTCTTCTTGGGCTAGTTGAGCTCACCCTTTCTTTCACCGTTTCTCTTGAAAAATGAGAATATAAATTTGACGCGAGTCGGGAAAACGAAGTGATGGTCCTCAAGATAGCATTAGTAGTCCTCACTATTCGTGAAATAGTGTGATAATAATTGTAATGAGGACTCCTTTTTGAGTTTGTATAATATCTAGTAGACGATATTTGTATTTAAACTCACGCTTTATGTCGTATTGCATACCTACGCTTATGTTAAGTAAGTTGTATTTAAATTACATACCATGTAAGTGGCGACCCAAGATGGGTGATGTATACCTAATTTTGGGGCGTCACACTTCTCTTCTTCTTTCTCTCTATAATTTCCCTCTATAATAATTGCTATATCGCTTTAGTGAATTGGTGAGAAATAAAGGAAGAATAAGCTTCTATTTATAGAAAAATATGGTTTCGATAATTGCACGTTTTGGGGCTCGAAAAATTACAGTATAATACCTCCAACTTTTCTTTCATTTTTAATTTAGTCCTGCAAGTATTATCAAACTTGCACCACCTCCCCTAATAGTAAATAATGTGAATCAATAGTTCAATCATGTGATTCAATAGTTATAATCATGTGAAAATACGAATAAAAGTATAGTACCTCCATCTTTAACTTAGTCATACAAGTATTATCAATCTTGCACCAACTCACCTAATAGTACATGAATGTGAATCAATAGTACACACATGTGAACAAATAGTTATAAATATGTGAATTAATAGCAATTAATTCCTCATTTATCCGATTAATTACCCGATAACTTCCAGACATCAATTATTATCGAAATAAATGTCAATTTTCAACACAATGGAACTATCAATTTCATCTTTAATCAACACGAACTTATTTATCATTAATATTATAACTCACAATATTTAACAACCAATCGCTCTCGTGAAAGGGGCTTTCCGATAAGGATTTCTCCTTATCGACGTGCGATTAGATGACCAAACCTCTCCTCGATGTAACTTCTAGACATTGTAAATATTGCAATTTAATAATATGAATAACTTTGTCGCCTCAATTATTGATTTAATAATATATCATATTATACGTATGATCTTTGTGACAATAATCGAATCAATAATATGAGAGATATGATGCAAAGAATTATCAGAAAGCAATAATTGAGTATAACCGAGTGACTTCTCACGTAAGCATCAATAACCAATACCGTGTGTCTACTACTATTCAACCACGCCAGACATCGTACTTTTACTACCGGTAGTTCAACGGTTTTAACGGTAACACTTCCGTAGTTATTTTTATAAAAGATAATTACATAGCTTTTTTCTTACTACGACAATACTTCTGTTATGGGGTCCACCAATGATTGTGCCTGTGATGCCTCCAAAATAGGTATACATCACCCATCTTGAGTCGCCAAATACATGGTACAAAATTTAAATACAACTTAATAATACAACTGTCGTGTAAACAATACTACAAAACATAAACAGAGAGTTTTAATAAGAATATTGTCATCTAGACAATATCCACACTCAAAAGAGTCCTCATTATATTTATTGTCACACTATTTAACAGAATAGTGAGGACTACTAATACTATCATCTAGACCATCACTCCGTTCCCCGACTAGTCCCGGCTACGTTCTCATTTCCTGAAGAGAACAGTGAACGAAAGGTTGAGCTCAACTAGCCCAGTAAGAAATATTATGACTAAGATAATGCAGAATAAATTATCATTAGTCTTCAACAATGTTAAACTAATAAAATACAATAGACATCAAGTTTAATTGCAGTGGAACAAACAATCCATTAAAAGAGTCAAGTAGAGAATAAAATCTACTATCTTTTATGATTTAAAAAGTTTTTCATCACTTTTATCTCTGAGAGTCAGCTTAATAAATAATCCACATCCTCAATTCATCCCTGCACTACAGGCCAAGGATATTATTTAGTATCACGACCACGAATTATTCATACACTACGGGCCAAAGATAATTGTGTTTTCATCAATGGTCCTGATCATGCCATAAAATAATTCATCTTTGTTCCCTTGGCCGAAGAGAATCCATAGCCATAATCATACCAAAAACTTTCCATCAATGCACTACGGGCCAATGAGGACTTTTTCCACATCATTTATAACATTACGGTCATAATTATACCGAATAATCCCTGGTCATAATCATACCAAGTCCATCTATGCACTACATGCCATAAATGACTTTCAACAAAATATAAACATGAGGATGATGACAATGATATAAGAATTCAATAAAACAAATTCAAGAATTAAATTATCCAGGAACTAATAACTTCCAAATTGTCAACATGATACTTCTTTGTAGAGTAAAATTCAAGAATGCTCAGAAGAATATTTCCATGAAAAGATCTTTGGATGAAGCGCTTGAATATCAAGGATATTCCACTAATTTCATGGAGTATAGAAGTCAAAACTTTAACCAACTAAGTATAATAAAAATGGAATAACAAAAGAAATCACCATGCATGCAGATTGTGATGTATGTGTTATTCCAATGAATAATAAATAACGAAACCAGGTCAGGTAATAACACGCACCGATATGATATTCCAATGTAATATTAAAGAATGGAATAACAATGAAATCACCACGCATGCGGTACTTGGCGTATGTGAGTTATTCCAACATAATAATAAATAATCGGAACCAGTCCCACCAGAAACGCATGCATACGATATTCCAAATGAATAATAAAGAATGGAATAACAACAAAATCACCATGCATACGGTAGATTGTGATGACAAAGTTATTCCAATGTAATAATAAATAACGGAACCAGTCCCACAGAAACACATGAGATAGGATATTCCAATGTAATAATAAAGATTTTAACCAGTCCCAAGAAAAAAGCATGTGTGATATTTCCAATGTAATAATAAAGAATGGAATAACGTAAGAATTTTACCAAGTATAGGTACTTCAGTATACAAAGTTATTCCAATGAGAATAATAAAGAATGGAATAATGTAAGTTCTCTTCATGAATATGAAAAAATAATATCCCTTACGAAAGCACAACAAATAATATCACTTACCTTTGAAAGAAGAGTACTCCGATTGGTAGAAGGCGAGGATATACTCAAGAAAACTTGTACTACGCCAAAAGCTTTCTTAAACTCCAAAGAAATACGCCAAGATTATAGAAGAAGAATTCTCTCTATAGTTTCTCTCTCTGAGTTTCATTGAATTCGTAAGAAATAATGAAGGAATGAGCTTCTATTTATGTAAGAATGGATCCATATAAAATTAATTCATGAACATTCCAGATTGATTTACTTTTAATCGGACGGTCCAGATTTAAAGCAAAATCTTTTAAATAAAATATAATATATTCTATTTATAATCTAATAAAACGAATAACTTTATAAAAGTATTCTGCTTTTTATATAAAAAGATTTTACTATGCGTGAAAATACTACGCAGTACTTATATCTGGCACTATGCGTAATAAAATATAATATAATCTAATTATTGTCTAATAAAAAATGTATAACTTTATAAAAGTATTCTCGCTTTTATATAAAAAAGATTTTACTATTAGCCTAATAAAACGAATAACTTTATAAAAGTATTCTGCTTTTTATATAAAAAGTTTTTCTTTTTATTACATTAATAATATCAATAAAACAAAATTGAGTGACTTATCATATAAGCATCAATAATCAATATTGTGTCTACTATGCAACCACGCCAGACATCAGTGCACTTTTACTACCGAGTAGTTCAACAAAGATAACAGTGAAACTTTCGCCATTATTTTCATAAATATATTTTTGTCGCTTTCATCCGAAATAATTACATTGTGGGGTCCACTAATGATTGTGTCGCCGCATCGAATATTCCCCGTTAAAACGAATATTCCCCGACAAATCGAATATTATATAACAACTTTATGTACTTTTGCAAAATTTATAAATATTACCCACAACTATAACATTATATCAAATTTATTTCATAATATTCAAAAATAATATTTATAGAAAATTTATTTTTATTCATAAAAGTTGGGGTTTTACAATCTCCCCTTCTTATGAAATTTCGCTCTCAAAATTATGGCACGTACCTGGTATGCCGAAGAGGTAAGGATACCTTGATTTCATTTCAGATTCTAACTCCCAGGTCATCTCCTCAACATCGTGGTTCCTCCATAAAACTTTGACTTGAGGTATAACCTTGGAGCGTAGAATATGTTCCTTCTTATCCAAAATTTGAACATGAACCTCTTCATACGTTAAATCTTCCGCTATTTCGTCCGGTTCTAACTCAATAATGTGGTTCGGGTCTTTCACATATTTACGTAACATGGATATATGAAAATGTTATGAACACGAGACATACTACAGGCGGTAAAGTTAAGTCTATAAAGCTCACATCCCTACCGATCGAGGATTAAAAATGGGCCAATGAATCGAGGATTGAGCTTTCCTCTCTTCCCAAATATCGTAACTCCTTTCCATGGAGCAACACGTAACAACACACGATCTCCAATATTGAATTCCACGTCCTTTCGATGAAGATCGGATAACTCTTTTTTATTGGTCTTGTGAGGTTTTTATACGTTGTTTGGATCGTTTGAATCTTTTCCGTATTCATACGTATTCAACTCCGGTCCCCAACAACGTTGCTTCACCCACCTCATCCCAAAGATACTTTGAAGCGACACTTTCTTCCATACAATGCCTCGAATGGAGCCATGCCAATACTTGCTTGATAAATGTTGTTGTAGGAAAACTCCACCAATGGTAAGAACTTGTCCCAACTTCCCTTAAAGTCAAGGACACAGAGTCTTAATAAATCTTCAAGAGTTTGAATAGTCCTCTCTGATTGTTCGTCCGTCTGAGGATGATATGCCGAACTAAATTGTAAATTCATGCCCATAGCTTTTTGCAAACTAACCCTAAATTGTGAAGTGAATCTTGGGTCTCAATCAAAAACTATGGATACTGGCATACCATGCAATCTTACAACCTCTTTTATGTACATACGAGCAAGACGTTCAAGTGTATAAGTTTCTCGTATAGTTAAGAAATGAGTAGACTTGGTCAATCTATCAACAATGACCCAAATTGCATCTATGCCTTGAGAAACCTTGGGAAGACCAGTAACGAAATCCATGGTAATGTGCTCTCACTTCCATTCTGGAATTTCAAGTGGTTGCAATGGACTTTTTGGTACTTGATGCTCCGCCTTGACTCGTTGACAATTTAAACACCTTGAGATAAACAGCGCTATCTCCCTCTTCATATTGCCCCACCAAAATATATGTTGAAGATCATGATACATTTTGGTACTCCCACGATGGATTGCAAACGGTGTGTTGTACACCTCCATCATGATTTTATACTTTAAATCAGGGTCGTTAGGAACACAAAGTCTGGAGTTGACTCGAAGTATTCCTTCTTCATCGATTCTTGCTTCCTAAGATAAGACCTTCTTGTACTTTCTTCCTCATATGCATCAGCTCCAAGTCTGTAGCTTGAGCAGCTTTAACTTTATCAATTAAAGTCGGTTCCACTCGTATATTCGCTATCATCACTTGGGTCCCAGGAGTCTTTATCTCTATCTCCATCCTTTGCAAGTCATACAAAATGGGCCTTTACGTTGACAATATCGCACTCGTACCCGCATATGATCTTCTACTCAATGCGTCAGCTACCACGTTCGCTCTTCCACAATGATATTGAATGGTACGATCGTAATCTTCAACAGCTCGAACCAACATCTTTGGCGCATGTTACGTTCTTTTTGGGTGAAGAAAATATTTGAGGGTTTAAGAAATGGGTTTTGTACTGGGGTCAATACAAAATTCGATTTCACGCTATAGGGTAGGCTAAGAAGTCTTCAAGAATACGTTAGAAAATTTATTAACAATAGAAATATCATTCAAAACTGTGACTCTCATCCATGACTTGGATAGTACGTCACATTGATATCTATCAACTTGCCATCGTCATTCACGATGTCGCTTACTGAAAAGTCGACTTGATGCATTCCACACAAGGAAGTCAACAACGAAAGGATCGGGGCTCTTTACTTATGGCTTGATATGACAATGATTGACTTTAGTGGTTTGGTTGCTTGAATTCGCATAACAGGTTGGTTAGGAATATGAAAGCTAACAACCTTACGAAAAGCATGATGAGTAGTTAACCAATCAATTTCTAAAATCACATCAAAGGCAAGTATTTTCAAAGAGATAAGATCGACAGGTAACGTGAAAGTGTTGATTTGAATCAAACAAGATTTATAAATAGTGGAGGTAACGAAGGTTTCTCCCAACAGAGTTTCAACAGATAAATCAAAGTCTAACTTCTCCGGAGTTAAATTCAAACATTGAACACAACTAAGTGAAATGAAAGAGTGAGTAGAACCGGTATCTAACACGGTATAGACTTCGCAAGAGTTTATGATTAACTTACCCGTGATAATTTTATTCAGGTTCCTCGTTACAAAAAAAAAACGCTCTCTCTAGAAGAAGAATTCTCTCTGTAGTTTCTCTCTCTAGAGTTTTAGTGAATTCGTAAGAAATAATGAAGGAATGAGCTTCTATTTATAGAAGAATGGACCGTATAAGAATTAATTCATGAATCGGTCCAGATTGATTTACTTTTAATCTGGACGGTCCAGTTTAAAGCAAAATCTTTTAAATAAAATATAATATATTCTATTTATAATCTAATAAAATGAATAAATTTATAAAAGTATTTTGTTTTATATAAAAAGATTTTACTATCTGAAATACTATATCACGCAGCACTATACGAGCACTATGCATAATAAAATATAATATAATCTAATTATTGTCTAATAAAATGATAACTTTATAAAAGTATTCTTTTTTATATAAAAAGATTTTACTATTAGCCTAATAAAATGAATAACTTTATAAAAGTATTCTGTTTTATATAAAAAGCTTTTCTGTTTTATTACATTAATAATATCAATAAAACAAAACTGAGTGACTTATCACATAAGCATCAATAATCAATATCGTGTGTTACTACGTGTAACCACGCCAGACATTCTTATTTTTACTACCGAGTAGTTCAACAGTATTAACGGTAAACTTCCGCCGTTATTTTCATAAATATATTTTTGTCATTTTCTCATCCGACAATAATTCTGTTGTGGGGTCCACCAATGATTGTGCTTGTCAGTATTTAATATTCCCCGACCAATCGAATATTATATAACAACTTGCATACTTTGCAAAATTTATAAATATTACCCACAACTATAACATTATATCAAATTTATTCCATAATATTCAAAAATGATATTTATAGAAAATTCATTTTTATTTATAAAAGTTGGGGTCTTACAGTGACGTCGTACGAATATTCCCTGTTAAAACGAATATTCCCCGTCCAATCGAATATTATATAACCACTTGCGTATTTTGCAAATTTATAAATACTACCCACAACTATAACATTATCTCAAATCCACACCATAATATTAAAAAAATATTTCAAGAAATTTAAATCTTTATTCATAAAATTTGGGGTCTCACATTTTTACTTAGTAATATTATGCTATTTTTTGTATAGGAGTCTCAGTCTCAAGGTCAAGCTATCCATTGGCTGGATGTGTACGTGGCCACCCGTGATGATCTGCCTGATGCTATCTAGATAGCGGTAATAAGTTTTAACAATTATATTTGATCTTGTTTATCAATGCTTACAGAATTTATTTTTAGCTATTTAATTGTTAACATGATGACAGGATACTTATAAGCGTTTATTGAATGAGCGCTATCCTGAAGGCACTCCATGTCCGCCTATTGATCAAGAGTTATGGGAGAGGGCGTCTGTTGTGAAGAAGAACAACATTAAAGGTCAAGGACAACGACGACGCCCATCCTTCAGTGGCTCAGGCTGCTCTTCTACCCAGTCTTCACAGTCATCGAGCCATCCCACTGTTCATACTCCGGCTGAATGTGTGAGAGCTATATGTCGAATAAGAAATGCAGCTGGCCAAGTTTTGTCAGTTGGCTTGTCATTCCCACTAATACCCCAAACCAAACCAAGGTATCGCATGCTGACTTTTCACTTAAGCAATCATCCCAATCAAGTACTCCCAATAACAGAAGAATTGATAAGCCCATCATTGCTGAAACAACATTGGTTACACCAAGCGCCTCTCGGCACATAGATTAAGATTCATAAATATTTTTCTCATATCATAATGATAAACCATGGAAGCAAATGAGTATTTTTACTATGAGTTCCACAACACTCACTTAAAGTTAGTGTCATGCAACTTTTTATTTATGATTATCATATTAACATTTGAGTTTGTGTTTTTAATATTATAGCAGATTATGGGTTCTCAAAACAATCACACTGCTCGAGCGGGTAAGGATGTTTTATTGAAATCTGTTATTCAAGCGATCCCAAGCTATATCATGTGTACTTTTTTACTTCTGGTCAATCTTTGCGATGAATTGGAAAAAATGATGAATAGTTTTTGGTGGGGCTCAGGAGGAAAGAATGGTTCTGGGATTCGTTGGAAGCGATGGGAGAAATTATGTATTCAGAAAGAGCATGGGGGTATGGGCTTTCGAAACTTACATAATTTTAATCTAGCAATGTTAGCAAAGCAGAGCTGGAGATTAATCAATAACCCAACGTTTCTGATGGCTAGAGTTTTCAAAGCACGGTACTTCAAAACGGGTTCATTTTCGGAGGCCAGTATGGGGCATAATCCAAGTTTCATTTGGCGTAGTTTAATGGCGACACAAGAGTTGATAAAAAGTGGGAGTCGTTAGAGAGTTGGTGATGGTTCCTCTATCCAAATATTTAGGGACCCGTGGTTACCAGATGTTTTGAATCCTTACATTGAGGCGAGTACACCAGAGAATTTGTCATAGGCTACAGTAGATACACTAATTATATGAGACCCCAAATTTTATGAATAAAGATTTAAATTTCTTGAAATATTTTTTTGAATATTATGGTGTGGATTTGACATAATGTTATAGTTGTAGGTAATATTTACAAATTTTGCAAAGTAAGCAAGTGGTTATATAATATTCGATTGGTCGGGGAATATTCATTTTAACAGGGAATATTCGTACAATGGCACAATCATTGGTGGACCCCACAACGGAAGTATTTTCGTAGTAAAGAAAAGCAGCGTAGTTATCTTTTATTAAAAATAATCTACGAAAGTGTTACCGTTAAAACTGTTGAATTACCCTAGTAGTAAAAGTACAAATAATACTGCGTGGGTCGCATAAGTAGCAATACCAGTATTGATTATTGATGCTTATGTGAGAAGTCACCGATTATACTCAATTATTACTACATGAATTCTCGCATCATATCTCTCATATATATTGATTCGATTATTGTCACAGTATCATCTGCATAATATTTTATATATTATTAAATCAATAATTGAGACGACAAATGTGAGACCCCAGATTTTTACGAATGAAGATTTAAATTTCTCGAAATATTTTTTTTATTATGGTGTGGATTTGAGATAATGTTATAGTTGTGGGTAGTATTTATAAATTTTGCAAAGTATGCAAGTTGTTATATTATATTCGATTTGTCGGAGAATATTCTTTGTGTCGGGGAATATTCGTACGACGACACAATCATTAGTGGACCCCGCAACGGAATTATTGTCGGATTGAGAAAACAACAAAAATATTTTATAAAAAATAACTACGGCGGAGAGTGTTCTTTATAAAAACCGTTGAACTACCCGGTAGTAAAAAATAAAGATACGCTGGCGTGGTTGCATAAGAAGCACACCTAGTATTGATTATTGATGCTTACGTGAGAAGTCACTCGCTTATACTCAATTATTACTACGATAATTCTTTGCATCATATCTCACATATTATTGATTCGATTATTATCACGATTAAATCTCGCATAATATGTTATATTATTAAATCAATAATTGAGACGACAAAAGTTATTCATATTATTAAATTGCTATATTTACAATGTCTAGAAGTTACATCGATGAGAGGTTTGGTCACCTAATTGCGGCGCCATAGGGAGAAATCCTTATTGAAAGCCCCTCTTCACGGGAACAACCTGGTTGTTAAATATCAGTGAGTTATAATATTAATGATGAATAAGCTCGTGTTGATTAAAGATGAAATTTGATAGTTTCATTGTGTTGGGATTATTTGTGTTAGTAGAAATCGACATCTATTCTGATGATAATTGATGTCTGGAGGTTATATTGTTCAATCGAGTATTCGGGACACTTTTTCGTGTCAGAGTACTATTCACGAGTTACTATTTACGAGTTACTATTCACGAGTTACTATTCACGAGTTACTATTCATGAGTTACTATTCATGAGTTACTATTCACGAGTTACTATTCATGAGTTACTATTCATGAGTTACTATTCACGAGTTACTATTCACTCTAGTATTATGCATTCGGGTATTTGGGTACAAAATTATTCCACGAGGAGATGTGCTAAATTTTTCGAATAGTTGGTTGAATTTATATTAAGAAATCAATATGGATCGTTGGTTTAAAGTTTTAATACTGAATCAGTATGGATCGCTGGTTTAAAGTTTTAAAAGTGAATCAGTATGGATCGTTGGTTCAAAGTTTTAATAGTGAATCAGTATGGACCGTTGCTTTAAGTTTTAATCTAGACCGTCCGTTTAAAAGTAAATCAATCTAGACTATTCAGTGTTTAGTTACTATTCAATCCATTCTTCTATAAATGTAAGCTCATTCCTTCATTATTTCTTACGAATTCAATTTAACTCTGAGAGAAATTATAGAGAAAGAAAGAAGAGTATTATGCTACTTCACTACTTCTATATCCGGTTTCTTTTACTTGTGAGGGTGTTATTCTTTCTTATTCGGAAGAGAACTTCATTATTCCATTCTTTATTATTACATTGGAATAACTTGTAAAAGTAACATACCCTATACATAACCTGTATACGCGGTATACCCTATACTTGGTGAAATCCTTATGTTATTCCATTCTTATTTATTCTGTTGGAATAACCTGTATACGCGACATACCCTATACTTGGTGAAATCCTTATGTTATTCCATTCTTTATTATTCTGTTGGAATAACCTATATGAGCGGTTTACCCTATACTTGGTGGAATGACCTGTATATGCGGTTTACCCAATACTTGGTGATCTTCTTCTGTTATTCCATTCTTTATTACTATGTTGGAATAACCTGTTTATGCGAAGTACCGCATACTTAGTGAAATTCTTTTATTATTCCGTTCTTTATTATTCTGTCGGAATATCCTGTCGGTGTGAATTTTATGTAAGACCCCAACTTATTATTAATGAAATTTAATTTTCTCTATTTTGAAATAGTAAGGGTTGATTTGATTAATGTGGATAGTTATGGGTAAAATACGCAAATATTTTAAAATAAGCAAGTGGTTATAAAATATTCATTATTATTAAGGGAATATTCGTTTGGTCGTGGAATATTCTTCTTTGTCGGGAATATTCGTATGCGACCAGTAGCGATCTTTTATGGGCCCCATAACTGTGAGCGATTGGATGAAGAAAACGATAAATACAAGTTATTTAAAAATAACTGGGCGTAGTTATTACCAAGATTATCTTGTTAAAATACTCGGTTGGTTAAAACACGTTAAGACACGGTATTGCGCCAATTATTGATTCTTACATAAGAAGGCACTACTCGATAATGGTTACTGATAATTACTTTATTCAATATTATATTGATTTAATAATTCTTTGCGTTGATATTTTATATTGTTGTTGTTTCAATAATTGTCATTACACGGTATTTTCATTATCAATAATTCATATTATCCGAATAATATTATTAGATAACATTATTGGCAATGTCTAGAAAGTTCTCATCTAAGGAGAGGTTTGGTCCCCTAATTGCTTGGCGCCGAGAGAGAAATTCTTATTGAAAACCCCTCTTTCTCGGAGCTACCGTCGCCAAGATCTTGTGATTACATAATATTATTTGTGAATAATTAATTATTGATTTATATGATGAGGAAAATATTGATTTTATGTGGATATAGATGGAGAAAATTTTAAAATGACAATTGTTGAAAATTAATATTTTATCTTTTTCGATAAAATAGTTCATTTAAATATATTATTTTAATAATATATTAACTGGTGATATTTTTATAATGAATGTGGGATATATGAGTATATGAGGAGGAAGAGTATTTTTGTGGCATTAAATGTTTAACACATATTTTGTGTGTAGGTGGACACAATTATTAATAGAAATTTGATTATAGCACAATAAAATCGCCTTGCTTGTGGATTTCGGTCATTTTTCTGCTTGGAATTTGGAAAACTTTCTTCTCGCAAAGTTGTAGAGAATTGAATTTCCTATAAAAAAAATGCGAGATTCAAATTTTCTAAACAAAAAAGGCTATTTATTATGAATTATTGAAGTTCAAGCTCTCAAATAATTGATTTTTGGAAGTTTTAATTATTTTTTTCAAGAAAAACGTTTTTGGTGTGTTAAGTGGGTCTAGCATGTGTTATTGATTACTGAAATCAGATCTCCAAAAGTGGGCGTATAAAATTTTAACAAATAATAATAATATTATATTAAATTTTCTGTTTTGGTGTTCTAAGCATTTTCTATAAATAGGGTGCTTAAGTTAGAATTGAAAATTACACCGTAAATCAAGTTTTCTCTCTATATTATCGAGCGTATTCTTGTGAGTATTTTGAGTATACTTTGAGTATTGCTATATCTACTCTGAGTTCAAGTTATAGCTTATATCCTGTTTTTAATTTAGTAAGATCGATCTTTCGAGGTAAGGGATATTATTTTTTTCGCAATGATATTATTTATTCAATATCATTATCTTTGAAATATTGATCTGAAGTTTTTATCAAATTTGGAACTTTTGGTGTCGAGTTACTTATTCACGATACTCAGACTATTCACGATATATTTACACTTATTCACTTAAAACTAAGACTATTCATCAAAAATGAAAATTTTCTCTTTTAAATCTAAAATATCTATTGTGGATACTAGCTTTGATTGTATCCATGTTTTGATCATTCTTGAATTTTACACCACTATGATTATTTTTGAGGTATTTTTGGACATGGATAAAATAAAGTACGAATCCTTAATCCTTAATCCTTGTCATTTTGTTTCACTGGGATTCATTTCTTTAAAAATATTTTTCATCATCCTCAGTCTTAAATGATGATATTATTGAATATCTTTGGCCCAGTAGTGCAAAGATGAATGATTTCGATGAATATCTTTGGCCCAGTAGTCTGAAGATGAGCAGTGTTTAGATGAAAGCATGACCAATGATGAATATCTTTGGCAGAGAAAAGTGCAAAGATGAATATTTGATTCCGTATATATATTGTAAGACCTCAAAATTTTTTAAATAAAAAAGAATTTCCTTTATTTATTATTTTGAAATAGTAAGGGTTGATTTGATTAATGTGGATAGTTAAGGGTTAAATACGCAAATATTTCAAAATAAGCAAGTGGTTATAAAATATTCATTTTTGTTTGGGAATATTCGTTTAGTCGTGGAATATTCGTCATGCTTCGGGAATATTCGTATGACGGCGCAAACCATGTGTGGGCCCCATAACTGAAAAGCGATTGGATGAGGAAACGACAAATATAAGTTGTTTAAAAATAACGGCGTAATTGTTACCAAGTATCTTTGTTGGAATACCCGTTGGTTAAAACACACTAATACACGTTGTTGAGCAAGAAGCACGCGGTATTGCATCAATTATTGATCCTTACGTAAGAAGGCACTACTCAATAATTGTTACGATAATTACTTATTCGATATTTTATTTTATTGATTCAATAATTGCTGCGTTGGTATTTTATATTATTATTGTTTCAATAATTGTCACCGATAAGATTTCCCATTATCGCATCAATAATTCATATTATTTGAATAATATTATTAGATAACATTATTGGAAATGTCTAGAAAGTTCTGCATCAAGGAGAGGTTTGGTCACCTAATTGCGGCGCCAAGAAGAGAGAGATCCTTATTGAAAGCCCCTCTTTCCTGAGAAACGACTGGTTGTCATAAATGTGATTCTGTAATATTATTTGTGAATAATTAATTATTGATTCATATGATAAGGAAATATTTATTTTATATGAATATAAATGATGGATTTATTTATGTGGTTATTAATGAAGGAATTAATGCTGAGATGTTTTATTTGTATTTTGTCGGATTGGAGGTATTAAAAGATCAAATTGGTGTTATTACAGCTTTATTGTGTGAGTTATAATATTTAATCCGACCGTTGGATCGTTGTAATTTTTGGATATGTTATACATATATAAGTTGAGTATATGTCCACAAATTTTGAACCGTTAAAAATTAGCGTATAATTTATTATGAATTTTAAGAGGTGACTGATTCAGAAATTAGGTTATAAATGATTTTGGTGGAAAATTCTAGAATTGGTGGGCCCCACTTGTGGTTGGTGAAAAAATGTGCTGAATTTTATTTCAAATGTGGTGGGTGGCAATAGTAGCAGGTAAAGCCATCAAGTAGCAGGTCAATTCTGCTTCGGCGGGCTAACATTTTCCTATAAATAGAGGGCTGTTAGAATTGAAAATCACACCGAAACAAAGTTTTCTCTCTTTCTCTCTATATTATTGAGCGTATTTTATGAGTATTTAGATACTTTGAGAGTTCTTTGTTCAATTATAAGTTTCATTCAAAGATCACTTCCGATCTTTTTTTTCCGAAGTCTTGATTCTTTGAGGTAAGGGATATTATTTTTTTCAGTAATGATATTATTTCTTCAATATCATTATCTTTGAAATATTGGTTGAACTTTTATCAAATTTGGAACTTTTTCATGTCGGGTTACTATTCACGAAGTTACTATTCACGAGTTACTTATTCATGAGTTACTATTCACGAAGTTACTATTCACGAGTACTATTCATGAAAGCGTGAAGATGTTTTTGTGGAATTTCTATCTTTTGGTGTCTGAGTTACTTATTCACGATATCTGAGACTATTCACGATATCTGACACTATTCAATAGAAAAATAAAATTTCTTCTTTTAGTCCAAAATATCTATTCGGATACTAGCTTTGATTGTATCCATGTTTTGATCATTCTTGAATTTTACACCACTATGATTATTTTTGAGGTATTGTTGGACATGGATAAAACAAAGTACTGAATCCTTAATCCTTAATCCTTGTCATTTTGTTTCCTTTGGATTCGTTCTTTAAAAATATTTTCATCATCCTCGGTCTTAAATGATGATATTATTGAATATCTTTGATGCATAGTGCAAAGATGAATGATTTCAAGAATATCTTTGGCTGTAGTGCAAAGATGAGCAGTGTTGAGATGAACACGACCGATTGATGAATATCTTTGGCCTTTAGTGCAAAGATGAGCAGTGTTGAGATGAAACAGACCGATTGATGAATATCTTTGGCTCAGAGTGCAAAGATGAATATTTGATTTGAGATGAATATTGATTGATGTTACGGGATAAAATATTGATGATGGATTTGTTAAATTCATAGATTATAGTAGATTTCATTCTCTGCGTAACTCTTCTATGAATTATTATTTCACATGCGAATATTGATCTCAAACTTGTTGTTTATTGTATTCTATCGATTTTTCCTCGTTGAAGACTAACGATAATTTGTTGTATATTATCTTAGTCATAATATTCTTTACTTGGGCTAGTTGAGCTCACCCTTTTCCTTTTTGTTCCATTTTTCTCGGGAGGCGAGAATATAGCGAGCGATGCAGTCGGGGTATGGAATGAAGGTTTTAGAAAAGGATTGTTTAGTAGTCCTCACCATTTTTTAATGTATCAATAAATGTGATGAGGATTTATTTGAGTATAGATATTGTCTAGAAGATAATATTTGTATTCAAACTCACAGTTTTACTATTGTAATAATAAAGTTGTAGTTATTTCTGTACCATGTATTTGGCGACTCAGAATGGGTTGGATGGAATGGACCTATTTTGGGGTCGTCACAGTTGGTATCGAGCTTAGGATATGATCTCCCGGCGGAGATCGGGAATAGAACTAGGAGGGAGAGAGAGTAAATCCTTCGCTAGTGTGTCCTACCTAAGCTTATTTGTTGGTTGGTCATAATATAGGGGTATTATGTGATTTGTTAATTTATTTAATTAACCTTGTTTTATGATAGTTTTTAAGAATGGTCTGGTTTGAGCGTTAACAATGGAGTGAATGAGATCGTGGAGACACCTCTAATCGCCAACCGTGATAATGTGATGTCGGTGAAGAAGGAATTAGAGATATCCATGTGGTGAGTGAAGAATTGATAGTTACCTTTAGAGATAGTCGCAGAGGTAACAAAATTTGAGAGTGAGGAAGAAGAGGAAGAAGAGGTACCAAGAGAGTTTATTAGAGGTATTTTATGATCAAAATGTAGAATTGCAAAATCGTATTCATGAGTTAGAAGAAGCGTTTGAAGAATTGCAGCGTGATCGTGAAAGCAAAAGGATGCAACGATTCAAGCTTGTGTTACCCGATATGTGATGCTTGAACAGAAGCACTCTTTGGCAGAGTATAAGATGATAAAGCTGGAATCTGAGCTGAAAGAAGAAATAACTGAACGAGTGAGAATGAGTGATGCATGGGTAAAAGCCGCACGACGCGTTGATATTATGGAAAGAGATGTCCAATCTAAAAAGAGAAGATTTAACGATGACGGGAAGACGTCGGCAGCAGCATCAGCACCATCAACAAATTCTAGGGGAAGAGAACGATCGCCAGTTAGATGCTACAGATGTGGAGAGGAGGGACATATAAGGTCAAACTGTTCAAAGCCTTCCAAGGTATGCTATAATTGTGGAAAAGAAGGACATATCGCTCGAGATTATACGATATCGAAACCCGATCCAAATGAGAATGGTGACTCAAAAGGATGTCCCGAGAAAAGTCAAAGTCAATCGGTTCTTGGAAGAAGCGTTTGTCGTGACCAAATAAATGTGAGAACCCGAACGAAGTTAAGACGGGTTAGTTAATTATAAATTCTTGCGAAGTATATACCTTACTAGATATTGGTTCTACCCATTCTTTTATCTCTCTTACTTGCGCCAACGTTTGAACTTGACTACGGAGAAATTAAACTTTGACCTATCTCGTGGAGACTCCATTAGGAGAAACTTTCATTACATCCGTTGTTTAAAAATCTTGCTTGATTCAAGTTGGCACTATCACATTACACATTAACCTTATTTCTATAGAGATATTTGCTTTTGATGTGATTTTAAGGTTAACTACTCATCATGCCAAATTGATTGCTTTTGTAAGGTTGTTAGTTTTCATATTCCTAAGCAACTCGTTATTCAATTCAAGCAATCAAACCATTGTAGTCAAACATTTTCATATCAAGCCATGAAGTCATTCGTTTATTACGGATGTCAAGTTTTCTTAGTCCATGTTATGGATTTGAATAAAGACACGCCGATTTGAATAATATTCTGTTTGTTATTGATTTTTCTGACGTATTTCTGAAGAATTTCTTGGTTTACTCCCAAAGACCGATATTAAATTTTGTATCGACTTTGAACCCAGACAAAACTCATTTCTAAAATCTCATATCGAATGGCTCTATATGAACTTGGTGAGTTGAAATTCTCGATCGAATAGAACCGTGGCCTATAGACCGCTTTTACCGCCAAGTATGACGCTGTGTTCATAATGTTTTCACGTGTCGATGTTACGACCGAACTACATCATTGAGTTAGAACCGGACGAGATAGCCAAGACTTAACGTATGAGGAGGTACCGTCAAGATTTTGGATAGGAAGGAGTATGTCCTACGCCATGAAGGTCATACCACAAGTTAAAGTTTTGTGGAGGAATCATGCTATAGAGAAATGACCGGAATTTGAAACGGAAATGAAAGCGAGGTATCCTCACCTTTTCAAAACACTGTATCGTCGTACGTCAATTTCGAGGACGAAATTTCATAAGGAGGGAGGTTGTAAGACCAAAATTTTTTTAAATAAAAGGAATTTCCTTTATTTATTATTTTGAAATAGTAAGGGTTGATTTGATTAATGTGGATAGTTAAGGGTTAAATACATAAAATATTTCAAAATAAGCAAGTGGTTATAAAATATTCATTTTTGTCGGAGAATATTCGTTTGGTCGTGGAATATTAAATCATTTGTCGGAGAATATTAAATGCGACAGTGCCAGACCGTGTGTGGGCCCCATAACTGAAAAGCGATTGGATGAGGAAAACGGCAAATATAAGTTGTTTAAAAATAACTAGGCGTAATTGTTACCGAATATCTTTGTTGGAATACCCGTGGTTAAAACACACTAATACTGGCGTTGTTGAACAAGAAGACACTGCGGTATTGCATCAATTATTGATCCTTACGTAAGAAGGCACTACTCAATAATTGTTACAAAGAATTAATGCTTCAAAGATTTTATTTTATTGATTCAATAATTGTTGCGTTGGTATTTTATATTATTGTTGTTTCATAATTGTCATCGCACAATATTTCCCATTATCGGATCAATAATTCATATTATTTGAATAATATTATTAGATAACATTATTGGCAATGTCTAGAAAGTTACATCTAAGGAGAGGTTTGGTCACCTAATTGCGCCGCCATGAGAGAGATCCTTATTGAAAGCCCCTCTTTCTGAGGAGCAACTGGTTGTCATAAATGTGATTCTCGTAATATTATTTGTGAATAATTAATTATTGATTCATATGATAAGGAAATATTTATTTTATATGAATATAAATGATGGATTTATTTATGTGGTTATTAATGAAGGAATTAATCTTTGAGATGTTTTATTTGTATTTTGTCCGGATTGGAGGTATTAAAAGATCAAATTGGTGTTATTACGACTTTATTGTGTGAGTTATAATATTTAATCCGACCGTTGGATCGTTGTAATTTTTGGATATGTTATACATATATAAGTTGAGTATATGTCCACAAATTTTGAACCGTTAAAATTAGCGTATAATTTATTATGAATTTTAAGAGGTGACCGATTCGTAAATTAGGTTATAAATGATTTTGGTGGAAAATTCTAGAATTGGTGGGCCCCACTTGTGGTTGGTGAAAAAATGTGCTGAATTTTATTTCAAATGTGGTGGGTGGCAATAGTAGCGAGTAAAAGCCATCAAGTAGCGAGTCAAGTCCGCCTTGGTAGGCTAACATTTTCCTATAAATAGAGGCTAAGTTAGAATTGAAAATCACACCGTAAACAAAGTTTTCTCTTTCTCTCTCTATATTTATTGGATTTTGTGAGTATTTAGATACTTTGAGAGTTCTTTGTTCAAGATAAGTTTCATTCAAAGATCACTTCCGATCTTTCCTTCCGGCATCTTGATTCTTTGAGGTAAGGGATATTATTTTTTTCAGAATGATATTATTTCTTCAATATCATTATCTTTGAAATATTAGTTGGAACTTTTTATCAAATTTGGAACTTTTTCATGCTCGGGATTACTATTCATGAGTTACTATTCACGAAGTTACTATTCATGAGTTACTTATTCACGAGTTACTATTCACGAGTACTATTCATGAAGCGTGAAGATGTTTTTTGTGGAATTTCTATCTTTTGGTGTCGAGTTACTATTCACGATACTCGGACTATTCACGATATCTGACTATTCAATCGAAAAATAAAATTTCTTCTTTTCGTCCAAAATATCTATTCTGGATACTAGTTTTGATTGTATCCATGTTTTGATCATTCTTGAATTTTACACCACTATGATTATTTTTGAGGTATTGTTGGACATGGATAAAACAAAGTACGAATCCTTAATCCTTAATCCTTGTCATTTTGTTTCAATTTGGATTCGTTCTTTAAAAATATTTTTCAACATCCTCGCCTTAAATGATGATATATATTGAATATCTTTGGCACGTGTGTGCAAAGATGAATGATTTCTGAAGAATATCTTTGGCCTGTAGTGCAAAGATGAACAGGTGTTGAGATGAAGATGACCGATTGATGAATATCTTTGGCCTTTAGTGCAAAGATGAACAGGTGTTGAGATGAACATGACCGATTGATGAATATCTTTGGCCTGTAGTGCAAAGATGAATATTTGATTTGAGATGAATATTGAATGATGTTACGAGGATAAAATATTGATGATGGATTTATTAAATTCATAGATTATAGTAGATTTCATTCTCTACGTAACTCTTCTATGAATTATTATTTCATTTATAATATTGATCTAAAACTTGTTGTCTATTGTATTCTATCGATTTTTCCTGTTGAAGACTAACGATAATTTTTGTATATTATCTTAGTCATAATATTCTTTTCGGGCTAGTTGAGCTCACCCTTTTCCTTTTTGTTCCATTTTTCTCGGGAGGCGAGAATATAAGCGAGTATGCAGTGGGGTATGGAATGAAGGTTTTAGAAAGGATTGTTTAGTAGTCCTCACCATTTTTTAATGTATCAATAAATGTGATGAGGATTTATTTGAGTATAGATATTGTCTGAAGATAATATTTGTATTCAAACTCACGCTTTCTTGTTGTAATAATAAAGTTGTAGTTATTTCGTACCATGTATTTGGCGACTCGAATGGGTTGGATGGAATGGACCTATTTTGGGTCGTCACATATATTGATTGATGTTCTGAGGATAAAAGATGAGCGATGAACTTTTAAATTCATACATAGAAGATAATAGTTTGCATTCTCTACTTAACTCTTCTAATGAATTATTATTTCCGCTGCGAATATTGATTTAAAACTTGTTGTCTATTGTATTCTATTAGATTTTTTCCCTGTTGAAGACTAATGATAATTTGTTGTATATTATCTTAGTCATAATATTCTTTACTGGGCTAGTTGAGCTCACCCTTTTCCTTTTTGTTCCATTTTTCTTCTCAGGAGGCGAGAATATAAGCGAGTGCAGTCCTGGGTATGGAATGAAGGTTCTAGAGAGAGTTGTTTTGTAGTCCTCACCATTTTTGTAAAATAATGTATCAATAAATGTGATGAGGATTTATTTGAGTATAGATATTGTCTAGAAGATAATATTTGTATTCAAACTCACAATTTTACTGTTGTAATAATAAAGTTGTAGTTGTTTCTGTACCATGTATTAACAACTCAGAATGGGTGATGTATACCTATTTTGGGGGCGTCACATTTTACCTGACCTGGTTCCATATTTATTATTCCGCATTTATTATTCTGTTGGGAATAACCTGTCTGTGCGGTCTCTATCGCATGCATGGTGAATCCTTCTTTTATTCCATTCTTTATTATTCTGTTGGAATAACCTGTCTATGTGGATTGCCACATGCATGGTGAATGATCCTCTGTATTCATTCCTTATTGAATTGTGGAAATGATCTGTATACGTGGATTACCGCATGGCGGGTGAAAATCTATTTGCAGTTTCATATATTCTTTATTATACTCAGTTGGTTAAAGTTTTGACTTCGATACTCCATGAAATTAGTGGAATATCCTTGATATTTGCGCTTTATCCGGTATTTTTTCATGGAAATATTCTTCTGAGAATTCTTGACTTTTACTTTACAAAGAAGTATCATGTTGACAATTTGGATATTATTAGTTCTTGGATAAATTAATTCTTGAACTTGTTTTATTGAATTTCTATAACATTGTCATCATCCTCATGTTTATATTATGTTGAAAGTCATCTTTGGCTTACGTGCATAGATGGACTTAGTATGATTATGACAAGGGATCATTCGGTATAATCATGAACTGTGATGTTATAAGTGATGTGGTAAAAGTCCTCAGTGGCCTGTAATGCATTAATGGACAGTTTTTGGTATGATTATGACCAGGGATTATTCGGTATAGTCATGACCGTGGATGATTTAATGAATATCCTTGGCTCGTAGTACAGGGATGATTAGAAGATGTGATTTATTTATTAAGCTGAGTCTCAGCGATAAAAGTTGATGAAAACATTTTTAAATCATAGAAGATAGTAGGTTTTATTCCCTACTTGACTCTTCTAATGGATTGCTTATTCCGCTACAGTTAAACTTGATGTCTATTGTATTTTATCAGTTTACCATTGTTGAAGACTATTGATAATTTATTATGCATTATCTTAGTCATAATATTTCTTACTGGGCTAGTTGAGCTCACCCTTTCTTTCACTGTTCTCTTCAGGAAATGAGAATATAGCTGGGACGAGTCGGGAAAATGAGTGACGGTCCAGAAGATAGCATTATTAGTCCTCACTATTCTGTTAAATAGTGTGACAATAAATATAATGAGGACTCCTTTGAGTATAGATATTGTCTAGATGACAATATTCCTATTAGAACTCTCAGTTCATGTATTGTCGTATGTTACACGACAGTTGTATAATTAAGTTTGTATTTGTATTTTGTACCATGTATCTGGCGACTCAAGATGGGTGATGTATACCTAATTTTGGGGGCGTCACAACAAAGTTATTCATATTATTAAATTACAATATTTATAATGTCTAGAAGTTCTGTCAAGGAGAGGTTTGGTCATTTAATTGCGCGCCAATAAGGTGAAATCCTTATCGGAAAGCCACCTCTTTCCTGGGAACGACCTGGTTAATAAATATTGTGAGTTATAATATTAATGATGAATAAGTTTGTGTTGATTAAAGATGAAATTGATAGTTCTATTGTGTTGGAATTATTAGTGTTAGTAGAAATCGACATCTATTCTGATGATAATTGATGTCTAGGGGTTACATTGATAAATCGGGTAATTAATCGGATAAATGAGCAATTAATTGCTATTAATTCACATGCTTATATAACTATTTGTTCACATGTGTGTACTATTGAATCACATTCTTGTGCTATTGGGGGAATTGGTGCAAGATTTATAATACTTGCATGACTAAGTTAAAAATGGAGGTATAGATGGAGGTATTATACTGTAATTCGTATTTTCACATGATTATAACTATTGATTCATATGATTGAACTATTGATTCACGTTATTTACTATCAGGGGAGGTGGTGCAAGTTTGATAATACTTGCAGGACTAAATTAAAAATGAAAGAAAAGTTAAAGGTATTGTACTGTAATATTTCGAGCCCCAAAACGTGCAATTATCGAAACTATATTTTTCTATAAAT
Source organism: Panax quinquefolius (assembly GCA_020205615.1). Taxonomy (NCBI): domain Eukaryota; kingdom Viridiplantae; phylum Streptophyta; class Magnoliopsida; order Apiales; family Araliaceae; genus Panax; species Panax quinquefolius. The sequence continues at coordinate 144,316,724 of CM035161.1, read as the reverse complement.
AGAAGCTCACTCTTCCTTCATTTCTCACCAATTCACTAAAGCTATAGAGCAATTATTATAGAGAGGAATTATAGAGAGAAAGAAGAAGAGAAGTCTGCTACCTCTCTACTCTAGTATCCAGTTTCTTTCTAAGGTAAGGGGTATTATTTGTAAGACCCCAACTTTTATAAATAAAGATGAATTTTCTATAAATATTATTTTTGAATATTATGGAATAAATTTGATATAATGTTATAGTTGTGGGTAATATTTATAAATTTTGCAAAGTAAGCGAGTTGTTATAAAATATTAGTTTGGTCTGGGAATATTCTTTTGTCGGAGAATATTCGTATGCGACGAATCAATCATTAATGGGACCCCACAACGGAAGTATTGTCGTAGTTAGAAAATGACAAAATTATCTTTCTATAAAAATAACTACAGCGGAAGTGTTATACCGTTAAAACCGTTGAACTACCCTAGTCAAAGTCAAAGATGTCTGGCGTAGTTAAGATAGTAGCACACGATATTGATTATTGATCTTTACGTGACAAGTCAACATAATACCCAAAATTTTAGATAAATAAAATAAGAATTTAATAAAATAAATTTCTTATTTTATTACGTGTTATATTATCTTGCACTTATTAATTATATGCGATTGTAATATGTGGGTATGTATGTGTTGTGGTGTATATATTTAAATATATTTATCACATGTTATTAAATTGTTAAAGTAATTTCTAAGGGGAGGATATAAATTTTGGTGAATTAAAATAATTTATGGAAATAAATTATAACATATTTATTTATTAAATAAATTATTTTTATTTAGTAAATAGTTTCCATTTTTATGGAAAGAATTTATGGATATTTTATGGAATATTTGAAAAATATTGTGTATATTTAATATACATAATTTGAAATGCGATATGTCTTGAAGGAAATATAAATAAATGTAAGTAAATGTATATGGGTATCTTTGAATTTATTTGTAATATATATATGTTATGAAACTAAGTTTTTGGGATTCGGATATAAGGATAGAGAGATATTAACTAATAGGTTTGGTGAGTCATTATAGATTAAGTAGGAGGTGGCAACTGATTTGGCTAAGGAGGGACACTAAGTTATCATATATCGGACAAATAAAAGGAATGACTAAGAGTCTAATTTCACAAAAACAGGTTTTAAGCATTCTTTATCCCTCCCTAAGCTTCATCCGTTGCTCATCTCTCTCTAATTTCCGAGTCTTGACACTTCCATACCACAAATTCTTCATGCTCCCATGTTACGATACAAAGGAATTCCCAAATCGTCTAAATATTTAAGGGTATCTTGATAATTAAAAAGAGTTGAAGTTGCCTTCCTTTTTTAGTAATCCATTCGCTTCCATGTTCCTTATTCAAAACATTAAAAGCCTCCAAGTAATTCAAATCCCAAACTTCTTCTTCATTCAAGAACTAAAGCTTTGATCCAATAAAGGGCTAATCTGAGCAATTGAGGTCTTGAACTGAAATTGAGGAAAACATTAGCAAACAAATGAAGGGAATTGTTGGCAAATTACAAAGGAAAGAATTGCTAAATCAATTGGAGATATAATTCAAGCTAATTAGAAAAAAAAAACAAGGTATGTTTACTTTGTTTTGAATTTTTTAAAATTTAAGTGAATTGTTAGTAATTGATTGGGTTATTGTGGGGGTTTTATGTGTTGGGGAATCACGGAGGATTTCAAGAAGGTATAAGGATGGATTGTGTTCGGAGAATGTGTATAAATGGCTATGAAAGTTGTGTATCAAAACAACGTCACACCACTTGTTTGTCAAAAGTCCTCTTAGGAGCTGTTTTGATTAAAAGATTGAAATTAAGCAAAAGTAAGGCCAAAGATGTCATGCACATGTTATATGAAATTAATTAAATGACTTGTATGGATTGAAATAAGAAAGAAAGCTATTTTTTGAAGGAAACAACATGTTAAAGTTGGATTAAAATTGTTAGGTAGGGGCGATTGGGCATTCAATAAAGTTTACTCAAGATGCTTGTTTGGGATATGTTATATTTTTCAAAAATACCTTGCTATGCACTCTGCAATATACCGTAACTTGGTTTTATTGGATGCGTAGTTGAGGATTTCAAATTAGTAAAATATATTAGAAACCTAAAACTAATTTGGCTGTTGACCTTGAAAGAAAAAATTCGGGACTACCTAGACTTTCCAGAAAAATCTGGGCTTTTGGAGATATGTAGTACACTGAATAAGCTTTCCATAGACTCCGGAGCGGACTGATTCCGACTTGAACAAAGGAGTTATGACAGATTCAAAGTAGTCGTGTCGAATCTGCCAAAATTCTGGAAAACAGATTCGAAGCAGCCCTTGGACGAATTTTCTGGAATTCTGTGTTTAGAATTTGAAAATGGTCAAAGAATAAAAGTTGTAGTCCCGGAAGTTAGCTTCGTGTGGGCTCAAGAATCGCTCAAAAATGTTTTGAAACGAAGAAGTTATGACTGTTTTTAGCGCTTAACAGGTCAAGCTGGAAAACAATTAAAAACTGTTATATGACAGAGAGCATTTTTGGAGCTTTGTTTGGACTGTTTAAAGTTTCTGAAATGGGTGGCTTATATTTTCTAAATATAGTCTACTAGGGTGTTTTCAATATATCAAAAATTGGTTGCAATTCGAACTACGAGCGAAAAGTTAAAATACGCAAACTAGGCATTTCGTTATTGGGGCGTGACCAATTTGAGCATCTGTTGCACCAACCACCATAGACGCCAAGACGTCCGTCCGTATATATGCTATGCACAATTCACCCAACTGGTTTTGGCTTGTGGTTACGGCAATTTGGGTTTCTTGTAATGCTTGGATTATAATGTTTATAATTAGATGGATATACTACCTAAAACATATCCAAAATTCAAAAGCGTATGAGCAGTGGTTTAAAAGATATAACATCACAAAAGCAGTGTAAAAAAGCAAGGGGATCGACCGAGTAACGCCGAGGCAAGCTAAGCCATGCGAGACCACGCGAGGCCAAAATTGCTAACAACGTTGTCTTTGTTTGGCGATTGATTCCACGATCTGCGATTCTTGGTTGGCGTTAATGATTTGGCATGTAGCAAGACAATTTGGAATTGAAGTAAAAATGTAATATAACAACTTTATGTCATGAAAACTCATTTTGGCGCAAGGAAAATAATAAACATGTAATGTAAACATAAGTTTACATGTTTACATAAACGTAAGTAGAAATAATATGCAAAATGGGTATAAAGCTAAATGAAATGCACGAAACCCGTTTAAAATTATATTGGACATAAAAGTGTTAAAACGAAAGTGTCTGAAGTTCGAAACGGAGATTTTGAACACAAAATTACATAATGTTATATGTATGAATTTAAAGTACAAGCGAAGCGAAAATGTAAGTTATTCGCGGGAATAATGCGAAGCTAAGCTACATATAAAGTGCAGCATTCGCGTATGTGGCGATAACGTGATTTAACACATGATCTATCGAAAAGGTATGAAAATTATCGAAATTAAAGAAATGATGTAGTAAGCCATGTTTGTGCAGTAAAAACTATTCATAAACCATATGGTTCCGAATTTACTATAAAAGAAAGGAATATTCTTAAAATAGAATATAAGTGGTTTATGTTTCAGGATGTAACGTATTTATACACTAAAGTCATGTGAGAACCTTATTATGTATAAAAAGGTTTAAACAAATAAAGTTTCTAAAGAAACCGAGAATAGTTATAAGACAAGAATAAAAGATTATAGGTTATGGTAACTAATGATCATGACTTATATGATTATTTAATATATGCGGTCATGTGACATAATTGGTTATCTAATATGCGTGTATGTGAACACGATTGTGTAGGATTCGTGAGAAGAATTTAAAGTAAACTATAGCGGTAATCCTCAATTAAAGGCAAGTTTTTCGGTTACATTATGTTTGTGGATGGAATGTGGTTATGTGCTAAATTACATATCATGCTCTATGAATTGTTAAAGTCAAAATATGGTAATGAGTTAATTGGGTTATGGAACTCAATTTATATGTGATTTGTGAAAACACATGTTGTATGATGTAACTCGATAAATTAGAAATGTATAATGCATGAATGTATGCTTTGTAAGGAATTATTGATGCATGTAGGATATGCGTAGTAAAGAATATATATTTGCATGCGGATATGCATATTAAAGAAAATGTAGTGCATATGGAATTGTGTGCTATGTGAAACATGATAGATATTAAATTTCTTTGGGTACATCGAGCTCAATCTTGCAAACACAAACTTTTTGCAGGTTAATGACGTTATGCAATATTATTTGTTTTGCGGATGATGAAAGATGAATGATGGACGAAATGAATACATTTCTTTGAATTAGAAATGGTATAAAGCTGTGATTGATAGTTGCTAAATGTAAATGGGCAGTTATGTATAGTTATAAATGTTGAATAGATAAAGAATGTTTATTCTGAAATGAGAATAAATATAATTCTAGTGTAATGAAGAATTGTAAAGGTTGCGATTCAGGGAATGAATGAATGAACGATTGTAAGAAGAAAATTAAAATTTATTCTGCATTTTAGCTATTTTAACATTTAATAATGTTTTAAAGCTATAACAAGGTAGTATTAACGCACAAGATCGGGAAGGGAAATAGTCCCGATTTTGGGGTCGTTACAGTCACTCAACTATGCTCAATTATTACTACAATAATTGCTGCATCATATCTCTTATATTATTGATTCAATTATTGTCACAGTATCATCTGTATAATATGTTATAGTATTAAATCAATAATTGAGACGACAAGTTATAAATGATTAATAATTGTTGAAAGATTAAATATGTGTTGATTAAAAATAAAATGATTTGTGGTAATATTTATTCAATCCTTGATGTATATAAAAAGTTTGTTATGAGACGTTTGTGGTAAGTTTGATTATTTTATGGGGGGCCCATATGTCATCATCTAAGAGTCTCTTCATCAATAGTAATTACCTTCGTCAATAGTAATTACCTTTGTGAATAGTAATTACCTTCGTCAATAGTAATTACCTTTGTAAATAGTAATTACCTTCGTCAATAGTAATTACCTTTACCAGACGTCAAACCACTTGTCATTTCATATTACAGGTGTCGAACCACTTGTCGTTTCACATTACAAGCGTCGAACCACTTGTCGTTTCACATTACTGAGCGTCCAAACCACTTTTCTTTTCACATCACCAAATAATCGAGCCACTTGCCTTTTCACATGGCGGTCTTAATCTAGAAATCTTCTATAAATGAGGCCTAGTGCTTCATTATTTTTCAAAAATTCATTCAAGCTATAGAGAGAGAAAGTATAGAGAGATAAGAGAGAAAGAAGAAGAGTATTTTTTGTACTACACTACTGCAAGATTCAATCTCCTACCAAAAGTAAGGGGTGTTATTCTTTCTTATTCATGAAGAGAAGGCTGTTGTTATTCCATTGCTTATTATTCATTGGAATAACTCGTATACGTGGTTTACCCTATACTTGGTGACATTCTTCTATTATTCTCATTGGAACATCCTCGTGCATGTGTTTTTTACATGGACCTAGTTCCGTCTTATTATTATTCTGCTGGAACATCCTATATCTGTGTTTTTTTACACTACTGGTTCCGCTCTTTATTATTATTACATTGGAACATCCTCATCATGTGTTTTTACGCCGGACTGGTTCCATTCTTTATTATTCTCATTGGAATATCCCGTCTGCATGCGTTTCTGGCCGGACCGGTTCTCATTATTTATTATTCTGTTGAATAACTCACCGCTGCTTGATCTATCGCATGCATGGTGATTTCTTTTGTTATTCCATTCTTTATTATACACATTGATTAAAACTTTGACTTCTATACTCCATGAAATTAGTGGAATATCCTCGATATTTAAGCTTCATCCAAAGATCCTTTCATGGAAATATTCTTCTCGAAGATTCTTGAATTTTACTCTACAAAGCAATGATCATGTTGACATTTTGATGTTATTGGTTCCTAGATAAATTAATTCTTGAACTTGTTTTATTGAATTCTTATATCATTGTCATCATCCTCATGTTTATATTATGTTAAAAGTCATCATGGCACATAGTGCATAGATGGACTTGGTATGATTATGACCGAGAGACTATTCGATTGTAATCATGAATCGTAATGTTACAAATGATGTGGTAAAAATCCTCGAAGGCCCGTAGTGCATTGATGGACGATTGTTGACATGATCATGACCATTAATGAATACACAAATATTCTTGGCCCGTGATGCATGAATAATTGTGGTCGTGATACTAAAGAATATCCTTGGTAAAGTAGTGCGGGGGTGATTCGATGATGTGGAATATTTATTAAAGTTGAGTCTCAACTATAACAGTGATGAAAAAAAATCCTTTTAAAATCATAAAAGATAGTAGATTTTATTTTCTACTTGACTCTTTTAATGGATTCTTTGGTTCGCTATATAGTTAAACTTGATGTTCATTATATTTTATCGGTTTAACAACATGTTGTGGCTAATGATAATTTATTCGCATTATCTTAGTCATAATATTTCTTCTTGAGCTAGTTGAGCTCACCCTTTCTTTCACTTTTCTCTTTGTGAAATGAGAATATAAATTTGGGACGAGTCGGGGAACGGAGTAATGGTCCGGAGGATAACATTAGTAGTCCTCAATATTACGTGAAATAGTGTGATAATAATTGTAATGAGGACTCCTTTTGAGTTTGTATAATATCTAGTAGACAATATTTGTATTCAAACTCACGACTTATGTCGTATTGTACCACTGCGCTTATGTTAAGTAAGTTGTATTTAAATTCTGTACCATGTATTTGACTACCCAAGATGGGTGATGTATACCTAATTTTGGGGACGTCACATTATTTCTTTCGTATTCATGAAGAGAGCTATTGTTATTCCATTCCTTATTATTATGTTGGAATAACTTTATACATCACAATCTCAGTATACATGGTGAAATATATTCTTCTATTATTCCATTCTTTATTATTTTGTTGGAATAACTTTATCTGCAATGGCCTATCGTCGACGCTTGGTGAATTTCATTGTTATTCCATTCTTTATTATTCTGCTGAATATCACATCTGCATGGCCATTACATAACTTTGGTTCCATTCTTTATTATTCTGCTGGAATATCACATGCGTATGGTTTATGCATGACTGGTTCCATTCTTTATTATTCTGCTGAGAATAACTTTGTCTGCATGGCTGATTCTATCGCATGCATGGTGAATTCTTCTATTTTTCCATTCTTTATTATTCTGCTGGAATAACCTTTGTCTATGTGGATTACCGCATGCATGGTGAATGATCCTTTGTATTCATATGAATAGTATTTTCATTCAAAAGTGGTTTCTGCCATGGGCAGTTTTGTAATTTTTTTGACCCTCAAAAATTCTGAAAAAAATTTGAAATGATAATTTGATGAGTTTTCTAGATTGTGTCCAAAAATAGCGATTTTTGGATATATAGATTAAGAGTTATATATTTATGGAAAAAAACTATTTTAAAAGTAAACCCTTATAACTCTTTGTGGTTAACTCCAAAATTGGTGAAATTTTTATTGGGAGTACATGTATATAACATGAATATACCCTATAAAGTTCGAAATTTTTGGACAAAAGTACAATTTATGATAAATATCTAAATATTCGGCAGTTTTGGCCATATGAAAAATAGTAAATGAATTTTAAAAATTCCGAGAAAAATATATGTTCAATATGGGACTATATTCTGCTAAATCCCAGAAAAGAAATATTTTTGGGACTGATTTGGTATTTTTCATGAAAATGAACTAGTTATGAGTAAATGAATTAAATATGTTATGTGAAGTAACAAAATTAGAAAATGGAATTTTATGGCTTGGGAATCCTATATAGGGTATATGCAGATTTTTTATGATGGATTTGATCATTGGTGATGAAATCTTATGAGTATGGTATTTTTGAATGATTAAATGCATTATTTGGTAAAGTGTAAACAATTGAAATAAATTATTTATAAGTTTATGAAGTGATTAAAATATTGTTATAATATTAATAATATTAGATGATGAGTTTATTAAGTGATTGATAATATTTGGATAAATTTAAAGTCTTTAATATTTATCCTTGTTTTCGTTTGATTAATGCTTATATCATTGTCATCATCCTCATGCTTATATTGTGATGAAAGTCATCTTTGGCTTACGTGCATAGATGGACTTGGTATGATTATGACCAGGGATCATTCGATATAATCATGACCAGTAATGTTATAAATGATGTGGTAAAAGTCCCGGGATGGCACATAGTGCATTGATGGACAATTTTTGGTATGATTATGACCTGGGATTATTCGGTATAGTCATGACCATTGATGATTTAATGAATATCCTTGGCCCGTAGTGCAGGGATGATTCGATGATGTGATTTATTTATTAAGCTGAGCCTCAGCGATAAAAATTGATGAAAACATTTTATATCATAGAAAATAGTAGATATCATGCTCTACTTGACTCTTCTAATGGATTTCTTATTCCGCTGCAGTTAAACTTGATGTCTATTGTATTTTATCAGTTTAACATTGTTGAAGACTAATGATAATTTATTCTGCATTATCTTAGTTATAATATTTCTTACTAGGTTAGTTGAGCTCACCCTTTCTTTCACTGTTCTCTTCAGGAAATGAGAACGTAGCCGGGACTAGTCTGGGGAGCGGAGTGATTGGTCCCGAGATGATAATTAGTAGTCCTCACTATTCTGTTAAATAGTGTGACAATAAATGTAATGAGGACTCCATTGAGTGTGGATATTGTCTAGATGACAATATTCTTCTTAAAACTCTTAGATTATGTTTTGTCATATTTTACACGACTGTTGTATAATTAAGTTGTATTTGAATTTTGTACCATGTATTTGGCGACTCAATATGGGTGATGTATACCTATTTTGGGGGCGTCACAAATTAGTCCAGACTTGGCTATTTGGAATTCTGATGTTATTCGCACTATGTTTTCTGAAAGAGATGCCCAGCTCATTTTGTCAATCCCTCTTCCTAAATCAACCCATGTAGATAAGAGAATTTGGAGCTGGGATCAAAAGGGGCGTTATTCAGTAAAATCTGGATATTGGGTTCTCCAAACTGGTGGTGACATTGTGTCATCTCCTCCTATCACAAATCGCGCGAAGTTTAGAACGCTTACATGTCACTGTAGAAAGTGATAAATTTCTTGTGGCGAGTCTCTCTCGGTCGCCATCAGTGTCTCTCTCCCCCAGTCTCGACAAATCGAAGTTGATACTCTATGCCCGATGTGTAGTAATGCAGAGGAGACTGATGTTCATTTGTTTGTTAAATGTTCGGTAGCAAAGTTGATTTGGGCTGCATCCATAGTTGGAGACCATTCAGAGGGAACAACTTCTATTGCAAATTGATGGAACAAGCTTCAAAGGCAGTGCACAAATGATCAGTTAGATTTGGCAGTGATGCTATTATAGTTTATTTGGCTCAATCGTAACAATCGCGTGTGGAAGAAGAAGCTGCAACCGAGTGGAGTAGTGGTTCAAGAGGCGGACCGTAACTTATAGGTATGGAAAGCTGCTTGACATCAAGTTATTCTGCCCCAGGTCCGATTACCGTTGCATAATTCTAGTTGGCAAAAATCGGAGGTTGGGTTTAAGAAGTGTAATGTTGATGCAGGGTTATTCCCTGAAAATGGTAAAGTGGGTTATGGTTGTGTGGTTAGGGATGATCTTGGAAGCTTTGTTGCGGGTCTGCAAGGTTTGATGATAGGTTTCTTCTCTCCTACAGTTGCTGAAGCCATTGGTATAAGAGAAGCTCTTAGTTGGTTAAAAAGTTCTGGAATAGATCACGTGGTCATAGAATCTGATGCTCTAGGGGTGATTAATGCGATTAATAATGTCAAACCGGATGATTCGGGTCTTGGCATCGTCATTAATGACTGTAAAGTTCTTCAAAGAGAATTTAGTTGTTGTCTTTTCTCTTATGTTCCGCGATCAGCGAATTGTGTTGCTCATGCTTTGGTAAGGGCGTCATGTTCTGTGTCTGGTCAAGTAGGGTGGATAGATAGTCCTCCTTTGATTATTTTTGATGTACTTGCGTACGATTTGATTTAATGGTATGCAACTCTTTTCAAAAAAAAAAAACAATCACTCTGGTTCAGTAAATCAAAATCCGAAAGCTGATACATGCCCAAAAAAGAATCCATCTGAGTCCTCCCATTCTAAGAAAATTCAATCTAATGAAGCAGATAATATTGAGACAAGCTCCAGTACCGCAAAAAGAAAACAATGTATTAATACTATGCAACAAATAGTGAAGCGAAAAGTACAAGGCATGAGAAAGGTTGCGGAGTATAATAAAAAGGGGCAACCTCGTGGGAAGACATCAAAGGAAATGCAATCTTACATTGGGGTCTTAGCACCCACGAAGGTCCGAATTGACATTAAAAAGTGAAAATTTGTGAAGCTAGATACAAAAAAGAAGATTTGGGAAGCTATAGAGGTATGTGAAATGATTAAATTCACCATATAGTTTTATTTTTCTTCATTGTCACATGTATTGGTATTTGTGAGTGAAAATGAATTTCGAATATCAAGCAAAAGAGGTAGAACCCAAAAAGATTTTAATATGTGTGATCTGTTTGTATGTAGATGGCGTTTGTGATAGCTCCTCAAAGCAGGATAATGGTTTTATCATCAACAACATGTAAATGGCGAGAGTTCAAGTCTAGACTAACCAATACCTATGTTTATCCTTTCGAAGATGAAGAAGAACTTTTATGTGCCCCCCCCCCCCTAAAGAATATCCTTTCATTGTTCGGATGCTTGGAGAGCCTTTGTAGCCCATAGGTTTACTGAAGAGTTTAGGGTACATTTTCCTCCATTTTTATTGCAAATAAATCATTGCTTTTCAAAGAACATAACCACCTTTCCCTTCATATTTTGTAGGAATTACATAAGAAACAACAAGAAAGAGGTGCACAAAATCAGTATAATCATCGCTTGTCACGCAAAGGATATGTTGGATTGGAGGATGAACTGGTTAGTACAAATTTTATAATACTTAATTATTTTCCATGTTAAATGAACTTATTAGATTATTGTTTCTTTTTATGAAATATCTGGAAAAAATGGCGGAACATGACATAGATCGAGCAACATTGTAGAGGAAAGGCCGCGAAGATAAGGATGGGAATATTATAGATGAGAAGACAGCTAAGAAAGTAAAGGAAATACTAAGAAAATTTAGATATTATTAGATTGTGGATTAGATTGTTGCATATTATTAGCTAAATTTATTGTGATGCATGACTGTGTTGTACTGTAAATCACTGTGTGCTGTACAACACATACATTTCCTGGCAATCTGGGCAATCATGTTTACAGTTGAGGGACTCTACCTCAAAACCACCTCATACCCATCTCGAAACGAGTCCATGCCTTCACTTAGAAGTTTCCAGAACAGGCCTCCAACAGCTGCAGCACCGCGCTTGGCTGATGCGTATACCTTGTAGTAAACAGTGTTGAATAAAGCGTCCGTTTGATAGGGGCTGAAACCAGAATCTTTCGCAGGATAAGAGTGAATGGTAGCAGTTTTGTCAATTTGCTTTTGTTTGCTTTTGAGTGGTAGTAGAATCTTTCGCAGTTTTGTCAGTTTGCTTTTGTTTAGTTTAGATAATAATATTACCATTGATCAGGATAAGAGTGAGTGGTAGCAAAATCAATTCCAGGAATGCGATTGTTGGCGATGAAGTCGGTTTCTATATCAAATCCAGGATTGAGGGTCTTCCTCTGGGGTGTTGTTTAACCGTAAAATCCCTCTAAGCCAGCTTCCAGCAAGTGATTTCTATCTATTGATTTCACATGAGAAGCCATTTATGTTATCCAGGCATGTCAGACAAGAAATTTAGTATACCTTATATCTGAACTAAAATGTTGAAATTTAAGAGAAAAACTTGTACATGAAAGGTTAAAAGTCGGGTCTAGAGAAGTTTAAAGCGGAGTTGATGGTCGTAAAAACCTAAATAGTCCTCCAGATGAATTTGATGTGCATCTTGGCTCATTTATAAGCTCTCAGGCCATGATTGTTGAATCATTCTTGTAAACCACTCCAGTTATGGTGTTATATCTGTTAAGAACAGTCTACAGAAGAAACATAAACAAATAAGAAGTATACAACTTAAGTTTAGGGAAGGTGTATACTATATCAGTTAAAATATTCCAGCCGTTTAAAAAATAATTTAATATATTAAATTTATAAATATTAAGGATGTAAGTAAAAATATTAAGTTGTTAATTTGATAATATTTAAAATTGAATTGAATAAGTCAAACTTGACTTTATAAATTGGGCATAGAAAATGCCACACTCACTACTCCCTTGTATTTGTTACTTGTTAGATTTTGTCATATTATTTGGAGGTGTTCAATGTTCATGGATGAGAGAGAGAGAGAGTTGGCTTGGGGTAGGGTAAGGGTTAAAAGAAAATAAAAGAGGACATTTATGCAGCTTATTCGCAGGCTTTTTCATGTAGTTTCAATCGAATCTCATGCACCAACCTTACTGTTAGCAACTAAACCAAATTAATTCTAGATTATTCATGAATTAATATTAGTACATGAATGAATAATGTCTAAATACATGATACATATATTTGAAATATCTTGAAACATGTAATGGTTAGGTTAATGTACATGAATGTGCTCATGTACGTAGTAATTAATTATTAATGTGGTTCTAGAAGTATCATATGAGTCTTATAAATAGTCATGTACTTTGATCATTTTAATCAAGTGAAATTAAAGTATTCTTAAATGTTCTCTAAAGTTATATTTCACTTCTTCTATAATTTATCATCTTCCATAAATTTTCAACAAGTGGTATCAACGCTAAGGTTAATTCGAAGGTTAAACTAAAGTGGCTAAGGTAAAATTGACGACCCAAGAAAGGTGACTTAGTGCTATCAAAGTGTTTCGTTGGGCGAGTGCAAAGTGTGCGCGTTATAGCTCCGAATTGCAATCTAGCAAATGTGCTAGTTGAGAAATTTTTTGAAGAAGTTTGTGAGTTCAAGCACGTCACAAAGATTATCATATTGATAGCATTTTTGGTGAGGTAAATTATAAAAAAAAATGATGTTTCCTAGGTTTGGTGCCAAATTAGTGTTCACAAATTACAATGTTTGGAGTATAAAGATTGAGTATTTCTTGGAGAATACAATTTATGGCAAGATGTCATTGCAAATCCAGAAAAGTGTATTTCAGAAAAAGTTCGAGAAATAAAAGAAAAAAGAACAAGAAAGATTTTGCAAGGAGTAATGCATGAAGAAGTCTGGATGCGTGTTGCGAGTTTTGATTCTCTATCTCAGTTATGGAATGAGCTTGAATTGATTTGCAAGAATTATAAAGGTTCATCGTTACCTAAAGAGTCTTGGTTTTTGGAAGAGGATGAGAAACTTGTAGAAGAAATTGATGAAGTTAAGAAGAAAAGAAAAATGAAGACTTTGAAGACATATGTCGGGAAGCAAAAGAAATAGATCATGTCGAAAATAAAGAATTTGAAGACACAATAATTAAAGCATCTTTTGAGAAAGAAGAACCTGAGAGTGAAGCGATGGAAGAAGAGAATGAGACAAATTTGAATAATTGAGCTGGAGGATAAGGATGTTGAAGAAAAAAGTGCACACTCAAAAGTTACTAGTCAATTGGACGTCACATCATCTAATCCTGCTGTTGTCAGAACTTTTACAAGAAAGAAGGTTGTCAAAAAGGTTCAAGTCACAAAAACTGCTAAATAAACATCATATACAAAGTCCAAGTTGGAAGCAGAGTGCAAACCAAAGGTCGAAAATGCAAAGACCAAGAAAAAAGAAACTCAAGTTGTGGAAGATTTTGAATGGGTTAATATAGAGAAGTATTTGATCAAAATGAGTTTAGAAATAATGAAATGGAGAAGAAATACAAGTATGTAAAATGTGAGAAGCTAGTTATAAGCAAGATCAAGAAGAACAAATGAAAACTTCAAGCATTTGTGTCATATACATCAATGGAGATGACAAAAGAGTTTCTTGCGTTTGAAGGAATCGGAAGATCAAATATTTTACGACATTATGAAGAATAAATTTGATTTACGGGAGGCCTTGTTAGCAACTAAACCAAATTAATTCTAGATTATTCATGAATTAATATTAATACATGAATGGATAATGTCTAAGTACATGATACATGTATTTAAAATGTCTTTAAACATGTAATGGTTATGTTAATGTACATGAATGTGGTTATGTACATAGTAATTAATTATTAATGTGGTTCTAGAAGTATCATATGAGTCTTATAAATAGTCATGTACTTTGATCATTTTAATCAAGTGAAATTAAAGTATTCTTAATTGTTCTCTAAAGTTATATTTCACTTCTTCTATAATTTATCATCTTCCATAAATTTCTAACACTTACTAATATGTTAAAAATAATATGTTATTAGTTTAACTGCATGATATGATATGATAATAAAATAATTATGATAATTTATATTTTACTAAAGTAGTAGTATATTTTTTCCTTCCTTTTGTAAAATGGTGGGAGTACGTAACCCCACCAACTTCCTTTTCACTGCCCTGCCCGCATAGTTTCATACTACATATACAACTAGAAGTGCAACAGTAAAGAACATATGCGCAGTGCAAGTAGAGCTTAATTAATAGATATCTTTACCTGATGGTTGATGCTGAGAACTCATGGTGATAGATATATATTTTCTTACAGGGACAGCTGGCAGCTGGGCTCTTTCCAAAAACATTAATAGATATTAATAGATATCTTAATTAATATATATTTTTTTACAGGGACAGCTGTAAGAAAATATATATTACCGAGTGGAGTAGTGGTTCAAGATTGATATTAATAGATATCTTAATTAATATATATTTTCTTACAGGGATAGCTGGCAGCTGGGCTCTTTCCAAAAACATGTTCGTACCTAAATTAATTCCCTATCTCTCATATCATTTTTGTGATTTTGTCTAATTATATATCTAACCAACTCATCCACATGATGATACATCACCTAGTCGCACTTGTTTGTTTGTTTGGTACTTAACATAACAAATCATCTACCACTACTCAGTCGTCATCTAATTCCCTTCCTTAATTATTTAGTTTTATCTCTGCATTTTCTGGTTTGTTTCTATATATGGCCTCTCAACTGTTTGTTTGGAGGGGTATCAACCAAGCATTTTCAATTTGTACATGTCAGTGATGTCTTATTAGTTTGATAGTTAAAATTAAATAAGTAATAATTAGATTTTAGTTACTGTTAAAAGTAATAATTAGATTTTAGTGACTGTTATGTATTCAATTTGCATTAAGCTTTGTGTCCATTGCTTAAGACTTAAGTTTAGGGAAGGTGTATACTATATCAGTTAAAAGAGCAACACTTCATTCTTTGTAAGTATCTTTGTTTTATTGTTACTGATGATTCTTTGTTAATGCATTAGAATGAAGTAAAGAAAAAAGTAAATGAAGATTCGTTGACCGTAATAGATAGTAATGATATTTTCACAATGGTTTTAGGGACTTCAAAGCGTCATGGACGAGTTAGAGGTATGGGATGATATGTGACTCCAAGTTCCTAGTTTAACCAACCAAGACGCCAGAGAGAGTATGTGAGCGAGAGCATTCAAGAAATTGTCAAAAAACTTCTTGAAGAAGAGCGAGATAAGGGTCAAGTTTTGACAGCAAAACTTGTAGCGGAAGATCGAGATTTTTGGGTGCAAAAGATTATGTAAATAAAGACAAAATTTAATGAAAAGTGTACGGCCCAGGTGAAGCAATTCTCACAGTTCACTTGACTCCCCCCACCCTTAACGATGCACATGTTTCAGACAAAGCTAGTTGTTTCGTTGTAAAAATTGACGATAAACCAGATGATAAGAATGAGGATGTTTACAATGGTGAGAACAAAGACAATGAAGACAAAAAGATGCCACCATTAAAGGTATATGTCATGCATGGAATTGTGAATGGAGTTTTACATAGTCTTGATTTCATTAATATATATATTCTTGTGTTTGTATCTAAAAACATGGAAAATGCTTAAAGTTCGAGAAGACAAGAAATGAATCGCATAACGTGCACTCCATGTCAAGTTCATTAAAGGTGTTGTGTGGATATGCAAAAAATACTCTCCAGTTGAAGGGGAGACCATAAACTTTGTGATAGAGGAGGAAGTTTTTGGGTTGCCTCGTCCAATCCATATTTTGTATAAAGATATTTTACAATTTTGTGCCATGTCAGAAATATCAGGCAGTTGCATAGTGATGTACATGAGGTATAATTAAATAAATATTATTTGGTACTGTTAAAGAAAAATGATTTAACAATGCTCAATTATTAGGTACTTATATGATGTGTTGAAGAAAACACAAATGTTAAAGATGATTACTTTTATGGACCCTGCTCTAGTTGGTGCTAAAGGTTGTGGAAGTTTTTCTCAAAAAACACATTACATGGTATCTCAGTTTTCAAGAACACATCCTGGCACAATTTTCCTGATACCTTACAACTCCGAGTTAGTAGTAGATGTATATGTTCTTAGAGTAAAACTAGAGGAGTACTCATTAAATCTGATATTTTGTTAGAAGACTTTATAACTATTTACTTATTATATTTAGTTCGATCTGGAATGGTAAAGTTCTTTACCTTTTTAATTAAAACTCCTGATTATAAAAATCTTTTTGGTTTGACTATAAAAATGTGTTTGGGGATGATTTTTGTATAGAGGTCATTGGGTGTTGACCATTGTCAATCTGGACAATAAAAATGTGTACTTCATGGATTCCCTCAAGCAAAGCATGATCGATGAGGAGTGGAAACAAGTTGTGAACACGTATGTTATTCCAAATTATTTTGTTTTTAGTGTAGTTCAATTGGAAAGTTTTACAATAAAATTTCTTCTATTAACATATGTCTCTATATGCATTATGTTATATGTGTACCCTTTTGCTCATGAAGTGCCATTAAAGCGCTTACAATGGTCAAAGTAGTAAGCAAATACGAAAATCACCACAATGGATAATCTTGGTGGTATGTTAGCTTATATGTGTATATATATATATATATATATATATATATATATTTAATTAGCATAAGATATTTAATTATACACATTTATTATTTGTGTTGATTTATCATGGCATAATTATTAATTGTGTTTAGGGAACTCCTGTACAACCAACATATACAGAGTGCGGCTATTTTGTGATGCGCTTCATGAAGTAGATAGTTGAGGATGGTAGTCTTGACTTTGTTGCCAAGGTTAGTTATTTTTTTAGAGCTTTATTTTTTGCATAATTTATTTTCAAATCTTAACTATAATAGACTTGGCCAATTAGTCTACAGCGGGAGACTAAATTTTTTGTTATTTTATTTCAGTGGGATAAGAAAAATGGATTAACGTACACACAAGAAGAAATTGACGAAGTACGTGGTGAATGGGCAACTTATGTGAGCAGGTACTTATAGAACCTCGAGTTAACGGTAGATATACAGGGTACAGTTGTATTTTGGGAGAAGGTTGTTTTGCACATGATTAAGTACTAGTGCACCACATCTTAATTTTATGGATAGTTTGATATATTTTGTGGATGTAGTCAAATTCACAATTCAATGTACGTACGTAGTAGTAATTATATTGAAAAGTGAATTTGAAACTGTAAACGTAGTTTATTATTGGGATGCATGGTATTTTGAAACATAGAATGCTTACATTTTGGCTTTAAATGAGAATTTAGAGCTTTTTTAGCTATATATCATGGCATTAGATGTCCTTATTTGGTACTGACACAACATTATAGGTACTTGTTTGGTAATTCAATATAGTAGTAATTATATATATGCATGTAATAATATCTTATGAAATACAAATAGACAACATTTTTTTTTAAAAAAACGTTGTGTAATCTGTCAAATACACAACGTTTTTAGCAAAAACACGTTGTGTAATGTGTCAAATACACAACATTTTTTAAACGTTATATATTTACTTTTTTCTACTAGTGGGACTAGAAGATGGTGATCAACTTGAGGTAAACAATTTTTATTTTAATGAATCTCTTTAAATAACTATGTCTAATTATCATGCTTTAAAAAATAAAAATCAAAAGCTCAAAAAGAAAACTACTTATTTAACGAATTGCGTCTAATGAATGAAGTTGAGTCATTTATTGAAGATAGAAAAGAAAATGAATATCTTAAAAATGAAAATGAAGTTTTAAAAGAAAATTTAAATATGAGAGATGCATGCATAGATGTTTTTAATGTTGGAAAAATAATGAATGTGCAACATGATGACAATATAACAAATGCTAAAATAACATCTTTAAAAAGTGATCTTGTTAAATTTGTGTAAGGAGAAGAAAACTTAAATGTTATGTTAGGGGCACAAAAGTATAGTCTTGATAAACAAGGAATTTGAGTTTGATTTCAGCTTAAATGTTATGTTAGGGGCACAAAAATTTTCAGCTCTCTTGTCGGCAACAGGCAAAGGACAACTACCTTTACCCATTGTTCAGAGACACACGTATGGACATTAATATTAACACTAATATGCCTGCCTGCCTGCCTGCCTGCAAATTAAAGACTAGCAGAAACTAGAGGCAATATCTAAAAGCGACCTTGTTTGTTGTTAGGTCTCTCTTAAGTTCACTGTATATACTTGAACGAATTGAATGCCCCTGCGCGTGCCCGCTAACTTCCAATTATTCTATCTAGGTCGAGTTCAACTTGTATTAAAAGTCTTCAGTCAATAAATAATGTACTATACTAACTTGGAATTAAAGTCTTCATGGCAGGCGAGAGACGTTACATTTTATTTTATTTTTTGCTAAATTAAGACGTTACATTTTTTATATTAAGTATATCCTGGTTATTAATTAAATTGTGTGGTGTCCAAATTAGATTATGCCTATTAAAGAACAATTATCTTTTGTAAGCTATAAATATAACATTCAAATAATTTTCTATCGTTAATTTCTACATAAAGTTCTTTTACTCTTTATTATAGAGTTTTGTAACAATACTCTTTTTTTTTTTTTTTTTTTTTTTGGGTAATAAACGATACCCTTTTTTTTTGAACGCTTATAAACGAGACCTTGAGAATGTTAACTATCTGTATATTTTGTTCTTATAAAAAATTTGGATAAGATTTATCGTTAAAAAATATTTGCCTTTTGTTTTGTTTTTATAAAAAAAAAGCACAAAAGTAAAACCTATACTTTGATATCTGACTAGTATTGTATTGTGCAATAGAGGGTATGATTAAATTCAAAATTAATTTGGTTACTAAATAAACAAATTAAAGTCTTCAGGGTATGATGTTTGATTGTAGTCTTTTATAAATGTAGTGTTAATACTTAATTAAATTATATAACCAGCAAAATTGTCATTATTATATTATAACTTTTTCCTTTAAAGTATTGTAATAATTAGATGGCATGATACAAGTATTATTTTATTGACTTAAATAGAAATTATTATCTTGAAACTATTTTTATTTTATTTTGGTGATTGATTTTTTTTAATTTTATCATTAGATAATTAAATTTTTAATTTATTTTATTTACATTCAATTAAACACCAAAAAAATAGAAACGGCATGTCATGTCATGTCATCCCGGTGGCTATTTTACTAGTCCAACAGATATTTGAGAATTTGGAATACAAGACAAAATAGTAAAAGCATGACGAAAATGATATATATAGCCGCCGGACCGATAAAATTGGAAGCATGATCAAAATACGATGGACATGAATTTTTTGAATCAAGATTTTTGTGAATCTCAACTCCATAACAAAACTCTCACAAAATTTAAATCCTCATAAAAGATTCTGATTCGAATTTTTTTCACTTATTATTTATGTGAAAGAAATTATATAAAATTAAATATCACTTTAATACGTGAAAATATTAGTTGTTTCCCCTTGGTGTACTCAGTTAAGCAGCGCATGAGGACACAACTTGTAGTACTATTTTTCTCCAGCAATCAAATTTTAATTTTTTAATAGAAAACTCATAGCAAGAAAGTTAGGAGGAAAATACAGGGACTAATACGTTATCCCTAAATCAAATACAGAGAACATGATTACCCCAATAATACATATTCCAAATCTACCTACAAATCAAAGAGTTAGAACGGAGATCTCCTTCGCAATATGTTTGAAACTTTTGCATATAGAAAATAGTATTTTTAATATTAAAAAAAAAGGTCTCCTTTTCCTTATAATAATAAAAATTCTCACTAAAACAAATTAAGACTCCTTTTCCACTCATAGGATTTCTTCCCTATAAGACTTCTTTTGGTAAGACGAGTGTTTCTATGGTAATAAATAATTTTTTGTGAGACTCATTTTTAAAATATGATTCGACCAAAATAATTGATCCAAAACTTATAATTATCATGATCTAAACTAGGCTTGCACATTCAAACAGTTTGGCGTGGTGCCGTTGACCAGGTTAGGCAAAGGCCTGTCCAAGTTCGTATCAAGTCTCTCCTCTTTCTTTCTTCCTCGTTTTTTTTTTTAAAAAAAAAATTATAATTCTAGCAACTTTTTATTTTAAAATAAAATAATAAACCATAAAATTTTAAGTTTGAAAGTGAAAAATTAAACTTCATTCATATTAAATAATAAAATATAAACTTTAAAACTTCATGGATGTAGTAAATAAAACTAATATATTACAAGATAAGAATTAATATATAGTAATATATTGAATATATGAATCATTAGTAATTTTAATTTTAAACATATTAATCAATGAGCTTATTTCTCGGTTAGGACAAATACAGAATTGGGTTTAATACTCTGGAAAACCTTTAAATAGGATATATTTATCAACCCTCTAATAGAGCTTAGTAAAAAAAGAAATAAATAAATAAAAAGAAGTTATTTATTTAAATAGTTATATATGTAAGGGAAGACGTATATATGAGGATTCTTAATTCTAGCTAGGTATTGTATAAAACAAAGCAATATTGATTTGTGTACATCAATATTTAATCTCTTTTATTTTTAAAGCAAATTAATTAATTCTCATATCAATAAATCTTTTAAATTTAGCATCATTCATTTAAATTTGGAAAACATAAATCTTATAAGTAGTAGTATACTTTTTAGGTTGTTTGTAATATTCGTAATTGTATTGACATAAACTAAATAAATTATATTAATTTTGAGTTTAAATTTTTTTTAAATTAACTTTTAAAAGATCAATGTTGATCTTATAATTCGGATGGACAGTTATATCTTTAAAAATCAAAAGAAAAATGTGTTATTTGAATAAAATAATTCAAACTATATTTATGTCCAAATTTAAGTTAATACTATAATCCAAATTCGAACTATTATGGCATGCATGGCTACAGCCTGCATGTTGTACCGGTGGGCTGCAGATTGGGGTGAGGGGGACTACGCATAGGCTGGCCTAGGCTTGGGGCCTGCTGCTGAGAAGATTTTCTTTTTTCATGGATTAGGCTGCTGGGTGAGTGTGAGAGACGTTAGGCCAGGCCACGCCAGGCTAAACTTGCCTTTTTACTAGGTCTTGACCAGGCCAGTCACCAGAAAAGATCATGCATATAGTATATAACAATATGGAGAACATTAATCTGACAATCGATAATTCAATATGTAGTGCCATAAAGTTACTTCTACATTTACAACCTTTACATTATGTAGAAGGTATGGAATTAACAAATTAAAGTACAAAAACAAGATCCCTTTGGCTATTTATGAAAACCAAAACACCCAAAGAGAAAAAAAATGACCAAAGGCTACCACAACCAGCTGAATTTTGTACCAGCGTTAAGTTGTAGTTCCCACTTTATGCCATCATATATGCATTCATTTCTGAGGATTAATAGAACTCATAGTTTATTTTTATACCAGTAGACACCTTTGCTCTTCTCTCCTTCCTCTTCCTCTACATAGAGACATTCCTTTGCTTCTCTCCACATTGCCTTGTAGAATGGAGTGCCATCATAATGATAATAATCTCCCAACACTGGCTTAATTGCTTCAGTAGCCTCCTCGGCATGATAATGTGGGATGGTGGAGATCAAATGGTGCAGCACATGGGTGTCAGCTATGTGATGGAACACTTTGTTTAGAATTCCATAATCCCTATCGATAGTGGCCAAAGCTCCCCTCAACCAGTCCCACTCGGAAGAATCATAGTGAGGCAACGAAAGATGAGTGTGATGCAATAAAGTGATCATCACAAGAAAACCGTTTACAACATGTAAGGGAGCTCCATAAACGAGCATAACCCATGAAAATCCTTTTACTATGGCAATACGGTAGAGCCCATAACTAGCAGCAAGAAAACCAATATCAGACAATAAGATTTGAGCCCTCTCACGTTGAGAGTAAATTGGACTGTATGGATCAAAGTGGCTTGCAAACTGATCATATGATCGTCCGGCTATGTTTACAATAAGGTATAAAGGCCATCCCAGGGTGAGTGTAAATGCAATGATGAAGACTCGACCAAGTGGGTTGTTGAAGTAATGGTAATAAGATCGAATTGTTTCTTTGAATCGAGGGACATGGTTTTCATCACGGTCAAGTGAATTGGTGTTAGCATGATGACGACGATGGCTAATTTTCCAAGAGAAATAAGGAACAAGGAGAAGGGAATGAAGAATAAAGCCAACAGTGTCATTTAGCCAGTGATAGTCGCTAAAGCCATGGTGGCCACATTCATGAGCTACAACCCATACGGCGAACATGAAACAACCTTGAACATAGACATAAGCAGTCCATGCAAGGTAAGAGAGTGGCTTAGGAAGGAGAGGGATATAGTTTGTGGCAACATAATAGAGGAGAAAGCAAACGGTGAGATCATAAACCAGGTAAGAGAAAGAGCAAATGAGCGAACGGTTGAAACAATGGTGTGGAATAGCTTTCTTTATGTCGGCAAGAGTGAATGGAGGTTTTTCATGAGGAACTCGACGGAAAATATTTTCATTTTTCTCAGCTTTCTTATCCTCACTACCGGCAACAGGCATACGACCACCTTTACCCATTGTTCAAGAAAAAAGGGCAAAGACAAAAGCAGAAATTAACAAAAGGCAAATATGTAAACCAATTTGCTCTCTCTAATTTCTTATTTTGTTGCTGGTGTTTGTTTGCTCTTAGGGTTCCCTGAAGTTCACTATATATACTAGCCAGAACTGAATGTTGCCCGCTACTCTACATATTCAGAAACTTCCACCTATGGGCTGGGCTGGATTGGATCTAAGTTTAACTTAGAATAATAAACATCCCCAGTCAAAAATGACTGCAGTCTATTAAGAACAGCAAAGACTGACTACTAAATGGAGCACGCCATTTCCTTTCACAAAGTCTTTCACTCACATAAAAGGAAGGTGGTGGGGTGCATGTCATCCTCAAAATAGCAGTTAGCTGGTGGATGGGATTCTCCATTGCACTAATGAAAAATAATGTTTTCAATTATTGTTGGAGTAAAATATTACATTGCAAGATATAGCCCATGTGGAGTAACATAAACTTTAATTTATTTTATTTTATTTTGGTTTGCAGTGTTCCCGCGTCGAAGGAAGGAATTATTAAATTAGTACCACTTTGCATGCACTGGGTATAAAATATGAGCTCTTAACTTTTGAAGGTTAATTAGCTGATTTGGTGAAGGAACTAGCTATAAGGTTTTACACGAGTGAAAAATATTGACCACTTTTAATTTCGAATAATGTTGTCAAAAAAATTAGCTCTGGGAAAGAAGTTAATATTAAATTATAAAAAGAATTTTAAGATCATTCAAGTTCTACCCTATATTCAAGTATACTTTTATTGACGGAGCGATCTTTCAAAACAATTGTTCTAAATTCTAAGTTTGTCTTTTAGTAGTAACTATTGTTATAATTCATTCGTCTTTAGTTTGCTATTTATGATTGGGCGGAGAGAACATCTCGTCTAATTGCTTCATTCATTTTTGTCAATGTAAGTGTGCTATACTGGTTTTACTTTATTAAATCTTTGGGACCTGAAATCCTTGTCCTATATACATGATATATAGCGAATATAAAATGCATGACTGGTCAATTCAAGTGTGCTGATAAATTTTATATAGTATATATTTGATACTTTTATCCATGACATATATAAGAATTAAAAATAATAATTGTATAATATTAAATATATTATTAATTATCTATAATATACTTAAATCTTAATAATTATCATACTTATCTCATAATTTTTTCTCATCTATAATATTTTCTATGAAAAGTAATTTTAAAAATTATAATTAATTCTTCTAAATTATACAAAACGATAAATACATTTACTCAGTGTGCTTATTTGTTTCTTACTTCAAGAAATTTGTCCTCGATGTGGTTCCAAACTACGAAGTTTATGTTTAAAAGATTTGGAAAATTTAGTATCTGGTCAATTTATTTTTAAATGCATAGCAGAATCATATTATTTGTATAACATGAAATTGTATTCCGTTAAATCTTTAATAGTACGTACCTGATATGCATTTCCATATGATTTAACGAATTAAAATTTAATTTGATCAAATAAGAACTTTACCAAATATGGATATTATATTCTCAAATCTATTTTTGATAACGTAGTAGAAGTGGTCTGATGTTAGACATTATAGTACTAAAAATATAATTATAAATTAAGGTTATCAAGTCATTTTAAATTTTAAAGTAAAAACATATCTCTTTTTCTGTACAGGACAAAAGCAGAAATATATAATTAGTTTTGAAATGGGTCGAGTTAGTATACCCAAATATGAGAGTCCAATCATCAGTGGAACATTTCGAAATTTTGTTTTGAATATTAAGATTTTGGCAGAATATACTTGTACAGACTTCTTTTGTTCTACTTTAAATAGAATGTTTCAAATTCAAAAAAATGTATTTAAAAATAATACAACTTTCCTTTTTAAATATGACATCAATAATGATTTTAAGTCAATTTGAGATAATTTTAAACAATATAATTATAAAAATTGTGAACTATCTAAATAATAATAATTTCAAAATTTATTATTTTCAAAAGATAAATGAATTATGACATTAAAAATATTTTCCTTAATACATACAATTGTGAAACATGAAACATCACATGCATACTTTGTGCTAGCAATGTCTCTGCATAGAAAACAACTATATCAGAGCCAAAGCCTCAACAGTAGTACATCATTTGTTATGCTACTTGTGTAATTCAATGGAAGAATATCATTGCATTAAAAGAAGAATTTTTTTGAACCACTATAATAGATTAAAAAAAAAAGAATAGGAAATACAGCTGCAAGCATTATATAGATGATTTCTTAGTTTTAAAAAAAAATGTTAATATATAAAAAAAATTATTTAATTATTAATAATAACTACATATATTACCATGCGATATAACCGAAAATCGAACCGACCGGTGCCGATTTTGTACCGAACGGGTACCGAAACCGCTAATTGGGTACCGGTATCGGTTCTTACTTTTCCGATACTTTTGGATCGGTACCAGTTCGGTATTTTCGGTACCAGTTCGATTTTTTACCGATGAGCACCCCTAGTGACAACTAGTTGTCACATATGTATGAATACTTGTGTACATGTGTACACACACACACACACACACACACATACATATATATATATATATATATATATATATATAGGAGAGTGATCCATAGCCAAAATCGAATGGGAGTCTAATTCATCTAACATAAATCTCACTATTTATTTATGTGATCCAAAAGTTGTAATTATTCTCATCCACATAAGCTGTTATGTGAATGGTAAACTATATCCACACAATAGTTATGTAGATAGAATATATCATCCGCACAATAGTTGTATGGATGATATAAAAAATTTCGGTTCGCATAGTAGTTAAGCGGACGTTATATCCCAATCGCACAACTATTGTGTAGACGAGGTAAATTTTAGGCTATTTGATCTTTTTTTAAACAATCGAGAGATGGGTTGGATAATAAGGACTCTATCCGACTTTTGGATATGAATCATTATATATATATATATATATATATATATATATATATATATATATATATATACACACACACACACACACACACACAAAAAAAAAAATCTTTGAATAACGAAGTGTTCATTTTAGTTTAAACTTAAATAAAAATTACTATCCTAAACTCTTGACATTTTTTCATTTTAAGGATCGTCTTTTTAATTTTTACAATTAAGACATTAAACTTTTAATTTTCTTCACTATGATTCAATTATAACGTCTTGTAATAAATTGATGGCGTGGTGGCATGATGACAAGGTCTTGATATGTTTAATAAAAAATAATTTTCTTGTAATTTTATCATTTTAATAATTTAAACAGACAAAAATATAATACAACATAACAAAAGTTATTAAAATTCTTATTCATTAAATTAAGGCTCAATCAAATTAATTAATCAAGATAAAACAAAATTTAAATCAGTCTTAATCATGGCGCCCCAAAATTAGGTATCGTCCACCCATCTTGGGTCGCCACTTACATGGTACATAAATTCAAATACAACTTACTAATATAAGCGTAGGTATGCAAATACGACATAAACCGTGAGTTTGAATACAAATATTGTCTACTAGATATTATACAAACTCAAAAGGAGTCCTCATTATAACTATTATCACACTATTTCACGTAATAGTGAGGACTACTAATCTTATCCTCGGACCATTACTCTGTTCCCCGAGGCTAAGTCCCGCCTATGTTCTCATTTCACGAAGAAACGGTGAAAGAAAGAAAGGTGAGCTCAACTAGCCCAAGATGAAATATTATGACTAAGATAATGCGAAATAAATTATCATTAGCCTTCAATGATGTTAAACCGATAAAATACAATAGACAACCAGTTTAATCTGCGGTGAACATACAATCCATTAAAAGAGTCGAGTAGAAAATAAAATCTACTACTATCTTTTAGGTTTTAAAAGGTTTTCATAAATTTTTATCACTAAGACTCGGTTTAATGAATAAACCACAATATCTAATCATCCACGTACCACGGTCAAGGATTTTCATTAAATTATCAATGGTCATGACTATACCTGAATCACCCCCTGGTCATAATCATACCAAAACTATTCATCAATGCTTTACAGTGCCAATCGAGGACTTTTATCACATCATTTATAACAATCAAGATTATACCGAATGATCCTCAATCATAATCATACTAAGTCCATCTATGCACGTAAGCCAAAGATGACTTTCAACATAATATAACATGAGGATGATGTCAATGACATAATAATTCAATAAACAAGTTCAAGAATTAATTTATCCAAGAATTATTAACGTCCAAATTGTCAACATGATCTTTGTTTTGTAGAGTAAAATTCAAGAATGATCGGAAGAATATTTCCATGAAAGATATCTTTGGATGAAACGCAAATATCAAGGATATTCTACTAATTTCATTAAGTATAGAAGTCAAAGTTTTAACCAACTTGGTATAATAAAGAATGGAATAACAAAAGAAATCACCATGCATGCGGTACTTCGCATAGACAGGTTATTCCAATAGAATAATAATAACGGAACCGGTCGGTGAAATTCACACAAGCGGATGATCCAACGAGAATAATAAATGCAATAATAAACAATGGAACCGGTCCTGTAAAACACACGAGACGGATATTCCAATGTAATAATAAATGCGGAATAATAAACAATGGAACCGAATCCGTAAAAAACACGACATGAGGATATTCCAATGAGAATAATAAAGAATGGAATAACGAGAAGAAGATCACCAAGTATAGGGGATTCCAGCGTATCTGAGTTATTCCAATGTAATAAATAAGAATGGAATAATATAAGGATTTCACCAAGTATAGGGTATCTGGCATTATCGAGGTTATGTATAGGGTATGCCACTTTTACAAAGTTATTCCAACGAGAATAATAATGAATGGAATAACGAAGTTCTCTTCATGAATAAGAAAGAATAACACCCCTTACGAATTACAACAAATAATATCCCTTACCTTAGAAGAACTGAATATTGAAAAAGTGAAGTAGCATAATACTTTTCTTCTTTCTCTCTATAGATTTTCTCTCTATAAACTCTCTCTCTATAATTTCTCTCTCTGAGTTTTAGTGAATTAAGTAAGAAAATAATGAAGGAATGAGCTTCTATTTATAGGAAAATAGAATGCATAGTAATTAATCCATGAATCGGTCCAGATTGATTTACTTTAATCGGACGGTCCATATTTAAAAGCAAAATCTTTTAAATAAAATATCATATATTCTATTTATATAAAAATATTTTACTATGCAAACACTATACAAAAACACTATGCAAAACACTATGCATAATAATAAAATATAATATATTCTATTTATAGAATAATTTTAATAAAGTATTACATTTTATATAAAAAATGTTTCGCTTTTATTACGTTAATAATACGAATAAAACAAAAGCGTCATTATCGCTATAATAATTCATATCATTAATCGACAATAATGGAATCAAACCGGTGACTTCTCACATAAGCATCGATAATCAATACAGGTGTCTTCTTATGCAACCACATATTCTTTATACTTTTACTATCGAGTAGTTCAACGGTAAAACTTCCGCCGTTATTTCAATAAAATATTTTTTGTCGTTTTCTCAATCCGATGATAATTACATTGTGGGGTCCACCAATGATTGAGTAGTTATCTGAATATTCCTGCTAAACCAAATATTCCCAGAATTAATCGAATATAATATAACCACTTGCATACTTTGCAAAATTTATAAATACTACCCATAACTATAATATTATCTCAAATTCACACCATAATATTAAAAATTATTTCGACAAAATTTAAATCTTTATTGAAAAAATCTGGGGTCTCACAATCTCCCTCCTTATAGATTTAGCCCTCGAAATTAGAGGTGCGATACTGGTATGATAAAGAGGTGAGGATACCTTGAATACCTTTATCGTTAAAAATATTAAATTCATCTTCGCAATCCTACGAAAGATATTCATTAACAATTCATCTTTGCACTACTGA
This sequence comes from Panax quinquefolius, assembly GCA_020205615.1. Classification (NCBI taxonomy): domain Eukaryota; kingdom Viridiplantae; phylum Streptophyta; class Magnoliopsida; order Apiales; family Araliaceae; genus Panax; species Panax quinquefolius. The sequence goes on along the minus strand of CM035161.1, from coordinate 144,287,601 downwards.
ATGCCAAATATATACAATCAGTAAAACCAATAATCTTTGAGACGCGGCTTAATAATATCACAACCACGAATTATCCATGCACCAATCGCCAAGGCGAGATATTCGTGTTTTCAATCTGATCGTGATTATACCGAATAATCCTTGGTCATAATCATACCAAGTCTCTCAATGCACTACTGACGAAGATGACTTTTACCACATCCATTAATTAATATTTCATTCTTTGAGACTCAAATTTCAATAATTAATCCATATCATCGAATCATCCCCGCACTTTACTGAGTTAAGGATATTTATTAGTATCATCGACCACGAATTATCCATTGCACTACTACCAAATATAATCGTGTATTCATTAGTATCACGACCATAAATTATCCATGCACTACTGGCCAAAGATAATCGTGTATTCATTAGTATCACGACCACAAATTATCCATGCACTACTACCAAAGATAATCGTGTATTCATTAGTATCACGACCACAAATTATCCATGCACTACGACGAAAGGTAATTGTGTATTCATTAGTATCACGACCACAAATTATCCATGCACTACTGACCAAAGATAATCGTGTATTCATTAGTATCACGACCACAAATTATCCATGCACTACGGCCAAAAGATAATCGTGTATTCATTAGTATCACGACCACAAATTATCCATACACTACTACCAAAGATAATCGTGTATTCATTAGTATCACGACCACAAATTATCCATACACTTCTGACGAAAGATAATCGTGTATTCATTAAGTTATATCGACCACAAATTATCCATGCACTATGGCCAAAGATAATTGTGTATTCAATTACTGATTATGATTATACCTAGAACAATCCTCAATCATAATCATACCAAGTCCATCTATCTTGACTACAAAATACAGATGACTTTCAACATAATATAAACATGAGGATAATGATATAAAGAATCAATCAAATGAGATAAAGGATAAATATTAAACATTTATAATATAATTTATCCGAGATTCAAGAATATCCCCATGTTATCAATCACTTAATAATCTCATAATCTAATATCATTAATATTATAACAATATTTTAATCACTTCTTAAATTTATAAACAATTTATCTCAATTGTTTACGCTTTACCATATAATGCATTTAATCATTCAAAATGTCATACTCATAAGATATCATCACCAATTATCAAATTGCTCATCAAAAAATATGCGTATATACTCTATATAGGATTCTCTAGCCATAAAATCCTATTTTCAACTTTCATACTTCACATAACATATTTAACTCATATGTTCAGAACTAAACTATTTTTATGAAAATACCAAATCAGTCCAAAAATATTTTTTTTCGGATTTAGCATAATATAGTCCCACATGAAAATATATTTTTCTCGGAATTTTTAAAATTCATTTACTATTTTTCAAAATCAATTTTAATTAATTCCTTAAGAAATTATCTACCTCAATTTTAACTCATAAAATATCCTCGCATCGGCATATCCAACCAATTGCGACGTTGAATGTGAGACCCCAGTTTTATCAATAAAGATTTAAATTTTGTCGAAATAATTTTAATATTATGGTGTGAATTTGAGATAATATTATAGTTGTGGGTAGTATTTATAAATTTTGCAAAGTATGCAAGTGGTTATATTATATTCGATTGGTTCAGGGAATATTCTTGTTTAGCGAGGAATATTCGTACAACTACTCAATCATTGGTGGACCCATAAATGTAATTATTGTCGGATTGAAAAACGACAAAAATATTTTATTGAAATAACGGTGGAAGTTTTACTGGTTGATCTTTGTTGAACTACTCGGTAGTAAAAGTACGATGTCGATGTGGGTTGCATAGTAGCAATACGGTATTGATTATTGATGCTTATGTGTGAAGTCACTCAGTTTGATTCCATTATTATCGATTAATAATATGAATTATTATAGCGATAATGACGTTTTGTTTTATTCAGTATTATTAACGTAATAAAAGCGAAACATCTTTATATAAAATGAATACTTTATTAAAGTTATTCTATAAATAGAATATATTATATTTTATTATGCATAGTGTTGCATAGTGTTTTTACATAGTATTTTGCATAGTGTTGCATAGTGTTTGCATAGTAAAATGTTTTTATATAAATAGAATATATTATATTTTATTTAAAAGATTTTGCTTTAAATATGGACCGTCGATTAAAGTAAATCAATCTGACCGTTCATGGATTAATTACTATGCATTCTATTTTCCTATAAATAGAAGCTCATTCCTTCATTATTTTCTTACGAATTCACCTGAAACTCTGTAGAGAGAAATTATAGAGAGAAGCTATAGAGAAAATCTATAGAGAGAAAGAAGAAGATTATTACGGTACTTCACTACTTTGATATCCGATTGTCTTTTACTGGTGAGGGGATATTATTTGTTGTACCGTAGTAAGAGTGTTATTCTTTCTTATTCATGAAGAGAACTTACATTATTCCATTCTTTATTATTACATTGGAATAACTTTGTATCTGTGGCATACCCTATACTTGGTGAAATCCTCTGTTATTCCATTCTTTATTATTACATTGGAATAACTCAGATACGCTGTGGCATACCCTATACATAATCAGATAATCGTGGTTTACCCTATACTTGGTGACATTCTTCTATTATTACATTGGAATATCCTCATGCATCATGCTTATATACGGGGACTGGTTCTTCTATTTTACTATTCCGTCTTTATATTTACATTTAATATCACATGCATGCTTTATCTGTGGGACCGGTTCCATCATTTATTATTCGCATTTATTATTCTATTGGAATAACTCCGTTTACGTCTGTTTTACACATGATGGTGATTTCATTGTTGTTACATTCCTTATTATTCTGTTGGAACATCCAGCTTGGTGTGATTTTCACGACCGGTTCCTTTATTATTATTACATTGGAATAACTTTTGCCTATCAAAGTACCGCATGCATGGTGATTTCTTTGTTATTCCATTCTTTATTATACTCAGGTTGGTTAAAGCTTTGACTTCTATACTCCATGAAATTAATGGAATATCCTTGATATTTGCGCTTTCATCCAATATTTTTCATGAAAATATTCTTCCGAGCATTCTTGAATTTTACTCTACAAAGAAGTATCATGTTGATAACTTGGACGTTATTGGTTCTTGGATAAATTAATTCTTGTACTTGTTTTATTGAATTATTATGTCATTGTCATCATCCTCATGTTATATTATGTTGAAAGTTATCTATGTCTTACGTGCATAGATGAACTTGGTATGATTATGACCAAGGATCATTCTTATAATCATGACCTGCTATAAATGATGTGATAAAAGTCTTCAGTGGCCTGTAATGCTTTGATGGATAGTTTTTGGTATGATTATGACCAGGGGTGATTCGGTATAGTCATGACCATTGATGATTTGATGAAAATCCTTGACCATGGTACAGGGATGATTAGATATTGTGGTTTATTCATTAAGCTGAGTCTCAGTGATAAAAATTGATGAAAACCTTTTAAATTATAAAAGATAGTAGACTTTATTCTCTACTTGACTCTTTTAATGGATTACATATTTCGCTGCAGTTAAACTGGTTGTCTATTGTATTTTATCAGTTTAACATTGTTGAAGACTATTGATAATTTATTCTGCATTATCTTAGTCATAATATTTCTTACTGGGCTAGTTGAGCTCACCCTTTCTTTCACTGTTCTCTTCAGGAAATGAGAATATAGCTGGGACGAGTCGGGGAAAAGAGTGATGGTCCTGAAGATAGCATTAGTAGTCCTCAACATTCTGTTAAATAGTGTGACAATAAATGTAATGAGGACTCCTTGAGTATGGATATTATCTAAATGACAATATTCCTATTAGAACTCTCAGTTTATGTATTGTCGTATGTTACACGACAGATGTATAATTAAGTTTGTATTTGAATTTATGTACCATGTAAGTGGGGACCCAAGATGGGTGACGATATACCTAATTTTGGGGGCATCACGGTTGAGTATCGAGCTTAGGGATATGATCCACAGGCTGAGATGTGAGATAAGAACTAGGAGGGGAGGCGGGAATTCCTTTTCGCTAGTATGACCTACCTAAATTTATTTGGTATTTAATTGGTCGGTCGAGTATAGGGATAATATGTGATATGTTAATTAACCCTTGTTTTGTGACGTGTTTGAGAATGGCATCCTAAAATCTTTGAGATAAGCAATGAAGCACATGAGAGTGTTGATTCATTTCAAACAAAAGGTAACGACCAACAACACGATAATAATCATCTTTGGTGGCAACGACTATCGAACAATGATAACCATCGTGGGGAAATTATTATGCTAAGAATGGTAACCACTTCTATGGTAATCATGGCAAAGATAATAGAAGTGGAAATTGCAAAAGAGAAGGTCATTTAGCTCAATTTTTTTGTGCACCAAAAGTCAAGTCTAGGCTGGGACGGTGGCACCAAAGGTGGATATGGACAAAACAAAGTCGTTGGTTTTAGGAAGTGCATTTTCATGACTTCTCAAAAGCGAGTAAACCGAACGAAGTTAAGCACGGGTTAGTTAATTATAAATTATGAAGTCTATACCTTATAAGATCTGGGTTCTACCCATTATTTTATCTCTCTTGCTTTGCGTTCAACGTTTAAATTTGACTCGGAGAAGTTAGACTTTGACTTATTGGTTGAAACTTCGTTAGTAGGAGCCTTCGTTCTGCTATTATTTTTTAAATCTTGTTTGATTCAAATAAACACTTTCACGTTACTCCGTCGATCTTATCTTTTTGAAAATACTTGCCTTTGAGGTAATTTTTGAAAACGATTGATTAACTACTCATTATTCTTTTTGTAAGGTTGTTAGCTTTCATATTCTAACCAACTTTGTTATCACAATTCAAAGTAACCAAACCCTAAAGTTAATCATTGTTATATCAAGCCATAAGTAAAGAGCCCCGATCCTTTCGTTGTTGACTTCCTTGTGTCGAATGCAACCGGACTTTACTCTGGCGGCGTCGTGAATGACGATGGCAAGTTTATAGGTATCATTGTGAGGTGTTATCTAGGTTAAGGGATAGAAGTCACAGTTGGTATCAATGTGACGTACTATCCAAGTCTTGGATGAGAGCCACAGTTTTGAAATGATATTTCTATTATTAATAAATTTCTTGGCGTATTCTTGAAGACTTCTTAAACTACCCTAGAGCGTGAAATCGAATTTTGTATTGACCCCAGTACAAAACCCATTTCTTAAACCCTCAAATATTTCTTCAACTAAAATGAACAGTTTACGTGGTTTATGATGAAAGTCATAATAAAAGCATTGGACTAATGAAAATCATGGGTATACGTGGTATTAGTAAGTTTTATGATGAGTTATGTTGGTTAGTATGTGAAAACATGAAAGTTTCTTAGAAATCACAAAGAGTTGAAAATCAGATTTTGGTGAAAAACATAACATGAAATTCAATTGACCATATCTCCTATTATATTTTGAATTTTTGAGTGTGGTCAAGTCCTAGAGTTAGATCTATGAGTTACCTAACTAATCCAAGTGGAATTACTGGAAAAGGTGTTGTAGATTTTTGTGTGGACTGATTTTAGCAAAGGAGTGCAAAGCTGCAAAAACCAAAAAAGCTGCTGCCATGATTTTAGAGGGGCTGTTTCGGCCACTTAAATTATGAGAAAAATTCTGGCCTTTTGGGACATGAAGGTATATGGTATAAAGTACCTCCTGTCCAAAAATGAGCTCATTCTCGACATAAAATGAGCAAGTTATGACTATTTCAATATTTAGGTTTTTCCGATGAAAAGCTATAACCCGAGTTCTATAACTCAGATGACCATGAAATTTAAACTGGAAGCTCACGTTAACATGTGTAAGGTCCTGCCAAGATTTGGGAATTTTTGGAGTTAAACTTGAGGTAGCTAATTTCTTAAGGAATTAATTAGAAATTGATTTTTGAAAAATAGTAAATGAATTTTAAAAATTCCGAGAAAAATATATTTTCATTATGGGACTATATTATGCTAAATCCCAGAAAAAAGAAATATTTTTGGGACTGATTTGTTATTTTCATGGAAATAGTTTAATTACTGAACATATGAGTTAAATATGTTATGTGAAATATGAAAAGTTGAAAATAGGATTTTATGGCTAGAGAATCCTATATAGAGTATATGCATATTTTTTTTTATGAGGATTTGATAATTGGTGATGATATCTTATGAGTATGGCATTTTTGAATGATTAAATGCATTATATGGTAAAAGCGTAAACAATTGAGATAAATTGTTTATAAATTTAAGAAGTGATTAAAATATTGTTATAATATTAATGATATTAGATTATGAGATTATTAAGTGATTGATAACATGGGGATATTCTTGAATCTCGGATAAATTATATTATAAATGTTTAATATTTATCCTTTACTCATTTGATTGATTACGTATGTGAGAGACCCCATTTTTATTAATAAAGATTTAAATTTTGTCGAAATAATTTTTTAATATTATGGTGTGAATTTGATATAATATTATAGTTGTGGGTAGTATTTATAAATTTTGCAAAGTATGCACAGTGGTTATATTATATTCGATTGGTGGGGAATATTCAGGTTTAGCGAGGGAATATTAAATACAATGACTCAATCATTGGTGGACCCTAGCGAAATTATTATTTTGATTGAAAAACGACAAAAATATTTTATTAAAATAACGGCGGAAGTTTTACTGGTAGTTCTTGTTGAACTACTTTCGGTAGTAAAAGAAATGAATGTCGTGTGGTTGCGTAATAACATCTGGTATTGATTATTGATCTTTATGTGAAAGTCACTCAGGTTTGATTCCATTATTATCGATTAATAATATGAATTATTATAAGCGATAATGACGTTTTGTTTTATTACATTATTATTAACGTAATAAAAGCGAAACATCTTTTATATAAAATAGAATACTTTATTAAAGTTATTACATAAATAGAATATATTATATTTTATTATGCATAGTGTTGCATAGTGTTTTTTGCATAGTGTTTTGCATAGTATTGCATAGTGTTTGCATAGTAAAATGTTTTTATATAAATAGAATATATTATATTTTATTTAAAAGATTTTTCTTTAAATATGGACCTTGATTAAAGTAAATCAATGCTGACCGTTCAATGGATTAATTCTTATGCATTCCATTTTCCTATAAATAAAGCTCATTCCTTCATTATTTTCTTACGAATTCATTGAAACTCTGTAGAGAGAAATTATAGAAAAGAAGCTATAGAGAAAAATTATAGAAAGAAGAAGAGTATTCTTCGCTACTTCACTACTTCTATATTCGGTTCTTTTTACGGTGAGGGTGTTATTCTTCTTCTCTTCTTGAGAGAACTTACATTATTCCATTCATTATCATTCATTGGAATAACTTTTAAAAGTGGCATACCCTATACATAACTTTGTATCTGGCGTACCCTATACTTGGTGAAATCCTTATGTTATTCCATTGCTTATTATTACATTGGAATAACTTTGTATCGCTGATTTACCTATACTTGGTGACATTCTTCTATTATTCATTGGAACATCACATACATGTGTTTTACACCGGACTGGTTCCGCTTTTTATTATTACTGTTGGAACATCACATGCGTGTGTTTTTTACAACTGGTTCCGCCTCTTTATCATTTCATTTGGAATATCCTATCGTGTGTTTTTACACCGGATCCGGTTCCATCTTTATTATTACATTGGAACATCCTGCTTTGTGAATTTCACCCCGACACGGTTACATTATTATTATTACATTGGAATAACTTTTGTACATCTGAATCTTATGCATGGTGATTTCTTTTGTTATTCCATTCTTTATTATACCCAGGTTGGTTAAAACTTTGACTTCTATACTCCATGAAATTAGTAGAATATCCTTGATATTTGAGTTTCATCCAAAGATATCTTTTCACGAAAATATTCTTCCGATCATTCTTGAATTTTACTCTCTGACGAAACAATGATCATGTTGACAATTTGGGCGTTAATAATTCATGGATTAAATAATTCTTGAACTTGTTTTATTGAATTATTATGTCATTGTCATCATCCTCATGTTATATTATGTTATCTTTGGCTTACGTGCATAGATGAACTTAGTATGATTATGACCGAGGATCATTCGGTATAATCATGACTTGATATAAATGATGTGACAAAAGTCCTCGGTGGCACATAATGCGATGATGGATAGTTTTTGGTATGATTATGACCGGGGTGATTCGGTATAGTCATGACCATTGATAATTTGATGAAAATCCTTGGCCGTGTACGGGGATGATTAGATGTGGTGGTTTATTTATTAAAATTTGAGTCTCGTGATAAAATTGATGAAAACATTTTAAAACCTAAAAGATAGTAGACTTTATTCTCTACTTGACTCTTTTAATGGATTGCTTATTCATTGCAGATTAAACCGGTTTGTCTATTGTATTTTATCGGTTTAACATTGTTGAAGGCTAATGATAATTTATTCTCGCATTATCTTAGTCATAATATTTCTTCTTTGGGCTAGTTGAGCTCACCTTTCTTTCACTTTATTCTTCGTGAAATGAGAACATAGTTTGAGACGAGTCGGGGAGCGTAAGTAATGGTCCGGAGGATAGCATTAGTAGTCCTCACTATTACGTGAAATAGTGTGATAATAGTTGTAATGAGGACTCCTTTTGAGTTTGTATAATATCTAGTAGACAATATTTGTATTCAAACTCACGCTTTTTGTCGTATTGTACACCTGACAGTTATATTAGTAAGTTGTATTTGAATTTATGTACCATGTAAGTGGCGACCCAAGATGGGTGACGTATACCTAATTTTGGGGCGCCACGGTTGGTATCGAGCTTAGGGATATGATCCTGGCTAAGATGTGAGAGAAGAACTAGGAGGGAGAGCGGAGAATTCCTTACAGCTAGTATATGACCTACCTAAGTTTATGTGGTATTTATTTGGTCGGTCGGAGTATAGGGATAATATGTGATATGTTATTTAACCCATGTTTGGTGGCGATATTTTAAAATGACATCCGAAAATATTGAGATAAGCAATGAAGCACATGAGGCCGTTGAGTCATTTCAACCAAAAGGTAATGAGCAACAACACGATAATAATCATCACTGCGGTGGCAGCGGTCATCGAACAATGATAACCATCGTGGGGAAATTATCATGTCAAGAATGGTAACCATTTCGGTGGTAATCATGGCCAAGATAATAAGAATGGACATTTCAAGAAGAGAGGTTCAACAATGACGTGAAGACGCGTCGGATCGACACCCGTTTCAAAGAAGAAGAACGACCACCGGTCATTATGTTTCAAATGCGACAGGGGAGGACACATCCGTCTAAACCGCATGAAAGAATCCAAAGCGTGTTTTAATTGCGGAAGAGAAGGTCACTTAGCTCGATTTTGTCGTATGGTGAAGTCAAGTCCAGATTGAGATAGTGATGCCAAAGGATGTCCCGCATACAAGCTGGCCGGTAGTTTAAGAGAGTGTTTTTTTTTTCGTGACGAGGAACCCGAATAAAATTATCACGGGTAAGTTAATCATAAGCTCTTGCGAAGTCTATATCGTGATCGATCTGGGTTCTACCTATTATTTTATCTCTCTTGCTTGCATTCAACGTTAAAATTTGACTCGGAGAAATTGGACTTTGATTTATCTGTTTAAACTTAGTTGGGAGAAACCTTCGTTACCTCCATCGCTTATAAATCTTGTTGATTCAAATCGAAACTTTCACGTTACTTCATCAATTTTATCTTTTTTGAAAATACTTGCCTTTGATGTGATTTTTAGGAATCAATTGGTTAGCTAATCATCATGCTTTTCGTAAGGTTGTTAGCTTTTATATTCCTAACCAACCAAGTTATACTGAGTTCAAAGTAACCAAACCTTAAAGTTAATCAACATTATATCAAGCCATAAGTAAAAGAGCCCCGATCCTTTCGTTGTTGACTTCCTTGTGTGGAATGCACCGAAGCCGGACTTTCTGTAGGCGACATCGTGAATGAAGATGGCAAGTTTATAGGTATCATTGTGAGGGCTATCTAGGTTAAGGGATAGAAGTCACAGTTGGTATCAATGTAACGTACTATCCAAGTCTTGGATAAGAGTAGCAGTTTTGAATGATATTTCTATCATTAATAAATTTCTTGACGTATTCTTGAAGATTTCCTAGCCTACCCTAGAGCGTGAAATCAAATTTTGTATTGACCCCAGTACAAAAACCCATTTCTTAAACCCTCAAATATTTCTTCAACTAAAAGGATCTGTTTACGTGGATTATGATGAAAGTCATAATAAAAGCATTGGACTAATGAAAATCATGGGTATACGTGGTATTAGTAAGTGTTATAATGAGTTATGTTGGTTAGTATGTGAAAACATGAAAGTTTCTTTGAAATCACAAAGAGTTGAAAATCGAGATTTTGGTGAAAAACGTAACATGAAATTCAATTGACCATATCTCCTATTATTTTTTGAATTTTTGAATGTGGTCAAGTCCTAGAGTTAGATCTACGAGTTACCTAACTAATCCAAGTGGAATTACTGGAAAAGGTGTTGTAGATTTTTGTGTGGACTGATTTTAGCAAAGGAGGCCAAAGCTGTAAATTTCGAAAATGCTACTGCCCAGAAAATTTAAGGGACTGTTTCGGCCACTTATATTATGAGAAAAATTCTGGCCTTTTGGGACATGAAGGTATATGGTATAAAGTACCTCCTGTCCAAAAATGAGCTCATTCGACTTAAAATGAGCAAGTTATGACCATTTCAATATTTAGGTTTTTTCGAATGAAAAACGCTATAACCAGAGTTCTATAACTCAGATGACCATGAAATTTAAACTAGAAGCTCACGTTAACATGTGTAAGATCCTGCCAAGATTTGGGAATTTTGGAGTTAAACTTGAGGTAGCTAATTTCTTAAGGAATTAATTAGAAATTGATTTTCTAAAAATAGTAAATGAATTTTAAAAATTCGAGAAAAATATATTTCATTATGGGACTATATTATGCTAAATCCCAGAAAAAAATATTTTTTGGGACTAATTTGGTATTTTTCATGAAAATAGTTTAATTACTGAACATATGAGTTAAATATGTTATGTGAAGTAACAAAGTTGAAAAAATAGGATTTTATGGCTAGAGAATCCTATATAGAGTATATGCATATTTTTTTTGAGAGAGATTTGATAATTGGTGATGATATCTTATGAGTATGGCATTTTTGAATGATTAAATGCATTATATGGTAAAAAGCGTAAACAATTAAGATAAATTATTTATAAATTTAAGAAGTGATTAAAATATTGTTATAATATTAATGATATTAGATTATGAGATTATTAAGTGATTGAAAACATGGGGATATTCTTGAATCCTGGATAAATTATATTATAAATGTTTAATATTTATCCTTTATCTCATTTGATTGATTCTTTATATCATTATCCTCACGCTTATATTATGTTGAAAGTCATCTCATGGCATCAGAAGCGTAGTGCATAGATGGACTTGGTATGATTATGACCGAGGATTGTTCTAAGATAATCATAACCGTAATTGAATACACAATTATCTTTGGCCGTAGTGGTAATGGATAATTTGTGGTCGTGATACTAATGAATACACAATTATCTTTGGTAGTAGTGCATGGATAATTTGTGGTCGTGATATTAATGAATACACAATTATCTTTGGTAGTAGTGCATGGATAATTTGTGGTCGTGATATTAATGAATACACAATTATCTTTGGTAGTAATGGGATAGTATGGATAATTTTTGTGGTCATGATACTAATGAATACACAATTATCTTTGGTTTGGTCAGTAGTGCATGGATAATTTGTGGTCGTGATATTAATGAATACACGATTATCTTTGGCGTAGCATGGATGTATGGATAATTCGTGTGTCGTGATACTAATATCCTCGGCACCGTAGTGCGGGGATGATTCGATGATATGGATTAATTATTGAAATGAGGTCAAAGAATGAAATATTAATTCATGGATGTGGTAAAAGTCATCTTTGGTAGTAGTGCATTGATAGACTTGGTATGATTATGACCACGGATTATTCGGTATAATCATGATCAGTAATTGAAAACACGAATATCCTTAGCCAAGATGGTGCATGGATAATTCATGGTCGTGATACTATTAAGTCGCGTCTCAAAGATTATTGGTTTTACAGCTTGTATATCTTTAGCTTTGTAGTGCAAAGATGAATTGTTAATGAATAGCTTTGGCGATTTCAAAGATGAATTTAATATTTTTAAACGATAAAGGTATTCAAGGTATCCTCATCTCTTTATCATACCAGTGCGTCGCACCCTAATTTCGAGGGCTAAATTCCATAAGGAGAGAGATTGTGAGATCCCGATTTTATTAATAAAGATTTAAATTTTGTCGAAATAATTTTTAATATTATGGTGTGAATTTGAGATAATATTATAGTTGTGGGTAGTATTTATAAATTTTGCAAAGTATGCAAGTGGTTATATTATATTCGATTGGTTGGGGAATATTCGGTTTAGCGGGGAATATTAAATAACTACTCAATCATTGGTGGACCTCTATAATGTAATTATTGTTTGGATTGAGAAAAAAGACAAAAATATTTTATTAAAATAACGGCGGAAGTTTTACCGTGAATTCTTGTTGAACTACTCGGTAGTAGTAAAAGTACGATGTCGTACGTGGTTGCATAAGAACATACCAGGTATTGATTATTGATGCTTATGTGAAAGTCACCCGGTTTGATTCCATTATTATCGATTAATAATATGAATTATTATAGCGATAATGACGTTTTGTTTTATTCGTATTATTAACGTAATAAAATGAAACATCTTTTATATAAAATAGAATACTTTATTAAAGTTATTACATAAATAGAATATATTATATTTTATTATGCATAGTGTTGCATAGTGTTTTGCATAGTATTTTTGCATAGTATTGCATAGTGTTTGCATAGTAAAATGTTTTTATATAAATAGAATATATTATATTTTATTTAAAAGATTTTTCTTTAAATATGGACCGTCGATTAAAGTAAATCAATCTGGACCGTTCATGGATTAATTCTTATGCATTCCATTTTCCTATAAATAGAAGCTCGTTCCTTCATTATTTTCTTACAATTCATTGAAACTCAGAGAGAGAAATTATAGAAGAAGCTATAGAGAGAAAATTATAGAAAGAAGAAGAGTATTACGCTACTTCACTACTTCTATATTCGGTTTTTTACTGGTAAGGGGTGTTATTCTTTCTTCTTGAAGAGAACTTACATTATTCCATTCATTATCATTACATTGGAATAACTTTGTAAAAAGTGGCATACCCTATACATAACTTTGTATCTGCCAGATACCCTATACTTGGTGAAATCCTTATGTTATTCCATTGCTTATTATTACATTGGAATAACTTTTGTATCTGTGATTTACCTATACTTGGTGACATTCTTCTATTATTACATTGGAACATCTTGTGCATGTGTTTTACACCCACACAGTTCCGCTTTTTATTATTACTGTTGGAACATCCGTCATGCATGTGTTTTACAGGACTGGTTCCGCCTTTATCATTCTGTTGGAATATCCTATCATGTGTTTTACACCGGATCCGGTTCCATCTTTATTATTCATTGGAACATCCTGCTCGGTGTGAATTTCACACGACACTGGTTACATTATTATTATTCTCATTGGAATAACTTTGTCTGTCACAAGTACCGCATGCGTGGTGATTTCTTTTGTTATTCCATTCTTTATTATACCCAAATGGTTAAAACTTTGACTTCTATACTCCATGAAATTAGTAGAATATCCTTGATATTTGCGTTTCATCCAAAGATCTTTTCACGGAAATATTCTTCTCGATCATTCTTGAATTTTACTCTACTTAAAACAATGATCATGTTGACAATTTGGACGTTAATAATTCATGGATTAAATAATTCTTGAACTTGTTTTATTGAATTATTATGTCATTGTCATCATCCTCATGTTATATTATGTTATCTTTGGCTTACGTGCATAGATGAACTTAGTATGATTATGACCAGGGATCATTCGGTATAATCATGACTTGATATAAATGATGTGACAAAAAAGTCCTCGATTGGCACATAATGCGGTGATGGATAGTTTTGGTATGATTATGACCAGGGGTGATTCGGTATAGTCATGACCATTGATAATTTGATGAAAATCCTTGACCGTGGTACAGGGATGATTAGATGTGGTGGTTTATTATTAAGCTGAGTCTCAGCGATAAAAATTGATGAAAACCTTTTAAAACCTAAAAGATAGTAGACTTTATTCTCTACTTGACTCTTTTAATGGATTGCTTATTCCGCTGCAGTTAAACTGGTTGTCTATTGTATTTTATCAGTTTAACACTGTTGAAGGCTAATGATAATTTATTCTGCATTATCTTAGTCATAATATTTCTTACTGGGCTAGTTGAGCTCACCCTTTCTTTCATTTGTTCTTCAGAAAATGAGAACATAGGCGGACGAGTCGGGGAGCGAAGTAATGGTCCGGAGGGATAGCATTAGTAGTCCTCACTATTACGTGAAATAGTGTGATAATAGTTGTAATGAGGACTCCTTTTGAGTTTGTATAATATCTAGTAGACAATATTTGTATTCAAACTCACGCTTTTGTCGTATTGCATACCTACAGCTTATATTAGTAAGTTGTATTTGAATTTATGTACCATGTAAGTGGCGACCCAAGATGGGTGACGTATACCTAATTTTGGGGCGTCTGCGTATATCATTATCCTCATGTTTATATTATGTTGAAAGTCATCTCGTGGCTGTGGTGCATAGATAAACTTGGTATGATTATGACGAGGGATTGTTCTAAGATAATCATCATACCGTAATTGAAAATCTGATTATCTTTGGTAGTAGTGCATGGATAATTTGTGGTCGTGATACTAATGAATACACGATTATCTTTGGTAGTAGTGCATGGATAATTTATGGTCGTGATACTAATGAATACACGATTATCTTTGGCCGTAGTGCATGGATAATTTGTGGTTATGATACTAATAAATACATGTGACGCCCCCAAAATAGGTATACATCACCTATTACGAGTTGTCAATACATAGTACGTAAACAACTACAACTTTATTATTACAACAATGAAAAGCTGTGAGTTTGAATACAAATATTATCTTCTGAATAATATCTATACTCAAATAAATCCTCATCACATTTATTGATACATTATTTTACAAAAATGGTGAGGACTACTAAACAATCCTTTCTAAAACCTTCATTCCATACCCCACTTGTACTCGCTATATTCTCGCCTCCCGAGAAAAAATGGAACAAAAGGAAAAGGGTGAGCTCAACTAGCTCAATAAAGAATATTATGACTAAGATAATATACAACAAATTATCGTTAGTCTTCAACAGGAAAAATATAATAGAATACAATAGACAACAAATTTTAAATCAATATTCGCAATGAAATAATAATTCATTAGAAGAGTTAAGTAGAGAATGCAAACTACTATCTTCTATGTATGAATTTAAAAGTTCATCGCTCATCTTTTATCCTGTAACATCAATCAATATACATCTGGAATCAAATATTCATCTTTGCACTCACTGCCAAAGATATTCATCATTGGTCATGTTCATTTAAACACTGTTCATCTTTGCACTACGGACCAAAGATATTCTTCAAAAATCATTCATCTTTGCACTACAGGGCCAAAGATATTCTTAAGAAATCATTCATCTTTGCACTACTGGGCCAAAGATATTCCATAATATCATCATTTAAGGCCGAGGATTAAGGATTAATACTTGGTTTTATCCACGTCCAAAATACCTCAAAAATAATCATAGTGGTGTAAAATTCAAGAATGATCAAAACATGGATACAATCGAGTTAGTATCCGAATAGATGTTTTGACGAAAAAGAAGAAATTTTATTTTTTATTGAATAGTCAAGTATCGTGAATAGTCTTAGATATCGTGAATAGTCTTGAGTATCGTGAATAAGTAACTCAGACACCAAAAGATAGAAATTTCACAAAACATCTTCACGCTTACATGAATAGTACTTTCGTGTATAGTAACTTCGTGAATAGTAACTCATGAATAGTAACTCATGAATAGTAACCCATGAATAGTAACCCCAGCATGAAAAAGTTCCAAATTTGATAAAAACTTGAGATCAACATTTCAAAGATAATGATATTGAAGAAATAATATCATTACGAAAAAAAATAATATCCCTTACCTCGAAAGATCGTTACTTCTAGCTAGAATAAAGTATATAGTCTTTGAAGGAACTTGCACCGCCTAGCAATACTCAAAGTATACTCAAAATACTCACAAGAATACGCCGATAATATAGAGAGAAAACTTGATTCTCGGTGTGATTTTCAATTCTAACCTAAGCACCTATTTATAGGAAATTGCTTAGAACACCAAAGCGAAAAATTTAATATATTAATAATATTATTTTTCCACATCTTCCTACGCACACCATCAGCTGAAATCAACCACTAACACATGTCCCATAAGTGACAAAAACGTTTTTCATGCAAAAGTTACTTAAAACTCCAAAAATGATAATCAATTAATCCTAACTTCAATAATTCATAATAAATAGCCCTTTCATCAGAAAAATCGAATCTCGCGAGTTTTTATAGGAAATTCAATTCTCTACAACTTTGCAGAAGAAAGTTTTTCCAAATTCCAAATAGAAATTGACTGAAATCCACAAACGAAGCGATTTTACAATATATAATCAAATTTCGATCAATAAATGGGGTCCATGACACATGTTTAACATGTTTTAAACATTTATTGCAACAAAAATACTCTTCCTCCTCGTATACTCATATATCCCCCATTCGTTGTAAAAATATCACCGTTAATATATTATTAAAATAATATATTTAAATGAATTATTTTATCGTAAAAGATAAAATATTAATTTTCAATAATTGTCATTTAAAAATTTTCTCCATCTATAATCAATATTTTCCTCATCATATAAATCAATAATTAATTATTCACAAATAATATTACGAGAATCACAATATTGACAACCGTGCGGTTCGAGGAAAAGGGGGCTTTCCAATAAGAATTTTCTTCTTCTTGCCGCAATTAGGTGACCAAACCTCTCCTTAGATGAACTTTCTAGACATTGCCAATAATGTTATCTAATAATATTATTCAGATAATATGAATTATTGCTTCGATAATGAAAATACCGTAATGACAATTATTGAAACAACAATGAATATAAAATATCAACGCAAAGAATTATTAACTCGATAAAATCTTGAATAAGAAATTATCGTAACCATTATTGAGTAGTGCTCGTAAGAATCAATAATTGGTGCAATACCGCAGGTGCCTTCTTGTTCAACAACGCCAGTATTAGTGTGTTTTAACCAATTCGGGTATTCCAACAATGATAACGAATAACAACTACGCTTGTTATTTAAAAACAACTTATATTTGTGCGTTTTCTTCATCCAATCGCTTTCCGTTATGGGGCCCACATATGGTCATAGCTGTGGTCGAATATTCTCCACGCGATAATATTCCCCGACAAGATCACGAATATTCCACGACACCAAACGAATATTCTGACGATAATGAATATTTTATAACCACTTGCTTATTTTAAAATATTTGCGTATTTAATCCTTAACTATCCACATTAATCAAATCAACCCTTACTATTTCAAAATAATAAATAAAGGAAATTCCTTTTTATTTAAAAATTTGAGGTCTTACAATACACGATTATCTTTGGTAGTAGTGCATGGATAATTTGTGGTCGTAATACTTAATGAATACACGATTATCTTTGTACGTAGGTACATGGATAATTGTGGTCGTGATACTAATGAATACAAGATTATCTTTGCACGTAGTGCATGGATAATTGTGGTCGTGATTAATGAATACACAATTATCTTTGTACGTAGTGCATGGATAATTGTGGTAGTGATACTAATGAATACACGATTATCTTTGGTCGTAGTGGTGCATGGATAATTAATTGGTCGTGATACTAATGAATACACGATTATCTTTGGTAGTAGAGCATGGATAATTTATGGTCGTGATACTAATGAATACACGATTATCTTTGCCGTAGTAGTGCATGAATAATTTGTGGTCGTGATACTAATGAATACACGATTATCTTTGGTAGTAGTGCATGGATAATTTGTGGTCGTGATACTAATGAATACACGATTATCTTTGGTAGTAGTGCATGGATAATTTGTGGTCGTGATATCTTAATGAATACACGATTATCTTTGGTAGTAGTGCATGGATAATTCGTGGTCGTGATACTTAATGAATATCCTCGGCCCAGAAGTGCGGGGATGATTCGATGATATGGATTAATTATTGAAATGAGTCTCAAAGAATGAAATATTAATTCATGGATGTGGTAAAAGTCATCTTTTGCCAGTAGTGCATTGATAGACTTGGTATGATTATGACCACGGATTATTAAGTATAATCATGGCCATAATTGAAAACACGAATATCCTCGCCGAGGTGCATGGATAATTCGTGGTCGTGATACTATTAAGTCGTGTCTCAAATTATTGGTTTTACTGATTGTATATCTCTTTAGCTTTTGTAGCAAAAGATGAATTGTTAATAAATATCTTTGGTAGGATTACAAAGATGAATTTAATATTTTCAACGATAAAGGTATTCAAGGTATCCTCGCCTCTTTATCATACCGTGCACGCACCTAATTTTGAGGGCTTAAATTCCATAAGGAGGAGAGATTGTGAGACCCCAGATTTTATCAATAAAGATTTAAATTTTGTCGAAATAATTTTTAATATTATGGTGTGAATTTGAGATAATATTATAGTTGTGGTAGTATTTATAAATTTTGCAAAGTATGCAGTGGTTATATTATATTCGATTGGTCTCAGGGAATATTCGGTTTAGCGAGGAATATTCGTATAACTACCAATCATTGGTGGACCCCATTAATGTAATTATTGTCGGATTGATCGAAAACGACAAAAATATTTTAATGAAATAACGGCGGAAGTTTTCTTTGTTGATCTTGTTGAAACTACTTTCGTAGTAAAAAAACAAGATGTACGTGTGGTTGCATAGTAGCACACTACGGTATTGATTATCGATGCTTATGTGAGAAGTCACTCGGTTTGATTCCATTATTGTCGATTAATAATATGAATTATTATAAATGATAATGACGTTTTGTTTTATTCATTATTATTAACGTAATAAAAATGTAAACATCTTTTATATAAAATGTAATACTTTATTAAAGTTATTCTATAAATAGAATATATTATATTTTATTATGCATAGTGTTTTGTATAGTGTTGCATAGTGTTTGCATAGTAAAATGTTTTTATATAAATAGAATATATTATATTTTATTTAAAAGATTTTGCTTTAAATATGGACCGTCGATTAAAGTAAATCAATCTGGACCGCTCATGGATTAATTACTATGCATTCTATTTTCCTATAAATAAAGCTCATTCCTTCATTATTTTCTTATTTAATTCACTCAAACTCTAGAGAGAGAAATTATAGAGAGAGCTATGAGAGAAAATCTATAGAGAGAAAGAAGAAGAGTATTACGGTACTTCACTACTTTGATATCCAATGTCTTTTACGGTAAGGGGTATTATTTGTTGTACCCGTAAAGGGGTGTTATTCTTCTTATTCATGAAGAGAACTTCATTATTCCATTCTTTATTATTCTCGCTGGAATAACTTTGTGTCTACGCCAGATACCCTATACTTGGTGAAATCCTCTGTTATTCCATTCTTTATTATTCATTGGAATAACTCAGATACGCTTGACATACCTATACATAATCAGATACGTGGGTTACCCTATACTTGGTGACATTCTTCTATTATTCTGTTGGAATATCTTGTCATGTCTTATCTGTGGGACTGGTTCCATTTTACTATTCCGTCTTTTATATTTCGCTTTAATATCCTCGTCTGTATCTTATATCTGGGACTGGTTCCATCATTTATTATTCGCATTTATTATTCTATGGAATAACTCATGTCTACGCCAAGAACCGCATGCATGGTGATTTCTATTGTTGTTACATTCCTTATTATTACATTGGAACATCCTGCTTGGGTGTGATTTTCACCGACCGGTTCCTTTATTATTATTCTATTGAATAACTCCGTCTATCGAAGTACCGCATGCATGGTGATTTCATTGTTATTCCATTCTTTATTATACTCAAATAAGGTTAAAGCTTTGACTTCTATACTCCATGAAATTAATGGAATATCCTTGATATTTGCGCTTCATCCAAATTTTCATGAAAATATTCTTCCGAGCATTCTTGAATTTTACTCTACAAAGAAGTATCATGTTGACAACTTGGGCGTTATTGGTTCTTGGATAAATTAATTCTTGAACTTGTTTTATTGAATTATTATGTCATTGTCATCATCCTCATGTTATATTATGTTGAAAGTTATCTATGTCTTACGTGCGTAGATGAACTTGGTATGATTATGACCGAGGATCATTCGGTATAATCATGACCGCTATAAATGATGTGATAAAAGTCTTCGATGGCACTGTAATGCTTTGATGGATAGTTTTGGTATGATTATGACCGGGGTGATTCGGTATAGTCATGACCATTGATGATTTGATGAAAATCCTTGACCATGGTGCGAGGATGATTAGATATTGTGGTTTATTCATTAAGTTTGAGTCTCGATGATAAAAATTGATGAAAACCTTTTAAATTATAAAGATAGTAGACTTTATTCTCTACTTGACTCTTTTAATGGATTACATATTTTCTTTGCGATTAAACCGGTTATCTATTGTATTTTATCGGTTTAACATTGTTGAAGACTATTGATAATTTATTCTGCATTATCTTAGTCATAATATTTCTTACTGGGCTAGTTGAGCTCACCCTTTCTTTCACTGTTCTCTTCAGGAAATGAGAATATAGCTGGGACGAGTCGGGGAAAAGAGCGATGGTCCTGAAGATAGCATTAGTAGTCCTCAACATTCTGTTAAATAGTGTGACAATAAATGTAATGAGGACTCCTTAAGTATGGATATTGTCTAAATGACAATATTCCTATTAGAACTCTCAGTTTATGTATTGTCGTATGTTACACGACGGATGTATAATTAAGTTTGTATTTGAATTTATGTGTAAGTGGTGACCCAAGATGGGTGACGTATACCTAATTTTGGGGGCGTCACATTGAATCTCTTGGATAAAATAACCCAAGATCAATACTTCCACGGAGGTATCTCAAAATGTGTTTAATCCCATCCCAATGTCTCTTACCGTATCTTGCTAACAAGTTGACAGCAAAAGTAATATCCGGTCGTGTACAGTTTGCAAAATACATAAGAGCACCTATTGCACTTAGGTATGGAACTTCTGGTCCAAGAACTTCTTCCATTGCACTTAGGTATGGAACTTCAGGTCCAAGAACTTCTTCCCCACTTTCTAGAGGCCGAAATGGATCTTTATCGACTTATAAAGATCGAACAACCATCGGGGTAGTCAAAGGATGAGCTTTATCCATATAAAAATGATCGACTGAGAATCTTTTCAGTATATGTGGATTAATGAACAAAAACTCCAGATGCTAAATGCTCCACTTGTATTCCCAAACAGAATTTTGTCTTTCCAAGATCTTTCATTTCAAATTCATCTTTTAAATAAGTAGCAGTTCTTGTGAGTTCTTCAGGAGTACCTACAAAATTTAAATCATCCACATATACAGCAATGATGGAAAATTCACTTTGTGATTTCTTAATAAAAACACATGGACATACATGATCATTTATATATTCATCTTTTATTAAATAATCACTAAGTCGATTATGCCACATACGACCAGACTATTTCAACCCATACAATGAGCATTGTAACTTGATTGAATATATGTGACTGGGCCTTTGTGATTTTGCCATTTTCAATCCTTCAGGGTTTCTCATGTAAATCTCACTTCAAGTGAGCCATATAGGTATGCTGTTACAACATCCATCAGACGTGTTTCCAAACCCTTCCATGGTTACCATACCAATCAGAAAGCGAAAAGTGACTCCATCCATTACGTACTGGAGAGTCTATATCTTGATAATTAATACCATATTTTTCTGAAAACCCTTAAGCTACAAGTCGGGGTTTATATCTCACAATTTCATTTTTCTCATTTCGCTTTCGTACAAATACCCATTTTTTTCCAACTGGGATTACACCCAGCAGTGTTTGAACTACTGGTCCAAATACTTCGCTTTTCAATAGAAATTTTATTTCCAACTGGGATTACACCCAGCGGTGTTTGAACTACTGGTCCAAATACTTCTCTTTTCAATAGAGATTATAGCTTAGTTTGAATAACATCTTTCTATTTTGGCCAATCTTTTCTTTTCTGACATTCTTCCACGTTTTGTGGTTCAGGATCCGTGTCAGGAATCAAAGTAATATCTGATGCTATAGAGAAAGTAAATATATCGTCAATCATGACTTTGCTTCGATCTCATATTTTCTCATCATGTACATAATTTATTGAGATCTCTTGGTGTTCATCTCTTATCCCTTTACTGAGATTTTGAACCTCTTCTGGGGATATTCCCACTCTTGGAATAAGTGCTACTTTTGGAGCGGTTTGTACCTCTTCTGGGGCTATT
The DNA here is from genome assembly GCA_020205615.1 of Panax quinquefolius. Classification (NCBI taxonomy): domain Eukaryota; kingdom Viridiplantae; phylum Streptophyta; class Magnoliopsida; order Apiales; family Araliaceae; genus Panax; species Panax quinquefolius. The sequence goes on along the minus strand of CM035161.1, from coordinate 144,264,826 downwards.
CCCACTCTTGGAATAAGTGTTACTTCTGGAGCGGGTATTCTTTCTGGGATTCCCTTATTTGCTTTTGATTTTCGTGGTACAGTGTCTTTTGTACCAACTGGTCTTCGACGCTTCTGGTGTGGTTTAGATTCTTCTATTACCTTATTTGTCAATTCTTCAGGAATTAATTTTTTAATAGGTATTTCTATCTCTGCTGGAGTATTCATTGCAGGTGTATATGACTTTATCATTTTTCTAGCATCATTAAATGCATCTGGCATTTGATTTGCAATATTTTATAAACAAATAATTCTTTGAACTTCAATTTCACATTGTCCTGTACGAGGATCAAGTGAATTTAATTCTGATGCATTCCATGATATGTCAAAGGGTTTTTTATTTAAAACTTTCCCTTCTCCTAATGGTGGAAATACAGATTCATCAAAAAGACAATCTACATAACGTGCAGTAAAAACATCTCCAGTTAAAGGCTCAATGCAGATTCCAATAATCATTAAAAGTCAATTTGATAGTTCCATTGTGTTGGAATTATTCGTGTTAGTGGAAATCGACATCTATTCCGATGATAATTGATGTCTGGGGGTTTTATTGATAAATCGGGTAATTAATCGGATAAATGAGCAATTAATTGCTACTAATTCACATGCTTATATAACTATTTGTTCACATATGTATACTATTGATTCACATTATTTACTATTAGGGAAGTTGGTGCAAGATTGATAATACTTGCATGACTATGTTAAAGATGGAGGTATAGATGGAGGTACTATACTGTAATTTGTATTTTCACATGATTATAACTATTGAATCACATGATTAAACTATTGATTCACATTATTTACTGTGACGCCCCCAAAATAGGTCCAATTCATCCAACCTATTCTGAGTCGCCAAATACATGGTACTGAAAACAACTACAACTTTATTACTACAATTGTCGTGCAAAATACAACAACACATATACTGTGAGTTTTAATACCAACTGTGACTTATGTCCCAACTATGGACAACACCTCACATTGATACATTACATAAAGGTACAGTCAATAACTGTTTTAGAAATTAAAATCTTTGGGAAGTGCTCAAGGACACCTTCGTACATAGGAGGCCGTGAATCAAAGTTATGATAGATCTCATATGTCCAGAGAATTATCCTTGGTTGATCCAATAGACCCCAAAGAAAAACGAGAAGATTACTATCATGTTCCTTACAATGGTGAGTCTTCTCTTGACATATAACAATCTCCACTGTCTCCACTTGAAAATTATATTTCAAATAAACTCCAAGATCATATAGGTAGTGCTCGTAGATATACTCAGCAAGTGGATGTGCACAACCCTTTCTTATGATAACTCATAGGTCATTAGACATCTTGTATAATAGTGGCAAAACACCCTTCCAAAGTTGGGTTCACTGTGACGCCCCCAAAATTAGGTATACATCACCCATCTTGGGTCGACACTTACATGGTACAGAATTTAAATACAACTTATTAACATAACTGTCGTGTACAATACAACATAAACTGTGAGTTTAAATACAAATATCGTCTACTAGATATTATACAAACTCAAACAAAAAGTCCTCATTACAGATTATTATCACACTATTTTCTGAGAATAGTGAGGACTACTAATCTTATCTTCGGGACCATCACTGCTTCCCAGGCTAAGTCGTCAAATTTATATTATCATTTCACGAAGAAAACGGTGAAAGAAAGGGTGAGCTCAACTAGCCCAAGAAGAAATATTATGACTAAGATAATGCGAGAATAAATTATCAATAGTCTTGATAATGTTAAACCGATAAAATACAATAGACAACCGGTTTAAGCTGCGGTGAATATCTGATCCATTTAAAAGAGTCAAGTAGAAAATAAAGTCTACTATCTTTTAGGTTTTAAAGGTTTTTCATCATCATGTTTATAGTGAGACTCGACTTTAATAAATATTTCACATCATCGAATCACCCCCGCACTACTGACGAGGATATTCTTTTTTAGTATCACGACCAAAATTATTCATACACTACGGGCCGAGAATATTTGTGTATTCATTAATGGTCATGATCATGCCAACAATCATCCCATCAATGCACTACTGACCAATCGAGGATTTTTATCACATCATTTGTAACATTACGGTCATGATTACACCGAGAATAGTCTCTCGTCATAATCATACCAAGTCCATCTATACACTACAAAATACCACAGATGACTTTCAAAAAAATATAAACATGAGGATGATGACAATGATATAAGAATTCATAAAACAAGTTCAAGAATTATTAACGCGTCAAATTATCAACATGATCTTGTTTTGTAGAGTAAAATTCAAGAATGATCGGAAGAATATTTCCATGAAAAGATCTTTGGATGAAACGCAAATATCAAGGATATTCTACTAATTTCATGGAGTATAGAAGTCAAAGTTTTAACCAATTTGGGTATAATAAAGAATGGAATAACAAAAGAAATCACCATAAATGCGATGAATCGCATGCAGACGAGTTATTCAATGAATAATAAATAACGAGAACCGGTCGGTGAAATTTACACCAAGCGGATGTTCCAATGTAATAATAAAGATGGAACCCGGATCCTGTAAAACACACGATATAGATATTCAACGAATAATAAAGAGCGGAACCATGTCCGGTGTAAAACACATGCATGGATGTTCCAACAGAATAATAAAGATTTTAACCCGGTCCTTAGTAAAACACACGCATGAGATGTTCCAACGAATAATAATAAAGAGCGGAACCGGTCCTAAAACACAGCAGGGATGTTCCAAGAATAATAATAGAAGAATGTCACCAAGTATAGGGTAAACCACTTATATACTGAGTTATTCAAATGAATAATAAGCAATGGAATAACAACGATTCTCTTCATGAATAAGAAAGAATAACACCCCTTACATTTGGTAGGAGATTGAATCTTTGCGGACGGTGTAGTAACAAAATACTCTTCTTCTTTCTCTCTTATTCTCTCTATACTTTCTCTCTATAGCTTGAATGAATTAAGTGAAAAATAATGAAGCCCTAGGCCTCTATTTATAGAAGATTTCTATCTTAGCACTTTCTTAGTGTGAAAAGGCAAGTGGCTTGACGGTGGGTTTGGCGCTTTTGTAATGTGAAACGACAAGTGGTTCGGCGCTTGTAATGTGAAGCGACAAGTGGTTCGACGTCTGGTAAAGGTAATTACTATTAACGAAGGTAAATACTATTGACGAAGGTAAATACTATTCACAAGGGTAATTACTATTGACGAAGGTAATTACTATTGATGTGAAGGTAAATACTATTCACAAAGGGTAATTACTATTGACGAAGGTAATTACTATTGACGAAGGTAAATACTATTAATGAAGAGACTCTTAGATGATGACATATGAGCCCCCATAAAAATAATCAAACTTACCACAAATCATTTTTTTCATTAACACATATTTAATCTTTCAACAATTATTAATCATTTATAACTTGTCGTCTCAATTATTGATTTAATACTTATAACATATTATACGAGATGATCTTGTGACAATAATTGAATCAATAATATAAGAGATATGATCAAACAATTCTTGTAGCAATAATTGAGCATAGGTAGTGACTTCTCACGTAAGCATCAATAATCAATCTGCAGTGTCTACTATCGAATCACGCTGGCGTATTCTTGTCTTTTACCACCGGGTAGTTCAATGGTTTTAACGGTAACACCTCCGTAGTTATTTTTATAAAATATTTTTGTCGTTTTCTCAATCAGATGATAATTTACATTATTAGGGTCCACCAATGATTGAGCCATTATATTGAATATTCCTAACAAAAATAATATTCCCAGGCCAAACGAATATTTTATAACAACTTGCATACTTTGCAAAATTTATAAATATTACCCACAACTATAACATTATATCAAATTTATTCCATAATATTCAAAAATAATATTTATAGAAAAATTCATCTTTATTTATAAAAGTTGGGGTCTTACAACCTCCCTTCTTATGAAATTTAAGCCCTCGAAATTAGAATGCGTTACTGGTATGTCGAAGAGGTAAGGATACCTTGATTTCATTTGATTCTAACTCCCAGTCATTTCCTCAACATCGTGGTTCCTCCATAAAACTTTGACTTGAGGTATAACCTTGGGCGTAGAATATGTTCCTTCTTATCAAAATTTGAACAGGAACCTCTTCATACGTCAAATCTTCCGCTATTTAAATCAGGTTCTAACTCAATAATATGGTTGGGTCTTTCACATATTTACGTAACATAGATATGTGAAAAACGTTATGAACACGAGACATATTTGGCGGTAAGCGAGTCTATAGGCCACGATTCCTACTCGATCGAGGATTAAAATGGGCCAGATGAATCGAGGGTTAAGTTTTCCTCTCTTTCCAAATCTTGTAACTCCTTTCCATGGAAGCAACTCTTAACAACACATGATCTCCTATATCGAATTCCACGTCCTTTCGATGAAGATCGGCATAACTCTTTTATCGATTTTGTGAGGTTTTTATCGTTGTCGGATCGTTTGAATCTTTTAAAAGTAGTCATACGTACCAACTCGGTCCCCAACAACGTTGCTTCACCCACCTCATCCCAAAGATATCTTGGAGAACGACACTTTCTTCCATCTGGCGCTTGAATGGAGCCATGCCAATACTTGCTTGATAAGCATTGTTGTAGGAAAACTCCACGATGGTAAGAACTTGTCCCAACTCCCTTGAAATCAAGGACCACGAGTCTTAATAGATCTTGAGAGTTTGAATAGTCCTCTCCGATTGTCCGTCCCGTCGCGAGGATGATATCTTGAAGCTAAATTGTAAGTCTGCGTGCCCATAGCTTTTTGCAAACTAACCCAAAATCGTGAAGTGAATCTTGGGTCTCGATCGAAAACTATGGATCTTAGGCGTACCATGCGATCTTACTGATCTCGTTTATGTACATCTGACGAGGCGTTCAAGTGTATAAGTTTCTCGTATCGGTAAAAATGAAAGCGACTTGGTCAACCTATCAACAATGACCCAAATCGCATCAATGCCTTGAGAAACCTTAGGAAGGCCGTAGTAAAGAAATCCATGGTAATGTGCTCCCACTTCCATTACGGAATTTCAAGTGGTTGCGATGGACCTTTTGGTACTTGATGCTCGCTTTTTAACTTCGTTGACAAGTTAGACACCTTGAGATAAGCAATTTATCTCTCTTCATATTGCTCCACCAAAATGTATGCCGAATATCATGATACATTTGGTACTCCCGAGATGGATTGCAAATGGTGTGTTGTGTGCCTCCATCATGATATTATACTTTAAATCGAGGTCGTTAGGAACACAAAGTCCGAGTTGACTCAAGTATTCCTTCTTCATCGATTCTTGCTTCCGGCGTAGCACCTTCTTGCACTTTCTTCCTCATCGCATCGACTCCAGTGCGTAGCTTGGCGACTTTAACTTTATCAATTAAAGTCGGTTCTACTTCATATACTCGCTTATCATCACATGCGTCCACAGAGTCTTTAATTCTATCTCCATCCTTTGCAAGTCACACAAAATGGGCCTTTGCGTTGACAATATCGCTTTTCGTGCTTGCATATGATTTTCTACTCAATCGTCATTACCACGTTCACTTTTCGGGATGGTATTGGATGGTATGATCATAATCTTTCAGCAGTTCAAGCCAGCGTCGTTGTCGCGTGTTGAGTTCCTTTTGAGTGAAGAAATATTTGAGGCTTTTATGATCAGTAAAGATCTCCACTTTCTCCCCATACAAGTAATGCCTCCAAATTTTAAGTGCAAAGACAACGGTTGCCTTCTCTAGATCATGAGTAGGATAATTCCTCTCATATTCTTTGAGTTGTCATGAGGCATAAACTATTACTTTTCCATGTTGCATGAGAACACATCCCACCCTTTGCTCGAAGCATCACTTTGTAGATGACAAATCCCTCAAAGCAAGATGGTATTGTCGAGCAGGTCTTTGAAATAAGTCTCTCTTGAGTTCTTGAAAACTCTTCTCACATTCTTCGCTCCAAATAGAACTTTGTATCTTTCAAAATCAATTTGAGTCGATGGAATAGCGATTAGAAAAATCCTTCCACGAATCTCCGATAATAACCAATTAAGCAGAAAGCTACGTCTTGATCATTTGATTTAGGTTGTTCCCGACTTTGAATAGCTTCATCTTTCTTTGGGTCAACGGATATTCCATGACTTGATACCACGTGCCCAAGGAATGCTACTTCTTGACGAAACTCGCATTTCTTCAACTTGGCATAAAGCTTATATTCACGAAGCTTTTGGAGTGTCGACCTCAAGTGTTGCTCATGATCTTCACGACTTTTGGAATAAATAAGGATGTCATCAATAAAGGCGACCACAAAGTGATCTAAATATTCCTTGAATACTCGGTTCATCATATCCATGAAGGCGGCGGGAGCATTAGTCGATCGAAAGGACATGACTAGGAATTCATAATGCCGTCTGGGGATTAAAGCCGTCTTTGGAATGTCGTGGTTCTAATCTTGATTGGTGATATCCGGACGAAGATCGATCTTTGAAAAGAATTTGGCTCCTTGCAAATTGGTCAAACAGGTCATCAATACGTGGCAATGGATACCTATTTTTGATGGTGACATGATTCAACTCCAGATAATCAATACAAAGTCGCATACTCCCATCTTTCTTCTTCACGAATAGAGCAGGGAGCACCCCAGGAGAAGTACTAGGGCGAATAAAGCCAATGTCTAACAATTCCTGCGGTTGGGTCTTTAACTCACGAAGTTCAATAGGAGCCATTCGATATGGGGCTTTGGAAATAGGTTTTGTCTTAGGGTTCAAGTCGATACAAAATTCAATTTCACGCTCTGGGGGTAGGCCGGGGAAGTTCTTGAGAATCGTCGGAAATTTATTAACAATAGGAATATCGTTTAAAAGCGGCGTATTTTTATTTAAATCGTGATATGAGCTAAGAAAGCTTGACATCCGTTTTTCAATAAGCGAATAGCTTTATGGCTTGAGATGGCCGTGATTGATTTTAATGGTTTGGTCGTTTGAATTAGCATAATAGGTTGATTAGGAATATGAAAGCTAACAACCTTACGAAAACAATCAATTTTTGCATGATAAGTAGTTAACCAATCAATCCTAGAATCACGTCAAATGCAAGTATTTTTAATGAAATAAGATCGACGGGTAATGTGAAGTGCCGATTTGAACCAAACAAGACTTATAAGCGATGGATGTAATGAAGGTTTCTCCCAACGGAGTTTCCACAGATAAGTCAAAGTCTAATTTCTCTGAGTCAAATTTAATCGATGGCCAAGTAGGAGAAATAAAAGAATGGGTAGAACAGGTATCAAATAAAGTATAGACTTCATTAGAGTTTATGATAAGCTTACCGTGATGACCTCATTCGGTTCCTTGCTCTTTGGGAGGTCACAACAAATGCTCTCCTTGCACTCTGGGTTTTGAATTTTACGGGATGGCCTTTGGTGCCTCCATCCTAGCTAATTTGTCTTGATGGCGATAAAATCGAGCTAAGTGACCTTCTCTTCCACAATTATAACATGCTTTGAATGACATGTGCGATTTGGGCGATGTGTCCCTCTCTCCGCATTTGAAGCATATGATAGGTGGTCTTTCTCCTTCCTTAACAATGGGTCTTTGGTCTTTGACGTCTTTCCATCATTGTTGAATCTCCTTTTCTTGAAATGTCCATTCTTATTGTTTTGGCCACGATTACCACCGAAGTGGTTACCATATCTGGCTTTGTTGATTCCCTCCACGCTTGTTGTCACCGCCTCGATGACTATTCTCATTTGGTATTATAATTTTGCTTGGTTGCTCTCTTTTAGTTAACGTTGACTCATTATCGCGCTCCACTAAGCGAGCCCTATTTACAACATCCGAATACAAACACGGTTTATGAAATAAGATGTTGGCGTATCTCCGACTTCAAACCTCTTAAAAACATTAGCGCCATTCTCTCTTCATTATCCACCAGTGGGGACATGGCCGTGATAACTCATAAATTTTGCCTCGTATTGCGACACGGTCGTATTGTTTTGTTCCAACTTGATAAACTCCACCTCCTTCATGTGGCGAATACTTTCGGGAAAGTATTTGTCGTTGAAACGACTCTGGAACTTCTCCCAAGATATCTTGATGCAATTTGGTTGAGTCGTTTCTGGATTCCCACGATGTCCGCCTCTCCGCATGAAACATAAAAGCGTGAAAGGAACCTTTTGCTCCTCGGAGCATCCCAAGACATCAAATATCTTGGTAATCTGCTTTATCCATGCTTAGCGCGAAGTGGTTTTGCTCTCCCTTAAACTCCGGTGGTCCCAGCTCCTTAAATTGTTTAGCGGTGACCGCTTGAGAGTTTCAAGTGTTTCCACCTACGTTTTGGGCGAGTCGCTCTACTTTCTTTGTTGCATAAATTACATAAAGCCTCTGAACATTTGATCATTCGTCATTTGGTCGGTGTTGTTGTTTGCGTGAGGATTATCGCCTTCTGATGCACATTATCACGATTATTGATATGTGGTGAATCAACAATACGCTGCGCTCCATTCTTTATTCTCAACATTCTCGGATGTCATTTTCGAATCTTGCCACAAAACAAAAGGTTAATTGACATGTAACAAATTATCCCTATCTTCCGACCAACCAATAAAATATCACATAAACTTAGGTAGGTCATACTTAGCGAAGGTATTCCCCTCTCTCCCTCTCTAGTACTATTCTCACATCTTAGCCGGGGATCATATCCTAGCTCGATACTTAAGCTATGGCGCCCCCAAAATTAGGTATACATCACCCATCTTGGGTCGACACTTACGTGGTGCAAAATTTAAATACAACTTATTAACATAAGCGTAGTATGCAATCGACATAAACTGTGAGTTTAAATACAAATATAATACACTAGATATTATACTGAAACTCAAACAAAAAGTCCTCATTACAGATTATTATCACACTTTATTTTACGAATAGTGAGGACTACTAATCTTATCTTGGGACCATCACTCGTTTCCCAGACTCGTCCCGGCTATATTATCATTTCACGAAGAAACGGTGAAAGAAAGGGTGAGCTCAACTAGCCCGATAAGAAATATTATGACTAAGATAATGCGAATAAATTATCAATAGTCTTGATAATGTTAAACGATAAAATACAATAGACAACCCGGTTTAAGCTGCGGTGAATATCTGATCCATTTAAAAGAGTCGAGTAGAAAATAAAGTCTACTATCTTTTAGGTTTTAAAGGTTTTTCATCATCTTTGTTTATAAATTTGAGACTCGACTTTAATAAATATTCACATCATCGAATCACCCCCACTTTCTGACGAGGATATTCTTTAGTATCACGACCACAATTATTCATGCACTACGGGCCAAGAATATTTGTGTATTCATTAATGGTCATGATCATGCCAACAATCATCCATCAATGCACTACTGACCCTTTGAGGATTTTTATCACATCATTTGTAACATTACGGTCAAGTGATTACACCGAATAGTCTCTGGTCATAATCATACCAAGTCCATCTATACACTTTCTGAGGCCACGGATGACTTTCAAAAAATATAAACATGAGGATGATGACAATGATATAAGAATTGATAAAACAAGTTCAAGTTAATCCGAATTATTAACGTCCAATTATCAACATGATCTTGTTTTGTAGAGTAAAATTCAAGAATGATCGGAAGAATATTTCCATGAAAGATCTTTGGATGAAACGCAAATATCGAGGATATTCTACTAATTTCATGGAGTATAGAAGTCAAAGTTTTAACCAATTTGGGTATAATAAAGAATGGAATAACAAAAGAAATCACCATGCATGCGATAGGCCGCCTTGCAGACGAGTTATTCAACGAAATAATAAATAACGGAACGGTCGGGTGAAATTCACACTGCAAGCGGGGATGTTCAAATGAGAATAATAAAGATGGAACCCGGATCCGGTGTAAAACACACGATGGGATATTCTAACGAGAATAATAAAAAAAGCGGAACGAGTCCGGTGTAAAACACACAAAACGAGGATGTTCCAACGGAATAATAAAAAAGCGGAACCGGTCCGGTGTAAAAAACACATGAGCAGGATGTTCCAGCGAATAATAATAAAGAGCGGAACCGAGTCCGGTGTAAAAAACACGAGCAGGATGTTCCAACGAGAATAATAGAAGAATGTCACCAAGTATAGGGTAAACCACTTATACTGAGTTATTCCAATGAATAATAAGCGATGGAATAACAACGATTCTCTTCATGAATAAGAAAGAATAACACCCTTACATTTGGTAGGAGATTGAATCTGCATGGATTGTAGTAACAAAATACTCTTCTTCTTTCTCTCTTATTCTCTCTATACTTTCTCTCTATAGCTTGAATGAATTAAGTGAAAATAATGAAGCCCTAGGCCTCTATTTATAGAAGATTTCTAGCTTAGCTTTTCTTGATAATGAAAAGCAGTGGGCAACGAGTGGTGGTTTGGCGCTTTGTAATGTGAAAAGACAAGTGGTTCGGCGCTTTGTAATGTGAAACGACAAGTGGTTCGACGTCTGGTAAAGGTAATTACTATTAACGAAGGTAAATACTATTGACGAAGGTAAATACTATTCACAAGGGTAATTCTTATTGACGGGTAAATACTATTCACAAGGGTAATTACTATTGACGAAGGTAATTACTATTGTGAAGGTAAATAAATACTATTGATGAAAGAGACTCTTAGATGATGACATATGAGCCCCCATAAAATAATCAAACTTACCACAAATCATTTTTTTCATCAACACATATTTAATCTTTCAACAATTATTAATCATTTATAACTTGTCGTCTCAATTATTGATTTAATACTATAACATATTATCTGAGGATGATCTTTGTGACAATAATTGAATCAATAATATAAGAGATATGATCGCGTTGATTCTTGTAGCAATAATTGAGCATAGGTGAGTGACTTCTCACGTAAGCATCGATAATCAATCTGGTGTGTCTTCTTGTCTGACTCTGGCGTATTCTTCGTACTTTTACCACCGGGTAGTTCAACAGTTTTAACGGTAACACCTCCGTAGTTATTTTTATAAAATATTTTTTTGTCGTTTTCTCGATCAAATGAATAATAATTACATTGTGGGGTCCACCAATGATTGAGCCATTATGCGAATATTCCACTAACAAAAGAATATTCCCAGACCAAACGAATATTTTATAACAACTTGCATACTTTGCAAAATTTATAAATATTACCCACAACTATAACATTATATCAAATTTATTCCATAATATTCAAAATAATATTTATAGAAAAATTCATCTTTATTTATAAAAGTCGGGTCTTACATTCACCTTACCTATTCTTCTTCACCAAAATTAAATATCAAATGACGTATACAATATGACACACTTATCTAAAGTTCTCGATAAAATTATTTCTATGCTATTTAGGGAGAACCTTAATAAATTATAGACCATCGCTTCTATTCCCCTCGTTATCCCCGGGAACTCGTGACACTCTTATTACCTGAAAGGAATTATGAAGCAAAAGAGTGAGCATAAATAGCCCAGTAAAGAATATCATAACTAAAGATAATTAAATTATCAATAGCTTTCGTCAGAAATAAATCAGAGATTTAGAACATATGGTAGATGAAAAAACTTTTCAACCATAGTTGCAGCGAAACGAGCAATCTATTAGAAGAGTCAAATAGACCACAAAGTCTATTATCTTCTTCGTGTTAAAATTCCACCAACAATATTTTATCCTCAGAACATCAATCAACGGTTCTCATCCCACAATCATGTGAATAACTCAAAATCATATTTTGGTTTCTAAATTCCTCTTCTCATCCGGAATGAAGATAATTTTCATCACCTATCTTTACACCGAAACATCAAAGATCATGGTTATACCAAATCACGCCTCACATTCATAATCATACTAATAAATTCATCTTTGCACTACGGGCCAAAGATTTTCATTAACAGTTCATCTTCGCAATACAGGCCAAAAATATTCAACAACAGGTCATCTTTGCACTACAGGCCAAAGATATTCAACAACAAGTCATCTTTGCACTACGGGCCAAAGATATTCATCAATAATTCATCTTTGCACTGCAGGCCAAAGATATTAATATCTCAAAGAAATACATAATCATTTCAGAATTTATATAAACCATAATTATAACCATGATGATCAATTCACCTTTGCACTTAAGCTAAAAATATTCAATTATAAATTCAATGGTCATGATCATACCAGTCAACGATTCAACTTTGCACTACTGGCCAAAGAGAACTCATAGTCACGATCATACCAATAATCTACCCATCTTTACACTCAAGTCAAACATAAATTTCTTCACCGGGATTATAAAAATGTTATATATGATAATAAAAACAATATGATCAAAACATGGATTTAATTTCAAGAGTAAGATTCATAAATCAACGATAATTTGGTCAGAAAAAGAAACCAATTTTATCGTGAATAGTACCCCGTGAATAGTAACTCGTGAATAGTAATCCCAACACAAAAAGATAAACTTTCACAATAAAATCCATATCAATATTTATAACACCTTAATCCAAATGTTATAAATCACTTAATAATTTCATAATCTAATATTATTAATATTACAACAATATTTTAATCATTTCTTAAACTTATAAACAATTTATTTAAATTGTTTACACTTTATTAATTAATGCATTTAATCATCCTAAAATGCCAAATTCATAAGATTTCATCACCAATAACCAAAAACCTCATCACAAATCTACATATACCTCATATAGGATTCTTAAACCATAAAATCCTATTTTCTAATTTTGTTACTTCACATAACATATTTAATTCATTTACTCATAACTAGAATATTTTCATGAAAAATACCAAATCAGTACAAACAAATTTTCTTTTCTTAGATTTAGCAAAATATAGTCCCATATTGAACATATATTTTTCTCAGAATTTTAAAATTCATTTACTACTTTTCATATGGCCAAAACTGTCGAATATTTAGACATTTATCATAAATTTTATTTTTATCCAAAAATTCTGAAATTTACAGGGTATACTGATATTATATAAGGGTTAACCAATAAAAATTTCATCAATTTTGGAGTTAACCACAAGGAGTTATAAGGGTTTACTTTTAAAATAGTCTTTTCTCATAAAATTCATAACTCTTAATTTATACATCCAAAATCACCATTTTTGGACCCAATCAAGAAAACTAATCAAATTATCATTTCAAATTTTTCCAGAATTTTTGAGCGTCGAAAAAATTACAAAACTAAAAAACATAATACCCTTAAAATCCCTTATCTCAAAAAGAAGAAGATTTCGACTTGAATATCGGATATAACGTATTTGAATCGAACTTACCAGTATATACAACACTCAAGATATCTAAATACTCACAAAAATACGCTCGATAATATAGAGAGAGAAAATTTATGTTTCTGGCGTGTTTTTTAATTCTAACTTAAGCGCCTATTTATAGAAAAATGCTAGAACGCCAAAGGAGACCAAATAATAAAATAATATTATTATTATTCATCCTTCTATGAATGCAACCATTCTAGACCAAATTTAGCCACCACACTTGAACAAATTTAGCAGCCCACATATTTAAAATAATAGTGGGTCCCACCCATAATTTTAATAAAAATTATTTTATTTTTTGAAACTTCAATAATTCATAGAAAATAGCCCGTTTATCAGAAAAATACTTATTTTATGTCCATTCCACACGAAATTGAATTCTCTACAACTTTGTAGCTTTAAGTTTTTCCAAATTCCAAACCGAAAATATCTGAAATCCACAAACGGATGATTTTTAATACCTTATAAAATTCATAACAAATCATACGTTAATTTTTAACGGTTCAAAATTTGTGGATATATACTTAACTTATATATGTATATCATATCCAAAAATCACAACTATCCAACGGTCGGATTAAAATTATAACACACGCAATAAAGTTTTAAGAACACCGATTTAATCTTTTAATACATCCAATCCGACAAAATACTAATAAAATACCTCAACATTTATTCCTTCATTATAACCACATAAATAAATCCATCATTTATATCCGCATCAAATAAATATTTCCTTATCATATAAATCAATAATTAATTATTCACAAATAATATTACATAATCATAATTATGACAACCAGGTGGTTCCCAGGAAAGAAGGGACTTTCTGATAAGGATTTCTCCTTACTGGCGCGCAATTAGGTGACCAAACCTCTTCTTGACAAAACTTTCTAGACATTGCCAATAATGCTATCTAGTAATATTATCCAAATACTATGAATTATTGATCTGATAATAGGAAATACTGTGCAGTGATAATTATTGAAACAAAAATATCAACGCAACAATTATTGAATCAATAAAATAAAATATTAAGCAAGAACTCATCGTAATAATTATTGAGTAGTGCCTTCTTACGTAAGAATCAATCATTCAAAAATCTTTGTGCAATACTGGTGTCTACTATCATGCAACGACCACGCGTATTATTGTATATTTTAACCACCGGATAATCCAATGATTGTTAACGATAACAATTCTTGTAGATTATTTATAAAAACTCAAACTTGTCATTTTCTTCATCCGACACTTATTCTATTATGGGGCCCATGAATGGTCACGCTACAAATAAATTTAATATTCTCCCAAGCTGACAAGAATATTCCACGACCAAACGAATATTCCCCGACAACAATGAGTATTTTATAATCACTTGCGTATTTTGAAAAATTTATATATATCACCCTTAACTTTAAAATTTTATCAATTTAACCATTTACTGAATAACAATTATAAAAAATTTGAATACTTTTATTTCATAAAATTCGGGGTCTTACATTTACTATTAGGGGAGGTGGTGCAAGTTTAATAATACTTGCAGGACTAAATTAAAAATAAAAGAAAAGTTGGAGGTATTGTACTGTAATATTTTGAGCCCCAAAACGTGCAATTATCGAAACTATATTTTTCTATAAATAGAAGCTCATTCTTCCTTCATTTCTCACCAATTCACTCAAGCTATAGAGCAATTATTATTGAGAGAAATTCTAGAGAGAAAGAAGAAGAAATCTCATTACCCTCTACTCCAAAGATCCAGGTTTCTTTCTAAGGTAAGGGATATTATTTGTTGTACTCGTAAGGGTATTATTTCTTTCAGTATTCATGAAGAGAGCTATTGTTATTCCATTCCTTATTATTACATTTGAATAACTTATATATCTGATATCGCATACATGGTGAAATTCTTCCGTTCTTCCATTCTTCATTATTATGTTGGAATAACTGTTTATTATACCACATACATGGTGAATTCTTCTATTATTACATTTTTTTTTTCTATCGGAATATCCTCATGCATACATGGTGAAATTCTTCTATTATTCCATCATTTATTTTTCTATCGAAATATTTTGTCTGTAAGGCGTTTTCTGCCGACCTGGTTCCATTATTTATTATTTTGTCGAAATATCACATCGGTGCGTTTACGCATGACCAGTTCCATTATTTATTATTCATTGGGAATAACTTTTCATGCGTGCGATCTATCGCATTTACATGGTGAATCCTTCATTATTCCATTCTTTATTATTCATTAGAATAACTTTTGCCTATGTAGATTACCACATGCATGGCGAATGATCCTTTGTATTCATTCCTTATTAAATTGTGGAAATGATGCAGATATCGTGGATTACTGCGTGGCGGTGAAAATTCATTTGCGCTTTAAGTATATTCTATTATACTCAGTTGGTTAAAGTTTTGACTTCTATACTCCATAAAATTAGTAGAATATCCTGGATATTTGCACTTCATCCAGTATCCTTTCATGAAAATATTCTTCAAAGAATTCTTGAATTTTACTCTACAAAGCAGTATCATGTTGACAATTTGGACGTTATTGAGTTCAGGATAAAATAACTTATAAATCTTTAAAATTTATTCTTGAACTTATTTTATTGAATTATTATGTCATTGTCATGATGAGTTATGTTGGTTATTATGTGAAAACATGAAAGTTTCTTAGAAATCGTGAAAGGGTTGAAAATCGATTTTGGTGTGAAAATGGAACATGAAATTCAATTGACCATATCTCTTATTATATTTTGAATTTTTGAGTGTGGTCAAGTCCTAGAGTTAGATCTATGAGTTTTCTAACTTATCCAAGTGGAATCACTGGAAAAGGTGTTGTAGATTTTCGTGTGGACTGATTTTAGCAAAGGAGTCAAAAACTGAAAATACCAAAAAGGCTACTGCCAAAATTTTGTAAGGACTGTTTCGACCACTTAATTTATGAGAAAAATTCTGGCCTTTTGGGACATGAAAGTATATGATATAAAGTACCTTCTGTCCAAAAATGAGCTCATTCCGACTTAAAATGAGTAAGTTATGACCATTTCAATATTTAGGTTTTTCCAACAAAAAACGCTATAACCAGAGTTCTATAACTCCGATGACCATGAAATTTAAACTGGAAGCTCACGTTAACATGTGTAAGATTCTGCCAAGATTTGGGAATTTCTGGAGTTAACGTTGAGGTAGCTAATTTCATAAGGAATTAATTAGAAATTAATTTTTGAAAAATAGTAAATAAATTTTAAAAATTCTGAGAAAAATATATGTTCAATATGGGACTATATTCTACTTAATCCCAGAAAAGAAATATTTTTGGGACTGATTTGGTATTTTTCATAAAAATAATCTAGTTATGAGTAAATGAGTTAAATATGTTATGTGAAGTAACAAAATTGGAAAATAGAATTTTATGGCTTGGGAATCCTATATAGGGTATATGCAGATTTTTGATGAGGGATTTGGCCATTGGTGATGAAATCTTATGAGTATGGCATTTTTGAATGATTAAATGCATTATTTGGTAAAGTGTAAACAATTGAAATAAATTGTTTATAAGTTTAAAAAGTTATTAAAATATTGTTATGATATTAATAATATTAGATTATGAATTTATTATGTGATTGATAATATTTGGATAAATTTAAAGTTTTTAATATTTATCCTTGTTTTAGTTTGATTAATGATTATATCATTGTCATCATTCTCATGTTTATATTGTGATAAAAGTCATCTTTGGCTTACGTGCATAGATGGACTTGGTGTGATTATGACCAAGGATTATTCGGTATAGTCATGACCTTAATGTGACGAATGATGTGGTAAAAATTCTCAGTAGCCTGTAGTGTATTGATGGACAGTTTTTGGTATGATTATGACCAAGGATTATTCGATATAGTCATGACCATTGATGATTTAATGAATATCCTTGGCCCGTAGTGCAGGGATGATTCGATGATGTGGTTTATTTATTAAGCCGTTGTCTCGCCATAAATGATAAAATTGATGAAAACTTTTAAATCATAGAAGATAGTTAAATTTTATTTTCTACTTGATTCTTCAATGGATTACTTATTCCCCTGCAGGTTAAACTTGATGTCTATTGTATTTTATCAGTTTAACATTGTTGAAGACTAATGATAATTTATTCTGTATTATCTTAGTCATAATATTTCTTACTGGGCTAGTTGAGCTCACCCTTTCTTTCACTGTTCTCTTCACCCTTTCTTTCTTACCAGGCTAGTCATAATATCACTGTCTAGATGATAGCATTAGTAGTCCTCACTATTCTGTTAAATAGTGTGATAATAAATATAATGAGGACTGAATTTGAGTTTGTATACGGTCTAGAAGACAATAATTGTATTAAAACTCACAGCTCATGTTATATATTTAAGTTTGTATCTGAATTTTGTACCATGTATTTGATGACTCAGAATAGGTGATGTATACCTATTTTGGGGGCGTCACATTTGGGATCTAAGATTTTTGGAATCATAACAGCATGAGACTCAATTGCTCTAATTTTCATAATATATAATCCAGAAGAAATTGAATGAAGTTTTTCTAGGATATTCTATTTTTTAGAAATAGTAGAAGTGATGAGAAGATATTCATTAAAGATGGTCTGACACATATAGAAACATAAATAAGAAAAGTTACATTTCATATATAATTTTATTTATGAGAAACACATACCACATATAGAATGAAAACAAATAATATTATACATGCATGGTGTTTAATTAAAACAATAATTAAACGATATCCCAAAAGATACTTTCAGAAGGTTCAGTAATGTCAACAATCTTTTCCTCATTGTTGGTCATTGGTGGAACATCAACAATATTCAATTGATGATTAATAAAGTTTGTTTCTGCCTCCATTACTTTGTTATTTTGAGACTCCTAGAATAAATTAACCAGATGCCTCGGCGTACGACAGGTACGCGGCCAATGCCCATTCATCCCACACCTAAAACAAACATCTGACTAATTTTTTATCGGTGCTGCATTTTCTTTATTTTTACCCGACCCAGACACTTGCCACTTCTTGTGGCCCGAATTGTCACGATTCTGGAATTTGTTGTTATGATGGCCTCGTTTATTCTTTCTTCCCCAAGGCTTCTTATTATATGGCCATCTATTATCACGTTTATTCTGCTGGAATGACGTCTTCGTTAATATCCCAAGTGATGGGGTAGCACTTTCGTGGTCGTACTTGATGGTTTTTCAACAACAATTCATTATTCTTTTCTGCAACAATGAGGATAGACAATAAGTCATTGAACTTTGTGAACTTAATTTGTTTATATTATTGTGACAGAATCATGTTGGTGGGATAAAAAGTTGAGAGCGTTTTCTCTAACATTTGGGTTTCAGAAACTGGATCTCCACATAAAGCCAAAGTAGATGTTATTTTATAAACATTGGAACTATATTCCGTAATTGATTTATAATTTTGTAACCTTAAATTAAGCCACTCAAATTTGGCATTAGGGAGAACAACCAATTTTTGGTGGTCAAATCTTTCCTTCAGTTGTGTCCATAAAGACAAAGGATATTTGACTGTTAAATACTCAGTCTTTAATCCTTCATCAATATGGTGACGAAGAAAAATTATGGCTTTTGCAATTTGTGCTGAAGTTGTTGTATTTCCTGATTCAATGGTCTTTTCTAACTCATTTGCACTAAGGTGCAATTCTGCATCAAGTGCCCAAGCCAAATAGTTGTCTCTAGAGATTTTCAAAATAGAAAAATCTATTTTTGCCAAGTTTGCCATCTATTATGGGTTAAAACACAATTTTATTATTTATTAAAATAATAAATAATTGCATGTATGATATAGAGAAAATAAACTAAGTCACGACCTCAAGTGGTGATAAAATACAAATATAAATATTCTTATATTTATGTTATTAGCATAATGCAAAAATGGATCTTCACCCGTATGCAGAGTAGTTCGCGTATACGTGTTATTTCAATGTAATAATAAATAATGGAATAACAGAAGAATTTCACCATGCATACGGTAGTCCGCGTAGACAGGTTATTCCCAACAAAATAATAAAGAATGAAACCGTGTCGCGATGCGTAATCCGCATGCACGAAGATATTCCAATGAATAATAAAGAATGGAACTAGGTCATGCGTAATCCGCACAGACAGGATATTCCAACAGAATAATAAAGAATGGAATAACAGAAGAATTTCATCATGTATGCGGTATTTCGCATATACAAGTTATTCCCACAATTTAATAAGCGATAAAAAGGTTCCCACCAAGTCTTGTAAGACCAACAAGGATAGATGGTACCATTGTAAATAACAGAATTTAATGGCAAAAAGGTTCCCACCAAGTCTTGTAAGATCAACAAGGATAGATGGTACCTCTATAAATAACATTATTTAAAATGGACAATAAAACATAAATATAACTTGACAGTTAAAGAATATAATAAGCGACAAAGTCAAACCAATTGTAAGAATAACATTATACTATTGGTGGCATAGCCCAACCGGTAGTATAATAATAAATTGCAATAATTTAAAGGTAATTATAAGAATAAAATTATATTATTGGTGGCATAGCCAAACCGGTAATATAATAATAAATTACAAGAATTTAA
Source organism: Panax quinquefolius (assembly GCA_020205615.1). Classification (NCBI taxonomy): domain Eukaryota; kingdom Viridiplantae; phylum Streptophyta; class Magnoliopsida; order Apiales; family Araliaceae; genus Panax; species Panax quinquefolius. The sequence goes on along the minus strand of CM035161.1, from coordinate 144,244,751 downwards.
TTTTACCGTCTCAGTTGGTTAGAGCTTCGTGCTGATAACGTGTTATAAAACTTTAGCAAAGTATAGAAAGATACTCTTATAATTGCTGCATAAATTTAGAGAGAATAAGCAAGAGAAAAAGAGAAGAAACCTTCAGAGAAAAACTTATGTTTTCCTTCAGTATTAACTTCTTTGTATAGGAGAATGAAAGAAGTCACGGGGGAGGGGAAGGTTACACGGACGAAAAAAAAGAAGGAGAAAAGCAACTAATTCCCTTATGAGGAAGGAATCACGTGTTGTATAACATTACATATGTTTTTGATATTTTTATATGGTTCTTTCTCATATAAATATGATATTCACTATATGCTCATATGGGATATGATCATGTGGAAATATCAAAAAATACAAAAGTAAGTTTGACACCTTTCTTTTCCCATATATATATATATATATATATATATATATATATATATATATATATATATTATGAATACTAAATTGATGTACATTTATTTAATTTTAGACAATACAATCATAAAAACCATAAGTTATATAAAAAAAATATTACTAAATACAAAATTGTTTGTTTTCAAATATAAAATGAATCACGACAATTTTAAACTTAATAGTTTCCTTTCAATGACGTGAAGTTATACAAAAAAATGTTAAAATATCTCAAATAATTTAAAGTTAGGAAAATAATATATATTACGACTTTTACATATCGATTTTTTTTTTATTACGAGTTATTTTGATAAATTTAATTGGTAAAATTTTTATAATATATTTAATATAATTAACCAATTTTATACTAGTATTGATTGATATACGTCGGAATTCAATTATAATTAGACAAAAATCTTTCGCTATGACTCTTTAAAGCTATGACATTGAATTCTGAGATGTAAGTGTGCAAGGGGTGTGGTAATCGGTTAGTGTCCTATACCCTTTCTTGCTCGTGCTGAAATTTTAAAGTTTTTTTTGTCATTAATTAGTACATTTATTTTTTCTACCAACAAATAAAATAAAATAACTTGCACATTTTTTGAAATACTCCCCCTGTTTTAAATTATTTGATCAATGACTTTTAAAAAGTAAACTCAAAATTGAGATAACTAATTAAAATTATAAAATAATAAAACGTTAATTCTTTGACACATCATTTTATAAACTAATTTTTGTAAAAACTATTTGCAAGTGTAGCAGAACTCTTTAAATAGTTTACAATAATATTGATTAAAATAAAAATAATTTCTACCAAAAAATGACTTTTCAAAAGTTAATAATGATCGAATAATATGAATATGAATAGATGGAGTACAATAGTATAATAACTTAACTTTACCAAATTGTTATCACCCCCTCCCCCCCCCCCCCCTTCCCTCCCTCTACCTCTGGCCCTCCCTCATTTATTACCAATACAGAGTTAGGACATCAACAAAACACAGCAGTGAAACAATTTGCAAGAACTCTTGGCAAAAATACTGAAGAGTTTAGCAGTCTCCGTAGCTGATGAAAGTCCAAGACAATAGTTAACTTAGCATAATGAGGGCCAAAGGTTGTTAGATTCCAAGCAAAAATAACCAGACATAAGTGAGTTTTTGCCGGACTCCAGTTGAAGCTTCCATGACTAGATGAAGACTATTGGCAGTAGAAACCATCTGGTGAAATTATTTAACTTTATTAGGCTAGCAACTCCCCATATACCTATCAGGGTTGCCTATCAACAAACTAGCAGTAACTAGGGTTAATATACACACAAAAAAAAACCTCTCCTTATAATAGAAGGCATCCCCAGATGCCAACAACTACTATTACAAAACCAACAACCATAAGTTTCCAATGAATATGCTGGGATGATGAAATGGAGCACAATATAGGAGTATTCAAGGGCACGGAGGGAACCATAATCCGGTTACTAATTGGACAATTACCTTTTTGCCTCGCATTTAAACTCAATTCCTGAACAACTCCAGTCTGATAGGATTTGACTAGGGATACTTCTTCAATCTCATCTGTGTTAGAAGCAGCATCGGTGGCAGAAGAAGAGTTATAATTTTCCATAGCTTCAGGATCCCACATAATATCATATTATGAAAATTGGCACACAAGCTTCATCAGAAAAAACTCTTACCTCACTCACTGAAGGTTTTACTTTACTATTTTCTTCACTGTAGCTAAAACCTTTAGGCAGGCCACAAGAAATTGATCTGACTTGAAGTTTCTTCTGTAAATTGATTCTTTTTGGTTCAATTCCTTGTGTCAAAAAACCTTGCTCACTTGATTGGAAACGTGCTTGGTGAGACCTTATTCTAATACCAGTACCAATATCTTCACTTCTTACTGCATGGCTTCTGGTGCAAGATTTTTCAAGATTCAACGAATTATTGTCTTGATCACCGACAGGAACAGAAGATAAAGCATCCCGTCTGTTTTGCAAGAAATGCAAATTCCTCTGCGCTTTGTCATTACTGAAATCAGGAGTTACACAGTCTCCTGAAGGTGATACCAACTGCAAAGGGAAAACTTTCTGAGCCCCAATAAAAAATCCACCACAAATAATAAACTTAATGTTTCAGGAAAAAAAATGTTAGATACACAAGAATCCAACATCCTGGAATAAATTAAATATCCAACCTCGAGGAATATTGCATTCCAGTACCTGACCACTCTCCTTAACAAAGCCCTGTTCAACAGCTCCTGAATTTTCATATGAATATTCATTTGAACTAACTAGAAGTGAGTCCAAGAACTCGTCAAGATCCACAGAATTTGTACCATCCTGTAACTGCACTCCCTTGTTGTCATTGATGAAAGTCGTGGAGCTATGCAAAAAGGAGGATCCAAGCTCGTTCATCATCTGCAAATTGAACGGGAAAAAGATTTTCAAATCCAGAGGCTCTGCCGGCCCATAAAAATCACTGAAAGCATTTTCCATGTATGAATCTGGCTCAAGTATGGAACAAGAAAAATACAAAGTTTTTACTTGATTTTAAGAACAAGGCAAGACGGCCTAAGATAAAATTAGTTTCTTTTCTCACCTTGATGGATGTATCTAACCCTTTACCTTCAGCGTCATCAGCAATAGGTAAAGGGGTGTCTGGAATTGTTTCGTTAGCAATTTCATCGTCAATCCCTTCAATACTTATAGATTGCATTTCAGGTCGTTGGCTCAATATTAGGCTCACTGGCTCTGATTGAGTATCTTCAGCAAAGAATTTAACTACAGTAGGAGAAGAAACGTACTGCTCAACTTCTTCACAGTGTGAAATTTCAGCCATCTCATCTTGCTTCTTAAAAAGACGACAGAGTACAAAGGCACCCTGGCATGAAAAGAATACATAGTAAAACGATAATAATAAGATTTTAATTATATAAAAAAATCACAACTGGAGTAAATACTAGCTTCTTCTAAAGAATTTGAAGATGAAGGAAAACTGAATTTCCATATACTAAAGAGTAAATCAAAACAAAAACTTGTATTATGCGACGAAGTTTAGACTAGCAGATATTATTAAGAGTTTATATAAAGAAAAAAATATATAATGAGTGCTGGATAGTATTTAAATTAAGTTCTGCAGGCTTAAATACTAATAATTGGGGTAGGTCCCAAAGCATAATTCTTAGGGTGGAAACAAGTAACTTACTCATATGTACCAAATTCAACTATATTACAAACCATTCAAACACAATTTAACAAATGAAACAAACGAAAGCTATGCAAACAATTGGGTGACTGAATAAAAATACACAATAACTTGAAAGAGGAAAGAAGACATTATACTAAAATTGACAAGTAAAAGAAAGGGATCAAATGGATAACCTGTCCGGGATGGGTGCCATTAAGGGCCTCCTCAGTAGCGCTGTACTCGTGAATTACCCAATGAGTCCTCTGACCCTTAGGAGCACGTCCACTATGGAAGACCAGAGTCTTCTTCCTCCCAATCACGTTCATTCCTTTACTACTCTTAATAAATCTGTCTTTACCAGTGGCTTTCCAGTACCCAGCCAATGTTGCTCTGTTGGATCGGTTTCCGTTCTGATACTTCCGATCCTTGGGACAGAAGAAGAACCATTCATTATCAATTGATTCAACAACTGACAAATCTGCATTTGTTTTAAGAAGAAAAACATTATACAAGATCGTTTTGATATAAACCTGCCGTAATTTGAACCTAAACAAATCTTACTACACTGACGGTACTGTTTAAAACATAGATTGCGTCGAAAATTAACGTAACCCCAAATTTTAGCAATAATGATCCAACATCAAATATGAGGGGTCTTCTCAAAGTATGAACATTTATGAAAAAACTTAAAGACGAAGCAAAGAAAAAGCCCGAATATTTAGTAAGAAAACAATAGCATACCAGGTAAATCCCAAGGCTCACATTTACAAACATCAACCTCTCGTATAACACTGACTTTCTCCTCAAAACCATTGATTTTTAAGTTTAGGTAGTTATTTATGAGTTCTTCGTCAGTAGGCCGAAAGCGGAATCCCACCGGCAGAGTCCCCGCCATTTTCCACCAAAAATCTAAGGAAAAAAGAGAAAAGGGTGGATATAAATATATAAACAGAGATAGAAGGGGAATAATTTGGTGGATGAGATAGGAGTAACCCTAGAAGAAGAAGAGGAAGAAGAATGGAAACTAGAGAGAGAAAGAGATACTTGAGGGTTTTATAGAGCGATCGAGTTGCAGGTGAAAACATCACCATAGTGAAAGCGAAGGAGGGAGTATTATATATATTGCCGAGTTGGAGGAAAGAGAGTAGAGGAAAGGAGAAGGAAGATGCCGCGTAATTTAAATTGTACTACATACCGCGTACAGAAGTTAACAGTATTTGTGAGTTCTAAGAAGAATAGAAAACAAAGGAAGAGGGACAGAAAGTAAGGGATTGGTTATTTTTTTTTGGGTTGGTCAACGTTAATAGAATACTGACATATATATAATTTTTTTATACACAAGATTTTATTAGTCAATTGATTAACTTATTTAAAAATGAATTTCATGTTAACCACATTCGAAAGTAAGTGATATTAATTAATTAATATCGATATTGTATTAGTCAATTAACTAAAATTAATTTTATATTAATTATTCTCAAAGTTAAGAGATCTATTTTTAGGAGAACAACTATTTTTTAAAAAAAATCTTCTCAAATTTAAAAGATTTAGAAAAATATTTATTAAAGACTTAGATGACAGTCTAAGCCATTTTAGTGGCTCTTAAATATAATCTCATAATAAAAAAATAATAATATATTCTCTAAAGTTAAAATTTTCTTCTAAAACTCACAAAAATAATAAAAAAAAGTAAATTTTCATTTTTTCAGTTTCTTTTTTCTTATAAGTTTTAATTTTATTTTATTTTCTTCTCATCCCAAATTCACAAATACAGTGCAAGTCAGATTAGTCAAAAGGATTTCTCATAATACCGTATGTTTGTGAGTCTTAAATTGAAATAAAAGAAAATGAGAATGATAAAAAAAAAATGATAATAAATGTAAAATTGGAATTGTTATTTATTATTTAAATAAGGGAAATTTGCTATTTTACAACACGAATATTTATTTAAGTTACTATATATTTATGTAAGAGAATTCTATCGAATCAGATCTTCCATGAGAATTTTTCTGTGAAGATCTTGTAAGGGTTTTGTTGTGAAGTTGACAGCACATTAAAAAGGAGATCCAACGGCTCACAAATTTTATCAAGAAATTTTAAAAAATTATATGTAAAAATAAACGCGTTTGGTGGCTTCTAATTTTCTGTTAACTTGTAAAAAAAATTCTTATCAAAACGTTGTGAGCCATTAGATCTTCTTTTTAATGTGTTGTCAACCTCACAACAAACCCTTCACAAGATCCTCACAGAAAAATCCTCATAGAGGATCCTGATTCGAAGATATTGATTCTCACTAAAAATTCTTAATTTATAAATTTTTGGGACAAGAGAAGGAGAAAAAATTTAAACAAAATTTCTTCCATTTTTTCCCCAAAGTTTAGAATATTTAAGTAGAAATTCATGATACATACTACAATGTCAAATAATTGCTCCATTCTAAAATATTGAATTAATATTATTTTTTAAGGTTTATTTAAGATATATTCAATTCAAAGTTTGTAGGAATAATTTAGTTTTAGACAATGTAATTTTAAAAATTGTAAACTATCTACACATTAGAATAAAGTAAAAGATTTATCTCTTTCATTAAAAGTTAATTCTTTTGTAAAGCAGAAAATTAATAACAATACAAAAATATTTTTATAAAACGTAAGGTAAGGAGGGGTATTCTTTTATCTTCTCCTCCTCTTTTTCCTCATAAAATGCAAATCTAGGTCTTGGTCTTGGTCTTGGTCTTAAATGAAGACCAGAGAAGAGGTCATTACTCATCAACAAGTCTATGGAGATATTTTTGTAGTAACATTCTAGTGACTTTTTTTTTTTTTTTTTTTTTTTGTAGTACTTTTCAAAAAAATATATAGGATTTATTTTAATTTGAATTTTTACAGAAAATAGTGTTTTAGGTATAATTTGGATACATACAAGAAACAGGGTTATACAGACTATACATACCCTGTTTCTTATATGTATCTAAATTACACTTAAAATACTGTTTTTTATAAAAATTTCAGTTGAAATAAATACTATATATTTTTTAAAAGATACTACAAAAAAAATCAAAAAAAAAAATAAGATCACTAGAATGTCATTAAAAAAATATCCCCCTACACTCCATTAGTCATTAGTCGACGATCTGCCACGCTTAAAGCATAAGGTCATACGATTACTTTTTGTGCTGAAATTCATTAATTTTAAAATTAAAATTTGTATTATTTTTGTCAAGATATATAAGTGAAGAGATTATCAACTCATAGAATGTTCATTTATTCTTTTATGGTTTAAATATAAATTATTACTTTCAATTATTGACTTTTTTTTCACTGATTCACTTTAATTTTTTTAATTAAATAATTAATGTGACGCCCCCAAAATAGGTATACATCATCCATCTTGAATCGCCAAATATATGGTACAAAAATTCAAATACAACTTAATTATACAACAATGCAGTAAATACTTACAAAACATAATCTAAGAGTTTTAATAAAAATATTATCATCTGTATAATATCACACTCAATGGAGTCCTTTTTATATTTATTGTCACACTATTTAATGTAATATAGTGAAGACTACTAATCTATCATCCTGACCGTCACTCTATTCCCCGATTAGTCCCTTGCCACGCTTCTCATTTCCTAAAAGAGAACGAATGAAAAAAAGGGTGAGTTCAACTAGCTGTACGAAATATTATGACTAAGATAATGCAAAAATAAATTATCATTAGTCTTCAAAAATGTTAAACCGATAAAATACAATAGACATCAAGTTTAATCACAATGAATAAGAATCCATTAAGAAATCAAGTAGAAGCGTGATATCTACTATCTTCTATGATTTAAAACATTTTATCAATTTTATAAATGAGACTCAACTTAATAAATAAACCACATCATCGAGTTATCCCCGCACTACGCTTAATGATATTCATTAAATCATCAATGGTCACGACTATCTTAGAATAATTCACAGTGTATAATCATACCAAAAAAAATCGTCCATCAATGCACTACAGTGCTCTCGAGAATTTTTACCACATCATTTATAACATTACGGTCACGATTATAATAGAATAATCCCCAATTATAATCATACCAAGTTCATCTATCGCACGTAAAATTTAAAGATGACTTTCATCACAATATAAGCAATGAGAATGATGATGAATGACATAATAATTCAATAAAACAAGTTTAAGAATAAATTTTAAAGATTTATAAGTTAATTTATCTTGAAATCAATTACGCCTAAATTGTCAACACGATATCGCTTTGTGGAGTAAAATTCAAGAATCTTCGTAAGAATATTTCCATGAAAAGATACCTCTGGGATGAAGCCTTGAATATCCGGATATTCTACTAATTTTAGGGAGTATAGAAATTCAAAAACTTTAACCAAAATGAGTATCGTAATATATATGACACTGCAAATGGATTTTTACCCGCCACGCGGAATCCACGTAGACGCATCATTTTCACAATTTAATTAGGAATGAATACGGCGGATCATTCACCATGCACGTGATAATCCACATCGACGGCGTTATTCTAACGTAATAATAAATAATGGAACCAATTAAATGCGTAATCCGCATGCATGCGATATTCTAATAGAATAATAAAGAATGGAATAACGTAAGAATTTACTACGCAATGCGATAGATCAAGATGCATGTGTTATTCCAATGTAATAATAAAGAATGGAACCAGTCTAGCGCGTAATCCCGCACAAACGGGATATTCCAACGTAATCATAAAGAATGGAATAACAAAGAATTCACCATATGCGTGCGATGAGCCGCACATGACAAGTTATTCCAATGTAAATAATAAAGAATGGAACCGCGTCTAGCGTAATCCGCATGCATGTGGATATATTCCAATGTAATAATAAAGAATGAAATAATGTAAGAATTTCACCATGTATGCGGTGCTTGGCATGACAAAGTGTTATTTCAACATAATAATAAAGAATGAAATAATAGAAGAATTTCACCACGTGTATGCGATTTGATGTAGGCAAAAGTTATTCCAACATAATAAGTAAAGAATGAAATAATGTAAGAATTTCACCATGTATGCAGATTGTATGGCATGGCGAGTTATTCCAACATAATAATAAAGAATGGAATAATGTAACCTCTCTTCATGAATCTGAAAATAAATAATACCCTTACCTTAAGAAAGCTGGATATTAGAATTGTGAGGTAGCGTAGACTTCTCTTCTTCTTTCTCTATAATTTTTCTCTATAATAATTATTCTAAAGCTTTAGTGAATTAGTGAGAAATGAAGGAAGAATGAACTTATTTATAGGAAAATATAGTTTCCATAATTGCACATTTTGAACTCTCAAATATTACAAAGACAATACCTTTAACTTTTCTTTCATTTTTAATTTAGTCCTCAAGTATTATCAAACTTGCACCACCTCTCCTAATAGTAAATAATGTGAATCAATAGTTCAATCATGTGAATCAATAGTTATAATCATGTGAAAATACGAATTACAGTATAGTACCTCCATCTATACCTCCATTTTTAACTTAGTCATGCAAGTATTATCAATCTTGCACCAACTCCCCTAATAGTACAAGAATGTGAATCAATTGTACACACATGTGAAGAAATAATTATAATAATGTGAATTAATAGCAATTAATTGTTTATTTATTCGGTTAATTACCCGACTGGTCAGTATAACTTTCAGACATCAATTAATATCGAAATAAATGTCGATATCCACAAACACTAATAATTCGAACACAATAGAACTATCAATTTCATCTTTAATCAACACGAACTTATTCATCATTAATATTATAACTCACAATATTTAACAACCAGGTCGTTCCCAAGAAATAGGGGGCTTTCCGATAAGGATTTCTCTTTATTGACGCGCAATTAGATGACCAAACCTCTCCTTGACAGAACTTCTAGGCATTGTAAATATTATAATTTAATAGTATGAATAAATTTGTCATCTCAATTATTGATTTAATAATATATCATATAATGCAGATGATATTGTGACAATAATCGAATTAATAATATGAGAGATATGATGCATCAATTATCAGAGTAATAATTGAGTATAACCGAGTGACTTCTCACGTAAGCATCAATAATCAATCTGGTGTGCTACTACTATGCAACCACGCCAGACATCTTGTACTTTTATTACCGGGTAGTTCAATAGTTTAACGGTAAAACTTCCGCCGTTATTTTATAAAAAGATAATTATGTCGTTTTCTAATTACAACAATACTTCCGTTGTGGGGTCCACCAATGATTGTGATATCGTACGAATATTCTCTGTTAAAACGAATATTCCCCGACCAATCGAATATTATATAACCACTTGCTTACTTTGCAAAATTTTTAAATATTACCCACAACTATAACATTATATCAAATCCACACCATAATATTCAAAAATATATTTTGAGAAAATTATTCTTTATTCATAAAAGTTGGGGTCTTACAACCTCCCTTCTTATGAAATTTCGTCCTCGAAATTAGTATTACTGTATATCGAAGAGGTGAGGATATCTTGACTTCATCTCAGATTCTAACTCCCGGGTCATTTCCTCCACATCGTGGTTTCTCCACAAAACTTTGACTTGAGGTATAACTTTAGAGCGTAGAATATGATCCTTCTTATCCAAGATTTTAACAGGTAACTCTTCATACTTTAAATCTTCCTCTATCTCGTCTGGTTCTAATTCAATAATGTGGTTCGGGTCATTCACATATTTACGTAACATAGATATATGAAAAACGTTATGAACACGAGACATACTTGGCGGTAAGGCGAGTCTATAGGCCACAGTTCCTACTCGATCGAGGATTAAAAATGGGTCAATGAATCGAGGATTGAGCTTTCCTCTCTTTCCAAATCTTGTAACTCCTTTCCACGGAGCAACACGTAACAAAACATACTCTCCAATATTGAATTCCACGTCTTTTCGATGAAGATCAATATAACTCTTTTGTCGATCTTTTGAGGTTTTTATACGTTGTCGAATCGTTTGAATCTTTTACGTAGTCATACGTACCAAATCCGGTCCCAACAATGTTGCTTCACCCACCTCATCCTAGCATACTGGAGAACGACACTTTCTTCCATACAACGCCTCAAATGGAGCCATGTCAATACTTGCTTGATAACTATTATTGTAGGAAAACTCCACCAATGGTAAAAACTTATCCTCACTTCCCTTGAAGTCAAGGACACGGAGTCTTAATAAATCTTCAAGAGTTTGAATAGTCCTTTCCGACTGTCCATCCATTTGAGGATGATATGCCGAACTAAATTGTAAATTCGTGCCCATAGCTTTTTGCAAACTAACCCAAAATCTTGAAGTGAATCTTGGGTCTCGATCAGAAACTATGGATACTGGCATACCATACAATCTTATGATCTCGTTTATGTACATACTAGCAAGACGTTCAAGTGTAAAAGTTTCTCGTATCGATAAGAAATGAACAGACTTGGTCAATCTATCAACAATGACCCAAATCGCATCTATGCCTTGAGAAACCTTGGGAAGACCAGTAACTAAATCCATGGTAATGTGTTCCCACTTCCATTCCGGAATTTCAAGTGGTTGCAATGGACCTTTTGGCACTTGATGCTCCGCCTTGACTCGTTGACAAGTTAGACACCTTGAGATAAACCCCATTATCTCTCTCTTCATATTGCTCCACCAAAATGTATGTCGAAGATCATGATACATTTTGGTACTCCCAGGATGGATTGCAAACGGTGTGTTGTGCGCCTTCATCATGATTGTATATTTCAAGTCAGAATCGTTAGGAACACAAAGTCTGGAGTTGACTCGAAGTATTCCTTCTTCATCGATTTTTGCTTCCGGAATAGCACCTTCTTACACTTTCTTCTTCATACGCATCAGCTTCAGATCTGTAGTTTGAGTAGCTTTAACTTTATCGATTAAAGTCGGTTCCACTCGTATATTCGCCATCATCACATGGGTCCTTGGAGTCTTTAACTCTATTTCCATCCTTTCCAAGTCATAAAAAATGGGTCTTTGCGTTGACAATATTGCACTCGTACCCGCATATGTTCTTCTACTCAATACGTCAGCTACTACGTTCGCTTTTCCAGGATGGTATTGGATGGTATGATCATAATCTTTCAACAGCTTAAGCCATCGTCGTTGCCGCATGTTGAGTTCCTTTGAGTGAAGAAATATTTGAGGCTTTTATTATCCGTATAGATCTCCACCTTCTCTCCATACAGGTAATGCCTCTAAATCTTAAGTGCAAAAATAGCTGCTGCCAACTCTAGATCATGAGTAGGATAATTCCTCTTATATTCTTTGAGTTGTCGAGAGGCTTAGGCTATGACTTTCCCATGTTGCATGAATTGAAAGTAGTAGGCACACAAGCCAATCATGTTTGATGATAAAGCATATACTTTGTAACAATCTTATTCATTTATTAATAAAAAGTATTAATTTATTAAAAGCTTTTAATTATCTACATGATGTTGTTTTATAATATGTGATAAACCCATAGTTTTAAGCAATGTTTTTAGAATAATGATGATGATCATTCTAATGAGATCTAAATTCTTAGAAAGCTTAAAACTAAAATAGTTCCCAATCATTGGATTACTAAATTGGGGATTAGTGAATCCGGATAGATTGGTACATACGTTGCTTGCTCATTAGATGAGGATGATTGATCTCATGATCATTTGTGTGGAGATACTAAAGCAAGTATGTAGGTGCTTATTAGAGAATAAGTTCAATTGAACGTGGCTCGCTAAGGAATGCCTAATGGAGTTTTACTTGCTGTCGATAATAGGAATTTCAGTAGTGATAGTAGTCTAGTGATCCTTGGACTTGAGATCATCATAGTATCTTGTGTATGATGAGTTATACTTTGACTTATTCCTTAAGACCCTTAGGGTATATCAAAGGGTATGCTTGGGTATAATAAGTTGTACATGGAGATAATGTATGATCAATAAAGAATCTACCACTTCTAGTAAAGAAGAGAAATGTCCTATGTGATTCGATAAATGACAACTCGGTAGTCCTTGGCGAAGTGAGAATGAAATTAGAAAGGAGTTTCTAATTTGCATTATTTGGAGTTAATGCATTTAAGAGTCGAAATACATATAATTAAATAAAATAAGACTTGACAAGTAATTCCATGTCTTATATTTAATTGGGACATTGTATGGTGGAAGGATTGAATTGTCACGGTAACTATTTACTCAAAGGTTCTTTTATGATTAATGTTGAAATCTATATTATCTTGAAAGTCGTTGATCGCTAGGGAGGCTTTATCCCATTGTAGAATAAATATTATTTATTTAAATAAATTAATAGTTTAATTTATTTATTTAAATAAGATTAGAATTGTTCTAATTGATTTATTCACAACCTAGGTTTAATATGGAGAACCTAAAGGGTCACACCATAAAAGGAAAAATAATTATTTAAGAAGTTAATGGCATAATAGTAATAATATATTAAGTATATTTAATTTAATCTATGGTGATAGAATAAATTAAATAGCTTAATATTTATTATTTAATATTTTAGAAATATTAAATATAAATTAATAAGAGCAGATTTTATTAATATTATTATAATTATTATTATTTTAATTTCTAAAAGAGTTTAGGAATTAATTTAATATAATTACTCTCATTTATTCCTAATAGGATTAGGAGGGAAAATTAGTTAAAGGAGTTTAATTAATTGTCCCTAATAAGATTAGGGAGCCCATTTAATTAAAAGAGTTTAATTAAATAAATAATACCTTATTTAATTAAATAGGGTTATCTTATATCTTTTTAAGGTGAGTCTTATATCATATATCAATGTACGTAATTCCAATAGTTGGGAGAGTACGCTTTTTTCTATGAGAGATAAAAAAACTAGGGTTTTGTCAAACACCCATCTTCTTGGATCTTTCTTCTTCCTTGGTGGATCACCTCTAGAGGCCAAACACTTGGGTGGCTAATGTTGATCAAAGGAAGGAACCAAACCCGGTGGATTCAAGTTGAACGCGAAAAGGATTGGAGGTGAACTTGTACCTGAGGAAGCTCGAATCTTCAAGGGTTTGACTCTTGTTCTTCATATCTTTTCGTTAAATTAATAATTGTGCATAATGGGTGATCCGGGTATATGGTTTGTAAAATTTTAAAACTCTAATTTTTACACGTTTCCGCTTATTTATGCAATTTGATTACGTTCATGAATATTACAAACCTAACAGAAAACACATCCTAACCCTTTGCCTGAAGCATCACTGTAGATGACAAATCCTCTCGAGCGGATGGTATTGTCGAACATTATCTTTGAAAATAAGTCTCCTCTTGAGTTCTTGAAAACTCTTTTCATATTCCTCGCTTGAACCGAATTTTGTATCTTTTTTGAGTCAATTTTGAGTTAATGGAGTAGCGATTCGAAAACCCTTATATGAATCTCCGATAATAACCAAATTAATCCGAGAAAGCTACGTTACTTGATCATCGACTTAGGTTGCTCCCAGCTTTGAATTACTTCAATCTTTGTCAGGTCAACAGATATTCCATGATTTGATATCACATGCCCAAGGAATGCAACTTCCTCAAGCCAAAAATTGCATTTCTTCAACTTGGCATAAAGCTTGTTTTCACGAAGCTTTTGGAGTATCATCCTCAATTGTTGCTCATGGTCTTCACAGGTTTTGGAGTATATGAGGATGTCATCAATAAAGACGACCACAAAGTGATCCAAATATTCCTTGAATACTTGGTTTATCATATCCATGAAGGCAGCAGGAGCATTAGTCAATCCAAAAGATATGACTAGGAATTCATAATGCCCGTCTCGAAGTTACGAAGCGGTCTTTTGAATGTCATCGGTTTTAATCTTCAACTGATGATATCCGGAACGAAGATCAATCTTTGAAAAGAATTTGGCTCCTTGCAACTGGTCAAACAGGTCATTAATGCGAGGCAACGGGTACCTATTTTTGATGGTGACATGATTCAACTTCTGATAATCAATACAAAGTCGCATACTTAATTCCATCTTTCTTCTTTACGAATAGAACAGGAGTACCCCAAGGAGATGTACTAGGACGAATGAAACCGATGTCTAACAATTCCTGTAGTTAGGTTTTTAACTCCTGAAGTTCAATAGGAGCCATTCGATATGGGGCTTTGGAAATGGGTTTTGTACCGGATTGAAGGTCGATACAAAATTTATTAACAATAGAAATATCATTCAAATCTAACGTATCTTTATTTAAATCCGTGACATGGGCTAAGAAAGCTTGACATCCGTTTTTTAATAAACGAATAGCTTTATGACTTGATATGACAGTGATTGATTTTAGTGGTTTGGTTGCTTGAATTCGCATAATAGGTTGGTTAGGAATATGAAAGCTAACAACCTTACGAAAACAATCTATTTTAGCATGATAAGTAGTTAACCAATCAACCCCTAAAATCATATCAAATACAAGTATTTTCAAAGAAATAAGATCGATAGGTAACGTGTGGTTACAGATTTGAATCAAACAAGACTTATAAACCGTGGATGTAATGAAGGTTTCTCCCAACGGAGTTTTAACAGATAAGTCAAAGTCTAATTTCTCCGGAGTCAAATTTAAACGTTGAGCGCAAGTAGGAGAAATAAAGGAATGGGTAGAACCGGTATCAAATAAAGTATAAACTTATTTAGAGTTTATGATTAGCTTACCCGTGATCACCTCATTCGGATTCCTCACTTTTGGGAGGTTACGACAAACGCTCTCCCTCGAACTACCGTTTTGTCTTATGCAGGACACCTTTGATGCCTCCATCCCATTTGGACTTGACTTTGGTGCACGACAAAATCGGGTTAGGTGACCTTCTTTTCTATAATTATAACACGTTTTGGACTACATCGTGCAGTTTGGACTTATGTGTCCTTCCCCTCCATATTTGTAACATACGACCGGAGGTCGTTCTCCTTTCTTAACAACAGGTGCTGGTGTTGACGTCTTTCCATCCTTGTTGAATCTCATCTTCTTGAAATGTCCACTCTTATTGTCATGGCCATGATTACCACCGAAGTGATTATCATTTCTGGCATGTTGATTCCCTCCACGTTTGTTGTCACCGCTTCGATGACTGTTACCACTAGTATTATCGACTTGTCGGTTGCTCTCTCTTGGTTTGGTTGACTCATTATCGCGCTCCAATAATTGAGCCCTATTCACAACTGTGACGCCTTCAAAATAGGTATACATCACCTATTCTTAGTCGCCAAATACACTGCGATGCGAGAATCTGAAATACAATCTTAAATATACAACATAAGCTGTGAGTTTTAATACAAATATTGTCTTCTAGACAGTATTCTGTGACGCCCCAAAACAGGTATACATCACCCATCTTGAGTCGCCAAATACATGGTACATAAATCAAATACAACTTAATTATACAACTGTCGTGTAAAATACGATAAAACATAAACTGAGAGTTTAATCAAGAATATTGTCTTCTAGACAATATCCACTCTCAATGGAGTCCTCATAGACAGTATATGTGATGCCCCCAAAATAGGTTTACAACAACCATTCTGAGTCGTCAATAACATGGTACAGAAATAACTACAACTTTATTAATACAACATAAAAAGTGTGAGTTTAAATACAAATATTGTCTTCTAGACAATATCAACACTCAAATAAGTCCTCATTTTACTTATTGATATATTATCTTACAAAAATGGTGAGGACTACTAAAACAACTCTCTAAGACCTTCATTCCATACCCCGACTAGTACTCGCTACATTCTCGCCTCCTGAGAAGAAAAATAGAATAAAAAGGAAAAGGGTGAGCTCAACTAGCCCAGTAAAGAATATTATGACTAAGATAATATAGAACAAATTATCGTTAGTCTTCAATGAGGAAAAAATCGATAGAATATAATAGGCAACAAGTTTCGGATCAATATTAGCGTGAAAAAATAATTCATAGAAGAGTTATGTAGAGAATGAAATCTACTATTATCTATGAATTTAAAAGTCCATCATCAATATTTTATCCCTGTAATGTAAAATCCCAAATTTTACGAAAAAAGATTTAATTTTCTCAAAATATTTTTTTTAATATTATGGTGTGAATTTGAGATAATGTTATAGTTATGGGTAGTATTTATAAATTTTGTAAAGTATGAAAGTTATTATATAATATTCGATTAGTCGGGGAATATTCATTTTAACAAGGAATATTCGTACGATGGCACAATCATTGGTGGACCCCACAACGAAATTATTGTCGGATTGAGAAAACGACAAAAATATATTTATGAAAATAACGGCGGAAGTTTTACTGAATTTAAATATTTGAACTACCCTTAGTAGTAAAAGTACGATGTCTGGCGTGGTTCAGATAGTAGTACACCAGTATTGATTATTGATGCTTACTTGAGGAGTCACCAAATTTGTTCAATTATTACTACGATGAGTTCTTTGCATAGTATCTCATGCTATGGATTCAATTATTATAGTTATATATATATATATATATATATATATATATATATATATATATATATATATATGGGTTTTGTTTTATTAGTATTATTAATGTAATAAAATGTAAAAGCTTTTATATAAAATGAATACTTTTATAAAGTTATTCATTTTATTAGGCTAATAGTAAAATCTTTTTTATATAAAATGTAATACTTTTATAAAGTTATTTATTTTATTAGATAATAATTAGAATATATTATATTTTATTATGCATAGTATTTACATAAAGTGCTGCATAGTATTTGCGTAGTAAAATCTTTTTATATAAAAAAGTATACTTTTATAAAGTTATTCATTTTATTAGATTATAAATATAATATATTATATTTTATTGTAAACCAATCTGACCGGTCTGCTTAAAAGTGAATCAATCTGACTGTTTATTTAATTAGTTACTTATTCAATCCATTCTTCTATAAATAGAAGCTCATTCCTTCATTATTTCTTACGATTCAAATTGAAACTCTAGTGAGAGAAACCGTAGAGAATTCTTCTTCTTCTATAATCTTGAGAGTATTTCTTTAGCGTTTAAGAAAGCTTTGAGCGTAGTCTGAAGTTTCTTCAAGTATATCCCCACCCTACCGCTTTGACTCTTCTTTTTATAAGGTAAGGGATATTATTTTTTATACTCGTAAGGGGTATTATTTTTTTCATATTCATGAAGAGAACTTCATTATTCCATTCTTTATTATTACATTGGAATAACTTTTGTATCTGTGATCACCCTATACTTGGTGAAATTCGTTGTTATTCCATTTTTATTATTACATTGGAATATCCTCATGCATAAGCGTCTTTACGCCGGACTGGTTCCGCCTCTTTATTATTACGTTGAAATATCCTATTTGTGCGTTTTACACCGGACATTCGGTTCCGTTATTTATTATTCATTGGAATAACCTATCTGTCAAGTAATCGCATGCATGGTGATTTCTTGTTATTCCATTCTTTATTATTACATTGGAATATCATATGCATGCGTATTACGCGTGACACGGTTTAAGTTATTTATTATTACATTGGAATAACTTTACATATGCAAAGCATCTGCATGTGCGGTGATTTCTTTTGTTATTCCATTCTTTATTATACTCGGTTGGTTAAAGTTTTGACTTATACTCCATGAAATTAGTGGAATATCCTTGATATTTGCACTTCATCCAATATCTTTTCATGGAAATATTCTTTTGAGCATTCTTAAATTTTACTCTACAAAGAAGTATCATGTTGACAATTTGGGCGTTATTAGTTTCTCGGATAATTTAATTTTTTGAACTTGTTTTATTGAATTCTTATATCATTGTCATCATCTTCATGTTTATATTTTGTTGAAAGTCATCTGTATTCTGTAGTGCATAGATGGACTTGGTATGATTATGACCGAGGATTATTCGGTATAATCATGGTAGTAATGTTACAAATGATGTGGAAAAGTCCTCGTTGGCGCGTAGTGCATTGATGGATAGTTTTGGTATGATTATGGCTACGGATTCTCTTGACCCGAGGAGCAAAGATGAATTGTTTTATGGCATGATCGGGGATCTGTTGATGAAAACACGATTATCTTTGGCCCGTAGTGCATGGATAATTCGTGGTCGTGATACTAAATAATATCATTGGCCTGTAGTACAGGGATGATTTGATGATGTGGATTATTTATTGAACTGAGTCTCAGCGATAAAAGTGATGAAAAACCTTTTAAATCATAGAAGATAGTAGATTTTATTCTCTACTTGACTCTTCTAATGGATTGCTTGTTCCGCTACAGCTAAACTTGATGTTTGTTATATTGTATCAGTTTAACACTGTTGAAGGCTAACGATAATTTATTCTGCATTATCTTAATCATAATATTTCTTACTGGGCTAGTTGAGCTAACCCTTTCTTTCATTGTTCTCTTCAGGAAATGAGAACGTAGTTGGGACTAGTCGGGGAACGGTGATGGTTCTAGATGGTGCATTAGTAGTCCTCACTATTATGTGAAATAGTGTAATAATAAATGTAATGAGGACTCCATTGAGTGTGGATATTGTCTAGATGACAATATTTGTATTAAAACTCACAGCATATGTTTTATCGTATTTTACACGACTTTTGTATAATTAGTTTATATTTGTATTCTGTACCATGTATTTGGCGACTCAGAATAGGTGATGTATACCTATTTTTGGGGCCATCACATGTAACATCAATCAATATACATCTTGAATCAAATATTCATCTTTGCACTACAGGCCAAAGATATTCATCAGTTGGTCATGTTCATCTCAACACATGTTCATCTTTGCACTACGGGCCAAAGATATCCATCAAAAATTCATTCATCTTTGCACTACAGGCCAAAGATATTCAGTAATATCATCATTTAGGACTGAGGATGATGAAAAATATTTTAAAGAAAACGAATCCAGTGAAATAAAAGAACAAATATTAAGGATTCGTACTTTAAATAGTCCAAGTTCAAAAATACTTCATAAATAACCATAGTGAAGTAAAATTCAAGAATGACTAAAACATGGATACAATCAAAGCTAGTATCCATAATCGATATTTTAAAAAAAATAAAAATTTAATTTTTCTGTGAATAGTGCCGTATTCGTGAATAGTGTTGTATACGTGAATAGTGCCATATACGTGAATAGTAACCCTAACACTAAAAGACAAGAATTTCACAAGAAAAATCTTACCAATAATCCGGCATAATGATATTAGAAGAAATAATATCATTTTAAAAAAAAACATCCCTTACCTCGAAAAGAATAGTACTTACATTTGGAATATCGAGATATAACGTTTGAAGGAACTTGCACAGTATAACAACACTCAAAGTATCAAAATACTCACAAATAATACGCCGATAATATAGAGAGAAAACTTGATTTACGTGTGATTTTCAATTCTAACCTAAGCACCCTATTTATAGAAAAATGCTTAGAACACCAAAGCAGAAAATTTAATATAATATTAATATAATTATAAAATTGTCACGCCCACCTTTGAAATCTAATTTCAGCTCATTTAAATCACATGTGAGACCCACTCAACTCATCCAAAACGTTTTTCTTAAAAAACATAACTAAAACTTTCAAAAATCAATTATTCCAGAACTTCGAAACTTCAATAATTCATAATAAATAGACCTTTTATCAGAAAAATTAGAACCTTATGTCTTTTCCATAGGAAATTACATTCTCTACAACTTTATAAGTTTAAGTTTTTCTAAATTCCAAACAAAAATTGACCGAAATCCACAAACGGACAATTTTACAGGCTATAATCAAATTTCAGTCAAGAAATGGGGTCCACAAACATGAAAAACATGTTTTAAATATTTTTAGTAACAAAAATACTCTTCCTCCTCATATACTCATATATCTCACATTCATTGTAAAAATATCACCATTATTATATTATTATAATAATATATTTAAATGAATTATTTTATCTGAAAAAGATAAAATATTTATTTTCAACAATTGTCACATTAAAAATTTACTCCATCTATATCCACGTAATATGAATATTTTCCTCATCATATAAATCAATAATTAATTATTCACAAATAATATTACGAGAATCACAATCTTGACAACCAAGCGGTTCCCGAAGAGAGAACTTTTCAATAAGGATTTCTCCTTCTTGGCAATTAAATTAGACCAAACCTCTCCTTAGACAAAACTTTCTAGACATTATCAATAATATTATCTAATAATATTCTTTTATGAATAAAGATGAATTTTCTATAATTATCATTTTTGAATATTATGGAATGAATTTGATATAATGTTATAGTTGTGGGTAATATTTATAAATTTTGCAAAATCTGCATGTTGTTATATAATATTAGATTGGTGGGGAATATTATTCGTTTTAACGAGGGAATATTAAATGCGACACACAATCATTAGTGGACCCCTAGCGGAATTATTATCGGATTGAAAAATGACAAAAATATTTTTATATGAAAATAACGGCGGAAGTTTTACAGTTAAGCTTTGTGAAACACCGGTGTTAAAAGAAATGCGAGAATCTGGCGTGGTTGCGTAGTAGCACCGCGGTATTGATTATTGATGCTTACGTTGAAAGTCACTAGTTTTGTTCAATTATTGCTTGATGAATTGTTGCATAGTATCTCACGTTATTTGATTCAATTATTATCGATATTTTATATATTATTAAATCGATAATTGAGATAATGAAGTTATTAATATTATTATTTGCAATATTAACGATGTCTAGAAGTTACGCGAGGAGAGGTTTGGTCACTAATTGCTTGCGCTGATAGGGAGAAATCCTTATTGGAAAGCCCCTCTTTTCACAGGAGCGACACAGTCGATTAATAGTGTGAATAATAATAATGATGATGAAGTTTTGTTTTATTAGTATTATTAATGTAATAAAAAGCAGAAAAAGCTTTTATATAAAAGAATACTTTTATAAAGTTATTACTTTTATAAAGTTATTAGTTTTATTAGGCTAATAGTAAAATCTTTTTATATAAAATAGAATACTTTTATAAAGTTATTAGTTTTATTAGACAATAATTAGAATATATTATATTTTATTATGCGTAGTGTTTGCATAGTGTTAGTGTTTAGTGTTTGCGTAGTAAAATCTTTTATATAAAATTACTTTTAAAAGTTATTCGTTTTATTAGATTATAAATAGAATATATTATATTTTATTTAAAAGTAAACCAATACTGGAATAATATCCGTTTAAAAATAAATCGATCTGGACCGTTTCATGGATTGATTCTTATTAGATCCATTCTTACATAAATAGAAGCTCATTCCTTCATTATTTCTTACGAATTCTTTTGAAACTCTACAGAGAGAAACTGTAGAGAAATTATTCTTCTATCTTGAGAGCGTATTTCTTTAGCGTTTAAGAAAGCTTTGAAGCGTAGTGCAAGTTTCTTCAAGTATATCCACCTACTAGTCCGTACTCTTCTTTATAAGGTAAGGGTATTATTTTTTTTTCATATTCATGAAGAGAACTTACATTATTCCATTCTTTATTATTACATTGGAATAACTTTTGTATCTGTGATCTACCTATACTTGGTGAAATTCTTACATTATTCCATTCTTTATTATTACATTGGAATAACACATACATGTCATGATCTTACATATACATGGTGAAATTCTTACATTATTCCATTCTTTATTATTACATTTGGAATATCATGCATGCATGCGTTTTCTGGATTACTGGTTTCGTCTTTATTATTACATTTGGAATATCATCATTATACATTGGCGTTTTACGTGCGTTTCTGCGACTTTTTGTTCCGTTATTTATTATTACATTGGAATAACTTTATATATCATGCATGCTGCATGTGCGTGGTGATTTATGTTGTTATTCCATTCTTTATTATTACATTGGAATATCACATGTTGGTGCGTATTACGCTGACTTTGGTTAGATTATTTATTATTACATTGGAATAACTTTATTCATCTGTCTGTCTGCATGCATGCATGGTGATTTCTTTTTTGTTATTCCATTCTTTATTATACTCGGTTGGTTAAAGTTTTGACTTCTATACTCCATGAAATTAGTGGAATATCCTTGATATTTACGCTTCATCCGATATCTTTTCATGGAAATATTCTTACGAGCATTCTTGAATTTTACTCTCAAAAAAGTATCATGTTGACAATTTGGGCGTTATTAGTTCTGGATAAATTAATTCTTGAACTTGTTTTATTGAATTCTTATATCATTGTCATCATCCTCATATTTATATTTTTGTTGAAAAAGTCATATGTGGCACATGTAGTGCATAGATGGACTTGGTATGATTATGACCGAGGGATTATTGATTATAATCATGGCCAGTAATATTACAAATGATGTGGTAAAAGTCCTCGTTGGCCCGTAGTGCATTGATGGACCGAGTTGTTGGCATGATCATGACCATTGATGAATACCTACGAATATCCTTGGCACGTGGTGCATGGATAATTTGTGGTTGTGATACTTAATGAATATCCTTGGTAGTGATGCGGGGGATGATGTGGATTATTTATTAAGTGAGTCCCGGCGATAAAAGTGATGAAAAACCTTTTAAATCATAAAAGATAGTAGATTTTATTCTCTACTTGACTCTTTTAATGGATTGCTTGTTCATTTGCGATTAAACTTGATGTTTTGTTATATTTATCGGTTTAACATTGTTGAAGACTAATGATAATTTATTACGCATTATCTTAGTCATAATATTTCTTCTTGGGCTAGTTGAGCTCACCCTTTTCTTTCATTTGTTCTCTTGAGGAAATGAGAGCGTGGCGGGACTAGTCGGGGAGCGGGTGATGGTCGAGATGATAGTATTAGTAGTCCTCCTCACTATTACATTAAATAGTGTGATAATAAATGTAATGAGGACTTATTACGAGTGGATATTATCAGAAGACAATATTTGTATTAAAACTCACAACTTTCTTGTTATTTTATTTAAGATTGTATTTTTATTACATACCCATGTATTTGGCGACTTCGAGAATAGGTGATGTATACCTATTTTGGGGCGTCGCGATTTATATCAAAGCTTAGGGATATGATCCACAGCTGAGATGTGAGACAAGAACTAGGAGGGAGGCGGGAATTCCTTATTAGTATGACCTACCTAAGTTTATTTGGTATTTAATTGGTTGGTCGGAGTATAGGGATAATATGTGATATGTTAATTAACCCTTGTTTTGTGGCGGTGTTTGAAAATGGCATCAAGAAATGTTGAGAACATCAATGGAGCCGGAGAGAGGCCGTTGAGTCTCCACGGATCGATAATCGAGGATAATGTGCATCGAAGGCGACAATCCTCGTCAAACAAACAACAACACGACCAAATGATGAGCGATGGAATGTTCGAGAGGCTTTATGCAATTCATGCGACATCGGTGAAGGCGGCTCTGTCCAAAATGCGGTGGAAACACTTGGCAACTCTCGGACGGTCACTTCGCTAAGCGATTCGAGGCTGGGACCACGGAGTTTTTGGAGAGCAAAAACCACTTAAAGGCGGAGGCGTGGATAAAAGCGGATCTGCAAGATATTTGATGTCTTGGGATGCTCAGGAAGCAAAAGGTTCCTTTGCCACCTTCGTATTTGCGTGCGAGGCGATTCTTGGTGGGAATCGTAAAAGCGTACTCGACTTCTGCTGCCTTGAAGATGACTTGGGAGAAGTTCGAAATTGTTCAACAACAAGTACTTTCCGAAAGTATTAAATCACATGAAAGAGGTAGAGTTTCATTAAGTTTGGAGCAAAACAACATGGCCAGTGTCGCGATCTGAAGCCAAGTTTGCGAGTTGTCGGTTTGCGTCCCATTTGGTTGATAATGAGGAGAGAATGGCGAATGTTTCTAAGAGGTTTGAAACCGAGAGATCGTCGATATCTTATCTCTCATAAAGCGTGTTTGTATTAGGATGTTGTTAATAGGGCTCGATTATTGGAGCGCGATAATGAGTCAACCCAACCAAAAAAGCGGTAAAATGAAATGATAATACCGGTGATACTTGATCGTTGAGCGGTGACAATAATAAGCGTGGAGGAATCAACATGCGAAAATGGTAACCACTTGGTGGTGGTAATCATGGCCAAAATAATAAGAATGGACATTTCGAAGAAGAGAGATTCATGATGATGGAAAGGCGTCGGCACCATTTTTTGTTTGTTAAGGAAGGAGAACGACCACTATCGTATGCTTCAAATGCGGAGGGAGGACACATCGGTCAAAGCTGCGCGATGCCGTCAAAAGCGTGTTATAATTGTGGAAGAAAGGTCACTGCCCGATTTTGTCGTTCACAGAAGACAAGTTCGACTAGGATGGAGGCACCAAAGGGCGTCCCGAAAAAGTCAAAAGCCGATGGTCTGAGGAGGCGTTTGTCGTGACCTCCCGAAAAGCGAAGGAACTTGAATGAGGTCATCATCACGGGTAAGCTTATCATAAACTCTAGCGAAGTATATACCTTATTTGATCTGGGTTCTACCCATTCTTTTTATTTCTCTACTTACTTGCTCAGCGTTTAAATTTGACTCAGGAGAAATTAGACTTTGACTTATCTGTTGAAACTCCGTTGGGAGAAACCTTCATTACATCCATTTGTTTATAAGTCTTGTTTGGTTCAAATCGGTACCCTCACATTACACATCGATCTTATTTCATTGAAAATACTTGCATTTGATGTAATTCTAGGGATTGATTGGTTAACTACTCATCATGCAAAAATTGATTATTTTAAATAAGGTTGTTAGCTTTCATATTCTAACCAACCTATTATCTGCAATTCAAAACAACCAAACCATTAAAATCAATCACTTGTCATCTCTCAAGCCATAAAAATTATTCGTTTATTGAAAAATGGATGTCAAGCTTTCTTAGCTCATATCACGGATCTAAACAAAAATAAATCGATTTTGAATGATATTTCTATTGTTAATGAATTTCTGACGTATTCCACGAAGAACTTCTGGCTTACCCCGGCGGCGTGAAATTGAATTTTGTATCGACCTTGAACACGGTACAAAACCCATTTCAAAGCCCATGTCGAATGGCTCTATTGAACTTGAGGAGTTAAAGACCCAATGCGAGGAATTGTTAGACATTGGCTTTATTAGTCTAGTACTTCTCCTTGGGGTGCTCTGTTACTATTAAGTGAAGAAGAAAGATGGGAGTATGCGACTTTGTATTGATTATCGGGAGTTGAATCATGTCACCATCAAAAATAGGTACCCATTGCCCGCGTATTGATGACTGTTTGACCCGGTTGCAAGGCGCGAAATTCTTTTCAAATTGATCTTAGTTAGGATATCACCGATTGAAGATTAGAGCAGATGACATTCAAAAGGCGGCTTTGAGAACTTCGATGCGGGCATTATGAATTCTAGTCATGTCTTTTGGATTGACTAATGCTCCTGCTTTGCCTTCATGGATATGATGAGCCAAGTATTCAGGAATATTTGGATCACTTTGTGGTCGTCTTTATTGATGACATCCTTATTTATTCAAAAAGTAGTGAAGATCATGAAAACAACACTTGAAATTTGATACTCCAAAAGCTTAAATGAATATAAGCTTTATGCGAGTTGAAGAAATCGAGTTACGGCTTGAGAGAAGTAGCATTCCTTGGGCACGTGGTATCAAGTCATGGAATATCTGTTGACCCGTGAAAAAGATTGAAGCTATTCAAAGTTTGGAACAACCTAAATCGATGGCCAAAAATCGTAGCTTTCTCGGCTTAGTTTGGTTATTATCGGAGATTAAGTAGAAGGGTTTTCTCGAATCGCTACTCCATTAACTTTCGGTGACTCGGAAGAGATACAAAATTTGGTTGGAGTGAGGAATGTGAGAAGAGTTTTCAAGAACTTCGAGAGAGACTCATTTATTTTGTTACGACAATACCATCGGCTCGGAGGGATTTGTCATCTCTGATGATGCTTGAGCAAAGGGTTAGGATGTGTTCTCATGCAACATGGGAAAGTCATAGCTATATGCCTCTCGACAACTCAAAAAGAATATGAGAGGAATTATCCTACTCATGATCTAGAGTTGGCGGTTGTTGTCTTCATGCTTAAAATTTGGAGGCATTACTTGTATGGGGAGAAAGTGGAGATCTTTACGGATCGTAAAAAGCCTCGAAATATTTCTTCACTCAAAAGGAACTCGACATGCGACGACAACGACGTTGGCTTGAACTGTTGAAAGATTATGATCGTACCATCGATACCATCTGGGAAAAGCAAGCGTGGTAGGCGGCGCATTGAGTAGAAGATCATATCTTGAATGCGAGTGCGATATTGTCAATATGAGGCCCATTTTGTATGACTTGCAAAGGATGGAGATAGAGATAAAGACTCGAGGGACCCAGTGATGATGGCGAATATCTGAGTAGAACCAACTTTAATCGATAAAGTTAAAAGCTTTGCTCAAGCTACTGGACACACAGGTGATGCGTATGAGGAAGAAAGTCTGAAGAAGTGCTATCTTAGGAAGCAAGAATCGATGAAGAAGGAATACTTGAGTCGACTCCGGACTTTGTGTTCTAACGACCACGATTTAAAGTATAAAATCATGATGGAGCGCCTGACACACAGTTTTGCAATCCATCTGGGGAGTACCAAAATGTATCATGATCTTGACATACATTTTGGTGGAAGCATATGAAGAGAGAGATAGCGTTGTTTATCTCGAGGTGTTTAACTTGTCAGCGAGTCGGCGAGACATCAAGTACCAAAAGGTCCATTGCAACCACTTGAAATTCGAGAATGGAAGTGGGAGCACATTACCATGGATTTAGTTCTTTGGTCTTCCCAAGGTTTCTCGGCGTAGATCTGATTTGGGTCATTGTTGATAGATTGACCAAATCTGCTCATTTCTTACCTATCTGAAAACTTATACACTTGAGCGTCTTGCTCGTATGTACATAAGCGAGGTTGTAAGATTGCATGGTATGCGGTATCCATAGTTTACGATCGAGACCCAAGATTCACTTCACGATTTTGGGTTAGTTTGCAAAAAAGCTATGGAGCGCAGTTTTGATTTAGTTGACGTATATCATCCTCGAATGGACGGACAATCGAGAGGACTATTCAAACTCTTGAAGATTTATTAAGACTACTGTGTCCTTGACTTCAGGGAAGTTGGGACAAGTTCTTACCATTGGTGGAGTTTTCCTACAACAACGATTATCAAACAAGTATTGGCATGGCTCCATTCGAGCGTTGTATGGAAGAAAGTGTGGTTCTCGGTATCTTTGGGATGAGGTGGGTGAAGCAACGTTGTTGGGGCCGGAGTTGTGTGCGTATGACTACGGAAAAGATTGAAACGATCCGACAGCGTATAAAAACCTCCTGAGATCGAAAAAAGAGTTATCTTGATCTTCATCGAAAGGGCGTGGAATTCGATATTGGAGATCGTGTGTTGTTACGTGTTGCTCCATGGAAAGGAGTTCTGAGATTTGGAAAGAGAGAAAGCTCGATCCTCGATTCATTGGCCCATTTTAATCCTCGATCGAGTAGGGAGTATAGCTATAGACTTGCTTTCTGCTTGAGTATGTCTACGTGTTCATAACGTTTTTTCATATATCCATATTACGTAAATATGTGAAGACCCGAACCACATTATTGAGTTAGAACCGGACGAAATAGCGGAAGATTTAACGTATGAAGAGGTTCTGTTCAAATCTTGGATAAGAAGGAACATATTCTACGCTCGAGGTTATACCTCAAATCGAAGTTTTATGGAGGAACCACGATGTTGAGGAAATGACACGGGAGTTAGAATCTGAAAATGAAATCAAGGTATCCTTACCTCTTGACATACCGAGTGCGTACCCTAATTTGAGGCGAAATTTCATAAGAAGGGAGATTGTAAGACCCCACTTTTATGAATAAAGATGAATTTTCTATAATTATCATTTTTGAATATTATGGAATGAATTTGATATAATGTTATAGTTGTGGGTAATATTTATAAATTTTGCAAAATCATGAGTTGTTATATAATATTAGATTGGTGGGGAATATTCGTTTTAACGAGGAATATTAAATGCAACGACACAATCATTAGTGGACCCCACAGCGGAATTATTGTCGGATTGAAAATGACAAAAATATTTTATGAAAATAACGGCGGAAGTTTTACCGTTAAGCTTTGTTGAAACACCGGTGTTAAAAAATGCGAGAATCTCTGTGCGTGGTTGCATAGTAGCACGGGTATTGATTATTGATGCTTACGTGAGAAGTCACTCGGTTTTGTTCATTATTGCTTGATAATTGTTGCATAGTATCTCGCGTTATTTGATTCATTATTGTCGATATTTTATATATTATTAAATCAATAATTGAGATGATGAGTTATTAATATTATTATTTGCAATATTAACGATGTCTAGAAGTTACGCGAGGAGAGGTTTGGTCACTAATTGCTTGCATGATAGGGAGAAATCCTTATTGGAAAGCCCCTCTTTCTCAGGGAGCGACACAGTCGATTAATAGTGTGAATAATAATAATGATGATGAAGTTTTGTTTTATTAGTATTATTAATGTAATAAAATAAAAAAAATTTTATATAAAATATTTTTACTTTTATAAAGTTATTACGTTTTTTAGGCTATTAATAGTATTAATTTATATTATCTTTTTTAATATAAAATCTTTTTAATAAAATAAATACTTTTATAAAGTTATTATTTTTTTATTAGACAATAATTAGAATATATTATATTATTTTTTATGCATAGTGTTTGCATAGTGCTGCGTAGTAGTGTTTGCGTAGTAAAATCTTTTTATAAAAGTTACTTTTATAAAGTTATTAGATTATAGATTATAAATAGAATATATTATATTTTATTGTAAACCAATCTGGATATATTAGTTTAAAATAAATCGATCGTATATAAATAGTTCATGGATTGGTTTTATTAGATCCATTCTTACATAAATAGAAGCTCGTTCCTTCATTATTTCTTACGAATTCTTTGAAACTCTAGAGAAAAGCTATAGAGAGAATATTCTTCTTTCTTGGCGTATTTCTTTAGCGTTTAAGAAAGCTTTGGCGTAGTCTGAAGTTTCTTCAAGTATATCCATACCTACTACGGTCGAGTATACTTCTTTTTTATAAGGTAAGGGTATTATTTTTTTTTTTATATATTCATGAAGAGAACTTACATTATTCCATTCTTTATTATTACATTGGAATAACTTTTGTATCTGTGATCTACCTATACTATACTTGGTGAAATTCTTACATTATTCCATTCTTTATTATTATTTGGAATAACTTTTATATCTTGAATCTGCGCATACATGGTGGTGAAATTCTTTATTATTCCATTCTTTATTATTACATTGGAATCATATGCATGCGTTTACATGGATTTTTATTATTACATTTGGATCTATTATGCATTTATTATTATTGGAACATCATTATTACATTTGGAATATCACATGCATGCGTTTTCGTGGGACTGATTATTATTTATTATTACATTGGAATAACTTACTGTCATGACAATCTGCATGCATGGTGATTTACATTGTTATTCCATTCTTTTTATTATTACATTGGAATATCACATGGGTGCGTATTACGCTTTGACTGGTTCCGTTATTTATTATTACATTTGGAATAACTTTTCTGTCATGCGATCTATGCGTGCATGGTGATTTCTTTTGTTATTCCATTCTTTATTATACTCGGTTGGTTAAAGTTTTGACTTCTATACTCCATGAAATTAGTGGAATATCCTTGATATTTGCGCTTCATCGATATCTTTTCATGGAAATATTCTTACGAGCATTCTTGAATTTTACTCTACAAAAGAAGTATCGTGTTGACAATTTGGGCGTTATTAGTTCTGGATAAATTAATTCTTGAACTTGTTTTATTGAATTCTTATATCATTGTCATCATCCTCATGTTTTATATTTTTGTGAAAAGTCATATACATGGCTGTGTAGTGCATAGATGGACTTGGTATGATTATGACCGAGGATTATTGATTATAATCATGGCCAAGTAATAATTACAAATGATGTGGTAAAAGTCCTCGTTGGCCGTAGTGCATTGATGGGCGATTGTTGGCATGATCATGACCATTGATGAATACCACGAATATCCTTGGCGTAGTGCATGGATAATTTGTGGTTGTGATCTTAATGAATATCCTTGGTAGTAGTGCGGGGGATGATGTGGATTATTTATTAAAATTTGAGTCCCGGCGATAAAAAAAGTGATGAAAAACCTTTTAAATCATAAAAGATAGTAGATTTTATTCTCTACTTGACTCTTTTAATGGATTGCTTGTTCATCATTGCTGATTAAACTTGATGTCTATTATATTTTATCGGTTTAACATTGTTGAAGACTAATGATAATTTATTACGCATTATCTTAGTCATAATATTTCTTCTTGGGCTAGTTGAGCTCACCCTTTTCTTTCATTTGTTCTCTTGAGGAAATGAGAGCGTGGCGGGCTAGTCGGGGACTAGTCGAGAGCGGATGGATGGTCAGATGATGATATAGTATTAGTAGTCCTCACTATTACATTAAATAGTGTGATAATAAATGTAATGAGGACTTATTAATGAGTGGATATTATCTAGAAGACAATATTTGTATTAAAACTCACATGACTCTCTTTGTTGTATATTAAAGATTGTATTTGTATTACGTACCCCATGTATTTGGCGACTCGAGAATGGGTGATGTATAACTTTCTTCTTCATACTCATCCCAGATCATTCCAAGAATTGGGTGGCGAAAACTTTAACTTTATCGATTAAAGTTGGTTTCTCTTCGCACTCGTATCTTGACATCATTTATCGATTAAAGTTCCTTCATATATACTTCTTCTCGCACTCGTTCCTATATTATCTTACCAACGCGTTAACTACTTTTCTTTTCCGGGATGGTATTGAATGGTGTGGTCATAATCTTTTAACATTTCGAGTCGATGTTGTTCTTAGCGTGTTGAGTTCCTTTTGGGTGAAGAAATATTTGAGGCTTTTATGGTGCGAATATATCTCCATTTTCTCTCCATATAGATAGTGCCTCCGGATCTTTAAGCGCTTGAAAACAATCAATGCCCAACTCTAGATCATGAGTAGGATAATTCCTCTTATACTCTTTTTAAGTTGTCGAGAGGCATAGGCTATGACTTTTCCATGTTGCATGAGAACACATCCTAACCCTTTGCACAAGCATCGGCAGTAGATAATAAATCCATCCGAACCGGATGGTATTGTATAAAGCAGTGCTTAAAATGAGTCTCCTCTTAAGCTCTTGGAAACTCTTCTCGCGTTCCTCGCTCCATACAATTTTGTATCTTTCCGAAATCACCGAGTTAACGGAGTAGCAATTCGAGAAAATCCTTCCACAAATCTCCGATAATAACCAGCTAAACCCAGAAAGCTATGTACTTCGGTCACCAACTTCGGTTGCTCCCAACTTTGTATTGCTTCAATCTTCGTCGGGTCAACAGATACTCTATGTTTTGACACCACGTGCCCAAGGAATGCTACTTCCTCAAGCCAGAACTCGCATTTCTTTAACTTGGCATATAACTTATTTCACGAAGCCTTTGGAGTACCAGCTTCAAATGGTGCTCATGATCTTCACCACTTTTGGAATATATGAGGATGTCATCAATAAAGACAACAACGAACTGATCCAAATATTTCTTGAATATCCCGTTCATCATATCCATGAAAGCAGCGGGAGCATTAGTCAATCCAAAAGACATGACTAAGAATTCATAATGCCCGTCTTAGGAGTTACGAAAGGCGGTCTTTGGAATATCCTCGGTTAATCTCTTGGTGATGATATCCAAAACGAAGATCGATTTTTGAAAAGAATTGTGCTCCTTGTAACTTGTCAAACAGGTCATCAATACGAGGTAGCGGATACCTATTCTTGATAGTGACATGGTTTAATTCGGGTAGTCAATACAAAGTCGCATACTCTCGTCTTTCTTCTTTACAAATAAAACAGAGCACCCCAAGGAGATGTATTAGAGATTTAATGAAACCGATGTCCAACAACTCCACGTAGTTGGACCTTTAACTCCCGGAAGTTCAATAGAGCCATTCGATATGGAGTTTTAGAAATGGGCTTTGTATGCGTGTTCAAGATCAATAAAGAATTCAACTTCACGTTACGGGGTAGGCAAGGGAAGTTCTTGAGAAATACGTCGGAAATTTACTAACAACGGAAATATTATTCAAATCAAGCGTGTCTTTATTCAAATCCATAACATGGGCTAAGAAAGCTTGACATCCGTTTTTCAATAAGCGAATAGCTTTATGACTTGATATGACGATGATTGATTTTAATGGTTTAGTTGCTTGAATTAAATACAACGGGTTGGTTAGGAATATAAAACTAACAACCTTACGAAAACAATCAATTTTGGCATGATGATTAGTTAACCAATCAATCCCTAAAATCACATCAAAAGCAAGTATCTTTAAAGAGATAAGGTCAACAGGTAATGTGATGGTGCCAACTTGGATGTGATGAAAGTTTCTCCTAACGGAGTCTCCACAGATAAATCAAAGTCTAATTTCTCCGGAGTTAAGTTTAAACGTTAAGCACAAGCAGGAGAGATAAATGAATGGGTAACACCGGTATCTAGTAAGGTATAGACTTCGCAAGAATTTATGATTAGCTTACCCGTGATCACCTCATTTGGGTTCCTCGTATTTTGACCAGTCACCATCCCCGCTGACTTTGACTTTGACTTTTCTGGGATAGCCTTTTGAGTCACCATCCCCGCTGGACTTGGTTTCGCTACTGTACAATCTCGAGCGATATGTCCTTCCTTTCCACAATTATAACATACCTTGAACTGTTGTGGGGCGGTTTGATGATATGTCCCTCTTTCCGCATTTATAGCATCTGATAGGTGGTCGCTTCTCCTCCTTAGAACCGATTCTTCTTTGGTCTTTGACGTCTTCACATTGTCATTGTTGAATCTCCTCTTTTTATAATCTCCCCCCGACTCGCTTCTTCTATTTTTATGGCCATGATTACCACTAGAGTGGTTACCGCTTTTTGTATTTTTCTTTCTCCCATTGGTTATCGTTGTTTTGATGATAGCATTGTCACCGTATGATGATCTGGTTGTGGTCCCTCGGTTGAACGTACTCGTTATCTCGCTTCTAATAATTGAGCCTTGTTCACAACATCTGATATAGAGAAAAATTTATTAGAAATGAGATATTGGCGTATGCCGGGTTTCAAACCTCTCGAAACATCCGCGTCATCGTTCCTCATTCTCCACCAAATAAGGTGCAAACTGGATAACTCTGCAAACTTACGCCTCGTCTTTGGGACACCGTCGTATTGTTTTGTTCGATCTAATAAACTCCACTTCCTTCATATATTGAATACTTTCGGAAAGTACTTATCATTGAATAGTTTACAAACGTCTCCGAAGACATGCTAAGTGCGGCTGGATGGGTACGCTTCACAAATTCCCACCAGTAATCTACCTCATTACGAAACATAAAAGTGGCGAATGGAACCTTCTATTCCTCCGTACATCCCAAGACATCGAATATCTTGGTGATTTGTTTGACCCACGTTTCTGCCTTAATCGAATCCGGCTTTCAGAATTCTGGTGGTCCTAACTCTTTGAATCTGCTTGGTTGTGACAAACCGTGCGTTGTTATCATTTCCACATGTATTTTGTACGACAGTCTCCGTCGTCTGATTTTTGCATGAATCGCAAAAAGCTTCTAAACATTCCGCTGTTCACCGTAAAAATCCGATCGGTCGGTGGTGTTGTTTACAAGAGGAACATTATCGACTGTTGCGTTCTCCTCCTTGGTGAGTAAAAGGTGTCTCCACGGTCTCATTTACTCCATTTGTTAACATTCTCGGTCCAACATTCTCAAATACTGCCATAAAACAAGGGTTAATTAAAGAAATCAACATATCATATAATATCCATATATACTGACCAACCAACAAATAAGCTTAGGTAAGACACACTAGCGAAGGTTTTACTCATCTCTCCCCTCCTAGTTTTATTCCCCGATCTCCGCCAGAGATCATATCCCTAAGTTCTGATACCAACTGTGACGCCCTCAAAATAGGTTTACAACACCCATTCACGAGTAAATCGATAACATGATACAAAAAAACAACTACAACTTTATTAATAAAACATAAAAGCGTGAGTTTAAATACAAATATTGTCTTCTGCACAATATCAACACTCAAATAAGTCCTCATTACAATTATTGATATATTATCTTACAAAAATGGTGAGGACTACTAAAACAACTCTCTAAGCCCTTCATTCCATACCCACCATTAAGACTTCGCTATTCTCATTCCTCCTCTGAGAAAGAAAAATGGAACAAAAATGAAAAGGGTGAGCTCAACTAGCCCAGTAAAGAATATTATGACTAAAATAATATAGAACAAATTAATGTTAGTTTTCAACAGGGAAAAATCTGATAGAATATAATAAACAACAAGTTTCAGATCAATATTTGCAGCGGAAATAATAATTCATAGAAGAGTTACGTAGAGAATGAAATCTACTATTATCTATGAATTTAAAAGTTCATCATCAATATTTTATCCCTGTAACATCAATCAATATACATCTTGAATCAAATATTCATCTTTGCACTACAGGCCAAAGATATTCATCAGTTGGTCATGTTCATCTCAACACATGTTCATTTTTGCACTACGGGGCAAAGATATTCATCAAAAATTCATTCATCTTTTCACTACAGGCCAAAGATATTCAGTAATATCATCATTTAGGACTGAGGATGATGAAAAATATTTTAAAGAAAACGAATCCAGTGAAACAAAAGAACAAATATTAAGGATTCGTACTTTAAACAGTCTAAGTTCAAAAATACTTCATAAATAACCATAGTGAAGTAAAATTCAAGAATGATCAAAACATGGATACAATCAAAGCTAGTATCCATAATCGATATTTTGGGGAAAAAATGAAAATTTAATTTTTCTGTGAATAGTGTTGTATTCGTGAATAGTCTTCTCAGTATCGTGAATAATAGTATCGTATCGTGAATAAGAACTCCCAACACTAAAAGACAAGAATTTCACAAGAAAAATCTTACCAATAATCCGGCATAATAATATTAGAAGAAATAATATCATTTTAAAAAAAAATAACATCCCTTACCTCGAAAAGAATAGTACTTCTGGCTGGAATATCAGATATAATGCTGAAGGAACTTGCACCGTATAACAACACTCAAAGTATCAAAATACTCACAAGAATACGCTTGAAAATATAGAGAGAGAAAACTTCAGTTTCTGGTGTGATTTTCAATTCTAACCTAAGCATCCTATTTATAGGAAAATGCTTAGAACACCAAAGCAGAAAATTTAATATAATATTAATATAATTATAAAATTGTCACGCCCACCTTTGAAATCTGATTTTAGCTCATTTAAATCACATGTGAGACCCACTCAACTCATCAAAAACGTTTTTCTTAAAAAACATAACTAAAACTTTCAAAAATCAATTATTCTAGAACTTCAGAACTTCAATAATTCATAATAAATAGGCCTTTTTATCAGAAAAAATCGAACCTTATGTCTTTTCCATAGGAAATTACATTCTCTACAACTTTGTAAGTTTAAGTTTTTCCAAATTCCAAACAGAAATTGACCGAATCCACAAACGGCAATTTTACAAAATTATAATCAAATTTCGATCAAGAAATGGGGTCCACAAACATGAAAAACATGTTTTAAATATTTTTAATAACAAAAATACTCTTCTTCCTCATATACTCATATATCCCACATTCATTGTAAAAATATCACCATTATTATATTATTATAATAATATATTTAAATGAATTATTTTATCAGAAAAAGATAAAATATTTATTTTAAACAATTGTCACATTAAAAATTTCTCCATCTATATCCACGTAATATGAATATTTTCCTCATCATATAAATCAAGAATTAATTATTCACAAATAATATTACAGAAATCATCAATCTAACCGATAGCGGTTCAGGGAAAGAGGGCTTTCTGATAAAGATTTCTCCTTCTTGGCGCAATTAGGTGACCAAACATCTCCTTGAATGTAACTTTCTAGACATTGCCAATAATATTATCTAATAATATTATTCAAATAATATGAATTATTGCTCCGATAATAGAAAATATTGTGTAATGACAATTATTGAAACAACAATAATAATATAAAATATCAACGTAGTAATTATTGAATCAATAAAATAAAATATTGAGCGATAATTAATTGTAACAATTATTGAGTAGTGCCTTCTTACATAAGAATCTATAATTGGTGCAATATCGTAATCTTCTTGTTTTTAACCACCGGGTATTCCAACAATATTACTTGAGAATAATTACGTTATTATTTATAAACAACTTATACTTATCGTTTTCTTCATCCAATCGCTTTTCGTTATGGGGCCCACACACAATTTACTACTGTAAGACCCCAATTATTTTTTAATAAAGATTATTTTTCTATAAATATCATTTTTTGAATATTATGGAATGAATTTGATATAATGTTATAGTTGTGGGTAATATTTATAAATTTTACTAAGTATGCAAGTTGTTATAAAATATTCGATTGGTGGGGAATATTCTTTTTTGTCGGAATATTAAATAAATGGCACAATCATTGGTGGACCCCACAATGGAATTATTGCCGGATTGAGAAAACGACAAAAATATTTTATAAATAACTTGGTGGAGGTGTTATTATTAAAAGCTGATGAACTACCCATTAGTAAAAAAATACGATGTCTGGCGTGGTTGCATAGTAGCACACGGTATTGATTATTGATGCTTACGTGAGAAGTCACTCATTTATACTCAATTATTATTACGATAATTCTTTGCATCATATCTCTCGTATTATTGATTCGATTATTGTCACGTTATCATACGCATTATATGTTATATTATTAAATCAATAATTGAGATGACAAAGTTATTCATATTATTAAATTGCAATATTTACAATGTCTAGAAGTTACATCGAGGAGAGGTTTGGTCACCTAATTGCTTGCGCGATAGGGAGAAATCCTTATTGGAAAGCCCCTCTTCACAGGAACAACACAGTTGCTAAATATTGTGAGTTATAATATTAATGATGAATAAGTTCTTGTTGATTAAAGATGAATTTGATAGTTTCATTGTGTTGGGATTATTTGTGTTAGTAGAAATCGACATCTATTAGATGATAATTGATGTCTGGATGTTATATTGTTCAATCCGAATTATTAGGAAACTTTTAGTGTTTAATTACTATTCACGAGTTACTATTCATATTCATTCATGATTTACTATTCACGAGTTACTATTATTCACCCTCACTGATTCTATTCACTCTAGTATTATTCATTTGGGTATTTGGGTATAATATTATTCCATGAGGAGATGTGCTAATTTTTCGAATAGTTGGTTGAAGTTATATTAGTGAATCGATATGGACCATTTGGTGGAAAGTTATAATAGTGAATCAATATGGATCATTGGTTTAAAGTTTTAATAGTAAATCGGTATGGACCGAATTGCTTTAAGTTTTAATAGTAAATCAATCAACTGAAATCCCGTTTAAAAAGTAAATCAATTTGGATAGTTCAGAATTAGTTACTATTCAATCCATTCTTCTATAAATAGAAGCTCATTCCTTCATTATTTCTTACGAATTCATTGAAACTCTAGAGAGAAATTATAGAGAGAAAGAAGAAGAGTATTCCTTCTACTTCACTACTTGATATCCGATGTCTTTTTTCACGGTAAGGGTTGTTATTCTTTCTTATTCATGAAGAGAACTTGTTTATTCCATTCTTTATTATTACATTGGAATAACTTTTGTATCATGACATACATACTATACTTGGTGAAATCCTTATGTTATTCCATTCTTTATTATTACATTGGAATATATCATTCGTACATGCGTTTTATCTGGGACTGGTTCCGTCTTTATTATTACATTGGAATAACTTTGTATATGTGGACTCCCTATACTTGGTGAAATCCTTATGTTATTCCATTCTTTATTATTACATTGGAATATCCTCGCATGCATGCGTTTCTACGCATGGACACAGTTAAAATATTTATTATTTTGTCGAATATCACATGCATGCGTTTCTGTGGGACACAGTTCCATATGTTATTATTACATTGGAATAACTTTGCTGTCTTATCTATCACGTGTGTGGTGATTTCTTTTGTTATTCCATTCCTTATTATACTCGGTTGGTTAAAGTTTTGACTTATACTCCATGAAATTAGTGGAATATCATTGATATTTGCGCTTCATCCAAAGTATCTTTTCAAAAAATATTCTTTTGAGCATTCTTGAATTTTACTCTACAAAAGAAGTATCATGTTGACAATTTGGGCGTTATTAGTTCTGGATAAACTAATTCTTGAACTTGTTTTATTGAATTCTTATATCATTGTCATCATCCTCATGTTTATATTTTTTAAAGTCATCATGGCCCTATATAGTGCATAGATGGACTTGTTATGATTATGACCGAGGATTATTCGGTATAATCATGGTAGTAATGTTACAAATGATGTGGTAAAAAAGTCCTCATTGGCCCGTAGTGCATTGATGGACGAGTTTTGGCATGATCATGACCATTGATGAATACACGAATATCCTTGGCCCGTAGTGCATGGATAATTTGTGGTCGTGACCACAATGAATATCCTTGGCCATAGTGCGAGGGATGATGTGGATTATTTATTAAAATTTGAGTCTCGGCGATAAAAGTGATGAAAAACTTTTAAATCATAAAAGATAGTAGATTTTATTCTCTACTTGACTCTTTTAATGGATTACTTATTCCATTGCTTGATTAAACTTGTTGTCTATTGTATTTTATTAGTTTAACATTGTTGAAGGCTAATGATAATTTATCTTGCATTATCTTAGTCATAATATTTCTTCTTTGGGCTAGTTGAGCTCACCTTTCTTTCATTGTTCTCTTGAGAAATGAGAACGTGGCGAGGGACTAGTCGAGGAGCGGAGTGATGGTAAAGATGATAGTATTAGTAGTCCTCACTATTACATTAAATAGTGTGAAAATAAATGTAATGAGGACTTATTCTAAGAGTGGATATTGTCTAGAAGACAATATTTGTATTAAAACTCACAGCTTTCTTGTTGTATATTAAAGATTGTATTTGTAATCTGCACCATGTATCTGACGACCAAAGATGGGCGATGTATACCTATTTTGGTGGCGTCACAGTTGGTATCAAAGCTTAGGGATATGATCCCTGGCTAAGATGTGAGATAAGAACTAAGAGGGGAGAGACGGGGAATTCCTTCACTAGTATGACCTACCTAAGTTTATTTGTTATTTAATTGGTCGGTCAGAGTATAGGGTTAATATGTGATATCTTAATTAACCCTTGTTTTGTGGCAGTATTTAAAAATGGCATCCGAGAATGTTGAGAACATCAATGGAGCACAAGAGACCGTTGAGTCTCCACGGATCGATAACCGGAACAATGTGCATCGAGAAGGCGACAATCCTCATGCAAACAACAACACTGACCAAATGATGAACGATGGAATGTTCAGAGGTTTCATGCAATTATACAACATCGGTAGGCGAGCGGCTCCTGTCCAAAATGCGGTGGAAACACTTGGAAACTCTCGGACGGTCATCGCTAAAAGATTCAAGGAGCTGGGACCACCGGAGTTTTTGGTGAGCCAAAACCACTTAAAAGCGAGAGCGTGGATAAAATAGATCAACAAGATATTTGATGTCTTGGGTTGCTCAGGAGAAAAAGGTTCCTTTGCCACCTTTATGTTGCGGGTAAGAGGGTTCTTATGGTGGGAATCTATAAAGCGTACTCAAGCTTCCGCACTGAAGATGTCTTGGGAGAAGTTTCAAAAACTGTTCAACGACAAGTACTTTTCCAAAAGTATTCGTCACATGAAAGAGGTAGAGTTCATCAAATTTGGAGCAAAAACAATATGGCCAGTGTCACGATCTGAAGCCAAGTTTTCCGAGTTGTCCGGTTTTGCGTCCCATTTGGTTGATAATGAGGAGAGAATGACGAAATGTTTCTAAGAGGTTTGAAACACGAGATATGTCAATACCTTATCTCTCATAAGCGTGTTTGTATTC
This sequence comes from Panax quinquefolius, assembly GCA_020205615.1. Classification (NCBI taxonomy): domain Eukaryota; kingdom Viridiplantae; phylum Streptophyta; class Magnoliopsida; order Apiales; family Araliaceae; genus Panax; species Panax quinquefolius. Next base: position 144,203,920 of record CM035161.1, on the reverse strand, counting down.
GGATGTTGTTAATAGGGCTCGATTATTTGAGCGTGATAATGAGTCAACCCAACCAAAAAGAAGCGGTAAACAAAATGATAATACCGGTGATAGCGATCATCAAAGCGGTGACAATAAGCGTGGAGGAATCAACATGCGAAAATGGTAACCACTTGGTGGTAATCATGGCAAAAAAATAATAAGAATGGACATTTCAAGAAGAGAGATTCAACAATGATGGAAAGGCGTCGGCACCATCACCGTTGTTAAGGAAGGAGAATCGACCACCTATTATATGCTTCAAATCACGGAGGGAGGGACATATCATTCCAAAGCTATGCGATGCCATCAAAAGCGTGTTATAATTGTGGAAGAAGGACACCTAGCCCGATTTTGTCGTTCACCCAAGACAAGTCCAAATTGGGAAGGAGGCACCAAAGGTTGTCCCAAAAAAGTCAAAGTCGGTGGTCTGAGGAGGCGTTTGTCGTGACCTCCCGAAAGCAAGGAACCCGAATGAGGTCATCACATGGTAAGCTTATCATAAATTCTAGCGAAGTATATACCTTATTTGATACTGGTTCTACCCATTCTTTTATTTCTCTTACTTGCGCTCAACGTTTAAAATTGACTCAGGAGAAATTGGACTTTGACTTAGTTTGTTTGAAACTCCGTTGGGAGAAACCTTCATTACATCCAACTTTGTTTATAAGTCTTGTTTGGTTCAAATCGGTATCCTCACATTACTGTCGATCTTATTTCATTGAAAATACTTATATTTGGCGTAATTCTAGGGATTGATTGGTTAACTACTCATCATCATGCAAAAATTGATTATTTTAAATAAGGTTGTTAGCTTTCATATTCCTAACCAACCTATAATGCGAATTCAAGCAACCAAACCATTAAAATCAATCAACATCATATCGAGCCATAAAGCTATTCGTTTATTAAAAAGCGGATGTCAAGCTTTCTTAGCTCATATCACGGATCTAAACAAAAATACGTCGATTTTGAATGATATTTCTATTGTTAATGAATTTCTAACGTATTCTCTCGAAGAACTTCACGGCTACCCCTAGAGCGTGAAATTGAATTTTGTATCGACCTTGAACCAGTACAAAACCTATTTCTAAAGCCCCGTGTCGAATGGCTCTATTGAACTTGAGGAGTTAAAGACCCAACTGCGAGGAATTGTTAGACATTGGCTTTATTAGTCTAGTATTTCTCCTTGTGGTGCTCTGATTCTATTAAGTGAAAAAGAAAGATGGGAGTATGCGACTTTGTATTGATTATCGAGAGTTGAACCATGTCACCATCAAAAATAGGTACCCATTACCCGCGTTTGATGACTGTTTGACTGGTTGCAAAAGCGCCAAATTCTTTTCAAAGATTGATCTTCGTTAGGATATTACAAATTGAAGATTAGAATGATGACATTCCAAAAGCGGCTTTCGGAACTCGATGCGGGCATTATGAATTCTAGTCATGTCTTTTGGATTGACTAATGCTCTTCTTTGCCTTCATGGATATGATGAACCAAGTATTCAAGGATTATTTGGATCACTTTGTGGTCGTCTTTATTGATGACATCCTTATTTATTCAAAAGCCAGTGAAGATCATGAAAGCAACACTTGAGGTTTGATACTCCAAAAGCTTCGTGAATATAAGCTTTATGCCAAGTTGAAGAAATGAGAGTTAAAGCTTGAGAAGTAGCATTCCTTGGGCACGTGGTATCAAGTCATGGAATATCTGTTGACCCAACAAAGATTGAAGCTATTCAAAGTGAAGCGAAACCTAAATCGATGATCGAAATCGTAGCTTTCTCGAACAAATTGGTTATTATCGGAGATTCGTAGAAGGGTTTTCTCGAATCACTACTCCACTAACTCAACTGACTCGAAAAGATACAAAATTCGGTTGGAACGAGGAATGTGAGAAGAGTTTTCAAGAACTTAAGAGGAGACTCATTTCAGCACCTGTTCTGACAATACCAACTAGCTCGGAGGGGTTTGTCATCTACAGTGATGCTTCGGGCAAAGGTTTAGGATGTGTTCTCATGCAACATGGGAAAGTCATAGCCTATGCCTCTCGACAACTCAAAGAATATGAGAGAAATTATCCTACTCATGATTTAGAGTTGGCAGCAGTCGTTTTTGCACTAAATATTTGGAGGCATTACTTGTATGGGGAGAAAGTAGAGATCTTTACGGATCATAAAAGCCTCAAATATTTTTTTACTCAAAAGAAACTCAACATGCGACAATGATGTTGACTTGAACTGTTGAATGATTATGATCATACCATCCAATACCATCCTGGAAAAGCGAATGTGGTAGCTGACGCATTGAGTAGAAGATCATATGCGGGTACGAGTGCGATATTGACAACGCAAAGGCCCATTTTGTGTGACTTGCAAAGGATGGAGATAGAGTTAAAGACTCCAGGGACCCATGTGATGATAGCGAATATACGAGTAGAACTAACTTTAATTGATAAAGTTAAAGTTTGCTCAAGCTCTGACACACTGAGCGTGATCGTATGAGGAAGAAAGTCAAGAAGGTGCTTATCTGGGAAAGCAAGAATCGATGAAGAAGGAATACTTGAAGTCAACTCCGGACTTTGTGTTCTAACAACCTGATTTAAAGTATAGAATCATGATGGAGGCGACAACACACACCGTTTGCAATCCATCCTGGGAGTACCAAAATGTATCGTGATCTTCGTCATACATTTTGGTGGAGCAATATGAAGAGAGAGATAGCGTTGTTTATCTCAAGGTGTCTAACTTGTCAACGAGTCAAGGCGGAGCATCAAGTGCCAAAAGGTCCATTGCAACCACTTGAAATTCTAGAATGGAAGTGGGAGCACATTACCATGGATTTCATTACTGGTCTTCCCAAGGTTTCTCAAGGCATAGATGCGATTTGGGTCATTGTTGATAGATTGACTAAGTCTGCTCATTTCTTACCGATACGAGAAACTTATACACTTGAACGTCTTGCTAGTATGTATATAAACGAGATTGTAAGATTGCATGGTATGCCAGTATCCATAGTTTACGATCGAGATCCAAGATTCACTTCAAGATTTTGGGTTAGTTTGCAAAAGCTATGGGCGCAGATTTACGATTTAGTTCGCATATCATCCTCGAATCCGGACGGACAATCGAGAGGACTATTCAAACTCTTGAAGATTTATTAAGACTCTGTGTCCTTGACTTCAAGGAAGTTGGGACAAGTTCTTCTGGTTGGTGGAGTTTTCATACAACAATAGTTATCAAGCAAGTATTGGCATGGCTCCATTCGAAGCGTTGTATGGAAGAAAGTGTCGTTCTCTAGTATGCTTGGATGAGGTGGGTGAAGCAACGTTGTTGGGACCGGAGTTGGTACGTATGACTATGGAAAAGATTCAAACGATCCGACAACGTATAAAAACCTCACAAGATCGACAAAAGAGTTATGTTGATCTTCATCGAAAAGACGTGGAATTCGATATTGGATATCATGTGTTGTTACGTGTTGCTCTATGGAAAGGAGTTACGAGATTCAGAAAGAGAGGAAAGCTCAATCCTCGATTCATTGGCCCATTTTTAATCCTCGAACGAGTAGGAACTGTGGCCTATAGACTCGCTTTAAGCCAAGTATGTCTCGTGTTCATAATGTTTTTCACATATCTATGTTACATAAATATGTGAAAGACCCGAACCACATTATTGAGTTAGAACCGGATGAAATAGCGGAAGATTTAATATATGAGGAGGTTCCTGTTAAAATCTTGGATAAAAAGAAGCATATTCTACGCTCCAAGGTTATACCTCAAGTCAAATTTTTGTGGAGGAACCACGATGTTAAGAAAATGACCTGGGAATTAGAATCTGAAATGAAATCAAGGTATCCTTACCTCTTCGACATACCAGGTACGTACCCTAATTTCAAGGGCGAAATTTCATAAGAAGGGGAGGTTGTAAGACCCCAATTTTTTTTTAATAAAGATGATTTTTCTATAAATATCATTTTTAAATATTATGGAATGAATTTGATATAATGTTATAGTTGTGGGTAATATTTATAAATTTTGCTAAGTATACAAGTTGTTATAAAATATTCGATTGGTCGGGGAATATTCTTTTAGTTGGGAATATTCATACAACGGCACAATCATTGGTGGACCCCACAATAGAATTATTGTCAGATTGAGAAAACGACAAAAATATTTTATAAATAACGGCGGAGGTGTTATTGTTAAAACTGTTGAACTATCCGGTAGTAAAAGTACATTAATACGCGTAGTTGCATAGTAGCACACGGTATTAATTATTGATGCTTACGTGAGAAGTCACTCATTTATACTCAATTATTGCTACGATAATTCTTTGCGTCATATCTCTCGTATTATTGATTCGATTATTGTCACAGATTATCATCGCATTATATGTTATATTATTAAATCAATAATTGAGATGACAAAGTTATTCATATTATTAAATTGCAATATTTACAATGTCTAGAAGTTACATCGAGGAGAGGTTTGGTCACCTAATTGCGGCCTGATAGGGAGAAATCCTTATTGGAAAGCCCCTCTTTCACAGGAACAACACAGTTGCTAAATATTGTGAGTTATAATATTAATGATGAATAAGTTATTGTTGATTAAAGATGAATTTGATAGTTTCATTGTTTGGGATTATTTGTGTTAGTAGAAATTGACATCTATTTCGATGATAATTGATGTCGGATATTATATTGTTCATCGAATTATTAGGGAAACTTTTCGTGTCGGAGTACTATTCACGAGTTACTATTCATGAGTTACTATTTACGAGTTACTATTCACTCGATTATTATTCACTCTAGTATTGTGCATTCGCGTATTTGGGTACAATATTATTCCATGAGGAGATGTGCTAATTTTTCAGACCGTTGGTTGAAATTATATTAGTGAATCAATATGGACCGCTGGTGAAAAGTTATAATAGTGAATCAATATGGATCGTTGGTTTAAAGTTTTAATAGTAAATCAGTATGGACCGTTGCTTTAAGTTTTAATAGTAAATCAATCTGAACCGTCCGTTTAAAAGTAAACCAATCTGGACCGTTCAAGAATTAGTTACTATTCAATCCATTCTTCTATAAATAGAAGCTCATTCCTTCATTATTTCTTACAAATTCAACTTTGAACTCTAGAGAGAAATTATAGAGAAAAAGAAGATGATTATTCTGCTACTTCACTACTTCGATATCCAGTGTCTTTTACGGTAAGGGGTGTTATTCATTCTTATTCATGAAGAGAACTTATGTTATTCCATTCTTTATTATTACATTGGAATAACTTTTATATGCTGTGACATACCCTATACTTGGTGAAATCCTTATGTTATTCCATTCTTTATTATTACATTTGGAATATCACATGCATGCGTTTTATGCCGACTGGGTTCCGCTCTTTATTATTACATTGGAATAACTTTTGTATCATGCGGACTCCTATACTTAGTGAAATCCTTATGTTATTCCATTCTTTATTATTACATTGGAATATCACATATGCATGCGTTTCTGGGACCATACAGTTTCGTATTTATTATTTTGTCGAGAATATCACATGCATGCGTTTTACTGGGACGACACAGTTCCATATGTATTATTACATTGGAATAACTTTTGCACTGTGTCTATCTATCACATGTGTGGTGATTTCTTTTGTTATTCCATTCCTTATTATACTCAGTTGGTTAAAGTTTTGACTTCTATAATCCATGAAATTAGTGGAATATCATTGATATTTGCGCTTCATCCAGTATCTTTTAAAAAAATATTCTTTTGAGCATTCTTGAATTTTACTCTACAAAGAAGTATCATGTTAACAATTTGGACGTTATTAGTTCCTGGATAAACTAATTCTTGAACTTGTTTTATTGAATTCTTATATCATTGTCATCATCCTCATGTTTATATTTTTTAAAGTCATCTGTGGCATATAGTTCATAGATGAACTTTGTATGATTATGACCAGGGATTATTCGGTATAATCATGACCGTAATGTTACAAATGATGTGGTAAAAGTCCTCATTGGCCCGTAGTGCATTGATGGACAGTTGTTGGCATGATCATGACCATTGATGAATACACGAATATTCCTGTCTCATATCTCGGCCAGGGATCATATCCTAGCTTTGATACCAAGCTGTGGCGCCCCCAAAATAGGTATACATCACCTATTCTCGAGTCGCCAAATACATGATACGTAATACAAATACAATCTTTAATATATAACAAGAAAGTCGTGAGTTTTAATACAAATATTGTCTTACAGACAATATCCACTCTCGAGAATAAGTCCTCGATTACATTTATTGTCACACTATTTAATAAAATAGTGAGGACTACTAATACTATCATCTGGACCATCACTCCGCTTCCCGACTAGTCCCGCCACGTTCTCATTTTCTTCAAGAGAACGGTGAAAGAAAGGGTGAGCTCAACTAGTCCAAGAAGAAATATTATGACTAAGATAATACGAAATAAATTATCATTAGTCTTCAACAATGTTAAACCGATAAAATACAATAGACATCAAGTTTAATCTGCAATGGAATAAGCAATCCGTTAGAAGAGTCAAGTAGAGCGTGATATCTACTAACTTCATGATTTAAAATGTTTTCATCAATTTTTATCATTTGAGACTAACTTAATAAATAAACCACATCATCGAATCATCCCTCGTACTACGGCCAAGGATATTCATTAAATCATCAATGGTCAAGCGACTATACCGAATAATCCACGATCATCATCATACCAAAAATCGTCCATCAATACACTATCTGCCACCGAGGATTTTTACCACATCATTCGTCACATTACGATCGTGATTATACCGAATAATCCTCATCATAACAGACACCAAGTCCATCTACGCACGTAAGCCAAAGATGACTTTCATCACAATATAAGCATGAGAATGATGTCAATGATATAAGCATTAATCAAACGAAAACAAGGATACATATTAAAGACTTTAAATTTATCCAAATATTATCAATCACTTAATAAACTCATAATCTAATATTATTAATATTATAACAATATTTTAATCACTTCTTAAACTTATAAACAATTTATTTCAATTGTTTACACTTTACCAAATAATGCATTTAATCATTCAAAAATGCCATACTCATAAGATTTCATCACCAATGATCAAATTCCTTATCAAAAATCTGCATATACCCTATATAGGATTTGCAAGCCATAAAATCATATTTACCAATTTTGAACTTCACATAACATATTTAACTCATATGTTCGTAACTAAACCATTTTCATGAAAAATTACCAAATCAACTTATTATTTTTCTATCATTTGTCCAAACATATATACATATATTTCATACACAACAAGTATTTTTTTATAATTTTTCAACTCCCTTAAGTATTTTTCCAAAATCAATTTCTAATTAATTCCTTAAGAAATTAGCTACCTCAAGTTTAACTCCAGAAATTCCCAAATCTTGGCAGGATCTTACACATATTAACGTGAGCTTCCAGTTTAAATTTCATGGTCATCGGAGTTATAGAACTCTAGTTATAGCGTTTTTCGTCGGAAAAGCCTAAATATTGAAATAGTCATAACTTGCTCATTTTAAGTCGGAATGAGCTCATTTTTGGACAGGAGGTACTTTATACCATATATTTCCATGTTCCAAAAGGCCAGAATTTTTCTCATAAATTTAGTGGCTGAAACAGCCCTTTTAAATTTCTGGGCAGTAGCTTTTTAGAAATTTGCAGTTTTTGACTCCTTTGCTAAAATCAGTCCACACGAAAATTTATAACACATTTTCCAGTGATTCCACTTGGATAAGTTAGAAAACTCATAGATCTAACTCTAGAACTTGACTACACTCAAAAATTCAAAATATAATAGGAGATATGGTTAATTGAATTTCATGTTCCATTTTCACCAAAATCTGATTTTTCAACCCTTTGTGATTTCTAAGAAACTTTCATGTTTTCACATAATAACCAACATAACTCATCATAACACTTACTAATACTACATACACCCGTGATTTTCATTAGTCCAACGCTTTTATTATGACTTTCATCATAATCCACGTAAACAGATCATTTCCACAATTTAATAAGGAATGAATACAAAGGATCATTCACCATGCATGTACGCCGTAATCCACATAGATGTGTTATTCCAATGAATAATAAGGAATAGAATAATGGAAGAATTCACCATGCATGTGATAGGTCGCACGCAGACGAGTTTATTCCCAATGAATAATAAATAATGGAACCCGAGTCAAATAAGAAACGCATGGCGGGATATTCCACGAGGATAATAAAGAATGGAACTAGGTCATGCGTAAACGCACAGACATGATATTCCGATAGAATAATAAAGAATGAAACCAGGTCATGCGTAACGCATGCAGACGTGATATTACGACGGAATAATAAAGAATGGAACGAATGTCATGCGTACGACAAACAAATGTGATATTCCAAGCGTAATAATTAAGAACGGAATAATAGAAGAATTTCACCATGTATGCGGTACTTTGCATAAACAGGTTATTCCAACATAATAATGAAGAATGGAATAACAACTCTTACGAGTATTGAAAGAAAATAATTCTCTTCATGAATACGAAAGAATAATACCCCTTACCTAAGAATAAAGTTGGATCTTTGGAATAGAGGTAGCGACTTCTTCTTCTTCTTCTATAATTTCTCTATAATAATTGCTCTATAGCTTTAGTGAATTGGTGAGAAATGAAGGAAGAATGAGCTTCTATTTATAGGAAAATATAGTTTCGATAATTGCACATTTTGGGGCTCAAAATATTACAGTACAATACCTTCAACTTTTCTTTCATTTTTAATTCAGACCTGCAAGTATTATCAAACTTGAACCACCTCCCCTAATAATAAATCATGTGAATCAATAGTAAATCATGTGAATCAATAGTTCTAGACATGTGAAAATACGAATTATAGTATAGTACCTCCATCTATACCTCCATTTTTAACTTAGTCATGCAAGTATTATCAATCTTGCACCAACTTCCCTAATAGTACATGAATGTGATTTAATAGTACACACATGTGAATAAATAGTTATAGAAGCATGTGAATTAGTAGCAATTAATTGCTCATTTATCCGATTAATTACCCGATTTATCAATAAAACCCTGACATCAATTATCATCCGGAATAGATGTGATTTACACTAAACTAATAATCCCAACATAATGGAACTATCAAATTCATCTTTAATCAACACGAACTTATTCATCATTAATATTATAACTCACAATATTTAACAACCGTGTCGTTCCTGTGAAAGAGGGGCTTTTCCGATAAGAATTTCTCCTTATTAAATAGCGTAATTAGATGACCAAACCTCTCCTTGACAGTAACTTCTAGACATTGTAAATATTACAATTTAATAATATGAATAACTTTGTCGCCTAAATTATTGATTTAATAATATATCATATTATGCCAATAATCTTTGTGACAATAATCGAATCAATAATATGAGATATGATGATCGTGATTACTTATAAGCAATAATTGAGTATAACCGGTGACTTCTCACGTAAGTATAAATAATCAATACGATTGTGCTACTTATGCAACCACGCCAGATATCTTGTACTTTTACTACCGAGTAGTTTAACAGTTTTAACAGTAAAACTTCCGTCGTTATTTTCATAAAAATATTTTAGTCGTTTTCTCATTCCGACAATACTTCCGTTGTGGGTTCGCCAATGATTGTGCCGTCGTACGGATATTCCCGACAAAAAGAATATTTTCCGACCAAACGAATATTTTATAACAACTTGCATACTTTTGCAAAATTTATAAATACTACCCACAACTATAACATTATATCAAATCCACACCATAATTTTGAAAAAAATATTTCGAGAAAATTAAATCTTTATTCATAAAATTTAGGGTCTTACATATTTAAACTCAAAATAAGTCCTCAATACATTTATTATCACACAATTTCATAGAATAGTGAGGACTACTAATGCTATCATCTGGACCGTCACTCCGTTCCCCGACTAATCCCTGCTACGTTCTCATTTCCTAAAGAGAACAATGAAAGCAAAAGGGTGAGCTCAACTAGCCCAGTAAGAAATATTATGGCTAAGATAATGCAGAATCAATATAACAAACATCAAGTTTAACTGCAGCGGAACAAGCAATCCATTAGAAGAGTCAAGTAGAGAATAAAATCTACTATCTTCTATGATTTAAAAGGTTTTTTCATCACTTTTATCGGCGAGACTCGACTTTATTAAATAAACCACGTCATCCATGCACTTTAACCAATGATATTCATTAGTATCACGACCACAAATTATTCATGCACTACGGGCCAAGGATATTCGTGTTTTCATCAATGGTCATGATCATGCCAACAACTGTCCATCAATGCACTATGGGCCAATGAGAACTTTTACCACATCATTTGTAACATTACGGTCATGACTATACCGAATAATCTCTGGTCATAATCATACCAAGTCCATCAATGCATACTATGTGCCACAAAACGAATGACTTTCAACATAATATAAACATGAGGATGATGACAATGACATAATAATTCAATAAAACAAGTTCAAGAATTAAATTTTAAAGATTTATTAGTTAATTTATCCTGAACTCAAAAAGGTCTAAATCGTTAACATGATACTGCTTTGTGGAGTAAAATTCAAGAAGACTCAGAAGAATATTTCCATGAAAAGATACTGGATGAAGCGTAAATATCCAGGATATTCTACTAATTTCATAGAGTATAGAAGTCAAAACTTTAACCAACTAAGTATAATAGAATATATGAACCTGCAAATGAATTTTTGCGTCGCCATGCGGTAATCCACGTAGACAGATCATTTCCACAATTTAATAAGGAATGAATACAAATGATCATTCACCATGCAAGTGGTAATCCACATAGACAGATTATTCCAACAGAATAATAAAGAATGGAATAACAGAAGAATTCACCATGCATGCGATAGACCGCACAGACAGGTTATTCCCAATAGAATAAAAAAAAGAATGGAACCAGTCATGCGAAATCCGCATGCATGTGATATTCCAACAAAATAATAAAGAATGGAATAACAACGAATTCACCAGAATGCGATAGATCGCGCGCAAATCAAGTTATTCCAATGAGAATAATAAATAATAGAACCCGTGTTAAATGCATAATGCGACAAAGTGAGGATATTCCAATGAATAATAAATAATGGAATAACAGAATAATTTCACCATGTATGCGGTATTGTGCGTGTATAAAGTTATTCTAACGAGAATAATAAATAGTGAAACCAAATTAAATATGTCTGTTTCGAGATAGGATATTCCAAATGAATAATAAAGAATGGAATAACGAAGAATTTTACCATGTATGCGATTGCATGGACAAAAGTTATTCCAACATAATAATAAGGAATGGAATAACAATAGCTCTCTTTATGAAAATGAAAGAAATAATACCCCTTACCTTAGAATAAAGTTGGATACTAGGAATAGAGAGGTAGCTGACTTCTCTTCTTCTTTCTCTCTATAATTTCTCTCTATAATAATTGCTCTATAGCTTTAGTGAATTGGTGAGAAATGAAGAAAGAATGAGCTTCTATTTATAGAAAAATATAGTTTTGATAATTTCACATTTTGGGGCTCGAAAAATTACAGTACAATACCTCCAACTTTTCTTTCATTTTTAATTTAGTCCTGAAAGTATTATCAAACTTGCACCACCTCCCATAATAGTAAATAATGTGAATCAATAGTTTAATCATGTGATTCAGTAGTTATAATCATGTGAAAATACGTATAACAGTATAGTACCTCCATCTATACCTCCATCTTTAACTTAGTCATGCAAGTATTATCAATCTTGCACCAACTTCCCTAATAGTACATAAATGTGAATCAATAGTACACACATGTGAATAAATGATTATAATCATGTGAATTAATAGCAATTAATTCCTTATTTATTCGATTAATTACCCGATAACTTCCAGACATCAATTATTATCGAAATAAATGTCAATTTTCACTAACACTAATAATTCCAACACAATGGAACTATCAATTTCATCTTTAATTAACACGAACTTATTCATCATTAATATTACAACTCACAATATTTAACAACCAGGTCATTCCCAGGAAAGAGGGGATTTAGATAAGGATTTCTCATCGTTGCCGCATTAGATGACCAAACCTCTCCTCGATGAACTTCTAGACATTGTAAATATTGCAATTTAATAATATGAATAACTTTGTCGTCTTAATTATTGATTTAATAATATATAATATTATACGAGATGATATTGTGACAATAATCGAATCAATAATATGAGAGATATGATGCGTGATTCTTTGTAGCAATATAATTGAGTATAAGCGAGTGACTTCTCACGTAAGCATCAATAACCAATACCGTGTCTTACTATGCAACCACAGCGTATTACTATACTTTACTACCGGGTAGTTCAACGGTTTTAACGGTAACATACTTCATAGATTATTTTTATAAAAGATAATTACATGCTTTTACTACTACGATAATACTTCCGCTAGGGGTCCACTGAATGATTGTGCTTCGTCATTTAATATTCCTGTTAAAATGAATATTCCCCACCAATCGAATATTATATAACCACTTGCTTACTTTGCAAAATTTATAAATATTACCCATAACTATAACATTATATTATATACACACCATAATATTAAAAAATATATATTTCGAGAGGAATTAATCTTTATTCATAAAAGTAGGGGTCTTACAACAACATCTAAATACAAACACAGTTTGTGAAAAATTAGGTATTGACGTATCTCGGGTTTCAAACCTCTTAGAAACATACGCGTCATTATCTCCTCATTATCAACCAAGTGGGACGCAAACCGAGATAACTTGGCAAACTTAGCTTCGTACTGCGCCACGGTCATATTGTTTTGCTCAAGCTTGATGAACTCTACCTCCTTTATGTGACGAATACTTTCAAGAAAGTACTTGTCATTGAATAGCTCTTGGAACTTCTCCCAAGATATTTTGAGTGCAACAGGTTGAGTACGCTTTACAGATTTCCATCAGTAATCTGCCTCTGCTCATAACATAAAGGTGGCAAAGGGAACCTTTTGCTCCTTGGAGCATCGCAAGACATCAAATATCTTGTTGATCTGCTTTATCCACGTCTCCGCCTTAAGTGGTTTTGGCTCTCTAAAAAACTCTGGTGGTCCCAGCTCCTTGAACTGCTTAGCGGTGACCGTCCGAGAATTGTCAGTGTTTCCACCTGCATTTTGGGCAGGAGCCGCTTTCGCCTGATGTTGCATGAATTGCATAAAGCCTCTGAACATCCCATCATTCACCATTTCATCGGTGTTATTGTTGATATGAGGATTATTGTCTTCCTGTTGCACATTATCCTGGGTATTAATCTGTGGTGACTCAACGGTCTCATGTGCTTCATTGTTTATCTCAACATTTTCGGATGCCATTTTCAAATACTGCCACAAAACAAGGGTTAATTAACATATTACATATTATCCCTATACTCTGACCAACTAATTAAATACCAAATAAACTTAGGTAGGTCATACTAGCGAAGGAATTCCCCGTCTCTTCCCTTCTAGTCCTTGTCTCACATCTCAGCCAGGGATCATATCCCTAAGCTTTGATACCAACTGTGATGCCCCCAAAATAGGTATACATCACTCATCTTGAGTCGCCAAATACATGGTACAAAATTCAAATACAACTTAATTATAAAACAGTCGTGTAAAATACGACAAAACATAATTTAAGAGTTTTAATAAGAATATTGTCATCTAGACAATATCAACACTCAATGGAGTCCTCATTACATTTATTGTCACACTATTTAACAAAATAGTGAGGACTACTAATGCTATCATCTCTGGATCATCACTCCGCTTCCTTGACTACTCCCTCGTTCTTCTCATTTCTTGAAGAACAAAGTGAAAGAAAGGGTGAGCTTAACTAGCCCAATGAAAATATTATGACTAAGATAATGCGAGAATAAATTATCATTAGTCTTCAAAATGTTAAACCGATAAAATACAATAGACATCAAGTTTAAGCTGCGGTGGAATAAAGCAATCTATTAGAAGAGTCAAGTAGGCGTGATATCTACTATCTTCTATGATTTAAAATGTTTTCATCAATTTTTATCATTTGAGACTCGACTTAATAAAAAAACCCATCATCAAGTCATCCACCTCGCACTACGGGCCAAGGATATTCATTAAATCATCAATGGTCAAATGACTATACCGAATAATCCTCGGTCATAATCATACCAAAAGCGTCCCATCATGCCTTTCTACAAGCTCTTGAGGACTTTTACCACATCATTTATAACATTACGAGTCATGATTATCTTAAGAATAATCCTCGAATCATAATCATACCAAGTCCATTATGCACGTAAGCTAAAGATGACTTTCATCACAATATAAGCGTGAGGATGATGACAATGACATAATAATTCATAAAACAAGTTCAAGAATAAATTTTATAGATTTATAAGTTAATTTATCTTGAAATCAATTACGTCAAAATTATCGACATGATCTCTTGCTTTGTGGAGTAAAATTCAAGAATGCTCGGAAGAATATTTTTATGAAAGATCTGGGATAAAGCGCGAAATATCCGGGATATTTTACTAATTTCATGGAGTATAAAAGCGAAGACTTTAACCAAATGAGTATCATAGAATATATAAAAGCTAAATGGATTTTTACCCGCCATGACGTAATCCACGTGAGCGGATCATTTCCACAATTTAATAAGGAATGAATACGAAGGATCATTCACCATGCGTGTGATAATCCACGTACAAAGTTATTCCAATGAATAATAAAGAATGGAACCAGGTCAATGCGTAATCCGCATGATAAGATATTCTAACGAATAATAAAGAATAGAATAACGGAAGAATTCACCATTCAATGCGATAGATCGCATGCAAGGTTATTCCAACGAATAATAAAGAATGGAACCGGATCTGGCGTAATCACTTGCGAGACGAGGATATTCAAATGAGAATAATAAAGAATGGAATAACAAAGAATTCACCATGCGTGCGATAGATCAGCACAAACAAAGTTATTCAAATGAATAATAAAGAATGGAACCAGTCTGGCGTAATCCGCTTGCGAGATTCCATATTCAGCGAATAATAAAGAATGGAATAATAGAAGAATTTCACCATATATGCGGTACTTCACATAGATAAGTTATTCCAACATAATAATAAAGAATGGAATAACAGAAGAATTTCACCATGTATGCGGTACTTGGCGTAGGCGAGTTATTCAACATAATAATAAAGAATGGAATAATAAGAAGAATTTCACCATGTATGCGATACTTCACATAGAAGCGAGTTATTCCAACATAATAATAAAGAATGGAATAACAGAAGCTCTCTTCATGAATACAAAAGAAATAATACCCCTTACCTTAGAAGAAACTGGATATTAGAATAGTGAGGTAGCAGACTTCTCTTCTTCTTTTTCTCTATAATTTCTCTCTATAATAATTGCTCTAAAGCTTTAGTGAATTGATGAGAAATGAAGGAAGAATGAGCTTCTATTTATAGAAAAATAGAGTTTCGATAATTGCACATTTTGGGGCTCGAAATATTCTGATCTGATACCTTTAACTTTTCTTTCATTTTTGATATAGCCTGCAAGTATTATCAAACTTGCACACCTCCCCTAATAGTAAATAATGTGAATCAATAGTTCAATCATGTGAATCGATAGTTATAATCATGTAAAAATACTGAATTACGATATAGTACTCCCATTTTAACTTAACTTGGTCATTATAAGTATTATCACTCTTTTTTGAACCCCTAATAGTACAAGAATGTGAATCAATAGTACACACATGTGAACAAATAGTTATAATCATGTGAATTAATAGCAATTAATTGCTCATTTATCCGGTTAATTACTCATAATCGATCATAACTTCGAAACATCAATTAATATCGAAATAAATGTGATATCCACTAACAACTAATAATTCTAACTGATGAAACTATCAATTTCATCTTTAATCAAACTCGAACTTATTCATCATTAATATTATAACTCACAATATTTATGACAATTGGTTCAGGGAAGAGGGGCTTTTCGATAAGGATTTCTCACTTATTGGTAGCGGCTTGATTAGATGACGAAAACCTCTCTTTGTGAAACTTCTAGACATTGTAAATATTACAATTTAATAATATGAATAACTTTGTCATCTCATTATTGATTTAATAATATAATATATAATGCGGATGATCTTTGTGTGACAATAATCGAATCGATAATATAGAGAGATATGATGCGTGATTCTTTGTAGCAATAATTGAGTATAAGCGGTGACTTCTCACGTAAGCATCAATAATCAATCTTGTGTGTTCTTTATCTGACCACGCGTATTCTTGTACTTTTATTCTTAGGATAGTTCAATAACGTAACGGTAAAACTTAGTAGATTATTTTTATAAAAATAATTATGTCATTTTCTAATTATGAGCCAATACTTAGGTTATGGGGTCCACCCGATGATTACATAATAAAAATGTGTGAATATTCCTATTAAAATGAATATTCTGAGCCGATCTAATATATAACCAACTTTTACTTTGAAAAATTTGTAAATCGACCAAGACAATATCATTATATCAAATCCAAAGCTGTAATATTCAAAAATATAAACCCTGAAAAATTATTCTTTATTAATATAAAATAACTCTACTGATATAAACCGCTTATTGTTTACATATTGAAAGTACAATTAATACTCGATCATCAGAAATTTGACCTGATATGGGTTTCGATGCTTACGTAAAGAAGTCACATTCTGATATACACCAATTATTTCTACAAAGAATAACATCATATCTTGTAATATCGATTCAATTATTGTCACAAAAGATCATCCTCGTATAATATGATATATTATTAAATCAATAATCGAGATAACAAAGTTATTCATATTATTAAATTATAATATTTACAATGTCTAAGTTCTGGCTTCGATGAGAGGTTTGGCACACCTCATACCATAATAGGAGAAATCCTTATCGAAAGCCCTCTTTCTCGGGAACGACCGGTCATAAATGTTAAATATTATGAGTTATAATATTAATGATGAATAAGTTCGTGTTGATTGATTAAAGATGAATTTGATAGTTCCATTGTGTTGAAATTATTCAGTGTAGTGGAAATCGACTTTTATTTCAATAATAATTGATGTCTGGAGGTTATATTGTTCAATCGGGTATTCGGGGCACTTTTTGTTAGTCTGAGTTACTATTCACGAGTTCTTATTCACGAGTTCTATTCACGAAGTTACTATTCACCCAGCTTCTTATTCACTCTAGTATTGTTCACTCGAATTATTTGGGACACTTTTAGTAATTCGGTACTACTATTCCAAGTACTATTCACGAGTCTTATTCACCCGAAAATATATTTTTTCATTCCCAATCATTTTGGGTACAATATTATTCCATGAGGAGATGTGCTTAATTTTTCGAATCAGTTGGTTGAAATTATAATAGTAAATCAATATGGATCGTTGGTTTAAATCAATATGGATCGTTGGTTTAAAGTTTTAATAGTAATCAATATGGATCACTAGTTTAAAGTTTTAATAGTGAATCAGTATGGACCATTGCTTTAAGTTTTAATAGTAAATCAATATGGACTGTCCGTTTAAAAATAAATCAATCTGGACCGTTCATGAATTAATTACTATTCAGTCCATTCTCCTATAAATAGAAGCTCATTCCTTCATTATTTCTTACGAATTCAATTGAAACTCTCTGAAAGAGAAATTATAGAGAGAAAGAAGAAGAAGTGCTCATACCTCACTTTTCCATATCCAGTTCTTCTAAGGTAAGGAGTATTATTTCTTT
The DNA here is from genome assembly GCA_020205615.1 of Panax quinquefolius. NCBI lineage: Eukaryota > Viridiplantae > Streptophyta > Magnoliopsida > Apiales > Araliaceae > Panax > Panax quinquefolius. The sequence goes on along the minus strand of CM035161.1, from coordinate 144,185,936 downwards.
CGTATTCATGAAGAGAACTTCATTATTCCATTCTTTATTATTATGTTGGAATAACTTTTACATCACAAATCTGCATACACGGTGAAATTCTTCATTATTCCATTCTTTATCATTCGCTGGAATATTACGTCGGTGCGTATTACGCCTGACACAGTTCCATTAATTATTATTCATTAGAATAACTTTTGTTTGTCTTGATCATCGCATGCATGGTGATTTCGCTGTTATTCCATTCTTTATTATTACATTGGGAATATCCCGTCGGTCAAAATTTTGTCCGACTTCGTTCCGTTCTTTATTATTACGTTTAATATCACCTTTTGTGCGTTCTGGCATGACCGTGGTTTCATTCTTTATTATTCATTGGGAATAACACATGCATCTGCGATCTATCGCATCGTACGGTGAATCCTTCATTATTCTATTCTTTATTATTTTTTGGAATAACTTTTACATGTGGATTACCACGTATTTGATGAATGATCCTTTGTATTCATTCCTTATTAAATTGTGGAAATGATTTGTATCGTTGGATTCTTTGCATGACGATGCGAAATCCATTTGCGATTTCATATATTCTATTATACTCAGTTGGTTAAAGTTTTGGATTCTATACTCCATGAAATTAGTAGAATATTCGTAAAATATTCTTCTGAGCATTCTTAAATTTTTCTCCACATAGCAGTATCATGTTGACAATTTGGACGTTGTTGGTTCCTGGATAAATTAATTCTTGAACTTATTTTATTGTATTATTATGTCATTGTCATCATCTTCATGCTTATATTGTAATGAAAGTCATCTTTGGCTTACGTGCATAGATGGACTTCGTAAGATTATGACCAGGGATCATTCTATATAATCATGACCGTAATGTTATAAATGATATGGTAAAAGTCCTCGATGGCACATGAATGCATTGATGGACGCTTTTGGTATGATTATGACCAGGGATTGTTCGGTATAGTCATGACCATTGATGATTTAATGAATATCCTTGGCCGTAGTACAGGAATGATTAGATGATGTGTTTTATTTATTAAGCTGAGTCTCAGCGATAAAAATTGATGAAAACATTTTTAAACCATAGAAGATAGTAGATTTTATTCTCTACTTGACTCTTCTAATGGATTGCTTGTTCCGCTGCAGTTAAACTTGATGTCTATTGTATTTTATCAGATTAACATTGTTAAAGACTAATGATAATTTATTTTGCATTATCTTAGTCATAATATTTCTTCTTGGGCTTGTTGAGCTCACCTTTCTTTCACCGTTTCTCTTGAAAATGAGAATATATAAATTTGGGAAGAGTCGAGGAACGGGTAGATGATCGATGATAAAGCATTAGTAGTCCTTACTATGGCATGACATACGAATATATAATTGTATTGAGGACCTAATATGTGTGTGTCGTATTTTATATGTCACTTAATAATTGATTTTGGTGAACAACAATAGGGTGATGAGAACCTGAGCCTTAAAGCGTCAAAAGTGCACCACAGTAAAATGAAGAGAACATAAATCTTCTCGTGTCCCTTTGGAGACTTGAAATATTTGTTGTTGTACTTTATATGGCGTGTATTAATTTGAGTATGAATATTGTCAGCAGTATTATATACGTTCTATAATATTTGTATTAAAACTCACAAGATATATGTCGTCAGTACTTTTACGATTGTTGTATAAATTAGTTTGTATTTGTATTCAATATCTTGTATCTGACGACCCAAGATGGGTGATGTGTACCTATTTTGGGGGCATCACAGTGTTACTCAATTATTCCATTAATGTAAATCATTTTATGAAATTAAAAGGACATAAATGTAAATAACCCAAAAAAATAAAAATATTATTTATCGCTATTAATTCACTTATTTTAAGTAAATAAATAAAAATAACTTGAAAAACATTATTAGCCGTATTAGTTTGAAAAAATGTAACTAGAACTTTATTTAATTAAAAACCTAAAAGTCAACATTTTTTATAATGCTAAGAAAATTACATCAAGCTAAACAATATCAGAAAGATATAACATTAACGTATATGAAAACTAGGACAAAAAAAATACCCACTAAATCATACGCCCTCCATTTTTTAAAAATTGTCATTTTAGAAAAAAAAAATTATTCCAAAATACGACGTTTACAATTTTTGAGGATAATAAATTATTTATTTTTTTATATTAATCTTATCTTTTCTCATTGTCCTATGAAATTTTCTTTCTTGTATTAATAGTTTTAAACTTTTCATAAAGGGGTAGTGATAAAATTTCAAACAAATTTTAATTGTTAAATGATAGTATTAAATGACTTTCTTAATAAATGTGCAAAAATCTTAAACAACAATCTTTTAAGAACGGAGAGAGTATAATATATGACGTTTTAGAATTGTGCACAAAAATTAAAGAAATGATTGTATAACATTAAATATAGTATTAATTGTCTATAATACTAATACCTTTTAACATATACTTATCTCATATTCTCTCTCGTCTATAACATTTTTCCATAAGTAATAATTTTTAAAAATTATAATTAATTTTAGTTGATTATATAAAATGTCAAATAATTTTAAAAAATTAAAATCATCTAAAACATTTAATACATAATACAAAAATCTTAAATTTTCCAAGTACCCACAAACCACAAAATAATGTAATGTACGACAGCCAAGTATTAGCAACCCCACCATAATCATTATCAAGGATTCGGTTAGTATAAAATTTATTTTTTGATAAGTTGGTTAATTGATCAATAGAATATTGACACACATAGATTCTCGCCTGCGTGTCAGTACTCTATTAGTCAATTGACCAACATATTCAAAAATAAACTTCATGCTAACCACTTCTCATTATCAGCAACCCACCATCAAGTACCCACACATCAAGAACCAACAAACCGTAGAGTAATGTAATGTCCGACCATAACTCAAGAATTATACTTCATTTGTCCCATAATATAAGACGTTTTAGAATATTGCATAATAATTAAGATAATGATTGAAAAATATTAAATATAATATCAATTGTCTATAATACCTTTAAATATTATTTTATCTTAGTTATCTCATACTCTCTCTCACACACATTTTTTTATAATTTTCTCCTAAAAAACTTATTAGTTTCGTTTACTCATTGGTCTTTTTCGTCATCCCCATAAAATAACTTATCCAATTCTTTAATTTTTCAAAAAATTAGGTACAGTAATGAAGGGTAATTTTGAAAAAATTGTGATCAATTCTCCTAACAATTGAGAAACTCTAAAACACGTCTTATATATAGGGATATATAGGGACGGAGGTAGTATATGAGATCTACGAAATCGAGCTCCGATTTCTCCTTGAGTTCCTATTGTTTCTTCCTTATAATAACTTCTCTGGTAAATTTACGAATTATAGATTTGTTGTGTTCCTTTTCAGATTATATTGAAAAAACCTTTTAGTTTTTCAATTTTTTTAGATCCACTATTCTTAATAATCGTCGCTAGCAAAAAAGGCTCAATCTTTGATCAGAAAAAAAGAAGACAAAAAGAGAAGAGAAGATGAAGAAACTGCATCAAATGGAGTTTTGATTTATTTTTTTTTAAATGATTCCTCGCAGCATTAAGATCAGGTTCATTCTCTCTCTTAGTGTTTCGTTTTTGAGACGAAATCTTTATTTGATTTGTTGATATGAGCTCTTGACCTTTTGTTTACTACTACTCTAATTTGTGTTTTGATTATAAGAGATGGAAAATATTTAGGGGGGTTAATGCTTGGGGGTGTAGGGTGTTGTTGATGGTGTTAATGGTGGCGTCGGCAACGCCGATGATGGTGATTATGATTTATTGATTCACTAGTAATTGTCCGTGCCTGAAGACATGGCTTAACGAAATTCTCCTCTCTCTCCGTTTCAACAATATGAAAATAAGAATGAATCTGAATTGTCCTTATGCTTTCCTGCCCAAATTAATTAGAATGAATTTTAACTGTCCTTGTGTTTTTCCGCCCAAATTCAAATTGAGCTTTATCTTATTATTATAGATTTGTCTAATTATTTAAGGAATGATTTTATTTAGTTTTAATGTTATATGTAAAGTGTTTTGACATATTTATCGTTTGATGTAAAAAAAATATTTGAAGTAACCTTTTTTAATTACACATAAGTTGGAGATGGACGATCCACGCCATCAATTTCTGATGTGGTTGATCTAATTGAACGAAAGTTAAAAAATTAATAATTTAATCATATAAATAAAAAAATTTTAAGTAGATTATTGAATTATAAAAAGACAATAATTTATTATAGTAATATATATTGGGAAACTATTTTTTTTCATGTATTTTTATATTTTTTATATGGTTCATTTTCATATAAAAGGTGGATTTTTTATATTTTTATATGGTTCATTTTCATATGAAAGGTGAAATTCACTATATGCTCATGTGACAGAGAATCATATAAAAATATATGTAAAAATATTAATTTCTTATATATTTAAGCCTACTTTTATTTAGGGGCTCCAATTTAGTTGATCAATTGATAATACTAATATTGATACTTGTATTACTGGTCAGTTTGGACGAAGCCACATAGGGGGTATGTGGGTTACGAGGTCAATTGACTTCATTGATTTTTTATTTTATTTTATAATATTAAATTTTTTTACGTGTTATATATAAATTGACTCTATTAAAATTTTATAATATATAGGATTAAATTAAAATTTTGTAACTTTTTCACTTAAATCTCAATCTCATATCATTCATACATCCTCTACATCTATATATGTACATTCCGTATAATTTTCTTAAACTAATTAATAATTTATTTTACACTATTTTTTGAAATAATTAAGCAATTAATTATTTATAAACAATTTATCTTTAAAAAAATCTATTAGGGGTCAATAGAGTATATATATATATATATATATATATATATAAAAGCTTTCAATTATTATAATATTATTGTAATTAAATATATTATTTATATATACAATCCGAAAGAATAAATTATTAAAAAAAGGTTCATGAGGCGCTGCCCCAGCTTAAATAATTTATAACCTCGTAATTATTTTGATCCTACTAAATATAAATTGATAATGATTATATCAATTACTAAATAATTCTTTTAAGTGAACATGAAAATTAGACATGGGTATATTTGAATTTTACCTATTTATATTTTCTCATTATTGAGAGTCAAAATACAAATAAATAAAATTTAAATACACTCCTATTCAATTTTCATGTCCAATTTTTATGTCACATAGAGTTTTTGATTACTAAAATAATACTCCCTCCGTCCCATAGTTATAGGCTGATTTTCCATTTTGGGATGCCCTAATATATAGGTTACTTACTATTTATAAAATTTAGTTGGTTCATTATTTTATTTTTATGCCCTTATAATAAATATTCACTATTACTTTTTTTTTTTAAGAAACAACATTCAACGTCATTATTTTTATCACCACATTTAATGTTGTTGTATTCTCAATAAAAGAATTCAACTTTTTAAGCTTAATAAATGAATTTAGAATAACATAAACGTTTTGTGATTGGTTGAAAGTTTATGTAGATTAAAAATTTTATTTTTGGTTAAAGTTCTATTTTAATGGTTAGTGCACGTTGATCAATTAAATTGAGAGTTTCAGTGTGATAAGTAAGGAGTAATTAACTTATTCATTAATTCCATATTAAGGGGTATATCTGGAAAATTTCTGTTAAAAATTATCATTTAAACTGATTTTCTTAAATTATGTGCAAAAAGAAATCAGCTTATAACTATAGGATGGAGAGAATAATAACTATCCAACTTAACCTCGTCATAAAGAAAAAACAAAAAAAGAGCAGTTCAGAAGATATGGCCTACTAATTTATTGGCCCATTTCATTTTTGGGCTCTATTAACGTCGATGGCAGTATCCTGATATTTAGTAGCTGCTCATGAACTAAAAACCCACACTTAATAGTATGGAACAATTACATTTTCTAATACATTTTTTAAAAATAATTACATCAATAGTGCACTCATAAAATATTTACAAACTAGTGCATATGCAATATTTTATTTACAAAAGTAGTGCATTCTTATCCTTTTAATTTAGTTGAGTGTTTTAATAAGTTGCAATTTTTCTCTCCTCCCTTCTATTCCGCTCCGCCGAACTCCTTTCCATAACCATCGCAGCAAAGTTTTTCAAAACTTTATCTTCCAAAACATTAAAGGTTTGGTCCAACTGCACTGGCTCAAATGAAACTAGAAATTGAAAGCTTGTTTCAAAATAAGTTGAAACACTCAAAACATTTAGTTGAGTGTTTATTTTCTTGTACTTAATTTATATATATTGGAGAAGATACCTAGCGATGCTCAATACTTGGGTGATACTGCTAAACTGAAGATTGCTCAGGGGGTTGTTGGATCTGTTGCAGACAAAGGTTCTGTTTCTAGGTTTATCCCTTACACAATGCAAGCAGTGAGGCAGGGGTTCCAGGATCTTGGTGTTAGTTCTCTTGACGTCCATGTCTGAAGATGGAAATGATGATGAAGTAAGATGTGCTGGGTCTTGGGCTACAACATTGATTACCTTGATTAAAAGACAGACTTTGTTTGATAATTTTTTCAAAGTGCAGTTGGTAGCCAAACATTCATACCAAGGTAACCAATTCAGTGTTATTAGGTTATCAATTTATTTTAAATGTGATGCAGTTGGTAGCCAAACCGTTAAGCAGTTGGTTGCCAAATTTTTTATACCAAGATAATTAAACCTTTATAACAAGGTAACCAATCTACCTTCACACCTGCAGTATGAATTGGTTATCTTGGTCTGAAAGTTTGGCAACCAACGGTTTGAAAGTTTGGCTACCAACTGCATCACATTCAAAATAAATTAGTAACTTAATAAAAGCGAATTAATTCTACTAATATGAAGGTTTAACTACCCATCGCTTGAAGGTTTGGCTAGCCTCACCCAAATCTATCCAATCAAATTCCTTAATCAACAACCCCACCATTTCTCTTTCCTCAAATCCCTTCCCCACCACCCCATTCTTTCTCTCCTCCACCACCTCCACCACTCCTTCCACCTCCCAACCCACCACCACCTTCGACCTCCTGCAAACCCACCTCGCCGCCCAAAACTTCCGGCAAATCGACGAAGAAACCCGCCGCCTCCTCATTGCACTCGCCGGCGACACCGCCATCAAGCGCGGCTACGTCTTCTTCTCTGAGGTCTATTACTGATTATTCTTCTTCTGGATTGCTCCTTTGTTACAGATTACAATGATCTATGAAGTTTCCTTTTTGTTCATCGTCGGATTCGTAAATTGGCGACGTGATTTTTGAGTATTTGGGTTAGTTGGTAACTGCCAAAATAAGTGGAATAGTTTTCTCCTTGAATTAAGGGTTTTCTTTTTTTGTTGGATTGGATATACTGACGTGTATTGCACTATTGTTAATATTATTATACAGTATTTCAGTGTTAATACAATTATTTGGTTAGTGCATTATTATTGTAATTACTTTCTATTTATTGTATAGTTATGTAAAGAATCCTAATAATATATACTAGCTGCCCGTGCATCCGTTACTAGATTTTTAAAATCAGTTCTATTTTGTTATATATATATATATATTCTGATTCTAGGTTTTTGTCTCCCTTCCCAAATCTCCATTGCAGTCAGAACCGGAGAGAGAGCAGAGATGAAGACGATTCTTACATCCGAAACCATGGATATCCTTGATGGTATCAAGATCAAAGTGAATGCCAAGATGATCGAAGTTAAGGGGCCTAGAGGCAAGCTCACCCGCAACTTTAAGCATCTGAATCTCGATTTTAAGCTCATCACCGATGAAGCCACCGGCCAGAAGAAGCTGCAGGTCGACGCCTGGTTCGGTTCTCGCAAGACCACCGCCGCAATCCGCACCGCTCTCAGCCACGTCGAGAATCTGATCACCGGGGTCACCAAGGGTTACGGATACAAGATGAGATTCGTCTACGCTCACTTTCCAATCAATGCTAGCATCGGTAACACCAGCGCTTCCATTGAGATCCGTAACTTCCTTGGAGAGAAGAAGGTATATCTCTGACCATTTCTCGTTATTTTTTGTGATACCGTATTTGTTTTATTTTTGGTAGTATGATTCGTTTAATATTCTGATATGGAAATTACTTTGTGTTTTTAATTATCTATAATATATATAGTGATTTAAATATCCATCTCTTTCGGGAAAAAGTCCCATTTTAATTTGCAAAATCCTAAAATTCAAATTGTCAAATTGTGATGTGATTCATGTGAACGGAGGGAGGAGTTGTTTTACAGACTGCAATGAGAAGAATATTTGTAGTTTTGAGAACGTATATAAGTTGTCATTTATTGCGGAATGTCACAAATGTGTGTGATAGACTGTATTTGACATTCTAGCTTTATATAAAGAAAAACTGAACTTTGTGAAAACTTATAGACTTGTTTATTTCACAGCTGAGAGTGATTCAACGTGTATTTGAGGAGTTTGGGGAGATAGTCTTTTTATGATGTAATTATTGTAGAATGCAGGTGAGGGGAGGTGATTGGTCTGAGTGATATTCTTTTGATGCTTTTATTAAATTTTAACTTCGTTTTAATGTTTAATGGCCCAAAGCATCTTGTGGGCAATCTATCTATATCTAGACCCAGATTTACATCATATTTTAGCTGTTTGGTTCTTCTGTAAGTTTCTTTCACCCAGGAAGATTCATTTAATAATACTATTAGATAGTATGTCCATCAATTTAAGCTGATTGTTTATCCTTGTTGGTATGCCTTTTTAGGTTTGTTCTTATACTAGTTCTTTTGGTTTTAGAACCTTATTATCGTTGTTTCCTAATTTTACATTTCTATTTCCTATTCTTGCCTTGTTTAATGCAATGTGAATTGAATCAATCTAAAGTATACTTGTGTAATTTGCTTTTGATAATTCAGCTGTTTTTTGACATTTGCATCTAAAAACAGGAGGTATGAATATGTAATGACAATGTGTAAAAGTTATTCTATATTGCTGTACCAACTTATAGTCTCTAGTTAGGGTTAGAACTTTAAACATCTTATAAAGGCATTTGTTTTGAATGATTGTCAATATAGTTGAATGGTATACTTTTTGAAATACTTTGATAGTAGCAGTAAACAGGTGCTTGAACATGCCTTATGCGAGTGTTAACTTGTATGAAAGCTTCAAAAACTGGTATTGGTCACATTCTAGATTTATTTGGCACCTTGTAGCCTATTATGTCCTTGGAGAGGAGATGCATTGATCTGTGGTGCATGAAATATACTACTGGTTTGAATGCCTTAAAATTATTGTTTTCTTCGGATTGCTTTAGGTGGGGAAAGTTCAGATGCTTGAAGGGGTTTCAGTTACCCGGTCTGAGAAGGTTAAGGATGAGCTCGTGTTGGATGGTAATGACATTGAGCTAGTTTCTCGTTCTGCTGCCTTGATAAACCAGGTATCTGACTATCTCTAGCTTATATTTACACTCATGGACATTGAGTTATCATGTGGTGAGGTGATCACCTACACAGTATGATCTGTCCTTTGTGAAGTTTTTGGAATTATACTCCTTGCACTTATATTGCCATCTCTTTTTGTTTGTACAGAAATGTCACGTCAAGAACAAAGATATCAGGAAGTTCCTTGATGGTATCTATGTTAGCGAGAAGGGAACTATTTTGGGAGAGACCAATTAGTGAGGCAGTAGTTTTATACATAGCCGTTTCTTTTTTGACCAGATAATTCATTTCACCCTCTAGTTTGTTAGAACAACTTCTAGTTTGAAGTTGATTTTACAATTCTGTGTTGAGACTTGTGAAATCTTCATTTTGAAGTTTAAAGATAGTTAATGTTAATTTTGCGGGGTAGTTTTCTAGGTAAAAAAGTTTACTCTCTTAAAATATATTTTTTCTCTTTCTATAATTAAACTTCAAAATTCAATAGTTTTTTGTTTATTATCAAAAAAAAGAAGAAATACAAATATTTTTTTGATTATTACAAATTTAAAATTATCAATCTATATATTATATAAAAAGCTCTTAAAAGATTTTCAAAACAAGAGTAGATGACATCTCACGATGTAGTTAAAATGACTTATTAGAGCATAGGCTAGTAGCAATTTTTTTTTTCGTCGATTTACGTGGCAATTTGAAGAGTATTATTTGTTACTTTTATGTTTTGTGTTTCATCAGTTTTTTTAATTTAATGAGTTATACATCAAATTCATTAAGGGTAATAAATGTTATTAGCCTTTAATTGTAGATTTGAAGAGTGAGAAGGAGATTGTAAATTTGAAAAGACTTAGGTGGTAGTTTGGATTTAATGTGACTCACCTGTTTGAGTATTTCAAAGTGGTTGAAGGTTGGAGATGCTCTTACCCCCTCTGTATTTAAAAAAATAAAATTAATTTTAATATTTGAAGTCAATTTGTGAATTTTATATTTTAAACTTGATATAGTTTATGCAAGTTTTTAAAATTAACTAAAATCAGAGAATATGTATGGTAAAGTGAATGTAAATTAAACATAAAGCCTCGCAATTAATTGTATGTAATGGATTATTCTTTAAAAATATTTTTAAAATTTGAAATATTAACTAGTAAAAGGTAGACTGTGGGTAAAATTGACTGTTGATACAAATATGTCAAATGATTTACTAGTAATAAAGAATAAAAAAAAATAAAAGACTTTATTCATTTCAAATTAATTACCATACTTCTTCATTTTTGAAACGTCTCAAAGCATTCCTTGCTTTTGGAATCTACTAACATTTTTGTAACTTGATTGAACCATGGAGTATTAACTTCACACCCCAAACTAAAATGAATTTAGTAAACTTCAATGCTTTTATTTGTTATGGTTATTATTATTTTTTTTGCTAATTAATTATTACTCATATTACTGGAAAAGAGATCAAGTAGCAATTTTTTTTTTATTATTATTATTATTATTATTTTGGGGACAGGGCCTTATAAACCCCAACAAAAATAGGTTTAAGCTAAACCCCAAACCTTAACAAATACCCCAGAGAAGGGAAGAGCGAGAGATTCCAAGATTTCACCAATTCAAACATTTCTCCCCAAAAATCCCTCAATCATGAGTCTCATGAGATCAAAAACCCCTCTTAGGTCTTTGAAATTTGTATGTCAATCGGCAATTTCCTCTAGACACCTCTCTACTTCGTCTCCCTCCCTCTTTCCCAAACAGTCTTCGCTCTTGTTCAATCAAGCTGTGCCTCGTCAATCGCCTCCTCTTTCATCCCCATTTGCCTCTTCCGTTCGTCATTTCAGAGGTCCTCGCGATCCCAGCATCAGGTAATTTTCCCTATTATATGTGTTTTAATCATATTTATAGCTGTATAATTTGTGAGAACTGGTGGGTAGATATGAAATTGCACCTCCAATGAACTGGGGAGTTCGAATTGTGCCCGAGAAGAAAGCCTTTGTAATTGAACGATTTGGAAAATATGTGAAGACGCTTACTCCTGGAATTCACATCTTGATTCCCTTTGTTGACCGAATCGCCTACGTCCATTCATTGAAGGAAGAGGCAATTCCAATTCCGACCAGTCTGCTATTACCAAGGACAATGTCAGCATCTTGATTGATGGAGTTCTTTATGTTAAGGTATGCGACAATGTTACTTTTTTTTGACTTTTCATTTTTCAGTTCTTATTAGTGTTCAAAAAAATAAAATAAATTATTTTCTACTAGTGTGTTGGTTCGTTGATTGTATTTTTGATTGATTGAGCAGATTGAGGATCCTAAATTGGCATCTTATGGGGTGGAGAATCCGTTGTATGCAGTAATTCAGCTTGCTCAGACAACTATGCGTAGTGAGCTCGGTAAGATTACTCTTGACAAGACGTTTGAGGAGAGAGATACCTTGAATGAGAAGATAGTGGTGAGATTTCATTTTCTCTGAAAATCTGTATACACAGTTTTATTTATCTTCATCCAAAAGCAGGCAGCTTAAGTTGTTAGCTATGTTATTTATTTATTTATTTTAGTCCTGTTTATCTGAAATTTTTTAAAGCTTATTAACTGTGAAAAGTATTCCACCTGCATCAAATCTATTGGTAATTGGTTTAACTGGACCCACAAAATTTATGTTATCTGTAATAAGAAAGCAATATACATGAAACTTCATTCAGCTTGGACACCTTGTGGTTTGGCTTCAGGAAAAGGTCGGACACCTGTAATAAGAGTTAGTGTTACGGGATATTAATATCTTAAACCTATTTGCTGTGTGTCTGCTTTTAGGTGTTTCTGTGTAGACCAAGTCTAATACAAGTGTAATCATTTTAGAATGATTTTCAGTTGAAGTATTTTGGTAGAGCTATCTTGTTTATCCTTTACACCAAGCAAATAAGCAATGGATCCAGCTATTCTATACCTCAGAACAGGATATGAATTTTCTGTTGAGATAATGTCTACGTCACCGGCTTTATAAGCTCTTGTTGCTTATGAGAGTTGTTATTTATAATTTGTAACCTCCTTGATAGATTCTTGTCTTTAAATATGTTAACTCTATGTAAAATTTGTTTGTGTGCTGACTTGTTTATCTTTCATATACAATAGAAAGATAGCATAGGATATTACTACAGGTTTCGTTTAGAGCACCTAACTTGAAGATTTTTACGTGAAAAATCCTATATTGAACGAGAAAACATTGATTGTGTAGAGACTTGGTAATACCAATGTAAATTTTAATGCTGCCTTTAATCGTTGATATCTGAAATCGTACTAGCCATATTTAATCAAAACATTTTCCAGATGCTTTATTAATATTTTTTTAATTAGATATTTATATATGATCAGCGTGTCAGAAGTCAAGATCATTATGGTTAACATTTTATCTTGTTATATGCTTAGTTTACTGCAAAAACAAATTGTATGTTTTTTTTGCAGATGGCTATAAATGACGCTGCAAAAGATTGGGGGCTGAAATGTCTTCGTTATGAAATAAGTAAGGATCTTTATTTGCTGAATTGTTTAACTGGAATATTCCATTGCAACTTCGTAGAAATCTCACAGATTTTCTGCTTTAGGGGATATATCTCCTCCCCGTGGAGTAAGGGCAGCTATGGAGATGCAGGCAGAAGCAGAACGCAAGAAGAGAGCTCAAGTTCTGGAGTCTGAAGGTGATGACAATTTTTTACTCCTTCACGGCTCCTCTTATTTGTTTATAAACAGTTTTGAGTCTATACATGTGCTGAAAACTGCTGAGTTTTGGCCTTTGGGTGAGGCATACTTGTAAATGGTACATGTTTACTTTTAACTATTTTAGATAAGAAAAATAAATCACCAAATGTTTATTTGTATGTATAATACTACCTTTGTATTCAGAACACAGCAAAAGGAGTCAAGCCCATTCACTTGTATCGTTAACGAGAAACAGTCCAAACTTAATTATATGCAAGATAATATTGTTTTGGAAAAACAGATCCTTAAAAGATTAAAACCAACTGTGATTCCCATATACGAAATAGGTCCTACTATATGCACCAAGGGTCCAGAAATACAAAACATACAAATGTTGTTTTGTCATATGACACCACACAAAAATGCAACATCAAAGCTGATTAAGACACAACGAAGATTCACAATGGGGCTATCCCAGTGAATGGAGATATTATAAAAGATGCAAGGACCTTCAAATTCATTAGGACGGATTTCTCCTAAAGCGACTTATCAAGAAAAGAGAAAGATTTCCCCAAACCAACCTTAGTATTTACTTTCCAAGGTTCTACAATTTTCCCCTTAATCTCATCTCTTAAATGCTGTAGAATCCATTAGAAAGATTTCCAAAAAAGCATGCTCTTCTTCCCACGAGTGTACACATGAGAAATTTGTTCTCTTCTCTCATTTATCCTTTACATTGATGTGATTTTCATTTAACAGGGGAAAGGCAGGCACACATCAATATAGCAGATGGGAAGAAGAGTTCAGTTATTCTTGCATCAGAAGCTGCAAAGATGGACCAAGTTAATAGAGCTCAAGGTTGGTTATTATATTCTTATATAGTCAATCAAGTTATTGTTAACCTCATTTCAGCCTAAGGGCAATATGAGTCTTAAACATTACTACTGCTGGGCAAGTTTGCTTGTTTAAAAATTCTCCCTTCATCCTATTTCACATGTGCTCCTTCATAAATGTGCATGGTATGAGCTTTAAGACAAGACACAAGTGAACTCCACACACACACACACACACACACACACACATATATATATATATATATATATTCATATGTATAATATTTGGTTAGTAATTTTATGATAGAAGTTAAAAAGTAAATTATCTACTTGTATCATTGAAGTACTCCCTTGCATTGCTTTGAAAAGGACATAAAACTTGGGTAGTATTAGAGTATTAGAAATCAATACCTCTGACACTGGTAAACATTGTGCTCTTTTTTTCTGTCTGAAATTGGAATCTATTGTCAATTTCATGTATTCGCATATATGTGACACCCCCGAATCATGTACCTTCAAACCTGATTCCGGTGCAACACGGCACTAATCATCCACATTCATCCATACATATAATTCTACCAACATGAAAGTAATTATTAATTATTACAAACATATTCTTACAATTTCCAGGTTCTAAGATCTTAAAATCTTCATTACATGAGATTACATACACTATTTATTACAATACGTCTAACTATTACAATCATCTTCTACTCGTTCATCTTCCCCTTTCTTTTGTCCTTTCCCTAACCTTTCGGGTGTTTTGTCTTCGCTGAAAACGTTTAATTTCAAGCAAGGTTGAGCATTCGATTGCTCAGCAAGTATTAACAATTAACAAGCAACAACAAAATCAAGAATCAAATCTTATTTTCATACTGAACTTCAGCAACTGAACAATAGTTGTGAAGGCATTTCGAATCATTCTGAATAACAAAACTTCTCGTTTAACTATTTTTGAAACCTTGAACATTTTCATTTCATAAATGGTTTAATAGTAGTTCAACTATAAACCGAACAAATTTTCCTCGGGGCACTTTAGGTGATTAGCCTATTGTATCCTATGGTTGTACAACATTTTACTTTAATGACTATATGCGTTTGTTTTATCACCCGACATGGCCAAATAGTAAAACCGACCATAATTTCCTAATATTGGGATCGTTCTTCTCAGTTTTTCATTGGAAATCCAAACCAAAGTAATTTGATTGGATCACTCTACTTAACATCAATAATGTTTCAAAAATTTATATCCAAATCAACAAAACATTTAAACATGCGTCTAGCCGAAACAAATGACATTGACATCTCTTCTTAAACGGTTCATGAATATTAGAACGTCTTCATCAATATGCATTATAGCAAAGCTGAACAACTTATACAAGTTTCAAAGGATTTGCGCAAGTTCAAAGTTCACACAATACACAAGTATTGCGTAACTGAAATCATACATACGAATATTCACAAGAATATAGTTCACATACATGAAAGTTATTGTGCATGATTCAAAAACTTGCATTCAATATACAAAATTGAATGGTGTTAGGATACTTGCCTTAAACATTCTTTAAATTCAACGATAATCGTCCTTCAAAACGTCCTACACATTTAAGTTCATATCCACATACCAATTAGTCACGTAAAGATGTTAGTTAGCGGCTTACGTTAACTTTATTTCATTTTCTAGAACATTTTTTTAATTCAAAATTTGACTGTAAACTATGTTGTTTAGACTTGGCCTCGCGCCCCAAAACACGCTCAACGCATGTTGAACACGTCCCCGACAATGTCCCCAACATTTGAGTTCATAAAAGCTCTTCAATGGGCATTGCTTTGTATTGGCGTTGCGGCGCCCGATTTGGTAGCGGCGCCGGCCAAAACTCGAACCTAATGCAGTTGAGCACTGCGGTGTCCAAATGAACTAAATAAGTAGCGCTGCGGCGCCAACTAAGAAACTTAGATTTTTTAGTCCAAGTGTTGTGCAATCTCTTCCTGCACCTACTTTCGAAAATTGTAACTTTCTCACTCGACATCGGAATGAGTCCGTTCCCGAGTCACTTTCTTGCTTGTAACATTTTCTACACATCCCCCGATGAAATATTTTTCTGATTCTTTGACTAGCTGGAAAATTTGCTCAAAAATCATTCGTTAGCCAGTTTTTGCTAAATGACATTTTCAACGTTGGATTTTCAAATCTTCACAACTCGCTCATCTGAAGTCGGATTAAGCTCGTTCTTGAGCCTACAGCTCAACTTATTCTACGAATTACAAAACCCCAGAAAATAGAAACTTTCAGAGAGAGTTAATGACCCGAAATCGTACCAGGCTAGAGTTTTTCATGTTTTAACGTCTTTTACTAAAAATGTCACCATAACTTCGTTATGACATGTTTTTACTCCGTTCCACTTGGAACATTTACGTAACCCCCAGGTACGTTTCCTTCTTTTTGGATTTCGATTTGTCCATACAGACAACTATTAACACTAGTCCGATTCCTCTAAATAAATATTGTTCATCCTTTACGCTTAGGCTTACGTTTTTAGTGTTTCGTTCACTTGACATGCATATTATCGGGGTAGTTTACAATATATAAACCATACACAACATCCTTATTACTCCATGATCTTCCATTCACAACAACAACCACCAACTAAGAAAAATTTAGAAAAAGAGATGAAGATGGTAGGGTTTAAGGCTTACCTTTGTTGTTGTTGGTCTTCTTCCTCCTTATGCTTGATCCAAGCTAGCTTTTGCTCTCTTTCTCTCGTCTATATCCGACCACTTCTCTCTCTTTTCTCTCTTGCTCTCTTTAAAACACTTAATTTGATGAAGTGAATGAAGAGAAATGGAAGTATACTTGCAATATACTTTCATCTAACCACTAACCATGCTTTAGTTAGTCTAACCAACCAAGGTAAGCTAATCAAGGTTATGCTAACCATCCACAATTAGGCTAACCTAGGTTGGGTTAAGGGAACAAAATGATGGAAAAAGAAGATTTAATGGTTAAGATAGCTTCATGGGAGAGACAAGCAATTAATGCTTTGTCCAATTAAAATGAAACTTTGGCAAGTGACTCACCACTTGGTCACCCCATCCTCCCTTGGTCGGATTCCCCTTTCCATTTTGCATCTCATTTGGCCTTTTGCTTTAATTTCAATTTCATTTAAGGTTTCATTTTATTTACCCCTTCCAAGAATCTAGGGCTTAACCCTAGCTTTCAACACTTGGCTCCAATTTAAATCCAAATTCTAGGCTCAACCCTTGCCTCAACTCTAGCCAAGCCATCCAAACCCTAGGCTCTTGGCTCAACTCTAGTTAAGCCATACTAACCCTAACCAAATCTTTCAAACCCTATGCTCGGTTAGGTCAAACCAAATTGGTTACTCATTTTCTTTCTAGTTAAGTTTTCTAACTTTTTCAGTTACGTTTTCGTAACACGTTCGATTAGTTGAAAAATCTACTTTCACGTTTCGTAAATTCGATTACGCTTTCCGTTCCCATTTTCCGAATAAATGCTATGTCGTAATTCGAAAAGTCAAAAAACGAAAATGCGTTTTTACGTCTTTTTCCCGGAAAATTTTTATTTTCCTCCTACGATCTTCAAACACACATTCACATACACAACACATTTCGTGGTCATAATACGACCATAATCACATAAAACATAAAATTATCCATAAAATCTCATTTTATTAGATAATTGCTCATAATCCCATTTACAAGGAGATTCGATCAACGCGATCATTACAATATAACCTTCTCTGTTATTTAATGACCAAATTTCAAACCAAAAGAAGCTTGCAACTAGAGGATAACGTGAGTACAATGAAGTAAACTCACACAATTTGACTTCTCCGTTCAGCTGAGGCTCATAATATGTTCTTTTGACTTCCTGTCATATCAAATTGTGGATTGTTTCCTGGTCTATGATGCTCTGGTCCTTTTCTTTCTTGACCCCTCCAAAATGGCGCCCTAGTTGACCATCTATTTACATCACACTCATCACTGCTCAGCTGAAATTGTGTCTTCATATTATATCAGGAGAAGCAGAAGCCATACTTGCTAGAGCACAAGCAACATCCAAAGGAATAGCTATGGTGTCACAGTCTCTTAAAGAACATGGGGGCGTAGAGGTAAGGCTTTTCACTGCTCTGATTGCATGTAATATAATACTCTCTGCTGTTGAAGTGCAATCTGCAGACCCTATCTGCTTTAATTTGCAAACTAGTCTTTCATTGTAGACAAACTAGAAATGGATCTCTATACCAGTAGTAGATTATTTGATTGAATAGAAAATGAGAAGTAATGATTAGCATGACATTTCAGGAAACATATGTGCCAATACATTGCAGAGGTTCAAAGAGTTAATGAGCTCATTGCTCGATTTTGATAACGCTTTTTACTCTTTCAATTCTTTTCTTGTGAATACATAAATTTTGAGTAGGGTTCCCATTCTATCACTTCATTTGCGTACTGTCTATGATATATAACTGGGAGGGAATTGGAACATTAGAGCTGCTTGCGCTTAATTTTGGCAACCCTTTCTACTTGTCCGTTCTTCTTGCCAGGTGGATACAAAAATTTTAATTGGAGTTTTCCACTCTCTCTTCACTATTTTGTAAATATCTGTATGGATGTCCCATTCTAAATAAATTTGGTATGTTAGATTTAGCTAGTGCATGAATGCTACCTTGAGGCACAGATGTGCTTTGCATTTTGACTTTACTTCTTAGCTTCAGCAGAATATTTCAATTGGCATTTGGAACTTTGTGATATTGAAACTTCATTACTAAATTTTCATTTATAGATGTACCTATTTAACTCCAACATTATTCCCCCCCTACAATTTCTTTCCAAAATAGTATATGTTTCCCTAAACCACACGGTGCCATATTTTTAGCACAAAAATGCTCTCATTTAGTTAGATATGTTTTTCATAGAAAAAAATTAGTAAAACCTTGTGAAATTCAAAATTTTAAATTGGGATTGCAAAATCATATTGCATGAGCGGACTTCTTTGTGCATATACACATAATATGTATCAAGGATAAACTTTGTTGCGGAAATTTCAGGCTGCAAGTTTGAGAATAGCTGAGCAATATATTCATGCCTTCAGTAACGTGGCAAAGGAGGTAAAGCACAGAGCCAGCAAAAGAGTGTACCATATAATTTAAACCAATTTCCATATCTTTCATTTACATGTTTGCTTGTTTTATGTTTACTTTTTATCTTCTAGGGAACAACTTTGTTGCTTCCTGTAAGTGCTTCAAATCCTGCCAGCATGATGGCTCAAGCTCTAGGCATATACAAAAATCTAATTGGCAACAATTCTCAGCACGGGCTTCCTGAGATCTCTCACACTGATTTTTACAAAAACATCAAGGATGAAGCCCATTCTGAAGAAACTGAGAAAGACAGCAACACAACTGTTGTATCCCTGAATCCAAATGATCCAGGGGAACCTGTTTTCTCTCTCCAGAGCTCCAAGAGGGAGGACTAGAGTTGGTGCAATCATTAAAGTGAAAATCTGAATGTGCCACTCCATTTTGTAATCTTTTATTGATAGTTTCTTTTAGGTACAAAGATGGTTGCAGGAGACATGAGATTTCATTTTAGGCTATGCTTATGCATCTGCCTTCAGTTCCTGATATGCACTCATGATTTGGCTAGTTTATTTTGTTTATGAGAACATTCATCAACATACCGGAAGAAGAAATCAAAATCATATTGCAATTGTGATTTAAATTATCTCACAATTGTGAATTTTTTTCCCTGTTGTAGCAAGTGTACCTACTCTTTAAGCAACTTCTAAACTTTGCAGGTTTTCAAGTTGCATAATGTTACTGTAAGGAATTGGTGTTGGAAGAAGCAAGTACCATGTATACTCCCAGGTGTTCTGGAGATTTCACATTTAGGAAGGACCCTTTCGAGATCGCCCCTCATCTCAATCCCTTTGCACTTCTAATAGAATAATTTAAATTTTGTATTTTGCACAGTTTCACTGAATTAAAAAGAATTTATAAAATCAAGACCAACATACTGGAAAAGCAAACTTAGGTTGTGTTTGATAAACTTAGGAATTAAGGTTTGAATGATTATGATATTTTAATAAATTAGATCATCTGAACGGTTATGAGGTCTGAATTTAAAAAATTGTTTGATAACTAAAAAGTAAGTTGTCACTTAATGACACTATTTTACCATTTTAAAGGGTAAAATTTTATTTAATAATTTTAAATATTCAATTTAATAAAAATGAGTGCATAATATTGTTGAATATATTTATATATAAAAAAATTATCAAATTTTTTTTATGAAGAGGTACCTCTTAATTATTAAGATTTCATTTTCTGTCTTACTGATTAAGAGGCATTCAGAGGTAACAAAAAAAATAAACAAACAGCACCATGCCTTTTAACGAATAAGAGGCAATCCATTAAGAGGCAATCAAATGTAAACAAACAGCACCACAACAACTAATATGAAGAAAACAATCTGAATTTGTATGTTATCGTAATTTTTTTTTTTTAATTTCCACTCACACACCTAAGAGTCGAACTCTTGGCCTCATGGAACCATAAAATAAGAATTATCACTGGGGCAATAGCCATACAACTATTAATCATAATTTGTACTCTATCTCGGTTTAATATTAACTGTTTTTTTAGCTTCATGCACATGAATTGAGAAACTCATTTAATACTACTACCCCGTTCCTAAAAGATTGTCGTTTAAGTTTTTGCACATGAATTAAGAAAATTATTTAATATTATCATTTAACATTTAAAATTTGTTTGAAATTCCATCACTAACCTTTATGGGAAGTTGAAAACTATTAATACAAGAGAGAATTTTTTGGGATAATGAGAGAAGGTAGGGGTGATATAGGAAAGTAAATAATTTATTCTCCTAGAAAGTTATAAACGACAAATAAATTACCCCTAAATAAGTTATAAACTCTTGACGTTTGTAGATTTCTGGGAGATATTGATTACATTACTTCCTAAATTACCCCTAAATATTTAATACACTACTTAATTCTCTTATACTTTTTTAGACTATTTTTCTCCCTCTTTTAATATCTTAATGGTATACTCTCTTTCTCTCTCTTATAATTCCTATATTTTATCTATCCTCTAACAATTTAGCTTTTCATTTATAAGGATGTTTTTGGTAATAAATACTCCCCCCGTTTCTAAAAGATTATCATTTTAGAAGGTAAAATTTGTTTCAAAAAGTTTATCGTTTACAACTTTCGAGGAGAATAAATTATTTACTTTTCTATATTACCCCTACCTTCTTTCATTGTCCTAAGAAATCCCCCCCTTGTATTAATAGTTTTCAACTTCCCATAAAGGGGTAATGATAAAATTTCAAACAAATTTTACTTGGTAAATGGTACTTTCTTAATCCATGTGTAAAAATTTTAAACTACAATCTTTTAGGAACGGAGGTAGTAATACTTTTAGTGAAGTTTTTATAAGAGTTTTAACTTTCTTAATAGTTGTGCAAAACTTTAAAACGTTAAATAATTAGGAATGGAGGGAGTGATAATAAAACCCATGATGGATGAGGGAGAAACAAGAATGTGACGCCCCCAAAATAGGTATACATCACCCATCTTGAGTCGCCAAATACATGGTACAAAATTCAAATACAACTTAATTATACAACATTCGTGTAAAATACGATAAAACATATGCTGTGAGTTTTAATACAAATATTGTCATCTAGACAATATCCACACTCAATTGAGTCCTCATTATATTTATTATCACACTATTTAATGTAATAGTAAGGACTACTAATGCTATTATCCGGACCGGTACACCCGTTCTCCCGACTAGTCCTCGCTACGTTCTCATTTCCTAAAGAGAACAATGAAAGTAAAAGGTGAGCTCAACTAGCCCAGTAGAAAAATATTATGACTAAGATAATGCGTAATAAATTATCATTAGCCTTCAAATGAAGTTAAAATCGATACAATATAATAAACATCAAGTTTAATCAATAGAACAACAAGTTAATCCATTAAAAGAGTCAAGTAGAGAATAAAATCTACTATCTTTTATGATTTAAAAGGTTTTTCATCACTTTATCGCTGGGACTCAGCTTAATAAATAATTCACATCATCCCTGCACTACGGTCAAGGATATTCATTAGTATCACAACCACAAATTATCCATGCACTACGGGCCAAAGATATTCGTGTATTCATCAATGGTCATGATCATGCCAACAATCATCCATCAATGCACTACACAACGATGGCGACTTTTACCATATCATTTGTAACATTACTATTAAGTGATTATACAGATAAATCCCTGGTCATAATCATACAAAGTCCATCTATGCACTACAGGCCACATATGACTTTCAACATAATATAAATATGAGGATGATGACAATGATATAAGAATTCAATAAAAACAAGTTCAAGAATTAATTTATCCAGGAACTAATAACGTCTAAATTGTCAACATGATACTTCTTTGTAGAGTAAAATTCAAGAATGCTCAGAAGAATATTTCCATGAAAAGATACTGGATGAAGCGTAAATATCAAGGATATTCCACTAATTTCATTGAGTATAGATGTGAGACCCCAGATTTTATGAATAAAGATTTAAATTTCTCGAAATATTTTTTAAATATTATGGAGTGGATTTGATATAATGTTATAGTTGTGGGTAGTATTTATAAATTTTGTAAAGTATGCAAGTTGTTGTATTATATTCGATTGGTCAGGGAATATTCTTTGTGTCGGGGAATATTCGTATGACGGCACAATCATTGGTGGACCCCACAACGGAATTATTGTCGGATTGAGAAAACGATAAAAATATTTTATTGAAAATAACGGCGAAAGTTTTACCGTTAATACTGTTGAACTAATCGGTAGTAAAAGTACAGTAATACGCGTGGTTGCATAGTAGCATACAGTATTAATTTTTAATGCTTACGTGAAAAGTCACTCAGTTTTGTTCAATTATTGCTATAGTAATTGTTGCATAGTATCTCACGTTATTTGATTCAATTATTGTCGATATTTTATATATTATTAAATCAATAATTGAAATGACAGTGTTATTAATATTATAAATTGCAATATTAACGATGTCTAGAAGTTCTGCTAATGAGAGGTTTGGTCACCTAATTGCGCGCCAATAGAGAGAAATTCTTATTGAAAAGCCCACTCTTTCCTGGGAACGACCTGGTCGATTAATATTGTGAATTGTAATAAAGATGATAAATGTTGTTAAAATTATTAAGGTGATTTTTTTTATGAAGTCTGCTTATTTTATGGATTCCTACTTACCCATTTTTCAAAATAATCGGTAGAAAATCTTTAAAGGTGGGGCCCACATGTAGGGGCCACATGTGGGGCCCATATGTGTTGGGAAAATAATTTTGAAAATGGAAGAGTATACGTATGGAAGTATATGTGTGTATTGAGTATATGGTGGGAGAAAATGAGATGTGAAAGTGATGGGTGTGTGAGTGGAAAATGGTAAAAAAGTGGTAGTGTGATAGTGATGTGTAAGAGTGTAGTGAATTTGATTATTGGGTGGGTGGGGGATAGATGTTGGTTATGAGAGAGAAAAATTAAGTGGTGTATATATAATATTGATATATATAAGTTGAAAACATGTGTTTATATATATGTATTATATTTTAATTTTGTTTTGATTTTATTGGTTAGTTGATTGACTTTATCAGTATTTGGTTGAAGAAATAATTACGCAAAAATAATTGCTTCATAAATGAGACACTTCCATTCTCCTATAATGAAGCTCATTCCTTCATTATTTCTTACAAATTCACCAAAACTCAGAGAGAAATTATAGAAAACTATAGAAAAAGTATTCTCGCTACTTCCTACTCTTATATTCAGCTTTTTTTTTACTACGGTAGGGGTGTTATTCTTTCTTATTCATGAAGAGAATCTGTTGTTATTTCATTTCTTATTATTCTGTTAGAATAACCTCAGTATCTGTGCTGGTTCACCCTATACTTGGTGACATTCTTCTATTATTCTGCTTTTATTATTACGTTGAATATCACGCTACGTGTGTTTTACGGACTGGTTCCATTATTTATTATTTAGTCTTTATTATTCGCTTGGAATATCCTCGCATGCATGTGTTTTACACCTGGACACGGTTCCATTATTTATTATTCCGTCTTTATTATTCTCGAATAATATCCTCGTCATGTGTTTTTACCGGACTGGTTCCATTATTTATTATTCGTACTTATTATTCTCATTGGAACATCCTGCTTGCAGTGTGAATTTCACCTACTGGTTCCGTTATTATTATTACATTGGAATAACTTGTTTATCTTAAGTACCGCATGCATGGTGATTTCTTTTGTTATTCCATTCGTTTATTATACTCAATTGGTTAAAATTTTGACTTCTATACTCCATGAAATTAGTAGAATATCCTTGATATTTGCGTTTTCATCCAAAGATCTTTCATGGAAATATTCTTCCGAGCATTCTTGAATTTTACTCTACAAAGATGTCGTATTGACAATTTGGACGTTATTAGTTCCTCGAATAAATTAATTCGTGAACTTGTTTTATCAATTCTTATATCATTGTCATCATCCTCATGTTTATATTATGTTGAAAGTCATCTCGTGGCACCTGTAGTGCATAGATGGACTTGGTATGATTATGACCGAGGATTATTCACTATAATCACGACCGTAAATGTTACAAATGATGTGGTAAAAGTCCTCATTGGCCCGTAGTGCATTGATGGGCGCTTTTTGGTATGATTATGGCTATGGATTCTCTTCTTGCCAAGGAGCAAAGATGAATTATTTTATGGCATGATCAGGACCGTTGATGAAAACACGATTATCTTTGACCCGTAGTGCATGGATAATTCGTGGTCGTGATACTAAAGAATATCATTGGCCTGTAATGCAGGGATGATTTAATGATGTGGATTATTTATTGAGCTGAGTCTTAGCGATAAAAGTGATGAAAAACTTTTTAAATCATAAAAGATAGTAGATTTTATTCTCTACTTGACTCTTTTAATGGATTGCTTGATCCGCTACAGTTAAACTTGATGTCTATTGTATTTTATCAGTTTAACATTGTTGAAGGCTAATGATAATTTATTTTTTATTATCTTAGTCATAATATTTCTTGCTGGGCTAGTTGAGCTCGCCCTTTCTTTCACTGTTCTCTTCAGGAAATGAGAACGTAGCTTGGACTAGTCGGGGAACGGAGTGATAGTCCGAGATGGTGTCTTAGTAGTCCTCACTATTCTGTAAAATAGTGTGATAATAAATGTAACGAGGACTCTATTTGAGAATGGATATTGCCTGAAGACAATATTTGTATTTAAACTCACAAAGATATGTTTTGTCGTATTTTACACGATTCGTCAGTATTATTAGTTTGTATTTGAATTTTATACCATGTATTTGGTGACTCAAGATGGGTGATGTATACCTATTTTGGGGGCGTCACAATAGAAGTCAAAACTTTAACCAACTGAGTATAATAAAGAATTGAATAACAAAAGAAATCACCGTAAATGCGATAGAATTTACAGAGATTGGTTATTCCAATGTAATAATAAACAATCGGAACCGGTCATACCTAATCGCACAAATATGATATTCCAACAAAATAATAAATAACGGAACCAGGTCAGGCGAAATTAGCACAGACAGGATGTTTCAACAGAATAATAAATAACGGAACGTGTCATGTGTAAAAGCATTTACGGATGTGATGTTCCAACAGAATAATAAATAACGGAACCAAGTCAAAGTAAATTACAGACCGATGATGTTCAAATGTAATAAAAAATGGAATAATGTAAGAATTTCACCATGTATGCGGTACTTGCCATGTAGACAAAAGTTATTCCAACAAAATAATAAAGAATGTAATAATGAAAAATTTCACCACGTATGCGGTATTGTGATATGACAGGTTATGTAAGACCCTCAAATTTTTTTAAATAAAAAGGAATTTCCTTTATTTATTATCTTGAAATAGTAAGGGTTGATTTGATTAATGTGGATAGTTAAGGGTTAAATACGCAAATATTTCAAAATAAGCAAGTGGTTATAAAATATTCATTTTTGTTTGGAATATTCGTTTGGTCGTGGAATATTCAATCTTGTCGGGGAATATTCGCATTGCACGGTAGCGACCCATGTGTAAATAGCCCATAACGGAAAGCGATTGGATGAAGAAAACGACAAATATAAGTTGGTTAAAAATAACTTGCGTAGTTATTCTGAATTAAGTAAGATCGTTGGAATACCCGTTGGTTAAAATACGATGTCTGGCGTGGTTGCATAAGAAAGACACCAGATTAGCACAAAGATTGTTGAATTATTGATCCTTACGTAAGAAGGCACTACTCAATAATTATTACGATGAGTTATTGCTCAATAGTTTATTTTATTGATTCAATAATTCTTTGCGTTGGTATTTTATATTATTCATTGTTTTCAATAATTGTCATCGCACGAAGATTTCCCATTATCGGATCAATAATTCATATTATTTGAATAATATTATTAGATAACATTATTGGCAATGTCTAGAAAGTTACGCTCTAAGGAGAGGTTTGGTCACCTAATTGCGCGCCCAAGAAGAGAGAGATCCTTATTGAAAGCCCTCTTTCCGGGAATGTACTGGTTATCATAAATGTGATTCTCAGTAATATTATTTGTGAATAATTAATTATTGATTCATATGATAAGGAAATATTTATTTTATATGAATATAAATGATGGATTTATTTATGTGGTTATTAATGAAGAAATTATTGTTGAGGTGTTTTATCGGTTATTTTATCCGATTGGAGGTGTTAAAAATCAAATCGTGGTTTTGAGATATATTGCATGGGGTTATAATTTTTAATCCGACCGTTGGATTGTGGTAATTTTTGGGTATGTTATACATACATAAGTTGAGTATATGTCCACAAATTTTGAACCGTTAAAAATGCAAGAATGATTTGTTGTGAATTTTAAGAGGTGTGGATTCTAAATTAGGTTTATAATTGATTTTGGTGGAAAATTCTAGAATTGAGTGGGCCCCACTTGTGGTTGGTGAAAAAATGTGCTGAATTTTATTTCAAATGTGGTGGGTGGCAATAGTAGCAGTAAAGCCATCGTGTAAGCAGTCAAGTCCTGCTTGGTACGGCTAACATTTTCCTATAAATAGAGGGCTGGTTAGAATTGAAAATCACACCGTAAACAAAGTTTTCTCTCTCTCTCTCTATATTATTGAGCGTATTTGTGAGTATTTAGATACTTTGAGAGTTCTTGCTCAAAGACAAGTTTCATTCAAAGATCACTTCCGACCTTTCCTTCCGGTAATCTGATTCTTTGAGGTAAGGGATGTTATTTGCTTCTCAAATGATATTAATTCTTCAATATCATTATCTTTGAAATATTGGTTGGTACTTTTTATCAAATTTGGAACTTTTTCATATCTAGGGTTACTTATTCATGAGTTACTATTCACGAGTTACTATTCATGAGTTACTATTCACGAAGTTACTATTCACGAAGTACTATTCATGAAGCGTGAAGATGTTTTTTGTGGAATTTCTATCTTTTGGTGTCTGAGTTACTATTCACGATACTCATACACTATTCACGATATCTGAGACTATTCACGAATACTTGCACTATTCAATTCGAAAAAAATGAAAATTTTCTTTTCATCTAAAATATCTATCCCGGATACTAGCTTTTGATTGTATCCATGTTTTGATCATTCTTGAATTTTACACCACTACGATTATTTTTGAGGTATTTTTGGACGTGGATAAAACCAAGTACGAATCCTTAATCCTTGTCATTTTGTTTCACCGGATTCGCTTTTTAAAAATATTTTCATCATCCTCGCCTTAAATGATGATATTATTGAATATCTTTGGCAGTAGTGCGAAGATGAATGATTTCTGAAGAATATCTTTGGCTCAGAAGGCAAGATGAACAGTGTTTAAATAAACATGACCAAATGATGAATATCTTTGGCCTTTAGTGCAAAGATGAACAGTGTTGAGATGAACACGAATCGATTGATGAATATCTTTGGCCTTTAGTGCAAAGATGAACAGTGTTGAGATGAACATGACCGATTGATGAATATCTTTGGCCAGTAGTGCAAAGATGAATATTTGATTTGAGATGAATATTGATTGATGTTACAGGATAAAATATTGATGATGGATCATTAAATTCATAGATTATAGTAGATTTCATTCTCTCACGTAACTCTTCTATGAATTATTATTTCACCATGAATATTGATCCGAAACTTGTTGTCATTGTATTCTATCGATTTTTCCTGTTGAGACTAACGATAATTTGTTGTATATTATCTTAGTCATAACATTCTTTACCGGGCTAGTTGAGCTCACCCTTTTCCTTGTTGTTCCATTTTTCTTCTCGTGAGGCGAGAATGTAGCGAAAGTACTAGTCGGGTATGGAATGAAGGTTCTAGAGAGTTTGTTTAGTAGTCCTCACCATTATTGTAAAATAATGTATCAATAAATGTGATGAGGATTTATTTGAGTATAAATATTGTCTGAAGATAATATTTGTATTTAAACTCACGCTTTTATTGTTGTGATAATAAAGTTGTAGTTGTTTCGCATCATGTATTTGGCGACTCGTAATGGGTTGGATGGAATGGACCTATTTTGGGGTCGCCACGCTTGGTATCGAGCTTAGGATATGATCTCTGGCGGAGAGATCGGGAAATAGAACTAGGAGGGAGAGAGACGAGTAAATCCTTTGCTAACGTCTCTACCTAAGCTTATTTGTTAGTTGGTCAAGATATAGGGATATTATGTGATTGATTTCCTTAATTAACCCTTGTTTTATGACAAAGAATTGAGAATGTCGACCGAGAATATTAATAGTGGTGTAAATGAGACCGTGAGATGCTGCACGTACTTAACAACGAGGAGAACGGCAACAGTCGGCAATGTACTCCCGTGAATAACACCAACCGAAAGCGTATGATGAACGGGGGATGTTTAGAAGCTTTTTGCGCTCATGCAAAATCGCACGAGGAGACTCGTGTTCAAAATACAGGAGGAGATGATAGCAATTCACGGGTGGTCACAAATGCAAGCGCTTCAAAGAGTTGGGACCACCGAGTAATTCTGGGAAAGCCGATCCGATCATGGCGGAAACATGGGTCAAGCAAATTACCAAGATATTCGATGTCTTGGGATGCACGAAGAACGTAAAGTTCCATTCGCTACTTTTATGTTCCGTGGCGAGGCAGACATCTTGGTGGGAATCAGTGAAGCGTGCACCCATTCAATTCACCGCACTCAAAGATGTCATGGAGACGTTTGAAAATGCTCAATGACAAGTACTTCCACAAAAGTATTCTTCGTATGAAGGAAGTGGAGTTTATTAGATTGGAGCGAGAATAACATGACGGTGTCCCAAAGACGAGGCGAAAGTTTGCGGAGTTATCCAGTTTCGCACCTCATTTGGTGGAGAATGAGGAACGTATGACGCGGGATGTTTCGAGAGGTTTGAAACCCCGATACGTCGATATCTCATTTCTCATAAATTTTTCTCTATTCGGATGTTGTAAAAATGTGGCTCGATTGTTAGAAGCGAGATAACGAAATACGCTCAACCGAGGGACCATAACCGTGGATCATACAAAAGATAGCGATCCATCGAATAACGATAACCAAAGGAGAAAGAAGAATACGGACAAAGGCGGTAACCACTACTCCGGTGGTAATCGTGGCCATGAAAATAGAAGAAGCGAAGTTGGGAGGAGATTTTAAAAGAGGAGATTCAACAACGACCACGTGAAGACGCTCGGCGCGATGTGGCAAATCGGTTCCAAGGAGGAGAAAGACCATCGGTCAGATGTTACAAATGCGGAAAGAGGGACATATCATTGAAACCGCCTACAACAGCTTTAAGGTATGCTATAATTGTGGAAAAGAAGGACATATCGCTTTCGAGATTATGCGATATCAAAACCAAATCCAATGAATGGTGACTCAAAAGGATGTCCAAGAAAAGTCAAAGTCAACGATTCCCGGAAGAGCGTTTGTCGTGACCTAATTAAAATACGAGGAACCCGAACGAAGTTAGCAGGGTTAGTTAATTATAAATTCTTGCGAGTTTATACCTTACTAGATATCTGGTTCTACCCATTCTTTTATCTCTCTTTTCGCTCAACGCTTGAACTTGACTTCACGGAGAAATTAGACTTTGACCTATTTATGGAGACTCTGTTAGAGAAACTTTCATTACATCCGTTGTTTAAAAAAAAAAAAATCTTGCTTGATTCAAGTTGGCACTATCACATTACCCGTTAACCTTATTTCTATAGAGATATTTGCTTTTGATGTGATTTTAAGGTTAACTACTCATCGTGCCAAATTGATTGCTTTTATAAGGTTGTTAGTTTTCATATTCCTAAGCAACTCATTATTCAATTCAAGCAATCAAACCATTGTAATCAAACATTTTCATAGCAAGCCGTCATGAAGTCATTCGTTTATTACGGATGTCAAGTTTTCTTAGTCCATGTTATGGATTTGAATAAAGACACGCCGATTTGAATAATATTCCTCATTGTTATTGATTTTCCCGACGTATTTCAAGAATTTCTTGGCTTACTCCCAAAGCCTCGATATTAAATTTTGTATCGAATTTGAACCCAAGACAAAACTCATTTTAAAATCTCATATCGAATGGCTCTATTGAACTTCGTGAGTTAAAAATTCAATTATAAATTTGGTACCGAGCCTTTATCTTGTGACTTCCTTTGTGGAATTCACCTAAGCTTTGCTCTCTCGTAGGGGCGTCATATTCGATGCGATAGTAAAAACGATAGGTGTCATTGTGACGTCTATCCAAGGTTGGGATATGAGTCACAATTGAGAGCAACCTAAGTCAATAATCGAAATCACGTAGCTTTAGGCTTAGTTGGTTATTATCGGAGATTCGTTGAAGGATATTCTCGAATCGCTATTCCATTAACGTGGTGACTCATAGAGATACAAAATTCAAATGGAGCAAGGAATGTGGGAAGAGCTTGAAGAACTCAAGAGGAGACTCATTTCAAAGATATGTTCGACCATGCCATCCTCGGAAAAACGAACGTGGTAAATGACGTGTTGAGTAGAAGATCGATATACAAGCACGAAGTACAATATTGTCAAAGACTCATTTCAGATAATATACAAATAATAGAGATGGAGATGAAAACTCTAGGTACCCACGTTGATGATATACTGAGTGCGTGATGATATACGAGTATAATCGACTTTAATCGATAAAGTTAAAGTCGCTCAAGCTACAATACACCGGAAATGTGATGAATTTGAAGGAGGTGCGAAGTTGTTATTTTAAAAGCGAGAATCGGTGAGGTGAGGAAAGCTCAAACCTTCGATTTATTAATCCATTTGAAATTCTCGATCGAATAGGAACTGTGGCCTATATAGACTGCTTTTTACCACCAAGTATGACGCGTGTTCATAACGCTTTTTCACGTGTATCGATGTTACGTAAATATGTGGACGACCCAAAACACGCTATTGAGTTAAAAGCAGACGAGATAATGAAGACTTAACGTGCGAGGAGGTACTTGTCCAAGATTTTGTAGAGGAAAGAACACACCTATGTACCGAGGTTATACCATAAGTTAAAGTTTTGTGGAGAAACCATGCTATTGAGGAAACGACACGGGAGTTGGAAACGAAAATGAAAGCGAGGTATCTTTACCTTTTCAAACACTGTAATGTGACGTCAATTTTCGAGGACGAAATTTTCATAAGGAGGGAGGTTGTAAGACCAAAATTTTTTAAATAAAAGGAATTTCCTTTATTTATTATCTTGAAATAGTAAGGGTTGATTTGATTAATATGGATAGTTAAGGGTTAAATACGCAAATATTTCAAAATAAGCAAGTGGTTATAAAATATTCATTTTTGTCGGGAATATTCGTTTGGTCGTGGAATATTAAGATCGCTTGGGAATATTAAATGCGACGACGCAGCCCATGTGTGGGCCCATAACGGAAAGCGATTGGATGAAGAAAATGACAAATATAAGTTGGTTAAAAATAACTAGCAGTAGTTATTCTGCTTAAGATCGTTGGAATACCCTATGGTTAAAATACTGATGTCTGGCGTGGTCGCATAAGAGATATTACGGTATTTGCACAATATTGTTGAATTATTGATCCTTACGTGAAGGCCTTACTCAATAATTATTACGGTGAGTTCTTGTTCAATAGTTTATTTTATTGATTCAATAATTCTTTGCGTTGGTATTTTATATTATTCATTGTTTCAATAATTGTCATCGCACAAGATTTCCCATTATCGGATCAATAATTCATATTATTTGAATAATATTATTAGATAACATTATTGGCAATGTCTAGAAAGTTCTGCATCAAGGAGAGGTTTGGTCACCTAATTGCGGCGCCAAAGAAGGAGAGATCCTTATTGGAAAGCCCTCTTTCCGGAAACTGGTTGTCATTATAAATGTGATTCTCGTAATATTATTTGTGAATAATTAATTATTGATTCATATGATAAGGAAATATTTATTTTATATGAATATAAATGATGGATTTATTTATGTGGTTATTAATGAAGAAATTATTGTTGAGGTGTTTTATCGAGATTTTATCCGATTGGAGGTGTTAAAAATCAAATCGTGGTTTTGAGATATATTCATGGGGGTTATAATTTTAATCCGACCGTTGGATTGTGGTAATTTTGGGTATGTTATACATACATAAGTTGAGTATATGTCCACAAATTTTGAACCGTTAAAAATGCAAGAATGATTTGTTGTGAATTTTAAGAGGTGTCGGATTCGAAAATTAGGTTTATAATTGATTTTGGTGGAAAATTCTAGAATTGAGTGGGCCCCACTTGTGGTTGGTGAAAAATGTGCTGAATTTTATTTCAAATGTGGTGGGTGGCAATAGTAGCGGTAAAGCCATCGGTGGCGTGTCAAGTCTGCTTTGAGCTAACATTTTCCTATAAATAGAGGGCTAAGTTAGAATTGAAAATCACACCGAAACAAAGTTTTCTCTCTCTCTCTATATTATTGAGCGTATTTTGTGAGTATTTAGATACTTTGAGAGTTCTTTGTTGATCTAAGTTTCATTCAAAGATCACTTCCGACCTTTCCTTCCGGAAATCTTGATTCTTTGAGGTAAGGGATGTTATTTGCTTCTCAAATGATATTAATTCTTCATATCATTATCTTTGAAATATTGGTTGGTACTTTTTATCAAATTTGGAACTTTTTCATGCTCTAAGTTACTATTCATGAGTTACTATTCACGAGTTACTATTCATGAGTTACTTATTCACGATTCTTATTCACGAGTACTATTCATGAAGCGTGAAGATGTTTTTTGTGGAATTTCTATCTTTTGGTGTCGAGTTACTTATTCACGTATACGACCTTATTCACGATATCTGACACTATTCACGAATACTGGCACTATTCACCGAAAAATGAAAATTTTTCTTTTCATCTAAAATATCTATCACGGATACTAGCTTTGATTGTATCCATGTTTTGAATCATTCTTGAATTTTACACCACTATGATTATTTTTGAGGTATTTTTGGGCGTGGATAAAACCAAGTACTAATCCTTAATCCTTGTCATTTTGTTTCACCGGATTCGTTTCTTTAAAAATATTTTCATCATCCTCGGTCTTAAATGATGATATTATTGAATATCTTTGGCACGTAGTGTGCGAAGATGAATGATTTCTCAAGAATATCTTTGGCTTTGTAGTGCAAAGATGAATGTGTGTTTAAATGAACATGACCGATCGATGAATATCTTTGGCCTTTAGTGCAAAGATGAGCAGTGTTGAGATGAACATGACCGATTGATGAATATCTTTGGCCTTTAGTGCAAAGATGAACAGTGTTGAGATGAACATGGCCGATTGATGAATATCTTTGGCACGTAGTGCAAAGATGAATATTTGATTTGAGATGAATATTGATTGATGTTACGAGGATAAAATATTGATGATGGATTTGTTAAATTCATAGATTATAGTAGATTTCATTCTCTACGTAACTCTTCTATGAATTATTATTTCATTGCGAATATTGATCTCGAAACTTGTTGTGCATTGTATTCTATCGATTTTTCCTGTTGGAGACTAACGATAATTTGTTGTATATTATCTTAGTCATAACATTCTTTATTTGGCTAGTTGAGCTCACCCTTTTCCTTGTTGTTCCATTTTTTCTTCTCGGGAGGCGAGAATGTAGCGAGTCTTAGTCGGGGTATGGAATGAAGGTTCTAGAGAGAGTTGTTTAGTAGTCCTCACCATTATTATAAAATAATGTATCAATAAATGTGATGAGGATTTATTTGAGTATAAATATTGTCAGAAGATAATATTTGTATTTAAACTCACGCTTTATTGTTGTGATAATAAAGTTGTAGTTGTTTACGTACCATGTATTTGGCGAC
Source organism: Panax quinquefolius (assembly GCA_020205615.1). Classification (NCBI taxonomy): domain Eukaryota; kingdom Viridiplantae; phylum Streptophyta; class Magnoliopsida; order Apiales; family Araliaceae; genus Panax; species Panax quinquefolius. The sequence continues at coordinate 144,151,436 of CM035161.1, read as the reverse complement.
TCGAGAATGGGTTGGATGGAATGGACCTATTTTGGGGTCGCCACGAGTTATTCCAACGAGAATAATAAAGAATGGAATAATGTAAGAATTTCACCAAGTATAGGGTAGCCCACGATACAAAGTTATTCAAAAGAATAATAAAGAATAGAATAACGAAGTTCTCTTCATAAATCTGAAAGAAATAATACCCTTACTACTATGACAACAAATAATATCCCTTACCTTATAAAGAAGAGTACTCAAATGGATAGAGGAGGATATACTTGAATAAAACTTGCACTACGCTTCAAAGCTTTCTTAAACTTTAAAGAAATACGCTTTCGAGAATATAGAAGAAGAATTCTCTTTACGCTTTCTCTTTAGAGTTTCAAAGAATTTGTAAGAAATAATGAAGGAATGAGCTTCTATTTATAAAGAATGGATTGAATAATAACAAATTCATGAACGGTCCGAATTGATTCACTTTTTAAACAGACGGTCCAGATTGATTTAATAAAATATTCTAATAAAACAAAATCTTTTTAAATAAAATATAATATATTCTATTTATAATGTAATAAAAGCGAATAAATTTATAAAAGTATTACATTTTATATAAAAAAGATTTTACTATCTGAACACTATGCAGAAATCATCGCGTAATAAAAAATATAATATATTCTAATTATTGTCTAATAAAACAAATAACTTTATAAAAGTATTACATTTTTTATATAAAAAGATTTTACTATGCAAAACACTATGCATAATAAAATATAATATATTCTAATTATTATCAATAAAACAAATAACTTTATAAAAGTATTACATTTTTTATATAAAAAGCTTTTCTGCTTTTATTACATTAATAATACTAATAAAACAAACTTCATCATCATTATTATAATTCACACCATTAATCGACCGAAGTCGTTCCTGGAAAGAGGGGTTTTCCAATAAGGATTTCTCCCTATTGGCGCATTAGGTGACCAAACCTCTCCTCGCGTAACTTACAGACATCGTTAATATTACAAATAATAATGTTAATAACTTCGTCGTCTCAATTATTGATTTAATAATATATAAAATATTGACAATAATTGAATCAAATAACGTGAGATCTTGTCAAAGAATTATCAGTAGCAATAATTGAACAAAAGCGAAAGTGACTTCTCACGTAAGCATCAATAATCAATACCGTGTATTACTATGCAACCACGCCAGATATTATTGTACTTTTACTACTGAGTAGTTCAACGATGATTAACGGTAAATCTTCCGTTAGTTATTTTTAATAAAATATTTTTATCGTTTTCTCAATCAAACAATAATTCCGTTAATGAAGGTCCACTGATGATTGTCTGGTCATACGGATATTCCCCGACAAAAAAAATATTTCCCGACCAATTGAATATTATATAACAACTTGTATACTTTGAAAAATTTATAAATATTAACTACAACTATAACCTTATAATAAAAAAATATTTCGAGAAATTTAAATCTTTATTCGTAAAATTTGGAATTTTACAATCTCCCCTCCTTATGAAATTTCGCCCTCAAAATTTACGTACGTTACGGTATCTTAGAATGATGAGGACACTTCGTCCGATTCTAACTCTCGAGGTATAACCTTTGAGTGTTGAATACATTTCAGGATTTTAACAGGTACATCTTCATATATTAAATTATTCGCTATCTCGTCCGGTTCTAAATCAATAATGTGGTTCGGGTCATCCACATATTTACGTAACATCGATACGTGAAAAAAGTTATAAACACGCGACATACTTGGCGGTAAAACGAGTCTATAAGCCACAGTTTCTAGTTGATCGAGGATTTCAAATTGGCCAATTAAATCGAGGGTTGAGATTTCATCTCTCCAGCAACTCTTGCTTTTTAAAATAACACCCTCTTGAACCTTCTTCGTGTTCATCAGCTCCGGGTCTGTAGCTTGAACGGCTTTAACTTTATCGATTAAAGTCGATTCTAATCATATCTTCGTTATCTTCACGTAGGTTCGCACTCGTAAACGCATACGATCTTCTACTCAACACGTCTGCTACCACGTTCGCTTTTCTACGATGGTATTGAATGGTACGATCGTAATCTTCAACAGCTCGAGCCAATGTCTTTGGCATATTATACGTTCGTTTTGGTTGAAGAAATATTTAAGGGTTGAAGAAATGGGTTTTGTACTGGGGTCAATACAAAATTCGATTTCACGCTCTATGGGTAGGCTAAAAAGTCTTCAAGAATACGTCAGGAAATTTATTAACAATAGAAATATCATTTAAAACTGTGACTCTCATCCAAGACTTGGATAACACATGTAATGAAGGTTTCTCCTAACAGAGTTTAAACCAATAAGTTAAAGTCTAACTTCTCCGGAGTCAAATTTAAATCTATAAAAGAATGGGTAGAACCGGTATCTAATAAGGTATAGACTTCGCAAAAATTTATAATTAACTAACCCGTGCTAACTTCATTCGGGTTATTCGCTTTTTGAGAAGTAACGAAAACGCTCTTCCTGAAACTACCGACTTTGTTTTGTCCGTATCCGCCTTTAGTGCCACCGTCCCAGCTGAACTTGGCTTTGGTGCACGATAAAATCGGACTATGTGACCGTCTTTTCCATAACTAAAACATACCTTGCTTTCTTTTCGGATTATACCTTCCCGATTATTTCCTCTCTATCATAATTTTCTCATTTCTCATCTCATGTATTTCAGATATCATTCTAGAATACATCTTCAAAACAAAGGTTAATTGACATGCCACAAAACAAGGGTTAATTAACATATCATATATTATCCCTATACTCTGACCGACTAATTAAATACCAAATAAACATAGGTAGGTCATACTAGCGAAGGAATTCCCCGTCTTTCCCCTCCTAGTTCTCGACTCACATCTCAGTCAGGGATCATATCCCTAAGCTTTGATACCAACTGTGACGCCCCCAAAATAGGTATACATCACCCATCTTGAGTCGCCAAATACATGGTAAAAAATTCAAATACAACTTAATTATTCAACAGTCGTGTAAAATACGATAAAACATATACTGTGAGTTTTAATACAAATATTGTCATTTGGACAATATCCACACTCAATTGAGTCATCATTACATTTATTATCACACTATTTAACAGAATAGTGAGGACTACTAATGCTATTATCTGGACCGTCACTCCGTTCTCCGACTAGTCCCTACTACGTTCTCATTTCCTAAAGAAAACAATGAAAGTAAAAGGGTGAGCTCAACTAGCCCAGTAAGAAATATTATGACTAAGATAATGCAGAATAAATTATCATTAGCCTTCAACGGTGTTAAATTGATACAATATAACAAACATCAAGTTTAACTGCAGCCGAACAAGCAATCCATTAAAAGAGTCAAGTAGAGAATAAAATCTACTATCTTTAATGATTTAAAAGGTTTTTCATCACTTTATCATTGGGACTCGACAATAAATAATCAATCATCATCCTCCTTTCTACGGTCCAAGGATATTCATTATTATCACAACCACAAATTATCCATGCACTTTCGGGCCAGGATATTCGTGTATTCATCAATAATCAGTGATCATGCCAACAACGGTCCATCAATGCACTACTACCAACGATGGCGACTTTTACAACATCATTTGTAAGATTACGGTACGTGATTATCTGGATAAATCCTCAGTCATAATCATACCAAGTCCATCTATGCACTACTCTGAGCCACATATGACTTTCAACATAATATAAACATGAGGATGATGACAATGATATAAGAATTCAATAAAACAAGTTCAAGAATTAATTTATCCAGGAACTAATAACGTCTAAATTATCAACATGATACTTTTTTGTAGAGTAAAATTCAAGAATGCTCAGAAGAATATTTTCATGAAAAGATAATGGATGAAGCGCAGATATCAAGGATATTTCACTAATTTCATGGAGTATAGAAGTCAAAACTTTAACCAACTGAGTATAATAAAGAAAGGAATAACAAAAGAAATCACCAGGCATGCGATAGACCGCACAGACAGGTTATTCCAACAGAATAATAAACAACAGAACCAGGTCATGCGTAAATGCACAGACAGAATATTTTAACAGAATAATAAATAACGGAACCAAATCAGGCGAAATTCACACCGACAGGATGTTCCAATAGAATAATAAATAACGGAACCAGTGTCGTGCGTAAACGCACGCACGGGATGTTCCAATAGAATAATAAATAACGGAATCGAATTCAAAGTAAATTACTTGCGAAGCGTGATGTTCAACATAATAATAAAGAATGGAATAACGGAAGAATTTCACCATGTATGCGATACTTAGCATGTATGCGAGTAATTCAAATGAATAATAAAGAATAGAATAACGAAGAATTTCACCACAGTATGTGGTACTTCATGAATGTGTTATTCCAATGAATAATAAAGAATGGAATAACGAAGAATTTCACCAATTATAGGGTAGCAGCGTATCTGAGTTATTCAATGAGAATAATAAAGAATAGAATAACGAAGTTTCTTTTCATGAATACTGAGCGAAATAATACCCTTACGGCACAATAATAAATAATATCCCTTACCTTATAAAGAAATAGTACTCAACCGGGTGGCGCGGGGATATACTTCACAAAAACTTGCACTACGTTCAAAGTTTTCTTAAACTCTAAAAAAATACGCCAAGATTATAAAAGAAGAATTCTCTACGGTTTCTTTTCTCTGAGTTTTTGAATTAAATTAAGAAATAATGAAGGAATGAGCTTTCATTTATAGAAGAATGGATTGAATAAGAACTAATTCATGAACGGTCCAAATTGATTCACTTTTAAGCGGATTGTCAGGATTGATTTAATAAAATATTCTAATAAAACAAAATCTTTTAAATAAAATATAATATATTCTATTTATAATCTAATAAAACGAATAACTTTATAAAAGTATTACATTTTATATAAAAAAATTTTTACTATACAAACACTATCGCAAACAACATAAAGTAATAAAATATAATATATTACAATTATTATACAATAAAATAAATAACTTTATAAAAATATTACATTTTATATAAAACGCGATTTTACTATGCAAAACACTATACATAATAAAATATAATATATTCTAATTATTATACAATAAAACAAATAACTTTATAAAAGTATTCTATTTTATATAAAAAGTTTTTCATTTTATTACATTAATAATACTAATAAAACAAACTTCATCATCATTATTATAATTCACACCATTAATCGACCGCATCGCTCCTCCGAAAGAGGGAACTTTCCAATAAGGATTTCTCCCTATGGCGCAATTGATTAGGTGACCAAACCTCTTCTTGCGAACTTACAGACATCGTTAATATTGCAAATAATAATGTTAATAACTTCGTCGTGTCAATTATTGATTTAATAATATATAAAATATTGACAATAATTGAATCAAATAACGTGAGATACTTATCGCAATTCTTATCGAAGTAATAATTGAACAAAACCGGTGACTTCTCACGTAAGCGTCGATAATCAATACCGTGTGTTCTTGTCGCAACCACACGTATTCTTCACTTTTTTTCTACCGAGTAGTTCAACGAGATTATTGGTAAAACTTTTGCGTTATTTTCAATAAAATATTTTTGTCGTTTTTCAATCCGATCAATAATAATTCCGTTAATGAAGGGGTCCACTAATGATTGTCTGATGTCATGCGGATATTCTCCGACAAAAAGAATATTTCTCGACCAATCGAATATTATATAACAATTTGCATGCTTTGCAAAATTTATAAATATTAACCACAATTATAACATTATAATAAATCCACATCATAATAAAAAAAATATTTTAAAAAATTTAAATCTTTATTCGTAAAATTTGGGATTTTACAAAGAAGCTCTGGTTATTCATAGAAGGCCGAACAAGACGAAGAAGCCTAGTAAAATGAGCCACACAATTTGAACCAACAGGAGCGCTTGGCCCGGCAATGCCCCATTTGCCCCATTACCCACCTCACAAAATCCTAGCTTTGCAACATGGGTGCCGGCACAGAGCGCGTCCCGGCAACCGCACCAATAGGTGACACCGTCCACGCCGCAGACGGGGTCTGTCCGGAAGCACTTGACGGGACAAGGGACCGAAAACACTTCTTCTCCACCGCAGAGACCGCCGGAATTACCATGATCCAAAGGTAACTGGAGAGGATTGTAACCACCTCTACCTGACCAGACGGTAGGGAAGAAGAGACCTATAAATGTAAATGTAATGAGAAAAAAAGAGAATGATAATGTGGATCTTCGGATTGTACAAAATGCCAGGCCCAACCCGGCTGAATTTTTTCGATTAAACGGTAATTCTTGAGTAAGATCTCATCTTAAAATTTAGGGCTTACTGAGGGGGAGAAGGAAGATGGATTATTAGCAAAAAAGAAAGAAAGAAGGGAAGATGAATGAAGGTTCAGGTTTTTCTTCCTCAGTCTTGACAAATACACTAAAGAGAAACTATAATAATACTGTGTTTCGTCTCGAGATAAAAATTTTTATTATTATTTTAAATAGGAGTTAAATATATTTTTGTCCACTCTACTCGACCTTAGTTTACAAATGCATCACTGAATTGAATTTTTTTACGATCAACTCATTAAACTATAATTTTTTTATAAAATTAAAATTTCCATCTAAAAGTGTTAAAAGTTAACGAAAAGTCTATATGGCAACGCTAAATAAGAGGAATCTTATTATAGATGGGTAGTCAGTATTTTTGATATGTATCATTAGTATTCTCAAAAGCTGAAAGAGTTATGAGAGAAAATTAGGGCTAACCACCCAAGATATTATAGAATCTAAAATTCACTTTTTTAATCAATATATTCTTAGTGGATCAACTTTTGAGCGTTGCACACTTGGATAACGAACGTTTGCTTCGAGAAATTGAAGAAGTACGAATGAGCAAAATATTGGAACTTGAAGATTAAATCAAAGAGGTATATCTTTTATCTTTCCTCAATTAATAATATAGCATTTTGAATACCATATTTGCATGCTTCCGCCGTCTTTTACAATGTTGATTGTATGTATGTCTTGTTTCTGCAAACCAATATATAATACCTTGTTGAACATTATATTAAATAGTCCCCCATATTAAGTTATTTTATAATCTCTAAACTAATAATCTCAAGTTCAAATTTAAAATAAATAAAATATTTGAAATTAATAATTTTATCTCAAGTGTAATTTTTACAAACAAAAATTATATTAGGACCACCTAATAATACATCCAAGACCAATGATTCAATATATATTCTCTCTTTAATAAGTTTCCGGAATTCTTCCCCTTTTTAACATGTCAAACATGGTTTTACGTTTATCCACAAATAAATAAATTAAAAGCTTTATTTAAGTTAAAAGGTATTTGTCTGCCCTCATTAAATTTATATTTATTTTTACAATTCGTGAGGCATATTAAAGTAAAATGTAATGTCACATAATTTAGATAAATTATTTATATACTCATTTGGGAGTAATTTATGTTCGGTAAACCTATTTTTATGTTATTTAAAATTTTCAAGTGATTTTGGTAATTAAGAATTATTGAATTATTCATATACCTATTTAAGAATTGATACTTGGGTATAGAAAATGAGTCCCACACTTACGTATAGGAATTTATAAAAACAATAAATTTTACTTGGTTAAAATATCAACCGATAAGCATTAGTATAACTTATTGAAAACAAACTAAAAGGAAATAAATTGAGTTGAAATCCAAGTCAATGTTCCTTAACTGTCATAACTACCTCCCATTTTTATGGCCTCCCGTTCCCGAAAAAAGAAAATACTGTAAAACAAAAAAGTTTTGTATGGTGGTGCATGTTCTTATGACAAGGTCATATATGCAGGTTTGACTGACGTCCACAAATACACAGCTCTTATCATTATTAACAAAACCTCCACTACGCCTATATAAGCATTTCTTTGCCCTCATTTTCATTCCAGCCTCTTGCAAAGTTTTTAACTACCCCATTTTGAACAATCTTTCACCTACCTCCCCCTACTCGACCAGCCTCACACATTCGTCCCGTCTTATTCTTTCGAATCATGGGAGGCTGTGCGAGCAGACCAAAGGATTTGAACCTCGGATCGGAGCCCGTCCCAGTCGAGGCCCCTGTCAGTTCTATGAAGCCCGAGGCCGAGACTGCTCCCCAAGTATTCACCCTCTAACCTAGCTTCATTTAATGTTAGCTAGGTAGATCTAGAGATACATTTCATGGTTCATGGTTCATGGTTGTAAAGTACAACACTCCGATGATTAATGAGTTGCACCATACAACATGCCAGTGCTTGTCTACATCTATCTAGACAATTTTTCTCTAGATACCAAACATTATTCAAATATATATATATATATATATATATATATATATATATATATATATATATATGTATATATATTTTATTTAACAACACTTGTTTCGATGACACTTATTGTGGCTTATTGTGACATTACAATCACTTTTTGCAATTATCTTATGTTCTTAATCTTCAACATATATATATATAAATGGGTTAAGTTCGGGATAATTAATTTTTTGTCAATTTTAAACTTTAACCACCTGTAAGACGTAAACCTACATTTAAACACCCGATTTTTTTGAGTTAAAGTGAAATCGTTACCTTTTCCGTCTAAATTAACCGTGCGTGCATGTCAGACGCCAAAAAAAGCAGCGTGAGAAGGGTTATAACGATCCAAAAAAGGTAGTAAATGTCTAAAATACCCTTTTCTTCCTCGTTATCTTCCTCGCTTCTCTTCTGGCCTCTCTCTTCTTCATCATTGAAACCCAAATTGCTTCATCCCATCATCATCCCTTCTTTTCTTCTCAATCTATCTCCAAATCGTAGTAGGATTCCCAATTTTCTAGGGTTCTTCCCCATTTCAAATCCACCGAAAAGAAGGCAGTACACGAATTTTCTAGGGTTAGTAATGGATGAAGATTGAACAAAACCCATTTGGAGATCGGTTTGGGTCCGTCGAGTCCGAGTTTCAGATGTCACGGGATTTCTACACTTAAGCTTAAGCTTGTCGTGGCTTACTACCATTTGGGATCGACATGTGAGGAGAGAATGGGGTAAATGATTTCTACACTAATGGGGTAAATGATTTCTACACTAATGTTGATACTTTTCTTGAAAACCCTTTTCCCCAAAATTATTATTTTGATGAGTTTCCCAAATTCCCATTTGATCGATTGGAAGAAATGCCTCAACACTTCTTTGAAGGCGAGACCCATATGATTTCAAAGATAGTTGATGAGCGATGAACCTTTTCCAAGCTTTATCAAACCGGATAAAGCCTCCTTTGAGTTCAAGAATACCAATCAAGGTTGTTCCGTGATCTCAACTAGTTGATTCTCAAGAATTGCCTTTCTTTTCTTCGTAAAAGCGGACTTGTAAGATGATGGTTCGATAGATGATGTATCTCCCAAGGCTCTTTTTTCTTCCGGACTAATCACCTCTCTACTTCTACTTCAACTTTGTGCTCGGCCAGGAAGAACATCAATATTCTCAAAAATATTGACCTTTGATCTTCTACTTCACTTTGAAAGGTATTTCATCCGTTGCTTCACTTTGAAAGGGTATTTCATATTCTCCAAAATTATTGACCTTTGATCTTCCGCTTCACTTCTCAAAAGTCCTTGAAATACCCATTTTCAATATGGGTATTTCATTTTTCTCTTATGGTTGTATTTTTGTTCAAAATTAAGTGATGTTGGTCATGAAGATTAATGTCTCTTTTAATCAATTGATGCCTCCTTTAATTGAAGCTTGACAACCTCACGCTTATTCATTGTGTCTTGATATAGATTTTTAACGCAACTTCAAGAGGAATTGAAGGAAAGAATTGAAAGCGAGTGAAGGAAAAGGCCGCAAGGATGGAGTCTTTACAACGAGAGAGTGAATTAAGTAATGAGATGATGGACATTCGTAAGGATTTTGTTAGCATTCATGGAGTAATGCTTCGTTCGAGAATGTTTTATGCTTGAAATCCTTTCTCATATAGGGTGGAAATTGAATGATAAGCTTCAAGAAGGCGGAGAATCGTGAGTAAATGAATGAATGGCGGTGGTGGTTTGGGTAATGGAAGAGGGGTTGAGACGCGTTGAGTAGCTATTGTTCGTGAGGTGAATGCAATGTCTCATTGATGAACAGATCTGATGATGAAGTGGGTCCAAAATTACTAATTGATGTATGCGTTCAAGAGTTTCTATATATACATGCTCTATTTTTTGGTAGGATCATTCGTCGTTGCATTTCCTCATGCTCACATAAGCTTTAGGTGAGATCTGATGCAAAAGTTGTAAATTAGTATATGGTAAATACATTGCGGTTTTGCTAAGGTTGCGGATGGAGTCGGTGGTAATGTGATCAGTGAAGTTAAATTTTTTTTTTATGAGATTCATATTGAAATACTATTTGTGTGATTCTATGGAGATGCTCTTATTTTTAAGTGTCAATTTCTTGAGTTACATGGATGGTGCGTTGAATAGGAATCTTGAGCATGGATTCGTTTTACGATTTTATCCTCCCCTCATCTTGCAAATTTATTCTCTTTGAATTATCAAATAAAACTTTCTTTACCAATTATTTCTCCTTTATGTTCTTCCCCACATCTTCTCTCATCTCGGTTAACGTAAACCTTTCGTAAACACCACAAAGCGTCCCGATCCCAGCGTAAACCTGATAAACAATCGGGGGATAGCTTCGGCGTGAGAATCGATGAGAATCGATATGAATTCCTGAGGTTTATCGAAAGCGGAGGCTATATCGCTGAGTGTATTGATATCGAGATAATAATAATTCTCTGTGAATATCGATTCTAAATGAAGAAGAGTATGAAAAGCGTACCTCTTGGTGGAACTTCTTGCCAAGTTATATCCTCCTGGCACGAATTATCGTGCCACCCACTACTTACGACACATTCCCTTTGCAGATGGGTTTCTTGCTTATTGCGTATAGTTTGTTCACTGCTTTTGATCATTTGTTTATTATCGTAAATAGATTCTGATCCCATCCACATTAATGCATGGCGATTCTTTTTAGTCAATAAACATACTTTTTCATCATTCTGGTCGAAGATTATAGATATTTAAAATGTCTAAATGATTGATCCATTGACGAAACGCCGATCTTATAAGTTTGAAATGAAAATGATATGATAATTGGGCTTAATGATTTTTATAATTCAATAATAAAGGCCCGATAGAATAAAAATAATAAGCCCGATATATTTGGCCCAAAGGGATAAAATATCGCGACCCAACATTGCCCCTAGTTTTTGTTGAGCAGAATGTTTAATGAAAACTATAAACAATCCATGATATTTCTTGAGAATCGATAAATGACAAGATGTAATTAAAAGCGTACCCATTTATTGTCCATGAAATGAAATGAAAGGAAGTTAAGGGCCCAATTCGAGAAAGATTTCTAACCATTAGGTACCGGGATCCAAAGCGGGACGCTTCCCATTCAAATTCCAAATTATTCTTTGTCGTTTAATGCTTTTGTCTTGAACAACTTTATAACAAATCGGTATAAAGGATAACTTTACCAATTTTGTGATTTTACATTGTTCATTTGAAATTGACGCCTTCTAAAAATTTACGATCTCTTTCTCTCTGCAAATCTTCACAAATGGCTTCTCAAAACCACGAGCGAGTTCTCCCATACTTGTAACACCCATCAACTGTGGTTCCCCAAACCCTAATCTTCGTGAGGGGACTTGATCTGAATCCCAAGCGAAAAACCCGAAAACCCCTCGACTATTATAGGAGTCTGGAGGCGATTCTCGCGTCTAACACTCCTTCTATCATAACGAAATTTGAAGCGAAGAGAGTTCGAACTTCGGTTCCACATTCCGAGACACCCATGTCTTTGTCGAGGTACCCAGATTCGGAGAAAAAATGTATCAACGGCTTTGAAGGATGGGCCAGTAGTACCGGTGACTTCTTTGGAGAAGGGGTTCGATTCCTCTTCGTATCTTCATAGTGACCCTACTGGGGGTTTTTGGGTGTAGGATTTTCATGGCCCGGTGCCGAACTCCTACATTCACATTCGGCCTTCGTGGCCTTACATGCGTGAATCGGGTGTCGAGCCCTCCTTGGACTTCTTCTTTCTTGTCTGAAGATAGTGCAATCCGAGGAAAAGGGTTCAAGCCCTCGTGAAACATTCTCCGAAGTGCGGAGAGAATTTGTGAGACGCGTTATTTGGTGAACACCCCTTGACGATAGGGGATGGCACGAAAAATGGTTCTTTGTCAAAGGCCACGAAATCTCTCTTCTTAGGCTGGGCAATGATGAAAAAATATCTGGCGACTTTGGAGATGTTTAGAAGAGCGAAGTGGAGATGATGGAGCTATTTGACAACTTCCGAAGGAGGAGTGAAATCTGGGACTCTCTCGAAGCAAGCATGGTTGTATGACCGTAAGCGTAAGTCCCAAATATTTCAAATATATATTTTTTTGAAAATATTCCATAAAATATAATTATAACATGGAATTGTTTGATTTGTGCGATTAATTTTTGATCGGTAGAGCTCTGCGTGAAGTAAAGGACTTCGAAGATTTTTATCTGGGAAGTCTTGAGTAATTGAGGCTACACCCACCGAAGCTACCCCGAAGCATATCGATACCGAAATTCACGGATGAATTTCAACGGAAAAAGCAGTAGAAGATATTCTCGTACGAAGAGAATCTTCACCCTCGACAAAAAGAGGAGGGCTACGAAAAAACCAAGGTTAGTTCCTCTAATAAATCCTTCCGAACCCACAATGAAGCAGAACCAACCCCAAAACCATTCCTCGATCGGTGGTTTACTTGATCGTCGATCGAAGGAGTATACTTAGGACCAAAAACTAAAACAAAAATAACTCCATTAAGCTGCCGAAGAACTCGGGGTTCCTCGGTCTTGGTCGTTCCTCCTCCGTGCCCCACAGAAATCTGGATCGAAGAGGGCGGTGACCGGGGCGAAGGATTCAACGTTATCGAGAAAAGAAGCGTACCCACGAGAGCCGTCCAAGTTCGCATCCGCTTGACACCCAAAGAACTAATTGAAACAAATCTCCCGTAATCGAAACCGTTCATGCTTGAACCTACACCCCCGACCGGACCTCTCTTTTCCTGAAAAAGTAGAGACCTTCTCTGAGCGGCCGGGTCCTTGGTCGAGGTTATCATCTGCGAAGCCGTGGGATCTCAGACCCTATGGCCCGGGTTCAGCGCCAACTTTCCTTTCGACCTCTTGGGGCTTTCGTTCGACACTGCGGCGATCACCGGTTCGGTGATCACACGGACGAAAATTCTCGACGAAGGAATGAGTTATCGGCCAAGGTAAACAATAATGACTTCTTCCTTTACATCTCTATTTTCCTTGAGCATTTTAGAATTTAACTTGAGTACTTTGAAAATGTGCGGGCTAATCTTTGTCTTGGACGATTGCGTCAAGACACACATAAATGGAGAAAGCGAGGAAGATTTCATGCGCCAAGAGATAAACATCTTTGAAATCGACCTTGGAGCGAAAAAAAAGCTGGTCGTGAAGATGCTTTTCATACCATCAATGGTCTTGAAAGAATTGGATCGGGCAGATGGATTTGAAGACATCGATGATGAATGAGGCCACGAGAGATGAGTTGGGCTGCGTCAAAGCCGGTCGACAAAATCGACCAACTGAGCAATTGCTTGGTTGAAGAAACTTACTTACGAAGGCGAAAAATGAGGAGTTCTCTTGACCAACCGAAGCTAATCCTTGACTTGGTGAAGTGAGGCGAAGATCCGGGATGAAGCTCGGCGTAAGACCAAGCGTCGTAAGCTCGCCGTAAGATAAAAGACCTTGAGGGCGAGGCCCCTGATTACGGTGAAGAACTTGAAAGCAGATTGAGCGAGTATAGGGACTCGGATGAACTCAATGTAGAGATCATGAAGGTCTATTCGGAGGATATGAGGGTTGTCGGGAGCGAGGAAAAGAAAGCTATCTGCTTTGCTTTCAATTGGACCCGGCATTGCTTTCAATTCCGATGATGAAAGGCGGTGCTGAATATATATATCATGCTTTTGATTACATGTAAATATTTAACTTTTTATGTTCATGTAATTTAATCGATTTAAATGAAATGAACATTTTATCTTTATTGATAAATCTTTAAGCTGTCTTGATTATAACTTACATCTCGATCGGTTTCTTGTCGATAATTTAGTATCGATAAAATGAACTATTGAATTAGATATGGCATATAACGATTAACTTTCATCTGATGAAGTGAGTTGAATTTTACTGGACGAGATTGAAGTTAAGCGAACTAATGAACCCCGTCAACACTTAAGCAGAATAAATAACTTATACTCGTGATGCAGAAGAGTGAGATCAATTATCGTGAAGTAAATTTGGATGACAAACAGATAAGAACCAAGACATAAAGATTAATAATGACCATTGACTTACCACCGATAAGATCGATATAGGACCAAAAGGACTTGGGGCTACCATCGAATGGCGGTGAGTCCTACCATACCTCCTTACACCATCGGACCATAGTGACCATTGACTTACCACCTGATAAGATCAATATAGGACCAAAAGGACTTGGGGCTACCATCGAATGGCGGCCGAGTCTACCATACCTCCTTACACCATCGGACCATAGTGACCATTGACTTACCACCACGATAAGATCGATATAGGACCAAAAGGACTTGGGGCTACCATCGAATGGCAGTGAGTCCTACCATACCTCCTTACACCATCGGACCAATAGTGACCATTGACTTACCACCACCACGATAAGATCGATATAGGACCAAAAGGACTTGGGGCTACCATCGAATGGCCGTGAGTCCTACCATACCTCCTTACACCATCGGACCAATAGTGACCATCGGACCACCACGATATAAATCGATAGGACCAAAAAGACCTACCATGATGGCCATTTGTAGAAAAGTGATCTTTTATTGATATCAAGACGGTTTGTGAAAAGATCTTAGATAAAGCCCGACTTGAACTTTATTAAAAATACTTAGAAATACTTAGAAGTACAAAGCGTACCATGTATTCTTGATCTCGGAACCATCAAGTGCCTTTAATCGATAAGTCTGCAGACTTTGGTACTTGATCACTTCATATATAGCCCTTCCCGATTCGGCGTTAAGCTTTCCGTGATTACGAGGTGTAGACGCTTTGACTTCTCTGAGAAGCGAAGTCTCTACTTGAATCTCGAAGTTTGACACCACTTGTTATAATGTTTGGCCACCCTTCCGTTGATAAGCGACCAATTTGATTAAAGCTTCTCTCTCGACTTCGTCTAGCGAGGTCCAAGTTAGCCTTGATCCTTCATCATTGTAGATTTCTTTGAATTGACTTACGAAGACTTGGAGATCCGATCTCGATTGGGACTAAGGCATCGATTACCGTAGACCCAATCGGAAGGCGAATCCCTATAGTAGTCCTCGGCGTGAGTTCGGTATGCCCACAACCGCCAATGAATTCTTACGGCCATCTCCCTTAGCTTCATCCAATCTTCGCTTTATTCCGATTCGGCGACGTCTGTTGGTTACTTCAACTTGCCCGTTCGGTATGGATGAGCCACGAAGTCTTCTTGTCTTTGAATCCCCAAATCGTTCAAAATTCTTCAAATTTTGAACCCACGAATGGCGTCCAGTTGTCAGATATCAATATCTTAGGGATTAGAAGCGAAACACCACGAGACTCCTTTATAAACTTTAAGCACTCTGTTTACATTATCGTAGAAGCGGTTTAAGCCTCTACCCACTTGGTCGTATAATCAATAGCAACTATAATGAAGCTAACGACCTTTAGCTTTAGAGTAACGGTCCCAATATATCCACCCCCAGACAGCGAAGGGTATAGGAGATAAAATCGAGTATAACTCTTCCGGTGGCTGATGTGGGACCGGACTATTGAGCTGGCATTTTTCACATTTCTTGGCGTGATTCTCGTAGCTTCTTTGAAAATTGTCGACCCGATAGTAACCTTGTCGAAATACTTTGTAAGCGAAAGACTTGGCGACCGTATGATCACCGCAAAATCCTTTCATGAACTTCCCAGAAAGCGTACTCGGCAGGACGGAACCAAACATTTCAATAATGGTGAGGAAAATGCCAATCGATAAAGATCCCCATCAATAAAATAAAATTAGTACTCTTGTACTTGATCTTCTTTACCGACATCGATCCGAAGGAAGGACGCCATCTGCCAAATACTCGATGTGAGGGGTCATCCAACGGTTTGTTAAGCTCGATGCACATCAACATTTCATGTTGAACACTTTCATTTTCTTTGCAAAATTTCCAATATACACCGATCCATGAAAGACATACTGCATCATGGTGGCCAATTTAAATAAAGCATCAGTGATGGGAATTGTCGTTAAGCTCAATACCACAAACTTCGTCTGAAGTAAAAATTGAAGTTGGTTTCTTAACTCCGCGGATATTTGATCATTCGGGTCCCCGAGCTTCATAATCTCCCGACAATTTGTTTTACTGACCAATGAGAATCACTATAGATAATTAAGCTGTTGGACTTGAGACTCTTTTTCTAATCGGACACTGCTAACAACGCTTCGTATTCGACCTCATTATTTGTTGCTTTAAATCCGAATCGATGGCTCTTGAACCTTAAATCCCTCCGGACTTATTAGAATAATTCTGCTCCACTAACTTGATCGTCGTAGAGATCCATCTGCATCTGAACGTCCACGCTTCTTGACCTGTTGAATAACGACCACTTTGCTTTCGATCGGAAGATTCGACTTCCGATAATTTTTGTGTATCTTGGTGAGCGAACATTCTACCATAAAATCGACGAGCTTGGCCTTTGATGGCGATTCGGGGATGATACTCGATAAAAAAGCGGGGACAATTCCATAGTCCGTCTTTCTTAATCTACAGAGACCTCTGGCTTGCCCATCACCTTCTTCACTGCGGTGATCAGTGTAGACGACCGAGTCGACCTTGAAAATCTTCTTGAAGCTTTCTCTGGGCAATTATTAAAGCAAAGGCAAATTTCTCGATGTTAGGATACTGGTTTGACATCTCGTGGGGCGTGGTGGCGTAATAGGCGGGATCTTTGCTTCCCACCGATCTCCCGAATCAAAAGCGCTCCAGCTCTTTAAGGCTGGCGCAGGTACAAATATAAAGTCTCTGTTTGACACGAACGACGATAAAGGAGCCAGAAGACGAATCGTCTTTATACTTTGGAAAGCATCTTCACACTTGAAGTCCACTTGGAATGTCTTCGCATTCTTCGGTCCCTTGATGTATCGAAAGAAAGGAAGACATCTTTACGCGATTTGGCGACGAACCTCCTTAAAGCCGCAATCCTACCGATCGAATGGCGAGCGTCTTTGAATGGTGAGGAGTCTTCATGTCGAGGATGGCTGGATCTTCTCGGATTGGCTTCGATGCCCTTTGGTGACCGGATAACCCGAAAATTTTCCGGCTGGTAGAAAGTACATTTGGTTGGATTAAGTCGCGATTTATCGATGACGAAACGGTTTGAAAACATTCCTCTAGATCGTCCAAATGTTTACGAATTTGCATACTCTTCACGATCATGTCATCTACATAAACCTCCATGTTCCTTCCCAAATCTATGCCTATTGAATATAAAGTTCATCATCCTCGATAGGTAGCTCCGGCATTAATGAGGCCAAAAGTCATTTTTTTGTATGCGCATACCGAGCGGTGTGTAATGAATCTTGTTTTTGGAATGTCTTCTTTGCTTGTGGATATTTGATGATAACTGAAAAAGCATCCATAAAACTTAATAATGCATACCGAAGTGGCATCGATGAAATTTGATCGATATGGGCGAGAGGATAAAGTCCTTCGGACGAGGCTTTGTTGAGGTCGGTGTAGTCGATCTGAACCCGCCACTTTCCATTATGCTACGCACCAATACTACATTTCTTATCCACTCCGGTAATCAATCTAAATAGATGAAGTCGGCTGACCCGACAATTTTGCAACCTCTTCATCGATGATCTTTTGGCGTTACGAGCAAATATCCGCTTCTTCCGACGGCGGCTTTTTGAAGGATCTATCTCCGGTTTATGCTCGGCAACCTTAAAGGTGACTCGAGGCATATCTTGTGGCTCCCGTGCAAAAATATCGACATAGCATCGTAAAAGTTCCATAAGATTAAATCAGAGAAGAGGTTACGGTGGCCGAACCAATCTTCACTTTGTCTTGTCCGGCTTCAGATGACCAACTCAATTTCTCCGTCCCCCTCGGTGAGGATTACCAATGATTACGAAGCTGCTCTCGGTGAAGGGTTCGATTTCAATTGCCATCGTCTTTCTTTGTTCTTGACCCCATTCCGGATGAAATGATGAAATTAGATAACATCTTGGGCGGATCCAAGTCACCCATCACCTCTCTACTCCATGTCTTTTGTAGGGAACTTGATTTTGAAATGTGGGATGGAAGTTTCTGACTGAAGAGTCATCAACGTGGAAGTCTTCCCAAAATGGCGTTGTATCTTAGAATCCACATACACAACATAAAATTTACAAGTTATCTCCACTTGCGGAGGGGCCGTCTTAGAAGATGACGGGGAGTTCATAGTTGCGGCCACTTTGGCGGGATCGTTTAGAAACCATATAGAGGAGCCTCTGTCCAGGCCTCCATTTTGTGCTCATCGAGATGCATTCTTTGATAAGCGTGGGCATAAAGAATGTCCACCAAGATCCGTTATCTATCATCATCGTTTCACATCCATCGAGCCCACTTGTCTTTGTGATCACCAATGCTCCTTCATGCGGTTCGATGGGCTCAAAGGATAATCCGCATCTGTAAATGAAATAACAGTTCTGGGAAAGGCTGTTATCCCTTGAGTAGCATCGGTTATTGACATAAGCGAATCAAGATAAGACCTCCTCTTCTTCCCTACTAATTTCCCAGCAGATCCACCAGGTTATTACATCAACGACTTGCCTTGGCGGTGGTGGAACATTTTGAAACAGTGGTACTTGAAGCTGTTTGAGCAGTGCGATTAATAACTTTCTTGATTTTGTGGTCTTTCTCGACCCACATATTGAATCGATGAGCCACTTTTAATCTTGTTTTCCACAAAATCCTTTAAATTACAACATTCATTAGTGTCATGACCGGCTGACATTGATGATAACCACAATATTTACGAGGGTTGCCATGTCCGTTTTGTAATTATCACGAGGTGGTTCAAAGAAAGGTTTGGTTTGGATCGATCCAAAATTATCGACCTCTCACGTATTCAATTGGGTATAAACCTTATTAACCTTGAGGTAGGAGCAGTGCCTGGCTAACGCCTTGTCGCCACGAGTTATTGTACTTCTTGAACTACCTTACGCCGCTTTGGTTGTAACCTCCCCTCTTCTCTCGATCAACATCGGTCTTGGGAACCTCTACTTCCTTTTTGATTGGCTCGAAGAAGGATTCTTGAGACTATTCATAGCCTCTTCCACAACAATATAGCCTTACGCGCCGAAAACCTTCTGCTAAACTCTTCGGATGGTGAAACATCGGTTTCTTTACCAATTTCTCCGATTTAACGGATCCGACCCATTACGGAATAATCCAACACTTGGAGATCATTAAGATCGAGACACTGTCCGTAAACTTCCTAAACCTCTTTACATATTGGCTTTAAAGATTCATTGGTGAATCTACTTGGGACTTGTCTTTAAAAACACAGAAACTTCCCCTTCTTCTTGGTTGCTTCCAAAAGCGAGCATGGAACTTATCACAAAGTTCATCCACGAGGAGATAGAATCCGATGGTAAAGTCCCCATCCAACGTCTGCGCTTTTCTCAAAGTAGTGACAAAAGTGTGACATTTAGCGACATCGATAAAAGTCGTAGTAATCCATTAATCGATTGAAACGCTTTGACTATGGTCATAAGGATCTCTGACCCATCATAGCTCTCCATGCGAGGTAATTTTTGGTAGCATCTGCTTTCTCCGGAGAATATCGGAGGAAAAAAGGGATGCCTTCTTACCGAAACATCTTTCACTGTTGGACCTCGGCCAATTGTTTTCGAAGTTCTTTCAACTCTCAACGAAAAAATCAACACCTTGGGTTGTGATGAGATCTCCTTTTCTGGCGACACTAGGTTTTGGAATGGATCGACCCTTCCTGCCGATCTCGCCGCCCTTCTGGGACTTCTTGATTTACTAAGTCGTAAAATCTCATCCTCGTGATGAGAAAACGATTGTGACAGTATTCTCCTCTTGGGTTTTACGACATAATTTCTCTCGACACCTTCTTCGTCTTTCACCGTTGTGATGAATTGATCTAACGATGTCGATTACTTCTTGGTAGAAGGCGTTCTGCTCCTCGATCTCCTCTACTACTACGAGAATGATCCACGGACACATCGTAGAATGTTCCGCTCCTTACCCTTCCGACGGGTACTTCCTTATACTACTTTGTCCTTGAATGAATATGGCTAGATGCTTCGTCTCTCAACTCATTCACCGAAGCATTTGTTGGCTATATCTTCCTTTGTCTTATGAGAACCTCCAAAGCCTTATCCGCTTCGTCGCCATCCTCGCTTGACTTGGTAGTTCGGTCCTCTTGACCACTTGGCGATGAGTTCGGTTGGCGAACCGCTTACCCGTTCCGGGATTGGGATCACGCCCTTATCGGCGTTAAAGACTAACTTCCTTCTGGCTCCACCACGGATCTTGAACGAAGTTCTTACGAATTGTTCTTAAGCCGTGTGCTCTCACGACCACTTTTAGAAGGACCCAACCGATCCTTTCTTTGAGATCTGGCGATGATGAACTAACGACCATCGCCTTTGCCTTCCGGTGTTCCATCTCTACTCCTCATCATCTTTGAAGCAAATTTAAACAATTGTGATTGAAAAGACCCCTCCTTCAGCGCCCGATGTTAACGCCAGATCTTTCGTCACGTTCCAATCACCTAAAAGCGTCCCCGATCCTGCGCGTAAACCTGATAAACACCACAAAGCTTGGCGGTGGTTCGTCGGGGATAGCTTCGAGCGTGAGAATCGGTATGTGAATTCACAAGGTTTATCAAAGCGGAGGCTATATCGCCTAGTGTATTGATATCAAGAGATAATAATAATTCTCTGTGAATATCTGATTCTAAATGAAGAAGAGTATGAAAACGTACCTCTTGGTGGAGACTTCCTTGCCAAGTTATATCCTCCTGGCCTGAATTATCGTGCCACCCACTACTACCTGACACATTCCCCTTTACCCGATGGGTTTTGCCGGCTGCATGTAGTTTGTTCACTGCTTTTGATCATTGTTTCTATCGTAAATAGATTCTGATCCCATCCACATTAATGCATGGCGAGATTCTTTAGTCAATCCAACATCTTTTTCATCATTCTGGTCGAAGATTATAGATATTTAAAATGTCTAAATGATTGATCCATTGATTCCGATCCGGTCTTATAAGTTTGAAATGAAAATGATATGATAATTGGGCTTAATGATTTTTATAATTCATAATAAAGGCCCAATAGAATAAAATAATAAGCGAATATATTTGGCCCAAAAGGGATAAAATATCACTTTGCAACACGCTTAAATATTTGGCCCTCAAGGATAAAATTGATCTTCAAGTGTTTTTATATTTTCACAATTAAATATGCTTGGCCCCAGCACCGTGCTAGGGGGGACATTTGGAAATAATAATCCCCCCTTTTATTTTTTATTTTTTTATAATATGATGCATATGCTTTGAATGCCTATGGTGATATATAGCAAAGAAGAGGATTAGAGGAATTTGGCTCAAAATTTGATGCAGGAGGGAACTTCACTATTGAAGTTTTCTAAAGGTAAATGCAGGCATAAGGCATGAATGCCTTAAGTTTCATAGTTTTTGGTCTAATTTGATTTTACAAAGTCGCAGAACATCAGAATTTGCTTCTCTTACCATCTTCTCTTAATGCTTTTGTATTTTACTTCTAAATTTAGTCAAATACAGAGGACTTCAGAATTTGCAGGGTCGAGTTTTAGCCAGTGAAATTTGTTACCTTTTCATGCGCGACAGAAACAAAAACTAATAATGTGATACTGAAAGAAGGATGCCACAATATTTTTTTTTACTTTCAAACACAGTGACAGAACACAAACATAAATTTTCTTATTGAGGACAAGTCAGGAAGAAATTTTTAAACAAAACATGGACTGCAATCATCCATTGATACTTACTGATACTCAAAAAACACACTACATTTACAGTTGGAATGAAAATACACAAAAAAAAAAAGCACCACTATAACATGAATAAACACTCAAAAAAAGGAACAAACTTTTAAGCAGACTTGCTAAGCGCACCATTGGTGTCCTCCAAGGACTCTTGGATAGCCTCTGGAAGTGCATGCTCCTTTGAGGTTCCCTCTTCAACTTTCTTCTCATCTTTTACAGCCAATATTACTAGAACCACCAACAATGGATAACTTATTGTGCATAGTACCCAATTCACAACCAATTGGGACATGAATGACACTTTGTGTGTATCGATTTGCCAAGCAACTGCTGCTCCTGCACTCTGCACTCCTTTGTAGAATCCAGTATATCTGCAACATAGTGAAAAAGAAAACAGTTAGTACCAAACAAATTGTCAGTATGAACAGCCTAATAGTTTAATTAAGAAACAAAAATTACCTGCTAAGAATAGCAGAATCATCAGCCAAAGCTCCGATAACCCAGTAAACCATGCTCTGGAACATAGCATCTAGTAACCCATAACTGAAATACAACACAAATGGCCCTGCAAAATTAGAACCAGAGTCCTTAAAATCAAGCTTATTGGGATGATCAGGGCTAGAATACCCAAGCTGATTTGCAAGCCCTCCACCCCAAATTGCAGTCCCAAGAATTCCAACAGCTCCAATACCAACTAATCCCCTCAGCCTCCTGCTCTTAAAACTGAAATCCATGATATATCCAATCGTAACTGACCCAACCATTTGGGCTCCCCAGTAGAACACATTGTTCAACCCTCTAGTCCTCAAATTAAACAAAACCCCATTCACATTATTAAACTGGTAGGTGTAAAAGAAGTTACTAGCCCAGGCTGCGGGCACCAGCAACAGCATATTCCAATTCAAAAACAGCTTCAAAATAGCAACACTTTCAATGGAAACATTAGAGTACTTGATGTTAGTGCAACGGGAACCATCGTCGCGAATAACATTGCTAGGATGTAAGATTGCAAGTGAAACAACTGTTCCAATGGTCATGAAAATCATGAATCCAATGTAGGTTCCGTCATTGACTGAATTGGCCTCACTTCTGTTATAATTTAGAATAAAGGGAATTAGGCCCCCAATAACGCCACCCATATTGAAAATACTCCAAAACATGGCAATATAACTTCCTTTACGATCTGGGGGTGGATATGAGGTCATGATGGCTCCCTGACCGGCCCAGAGGAGTCCGGCACCGATACCGAGGAGGGCTCCGGCGACGATAGCGAAGGCCTGGTGTTTGTGGTGGTTGTAATAGAGGAAGGAGCCGGCGTAAAGAATGTAAGTGGTGCAGCCGGAGAAAAGGGTCAGCCGTGGGCCTAATATGTTGTAAATTCCGCCGCCCAAGACGCCGAAGATGGCGAAGGTGGTGTAGAGGGCGGTGTTGGCGTTGTTTGCGGCGGTGTGGTCCACCTGTCCACCACCTCCCATGCCGGATAAGGCATTGAACATGCCGGGACAACAGAAGCAGACCAATCCAATCAGACCCACTTGGACTAATGGGGAATTGTACCGGAAATAAGATGATTTTTGTAGTTCCAATATTTTGGGGTTTCCCGTTTCTTCATCAGCTTGAAAACCCATGATTGGATTGTATGAAGAGAGAGAAAATGGAAAATGATATGGATGAGTGATGGAAAGGAGCATGAATTTAAGGAGGTTTTAGTATTCAAAGTCCTGTATAGAGTGTCACGCCTGAGCTTGCTGACAAGTGACAACTGGATTCTAATATTGGTGAATGGAAAAGTCTTGACAGACCTGAAATGAAATTGGGACCGGAAAATTAGACAAGTTTAATTTTTTTTTTTGTGACCCTCAAAATATATATAGTATTTATTTTAATAATTTTTTTTATAAAATATAGTATTTTGGGTATAATTTAAATATATATACAAATACAAGGTTATATAGATCCAAATTATACCTAAAATATTATATTTTATAAAAAATCTTGTTGAAATAAATATTATATATTTTTTAAGAATCACAATAAAAAAAAATTGAACGAGTCCAATTTTTCGGTCCCAATTTCTTGTTCACGAAAACATGTATAATGACAAAACTGCAAGAGCTTTCTAATCTTATGATTCCGAGAGATTCACCTTGTCTTGTTAAAGCGTTACACTATTATTGAGTTTCATAGGAGTATTTTTTTTCTCCCTCCCTCTCGCACGTGTTAATAATATTTTAGGTGTAGTAAAAAGGTTTAAATACATTTTAAACTTTTAAATTTTTTACTTTTTATACTTTAAAGTCATATTTCAACTTTAAAACATTAAATCTCAATGTCTCTATATTTTTATAAATTAAAATTTTTAACTATTTAATTAAAAATTTCTAACCGCAATAAGTCATGTAACTCAAAATAAAAAATAATTAAACTTATATTGACTTAACATATTAATAACATTATAACCTTATCCGCTCACAATATTAACTTAAATTCTGATAACATCGCCAAGCTTGCAACTTCAAGTTTTAATACATGCTTATTATATGTCCTTAATTACCATGATCAGTTTTATCATTACTGATTAAGACAACTAATACTTATTAGCTGTGACCATCTATAAGTATAATTTAATTAGGCACTCCAGTACTGCTGCATAAAAATAAAAGAATATATCTGTCTGCACATTGACTAAAGACACATTCAAGAGTAAAAATAACATATATAGAGGGTAGAGAGAAATACTTTTACTGCTCCTTTCGTTCTTTAATATAAGTCGTTTTAGAGTTGTGCACAAGTATTAAGAAAATAATTATAAAATATTAAATATACTATTAATTGTCTATATTGCCCTTATATTGGAAAAATAGAATTGTTATTTATTGGACAAAAAATAGTGAGAGAATCAAAGTTATATTTCTCCGTTTCGCTAATATAAGTCGTTTTTAGAGAATATTTTTGTTTTTTAATATAAATCGTTTGAGAATTTCAAGAAGCGTTAATTGTTTAGTTTCAATATTACCCCAAGTATTAAATGTAACTTTGGTTCTCTCACTATTTTTTTTCATCCAATAAATAACAATCTCTTATTCCAATACTGAAATGAATATAGATAATTGATATTATAGTTAATGTTATACAATCATTACCTTAATACTTGTGCACAACTCTAAAACGACTTATATTAAGGAACGGAGTGAGTATTTATTACTTGGGATAATATTGAAAACTAAGCAATTAATGCTTACTTAAAATTCTCAAACGACTTATATTTAGGAACAAAAACATTTCTCTAAAACGACTTATATTAAGGAACAGAGGGAGTACTATATTACATTTTGTGAACCGGCCTTAATCCTCCTCTCATTGGAATGTTTTCGGGGCAACTTAACTTTAGTGTAATGATATGTTTGGATTGAGAGAATGAAATAGAAGAATGAATAAAATAAAAATAGTGTATTTGATTATTATTTTGGAAGATAAATCATTCTAATAGAATAAAAATTTATTTGATTCCTTTATTTTTTTTTTCCATACAAAGAAGGTATAATAAAATCTATTCCAATGGAAGATATATGTGACAAATTTGTCATTATCTGACAACATCCACCAACACCAGCAACAACCAAACATGCACATAAAATACCTTAAAATCATTTCATTCTGTCCACCATTCCAAACACAGTATAAATAAAAAAATTTAGCTGACCACGATGTGGTGGTGCAGGCCGGTGACGAGGTTCCTTTGTTAATGGAGTCTCTGTTTTGGAATCTGGGAAAAGATTTCTAGTTCAAGACAATCATAACCAAGGAAGGCGACACACTGACTCACAATGAATACAAAGACAGTCAGATGTTGAACTTGAGAAACCAAGAATTGAGATATTGGTTAACTCATAGCTGCAAGCGTGCTTCAATCTGGCTCTGTCCAGGAAGAAAGAAACAAAAAAAAGTTATATTTTTTTGGCGGCTTAAACATTTTTGTAATTTTTTTAAAGTAGAACATCACAAGTTAACAACACCCACTACCTTTTCGCCCTTTTCAATTTTGGTTCAGGCCCAACCAAGGTTGATAAACAATGTCAATCAAATTAGTATGGATAGGACTTCTCATGCCAAAAAAATTTAGGTTAAAATTGGGCTAGCACTAGCTAATCAGAATCTCAACCCAACAAAAACTCTACCCACAAGGGAGCATATGGGTGTGCTAAAGAGAGAAATTAATCCACCAAAAGAGTTTTATTATGAAAAAAGTTCTCTTTATATTGATCGTCAAAATGTTCTCAAAATTTGATCAAATTCATTATTATGTCATCATTACTAAAATAACAAGCTTAAAAAAAACATAAAATATATTCTTAATATTTGCAAAAGAAAGGAGTCCCCCCCCCCCTCCACCCACCCACCCACTCACACACACACACACACACACACACACCCCAAAAAAATAGAAGAAGTTTTTAACATATACTCTTATAGTCTTATTCCAAAATGTGAGTACATATGGCGATGACATTAAGTGGTTATTTCAAACATTAAAACAGCAAATGAGATTCAACTTTGGTTGAATCCATCCCAGTTATTCCTCCTAATAACTTCTGTAGACCTCAATATGGCGATGATTGATCTGATCTTCAGAAGAGTCTGCAACCCCGGCACAATCAAAGGTAACATCAAGAAAATAAAGCAAGAAAACCAGGACCAAACAAGAAAGGAACATAGGGATAGGCCCAAAGATCCAAAGAAAAAGAGGAAAAGAGAAGTAGAAAGCACGCAATCCCATAGACCAAAAATAGCCCCCCCCCATTCACTGTCCTCCACACATACTCGGCCGTGAGTCGGTGATGATTATAACTCATGTCATCATAATTATTTAAAGCTGATAACTTCTTGTAAGGCACATTTATCAGAATGCTTGAATGGCTATAGTACCTAATTGACTGCACATTCAGTAAGAATGCCAACAAGAAGCACACCAAAATAGAGAACAACTTAACGGAATACTCGAATGCGCTTTTGTCACCGTATATGAATAGGGTTGAGCGGTCGCCGCTAGTGCCCGTCTTGCTGGTCATCAAAATGGCTATCAGAGAGCAGAGCATAATGGCCGTAGACGCCAAAAGGGTCGATGCCATTATGTTGTTTCTCAAAGTTTGTACTGCCAGAACCCCCTTCGATGCATCCTGCAATAACATTAAAAAGGGCAAAAACAAATTGTTTAATTTTTCCCAAGATTAATAATGTAGCAATGACAATTCTGTTCTGAAATACTAACGGACAAATATGTTAGCTAAGCATAATGAATATATTGAATTCGGATCCTCTCCTAGTCCGAATCATTCTCTGCAAGCGTTTGCACTATGCAATAATAAATTCCCGATGATGATAATATTGCATGTATGATATAAAAATGTGAGCCCACTTGTGTTGTCATAATGAACTCCTACTGTTGGTATAATCCTTTTTCCATATTGCCAGGGCTTAATCGATTCTCTCCTGATTATGTTCTTTCTCGTCTCCGACGGTCCAATAATTTGGGTCCAATTATTTGATTTTTCGTTGGGTCCTTTCGGTTGGATCCCATTGTTTGGGTCATTTCAGTTATTTGGGCTTAGTCGTTGAATTGGCCCATTATACAAATTGTCACTTAATCCAATTTTGACCTGGTAATCATTATACCAAGTGATAGTTGATTATCGTGTTCGCCACCTTCTCGCATGGCATTAATGAGGATGGGACTCGGATAATGACGCATGACAAACAAAGGTAGCAGTGTGTGGAAGAAAGTGCATACTTTCTACCGAAAATGACCGAAAGTGGGGAAAAGGTGTCGAAAATGATGAGTGGCACTGGCAAACCGGACCGAGTATGTATGGAATTTAAGATCACATAAGAAGGTAAAGAATACACACATTCATATTATTATTCTCTCTCGCACATTAGACATTATTTTCTCTCCATTGTTGACCTTGTGATCGCCGACATCGACTCTCACGCCGAGCTATCCCACGACGGTCAGCCGCTGCTTTTGGTGTCGACTTGTTGAATGCAAGGCAGATATCTGGACGCGTCTTGGTGATTGGGACGTGGAGAAAGATCTTGCATTAACATCGGCGCGCTAGAAGGAGGGCCAGTTCTAGTGTCCCGAGTATTTTTCAATCACGATCGTGTTTGTTCTACATCGTATTCATGGTAAGAGTAGAACCTACACATCGGCGGGCAAACGAGGGTCGCTAATAATCGACACCACGAAAGTGTCCGCTGGATTGTTTGGGACCGTAATAAGTGTTCATGCTAAGACAAATCATTCAAACGATCACCAAAGATTTTCTAGGTCGGGCGCTGGCAAGGCTAAACGTAGGCTAGTCTTCCCGACGGAGAAAGCGCCCCGCCACCACGGAAAAGGTAGGGTAGAGGCACTTCGCCTAGAACTCGATACTGAGAGGACCAAGACGAAAAAAGCTTCACGATCGCTAAGATGGCGATGAAAGCGATAGAGCTATGGAAGTACTCGTGAAGCAACGACGTGATATAGCCGAAAGGTATGGCCCTTGATGGCGAGTTGAGAGGCGAAGAGCTCGCTTATGATCAACCAAGAGCAAGGACACCAAGTAGGAAAGAACCTGTTCATTCAGGACGAGAGTCTCGGGGCCGAACTCAAGAAAGAAGAAGATCCCGAAGCCCTACTCCTCAAAGATCGAAGAGGGTACATCACCCTGTCGATTCTAAGGAGCAAGGTTGGAGAGAACGAAGAGGTCGATCCAGAGATCATACTCCTAAGACCACAAAGAAAGCCCTTATTGTTGCACATTCTCGCCATAGTGCCCGAGCTCAGAGACGAAGTATATCTAGAGATCGTACTCCCCGAGAGTCTATCGAGGGTACACCACCGTGGACACTCACATCGTAAAAAGCCCTTCTAGAGTCAAGGCTCTATTGTAAGAAACCGATCTACTCGGAGGAGGAAGGAGTCACCGAAAAAAAGTATCATCTCAACCGTAAGGTGTGGAGTATCCGTTAAAGAGTTAAAAGAACTTTGGAAGCAACAATAAAGTACAAAAAAAAGAAGGATACTTCGAAAGAAGGCATCCTTTTTTCCGCGGAGATTCTTAAAGAAAAGTCAATTCTACCAAGAAGTTGCCCCATATCGAGAGTTATGATGGATCGGGATCCTATGACCACAACAAAGCGCTCGACCGACCGATGGATTATTATGACTTTAGCGATCTTTGCTAAGTGTCATACTTTTGTCACAACACTCGTAAAGGATGCCCAAGCGGTGGATGGGGACTTTACCCTCGATTCAATTTCATCTTGGGCGTATATGTGCAGAAATTTCATGCTCGCCGGAGCAACAAAAGAAGGGGAAAACCAACTGGTTCGTTGCTCTCAGTTCGACGCTTTTCGAATGAGTCTTTGGGCGATGTGTGAAGCTGCCCGCGAAGTGAAGCGATCGGCCAAGTGTGACACTGAACGATCTACAAGCCGTTTAATCGCTTTCAGAATGGGTTAGATCTCGTCGATCGTAGAAGTTGGTGAAGAAGTTAATGTTTCATCACCCGAAAAGTCTCACCGAAGCCTTTGACAAAGTCAAGGCTATATCGTGGTGGAGGAAGCTACGGATGTTTCAAACGTAATCTCCTTTATCATGAAGATTACCGCTTCGCAAACTCGCTGGAAAGAAGCGCCCGGTTACTTGGATTCGGTCATAATCAACGCTATGTACCTCCAAAGAAGACCGACATGCCTTATTCGAATACGGTAATCTCCTTTATCGATGAAGATTACCTTCTAAGTCATCGAACCGCATTTAGGGATCATCAGTCTTGACCGCATAAGTGGGTTCGGTGGATATGGCGGATGATGGTAGATAATGGGTCTTCAGATATATTCAAGATGCCCACGCTTATCGTAGGATGCACCTAGACGGCGAAAGATGGAGATAGATGAGGCTCCTTTATATGGTTTTAGTAACGACCCTGGCCAAGGTGGTCGAACCATTGAACTACCAAATATCTTCTTCTAACTACCCCAACAGTAGAAATTATTTGCAAATTTTATGTTGTGTATGTAGATTCTCGCTTATAATGCTATTTTGGGAAGACCTACTTTAATTGCTTTGCAAAGTCATGACCTCTATTCCTCATTTCAAAATCAAATTTCCTACTACTCATGAGGTTGGCGCGAGGTGAAAGGGATTTGATCTGCTAGAAGGTGTTATAGAACGCTGTGATCACTTCGGAGAGCTGGGAGTATCGAGCGTAAGCATCATGACGATAGAAAAATCGACCCTTCACGAGAGAGTAGTTCCGAACCGTTGGTCATGTCGGTGAAGAAACGGAGAGATAGAGCTCATCCCGCAAAGAGAGAACAAGACGGTGCAAATAGGTTCGGGTCCGCCGTAACCTCTCCCGGACGAACCTCAGGGAGCTCCCGCAATGCTATGTTGACATTTTCAGATGGGAACCTCGTGATATACCAGAGTAAGCGTAGGATATCACGAAAGCATCGGTTGAGGTGGACCCGCAAAGAAGCCACCAACCAACAAGAGAGAGATTTTCGCACCAACGCGTCAAATCATCGATGAAGAGATTGCAAAGTCATTGGCGGTGACTTCATCTTCGAGATCGACTACCCACAATGGATGGCGAATGTGGTGCCGGGTCCGTAAGCAAAATGGTAAATGGCGAGTCCGTGATCGACTACAATCGACCTAAATAAAGCTTGTCCGAAGGATTTCTACCCGCCACCCCACATCGACCAACTCATCGATGCCACTTCGGGTATGCTTTGTTAAGTTTCATGGACGCTGCTTCTCCGGATATCATCAAATTTCTATGTGTAAAGAGGATATACCAAAGGCTGCGTTCATTACGCATCGCTCAAAGATATGCCTATAAGAAAATGACTTTCTACTCATCAATGCCGGAGCCACATACCGTAGTATGATGAACCATGTCTTCATATATCACCAAGGTGAATGTGGAGGTGTACGTGGACGACATGATTGTCAAAAGCATGTTGGTGCATAAACATCCGGATGATTTAGAAGAATGCTTTCGCACAATTCGTCATCACAATTTGAGATTGAACCCCACTAAGTGCACCTTCTGGCCTAGGGGCCGCAAATTTCGGGTTATCTTGTCGTCACCGAGAGGAATTGAAGCCAATCCAGAAGATTCAAGCTATCCCGAACATGAAGACTCTCGGTCATTTAAAGATGTTCAACGTCCCGACCGGAAGGATTGCAGCTTTAAGGAGGTTCATGTCCAAGCTCGGCAGAAAAGATGTTTACCGCTCTTTGATACATTGAAAGGGTCAAGAATGCAAAGACGCTTTCAATGGACTTGGTGTGAGGACGCCTTCAGAGCATCAAGTCCTACCTATCTTCGACACCTTTGTTGGTGAAACCCGCCCTCATTGAACCCCTATATTTGTACTTAGCAGCTAGTTCGTTGGCAGTAAGAGCAGTTTTGGTGCGTGAAGTTGGGGGTAAGCAGCACCCGATTTATTATGTAAGCCATGTCCTTCGGGATGCTGAAACAAGGTACCCGAACATTGAAAAGTTTGCTTTTGCTTTAATAACTGCTAGTCGAAAGCTTAGGCAATACTTCCAAGGTAGATTGGTAATAGTATATACAGATCAGCCTTTGAAGAAGATTATGGGCAAACCTGAGGTATCGGGGAGATTAGCTGCATGGACGATGGAGTTGTCCCAATTTTTCATTGAATATCATCCCCGAACCGCCATCAAAGGGCAAGCCTCAATGCTTTTATAGTTTAATGCTCGTTTCGTCGATGAAGTTGTGGCGTGTCAAGGATCTGACAGAAGCGATTTGCGCTTCTTCGCAGAGTTAAAGTTCGTGGACGCCAGATGCAGATGGGTCTTCTACCACCGGACGCCGCGGAGCGTAGATTATTCTTACGAGTCCCGAGGGATTCAAGGTGCAGAAAGCCATCGATTTCAGCTCAAAAGCGCACAAACAACGGTTTAGTACGAAAGCGGTACTTGCAGGGTTACGACCGCAAAAGAGTCTTGAAGTGCAAAGAATAATCATCTTCAAGTGATTCTCGCTTAGTCGTTAAGCAACTTTCTCTGGGAATACGGGGCTCGAGGCCCAAAATGACCAAATATCTAGCGAAATCAAGGAACAACTTCAACATTTCCAATCCTACGAGTTTCAGTGGGGTCGAGCGTAATAACAATTCAATTGTCGATGCACTTCCAAATTAGCCACTACGGATGTTAACGCCTTTGATGGGTCATTTACTTAGAAATTTTGCAACATCCTAGTGTCCATCGTGAATCGCCGATGTGCATCGACCGAACCAACCACCGGGTCGACTCCATATATAGAGTATTTGGCGAGATGGCGCCTTACCTTCTGGATCGGATGCTCGCCAAGAAAATCAAGTATAAGAGTGCTAATTTTGTTCGATTGATGGGGATCTGTTCCAAGGGCTTTCTCATCTCCACTATCGAAATGCCCGACTCCATCCGTTCGAATATGCTTCCGGGAAGACATGAAAGCATCTGTGGCGACCATATGGCGGCTAAGTCATTAGCCTATAAAGTACTTCGACAAGGGTACTATCGGCTACCACCATCTTCAAAGAAGCGATCAATACGCCAAGAAGTGCGAGAAGTGTCAACTCAACAAATTCGATCCACATCACCACCGTAAGAGCTATACTCGATCTTATCTCCTATACCTTCATTCTGGGGTTGATATATCGGGTCCATTACCAAGGCAAAAGGTCAAGTCGGGCTTTTGTTATAGTTGCCATCGACTATATGACCAAGTGGGTAGAAGCAAAGCCACTTAGGTTAATAATGAAACAGAATGCTTTGAAATTTTTGAAAGAATCAAGAGTATTTCGCTTTGGGATTCCTAAGGTGGTAATATCGGATAATGGACGCCGCCAGGATCGAAATTTGAAGCATTTTTGAAAGAACTGGGATTCAAAGATGAAAGACTTCAGTGGCTCATCCACAACAAAATGGACAAGTTGAAGTGACCAATGTAACATCAAATGGGATCAAGCATGATTGGACGGCCAAGGCTGGCGAGATGGCCGAGGAGCTACTTAGCGTGTTATGGGCTTATCGAACTACTCCGAGGACTACAACGGGATTCACCTTTCAGATTGGCTATGGTAATCGATGCCTTAGTCCCGCTTGAAATTGGATCTCCAAGTCTTCGAAGTCGACCATTTCGTAGAAATCTACAATGAGGAAGGGCTTAAGGCCAATCTTGATTTGCTTGAGGAAGTAAGAGAAACAACCTTAGTTAAATTGGCGACTTATCGTCAAGAGTGGCTAAGCATTATAACAAGGGGTAAAGTTTCAAGGTTCAAGTAGAGATTTTGTCCTCGAGAAGTCAAGCATCTACACCTCGTAATCTGGGAAAGTCGATGCCAAACCGGGAAGGACCAGATGAAATCACCGAAGTGCCGGCCGGAACTTATCGGTTGAAGGCATTAGATGGGTCGGCAATTAAGAATACTTGGCACGTCCGAGGCTTAGAAGTACTTTCAAAGAAAATGATGTCAAGACATCGAAGTCTCAGAAATATTTATGTCATCATCAATAAAAGTTCCTTTTTCTCAAACAAATCTTGTCTTCGTTCTTTGATCGCCAACGGAGTTAGGAGGTTCGGTGGACTCACCGGCCATTCGATGGCGACCTTTTCTAAGCAGGCGTGGTCCTTATGAGTTTGTCGTGCCCTTCGTGGTAGGCAAACGCCATTAGTGTTAGGAGGTTCGGGTGGACTCGCTGGCCATTCGATGGTAGCCTTAATGGCAGGTGGACCTTATGGGATTGTCAGGCCCTTCGTGGTAGGCAAACGCCATCCTTAAGACGTTGTCAAACCCTTCGTGGTAGGCAATTGTCGACACTCAGACTTTGTCAGGCCTTTCGTGGTAGGCAAATGTCATTCTTCAGACCTTGTCAGGCCTTTCGTGGTAGGCGAGTGTTGTCACTTAGACTTTGCCAGGCCCTTTATGGTAGGCAAATGTCATCTTTTGGTTTTGTTAGGCCTTTCGGGTAAACAAATTCCTAATGAAGCGTATCTTTCTCACACTTCTAGAACTAATAAGTATCCCTTTACTTTATCGCCAATTTTTTTCTAAGTGTTGAGTTCTAATGCCTCATTCTTTAATTTCATCTTATCTCATTATATGACATATTTAGTTGTTACTTAACAGCTTCGGGTTTAGTCCATGAAAGAGTTTGTGCATCTTTTTCGCTTAAATTAATATTGGAGTATCAAGCGTAAAATAAATACAATCAAGTCATAAGGAATGAAACCATTTTTCATTGATATTCAATCTAATCACAATATTAGATAATTTTTACAAGTCCTATAAATTAAAGAAAGAAAATAACAAAAACAAGAACATCGCCTTCAGCGCCATCTTCGCTATCCAAGAATCGAGTAAGGATGGATCCAAGTCGGGTCGCAATCGCCTTCTCCTCGCCACGACTCCGTGAGCTCAGAACTCCTCGTAATATATCTTCATTATCTCCCCATTGATTTCATCCGAGTTCCTGTGATTTTCACATATTTGTTTCATGAAGGTCATTTGCTAGAGGAGGCCCAAGGTCCCAAAGAGCCTTGAGTTCTCGGATTTCTTCTTCGAGCTTCTGCCGCCTATTCAGATGACGAGTCTCTGTCGCCTCTAGTTTGTGGATGGTCTTGGTCAGGATTTTAGCATCAGCCTTTAATTCCTCGATCTTCTCCATCCTTATCTCGCTCCTCTAAACCAAGTCAATGTTCATTTTGACGATCTCCTCGTCATCTTTTTTAATCGACTTTAGCTCTTCATTGGAGGCCTTCACATCTCCCTCGGCTTGAGCTAACTCTTTTTGAAGCCCTCCATTTATATGAAGAATGCATTCACGCTGAGTCTTTTCTCTAGCTGCGCGCACTTCGTATGGGCATTCTCCTTCCTCGTGGCCTCTTCCTCGATTCGGCCGAGGGACCTCTTGACGCAGACGCCTTGGAACACAAAGATTTGCCTATGCACTTCCAATATTATTTAATCGGTTTTCGCTTATATAAGTATGAAGATAAAATCGAAATAAAGGGAGAATCGCTTACCTTTCGCCAAGTAGCTCATGCCTTCATTGAGTAAATCCCTTGATTCGAATCGCTCCCGAACCGATGATCATCGGCTTCACGAACGAAGGTGTTGAATAGTTGAAAGGAAAATGGGCATTGAATCGGGGCCACATCATTGGAGAGGCCATGGCGTCCCCGCCGGAATTCGAGAGTTGTTTCTCTTGCGGAGAAGGTGGGGTTGATTGCGAATCGGGCGAGAGTCCACATGAATGGTTTCTCAGAGAGGAGACCGAGCAGAGAGTGGGTTCGGAGTCGGCGAAGGTGCAGAAGATGTACCGGGGTGACTGTCTGATGGATGTTTTCTTTTTCGGGATGGAGTGGGGACATATCCGGTTTGCTCATCGTCAGCACTTGAATTTCTCGTGGATGTAATCGGAGGAATGACAAAGAAGATGTGGGAACCCTGAGCTCTTCTAAGCGGGGGGGGTTATCTTAGTCCTTATTTTCTTTACACGGAGGACCTTAGCCCGATCGTGCAAAGGAATGTCGAAGAGCTCCTCCTCACCGAGGTAGGTTCGGAAGATGTAGGATTGGGGCTCATTGAGAGGGTTTGTTTGTGGGGTTGCTACGGAAGTGTTTCCGATCACTTTCGGGTTTGTTTCGGTTGGGTGGATTTGGATCTTTTCATGATCTTTTTCTTCTACGAGGTCCGAGGTTTTCTTCGGGTATGTTGGGTTCTGGCTTGGTTCGAGGTTCATCATTTTGAAGGGAAGTAGTTGGTGGATCGATGGTAGGGGATCAACCCGGAAGATTCTTCACCGGGATGCTTTCACTCGCATCCGTATTCTTCCCCGCCCAAAAATCTTCCAGTCTCTCACTTCCAAAGAAGTCGATTTGATCGAGACACCGCAAAAAATCATGTATCGTAACCCAGATTACTTATATATCTCAAAAATTATGTTACAAAGTTGTTCAAACTTACACTTGTGGTCATATAGCCAGTTTGTTTGGTCGGGAAGTGTAAAACTCCATTCTTTTGGAGGAATCTTCTTCAAAAGTCTCGCCATCTCCCTCACACGCCTTCTGAGATGTCTCCAAAGTCGCAGAGACCCGATCGTAGGTAGTCCAACTGGAAGAGAAGAGATCTCGGGTCCCGTGACAAAAAACCACTTCTCGTGTCAACCCTTGTTGCTAGAAGGGGTATCCATCAGGGGTCTCCTCTCGAATCTGGTGTTGAGTCGGGGAGACTGCTTACTCAACATTTTGAAGCCTCGTTCTCGAGACCTACCGGCAGAGAAGAGGGTGAAGAAGATGTCAACGGAGGGAGCAATCCCTAATTCATGACAGAAGGCAATGAATGCCAGGATGTGAATGTAGGAATTGGGCACTAATTGAGCAAAGCCCACTCCTATGAACCCTAGGAGGGTAATGACAAAAGCACGGAGAGAGTAAAGTAACCCCTTTTCCAAGAAGGTGATCGGCATAATGACCCAACCGTCCGATCATTGGTACATACGCCTTCGTGAGCGAGGGGCCTTATGGCGTATATGTCGTGAATCGATAACGAGTCCCGAGGATACATATTTCAGATTCCGTGACGGAGGAAGGGATGTTGGCATGAGGAAACTGTTCCCCGCCCTCAAGAAGTCGAGGTCGAGGCGTGAGGGATCGAGAAGGATTTCCCCATGGTTGTTGATTGGGGTTGGAACTCGAACCCTCTTGTTGTGGTTCGGGTTGGGAGAGACAGACTAACAGAGTCGCACGAAGGGAGAGTTTTGGCTAGAGTTCACAAATACCATTGTTGAGATTTCGTGAAGCGTAGAAAGAAGTTTTGCAGAGAGAAGAAAGCTCAAAGGTTCAAATTTTAAATTAGCGGTAAAATCGCCGTAATTGGTAAAGTTTACCTTTTATACTGACAGTTACACGGTAATCGAGGGCGGCACATTTAATTCAATACAATGATGATGAATGGGAAGAGGTTTCGTCCGTTTTTGGGTCTAAATATCTTCACCTGAGTGGGCTTGCGTCTATTGGGCTTCCCATTTCTATTTCTGATATCAATTTGGACCGATTTTGTTGGGCTTTGGTGAGTTTCACTTTGGACCTCTTGTAACTTATCATAATTCGTTATATCATGGGCCTATACTGTTTATAGTCTTTCATTAAACACCCTGTTTAATAAAAGACTAGGGGGCAATGTTGGGCCATAATCCTTTTCCATATTGGGCCAGACTTAATGGGCTCCTCCCTTGGATTATGTTACTCTTGTCCTGATTGGTCCGAATAATTTAGGTCCAATTACTTGATTATTTCGTTGGGTCCTTTCGGTTGGATCCGGTCGTTTGGGTCATTTCCGTTATTCGGGCTTAGTCATTGAATTGGCCCATTATACAAATTGTCACTTAATCCAATTTCGACCGGGTAATCATTATACCAAGTGATAGTCGACTTACGTGTTCGCCACCTTTCTCGCATGGCATTAATGAGGATGGGACTCGAGATGACCGTGGTGGCAAACAAGGTGGTAGCAGGTGTGAAAGTAGGCTGCATACTTTCGGCTGAAATGACCGGAAGTGGGGGAAAAGGTGTCAGGAAATGATGAGTGGCACGGTAAACCGGGACTGGAGTATGTATGGGGCTAAGATCACATAAGAAGGTAAGTAACACACACATTCATATTATTATTCTCTCTCGATATTAGACATTATTTTCTCTCCAAAGGTTGACCTTGTGATCGCCGACATCGACTTTCACGCCGGAGCTATCCCCCGACGGGTCAAAGTAGTCAAGCTTTTAGTGTTGACTTGTTGAACTGTGCAGGATATCGGACGCGTCTTGGTGATTGGGACTTGGAGAAAGATCTTGGCGTTAACACCTACGTATTGCTGCCACATTATTTTTATTTATTTATATAGACCGTAATACTCCCTCCGTCACTTAATATAGAGTTGTGCACAAGTATTAAGAAAATAATTGTATAACATTAAATATAATATCAAATATCTATATCGTCATTGTATTGAAAAAATAGATTGTTATTTATTGGGCAAAAAATAGATTGTTATTTATTGGACAAAAAATAGTGAGAAAACCAAAATTATATTTAATACTTGGAGTAATATTGGAAACTAAACAATTAATGCTTACTTGAAATTCTAAAACGTCATATATTAAGGGATAAAAAAAATTCTCTAAAACGTCTTATATTAAAATACGGAGGGAGTATTAATTTGTGGGATAATATTAATTGTATTTATATAAATCAGACTAATTGATTGGTCTAACATATGGATACTATTTAAGTCTAATATGGACTCACTAGTGTGAATTATTTAAGTAATATTTTGGGCTTGTGATGAGTAGGCACACTGTTACTAATCAATAATAACATAAATAAGGAACTAGGTCATTTCACTTGATAGTTGATGCTACACGCGCATAATATTTAGGGTTTCTCATCAAGTCAGTATATAGGGCATCAAGGAGTAGTACGTTGTTCGTCTAGAAGAGACCAATTTCGCTACGTTCATCATGGATTCCAAACAAGGTACACACAAAGTAATTATTTTTCTATATGTTTTATGTGTTCTTCTTCTATCTATGTCTAAGGTTGAGATTAATTATTATGAATTAATTTTTACACACTTACCATCAATGACGAATGCAGAAATTTTATCAAGGGAGGACTATATTTAAACTATTTACTTTTTTTAATTATATACAACATATGCTATATATATATATAGCATATATATATATATATATATATATATATATATAAAAAAAAAATGATCCATGAATACGTTAGTAGAAAGTTGATTTTTTCAACTAACGCCAAAATTAGAGTGAATAACGAGATGAGATGAAATTACTACTCTCCTCCGATTATCCTCGTACATAAGGATAATTATAAGGATAATTATAAGGTAATCAAGAATTATCTTTATACTTATCCTTATACTTATTAATGTATTATCTTTATACATATTACTTATTAATCAAGAAAATAAAATAATAAAAAATTATAAGGATAATTATAAGGATAATCAAGAATTATAATATAATATAAATTCAATCACTATTTCTTATTTATAATTAAAAATTATAAGATTTATAATTATTAATTATCCTTATACATACTTATTTTATTAATAAATATAAGGATAATTACTGATTATACTTATAGTTTTTTATTATTTTATTTTACTAATTAATAAGTAGTATGTACAAGGATAATCAGGATAATCAATAATTAAGCCAATTTTTTTTTTGGCCACTAGAAGGAGTAGCGGTTGGGCCATCATCTCAGCCATTCACTCTAATTTTGGACGACTGGATGAGAGTTAATTGAAACAGAGCTCAGCCATTCACTCTAATTTTGGACGGCTGGATGAGTGTTAGTTAAAACAGTCCCTATGGCTAACGTATTCTATAGATCAGTCCCTCTGGCTCACCTCTTATCTAGCTCACCTTGCTCACCCCCTTTAGCGACGGATCGGGCGACGATTCGGTCCGTCGCTATATGTAGAACCGTCGTCTTAGCTTTTAGCGACAGACAACATATAACGACGAACAATATATAAATGACGAGTTTATATATATGATTTTAATCGAATTGTCGCCTCATCCGTCGCTAAAGAAGGGTGAGCAAGGTGAGCTAGAGAAGGGGTGAGCTTAAGATTCGGAACGTGTATATATATATATATATATATATATATAAATACAACGTAAAAAAATTAATAAAATTAAACATATAATTTGAGACTTGTTGAAATAGTTTTTGAATCGCTCCATTTTAGTTGTCTAGAATACATTAATTTCTTAATTATTGCATACCATATATTTTGATATCTTCCATTTAGTTTAGGTTAGTTATTAAATTAACACTGCACTTGAAATATTACTACATTCTTTCATAGAAATTGTCTCATTATATGTTTTGAGGATATATGTGATGCCCCCAAAATAGGTATACATCACCTATTCTGAGTCGCCAAATACATGGTACATAATATAAATACAATCTTTAATATACAATAAGAAAGATGTAAGTTTTAATACAAATATTGTCTTCTAGACAATATCCACTCTCAGAATAAGTCCTCAGGACATTTATTGTCACACTATTTAATGTAATAGTGAGGACTACTAATACTATCATCTGGACCGTCCACTCCGCTTCCCCCGATTAGTCCCTGCCACGTTCTCATTTCCTTAAGAGAACAGTGAAAGAAAGGGTGAGCTCAACTAGCCCAGTAAGAAATATTATGACTAAGATAATGCAGAATAACTTATCATTAGTCTTCAACAATGTTAAACCGATAAAATACAATGACATCAAGTTTAACTCATAATGAACATGCATCTATTAAAAGAGTCAAGAGAGAATAAAATCTACTATCTTTTATGATTTAAAAAGTTTTTCATCACTTTTATCACGGGACTCAAATTTTAATAAATAATCCACATCATCCATGCACTACTACCAAGAATATTCATTAAGATCACAACCACAAATTATCCACGCACTACGGCCAAGGATATTCGTGTATTCATCAATGGTCATGATCATGCCAACAATCGTCCATCAATGCACTACGGCCAATGAAAACTTTTACCACATCATTTGTAACATTACTACATGATTATACCGAATAATCCCTGGTTATAATCATACCAAGTCCATCTATGCACTACGTGCCATGTATTTATGACTTACAATAAAATATAAACATGAGGATGATGACAATGATATAAGAATTCAATAAAACAAGTTCAAGAATTAATTTATCCAGAACTAATAACGCCCAAATTATCAACACGATACTTCTTTTGTAGAGTAAAATTCAAGAATGCTCAAAAGAATATTTTCATAAAAGATACTCGGATGAAGCCTTGAAATATCGAGGATATTCCACTAATTTCATATAGTATAAAGTCAAAACTTTAACCAACCGAGTATAATAAAGAATGGAATAACAAAAGAAATCACCATGCATGCGATACTTGATGTATGCAAAGTTATTCCAATGTAATAATAAATAACTTAATTAGGTCAAAGCGTAATACGCACCGACGATATTCCAACTAATAATAAAGAATTGAATAACAATGAAATCACCATGCATGCGGTATTTGGCGTATGTGTTATTCCAACATAATAATAAATAATCGGAATCAATCCCACAGAAACGCATGCATAAGATATTCCAAACAAAATAATAAAGATTTAATCAGTGTCCGCGTAAAACGCATGCATGTGATGTTCCAACAGTAATAATAAAGAATGGAATAACAACGAAATCACCATACGCAGATGATTGTGATGTATGTGTTATTCCAATGTAATAATAAATAACGGAATCGGTCCGGCCAGAAACGCATGCATGTGATATTTCAACAAAATAATAAAGATTTTAATTGTGTCTCACGTGAAACGCATGCATGTGATGTTCCAATGTAATAATAAAGAATGGAATAACAAATGTAAATCACCAAGTATAGGTAGATAGACACAGATACAAAGTTATTCCAATGTAATAATAAAGAGTGGAATAATAGAAGTTCTCTTTATGAATATAAAAAAAATAATACCCCTTACCTTATAAAGAAGAGTCACTACAAGAAATTAGACAAAAAATGACGCTAAAATTTGTCACATAAAATTCATTTTTCGTCACTAAAACATTTGGTGACGATTGTTAATCGTCACAGAGACCGGCCACCGTATGAAAGCGTGGTATTAGGTATATTTGACACTATTTGATGTCATCACTAAATATTTTAACTTATGGTGACGATCTACATCATTATCACTATAATTAATTACTTTTAGTGACGTTAATAAATACGTCATTATTTGAATGAAAATTTCAATCACTCTATATTATATTTCGTCATCAAAACTTGGTGCATTAAATGACAAAAATTGTTTTTCATCATTAAATGATATTGTTTTAGTGACGAAAATATGTTACTCTATTTAAATCATCTAATTTTAATGACGACAATATTGTCATATTTATGATTATTCTTTTGTTATGTTATTGTGTTTATCGTCACCAAAAATAAGAAAATAAATGACAACGTAACAATTAAATCACCTAATAATATATTTAACATGACAATTATGTTGTTGTCATTTCATATTTTAAATAATATTATAAAATAATTTGTCACCAAAGAGTTATTTTTTGGAACACATTTTTCAATGTCACTAATTGAATACTTATGGTGACGATACATCTCGTCACAAAAAGAGTTACTAATAGTGACAAAATTAGTTGTTGTGACTAAATAAAAAACTAAATATAAAATTATAGAACTAGAAATAAGAAAAAAGTGATGACCAATAAATTCCAACCCTTTAAATAAAATAATCGTGTTATTACAACAATACTAGCAGAACTGATCAACAAACTCAGCCTTACCAACAGAAGAATGCAGTTAATTAATACTCGAATACATGAACATGTGCATGAACTATTTTCACAATCAAGTGCAAGTAATGAGCCAATGACCACCATGTGCATGAACTATTTTCACGTGAACTCCAGACGCACCAAAGTTTCTGATTTCATCCTTCAGCGCACAAATATGAGCCCCCTCCGTAACTACTATTTTTCGAGTTTCTCTTACTTGTTTTGAGCTTTTGTGAGCTACCTGTTAGCTTCTTTCCGGACCCTTTATCCTTTGAAACTTCTCTGGATTTTGAAGTTTTATCCATAGCTGAATAGCCAACACAATCTGCATGTTGCCAAGCATCACAGATATCACATTGCACCCACAGTCCTTCACATTTGGAACTTTCACTCACAGCCCCACATACACATTCAACACGCTCCCATTTCATTCTTTTAATGTTATTTTTCTGATCCCTAGAAACTTGCATTATGTCTTCGAATACATGGCCAACTTCCAATGCTGACTTTCGATACGCAAATATACAAGCAAGCACTTCAACTGTTTTCCCCAACCCCATCTCATCTACATAAGTCATTGTCAAAGCAAAAAAAGGCCGTCAATTTTTTTAGGTAAAAAAGGCACATCAGATATTTTTAAATAAACATGCACATTAGATTTCAATGTTAGTGGAACTACCCGAGTGTGACTGGAATAAACCACCAAGTTTGCGCAATTCCTCACCAACCAAGTGAACCAGGTAAAAAAGGCACATCAGATTATCAAGTGTTTTTTTAATCAAACAACAGATATTTTATTTTAAAGAAGAGAATGACAGCTGAGGTGGAGAATAAGTCCACTAAAAAGTAAAAGTGGAAAAGAATAGAGGTCTTCAACACTCTCAACGAATTCCACAAAGTGCTACACACAAAACCCCATTGTCAATGCCAAAAATAAGCCACAAAGGCACCCTGTCCCAGAACAAATATTGGCAACTGATCATGTAAAAGTCAAATTTAAAAGAAAATTTGACTTTCCAATGGATTGTCATTATGGAACGTAGGCAGTATTTAGAAGCAGGAAAACTAAGTAAATTATTTAAAAGGAATTATCACACATATATAAACACATAAAAATAACAGTAAAGAGCTCACCAGCAAGAATACCACCAAAGAGCTCACCTGCACTATTGTGGCACCTGCTAAAGCCAACATCACCTTAAAAATATTCATAGCCTGAAATTACACCAGCGTATAAAATGGATAGTTTTTAGAATACTTATATAACACATCTACAAAAATAAGGGTCACATTGAAATGGATTGCATACCTTGAGCATGAGTAATAAAGGTGGAGCATAGAGAAGCACTTTCATCTTTATTGAAACAGCTCCATTGTACTAATACAAAGTAAAGTCAAATACATTCTAATTTAATTCAAGTATTCCTTTTAAAAATAAATGAAACTGACAAGTAAATAGAATACTACCTGAATATAATCAAACCTAGATGTCATTTTTGGTTGCAAAACAATCATTGAACAAACGAAGTACAAAAATGGAATGCACCCTTTTAGATAAAACAAAGTAAAGAAAGAGCCCACCATACCTTCAATGCAAATTAACAGTTGTGTGAGCTAAAGGATAAA
The DNA here is from genome assembly GCA_020205615.1 of Panax quinquefolius. Classification (NCBI taxonomy): domain Eukaryota; kingdom Viridiplantae; phylum Streptophyta; class Magnoliopsida; order Apiales; family Araliaceae; genus Panax; species Panax quinquefolius. Next base: position 144,107,106 of record CM035161.1, on the reverse strand, counting down.
AAGGCAACGAGGACTAGGGGTAAATGAACACAGGTGAAAACATATACCTCACACTTAAGAAAGATGTTTCTATATACGTGTCTTGCGTGAAAAAGGAAGTCACAAATATTAGACTATATCAACAATGTACACACGCCTACACAAGAGCCATAGATTTTAAACAAGGACTCCCTAGGCCTTTGTTAGTGATTTGCAAGATACAGAACACATAACTTGTTATGTTTAATAAGTTACCTTCCACCGATCAAAACTAGCTTAAGATAAGATAAAACCAAGTTTATTTAACTAAAAAGAGAAATAGTCCAGAAGTTGAGGATTTGACAAATTTGAGAACACTACAAACTTTAAAGAGATAAGTACCTTCAAATTACAACTAGGCCAAGTTCCAAAAGTATCAAGCAACACAAGATGTGCAATAACATTTCTCAAAGAAGTGGGTATATAGGGATCCTAGTAGCATTATGGCCAAGAGCAATATGTAGAGAGAGGACTGAAGTGTAACAAGTGTCAGAAAGGTAGAGGAAAACAAGAAGACCAAATGTTGGCATTCTAAATTCTGGTCCACCAAAAGTTGAAGCAACAGGCCAAGAGCATAAATATCTTCCAAATACCATGTAATTAAACTTATAAAAGAAAACACAATCTTTTATACCAACAAGCACAACAATACTTCCAAATTGTCGGAACCATACAATAAGCTTGGGGAAAAAAAGACACCAAAAACCTATAGTTGACACATTTAACAAGAGACTAAATTATCAAAAGACTCTGTCCTTGAAAACTACAATCAGAATAAATTCACAAACATGCCCTGCATATACAGTAACTTTTGCTCTAGCACTAACCATGGATGGCAGTCGAAAACCCAGTGCTGATGCAGAATGATATACAGTACTAAGAATTCTGGTATGATCAATCTGATTCCTCAGGTCATTAACCCAAGCAAATGTTGTCACCTACAAAAGTAGATATTTTTCAGTCTTCACTGTGTAGAATATAACATGAAAGCATACGCAAAACAAATCTGATTCAAGACTAACATATGAATCCATTTTACTATGGTGATTCCCATTAAAAATAAACAATCTATTAAATTAAAGACTAAAATAATGGAGCTCAGGGTCACAATAACCTTCTCAAATTGCTAGCATGTTAATTTGAGATCATTATCTAATTAGTTTGTATATGGATAAACAATCTATTTACTGTTCATTTGTATCCGAGTATATGGAGTTCCTAGTAAAAAAGAATATGGATGAACCAAAAAAGATGCAATGCTATGCACAGAGAATTTGCAGACAAATTAAGAAGAAGAAGAATCTCCAAGGTCTCATTGCAGCAAATTAGATTTTGTAGGTTAGAGCCTTAGGAGTTCAGAAAAGAAAACAAGGGATGAATGTGTGTAACACAGTATACTAACATAAACTCTAAGAAAGCATGGCAGCATTAAAAGACAGATCATCTGCCTTGGTGAAATGCAATCACTATAAGACAAATGTTTAGCATAGTAATAGCAGATTTTATACAGCTCATCAATATAAATGCTAAAGGACCCTATATTATTGCCAGGCTAAAACAAACGAACAGAATTCTGTTTGCAAGCAATAATAGGACCACAGTTATAACAGTTATGACGTTTCCTTTTAAAATTAAATGGTAGACGGCAGCCAGAACACATAGATTGATCTATTCCTGAGACCCACTTGTGAAGGCAGATAGCCACAGTGAAGTTAGTACCACAGGCAATACTTTTTACTTGCTTGTCTTTTAAAGCTTCAATTAGATTTGGAGAATTTTTGTCATCTGTATCTCCATGACCCAACCGGCCATTTGCTCCCTTGCCCCAAGTGTAAACTTCAGTTCTTGAAGTCCACACTACAACATGATAGGCACCACAAGCTATCTCCTCCATGAAACTCTTTGAGAGCTTTCCTTCAACACGAGAGGGGAGCTTTCCATCCGCTTGAGGATTCCCTAGCTGGCCATAAATAGGACTTCCCATGGTGTAGACATGGCCTGAGGTTGTAAGTGCAACTGTCGGGCTATATCCACAGGCAACTTGGCAAAAGTTGCGATCAACAAGAGCAGCAACACAGGTAGGCACATGCGTTCATCATAATTAACTTTAGATTCTTAAGCCATGTAAGAACCATTACTGACTACAGCTTTGATATTATGAATTCAAATTTAGTATTCACAAAATAGAACATGTAAGGGCTGCAAGCATTTGACAAGTATTATTAGGGCGAAATATCAACAAAACAAAAAACAACATATTAAGAATTTTTCAAATAATGAAAAATGTTATTAAGACGTAAGATGGGATTTTTGTTTGTATGCAAAGTTCATCCAATATATTTTTCAACCAAGGAAAACATTCCTATTCGCACGATAAAATTTCGCAAACATACCTTTATAAAATAATAGGCAATCAAAACAGTAACAATGATAGGATAATGATTGCCGACACTTAAGTGATTATTGATGACTTGGCTATTTGGACAAGTCAAGCTAGGTAACATCATCCGATATCATTATTGAAAAATGAAAATCACTAACCTGAACTATGACAATACCTAGAAATAAGATTACCTCATTAAGCTTTTCAGCATCCTGCATTTTTTGAAGCATCCAACGATCAACTAGCATCTTATTTTCAGTCTCAACATTAATAGCTCTAGCCATCACCTCTTCAAGTTGTGCCTTAAGTTCCTGGTTCTCACTTATGAGCAATTCTACGGCTTGAGTCTTTTCATCTAAAAGAGCCGTTAGACAAGTGCATTCATTGCTGCGACACAGAGACCAAGTTTCAATCATTCATGTGATACCTAATTTCTCAATAAAGCCCATACCTAAAAGATGTGGGGTTAAAGCGAACCTTGTTTGAGTAAACTCATTTTGCAAATTAGTGATCGTGTCTTCTTTCTCTTGAACTAACAATTTTGAAGCTTTGGACTCTGCCACTTCCACGACAAGCTGCTCTGATAATCAAGCTTGAGCTTTATAACATTGCTGGAGTTCAGTTTCAAGATTTTCTGCTTTCTCTTTCCATTCTGAGCCCTTCAGCTAGAAAATGGCATAAAAGGAAAGAAATTGCTTTCATAGATTGTTTGCAAGTTTACTACTGTTATCACAGGAAACTGCTCATAACAACTAAGAGGGGCAACAATTTAGTATACCCTACTTTATTTTCTCTTCTCTACTTTCTACTCAGCTCCTAAACACCAGGAAATACAGATTTTGTTCCTTTCTTTTCTCATCTATCCTCAATTACAATTTCTCTTCTGCTCTTTTCTCTCAATCCCCCCAAAAAAAAAAAATGTAAACATAATTGTTAACTTCATACATAAGATTCATACAACCAAGACCGTATAAGTTCCATACGAACGTAAAGTCCGAAAATATGATTAATTTTTTTTTATTATAAAAAAGCTAATATAATAGCTGGGAGAAATTTATTCATCATACCAAATAAGTAAATTGTGTGAATGTGTATAAGTATTAAATATAGAATAGGGACCTGAGATATAAAAGGCCTAGAAAGAACAATGAAAGCAGGGGCATGAGCACCCTCTTCGACCAAATGTCGCTTCTAAAAAGCCTTGAGAGCGTGTTTGATTGCATCTATTGCAAGTTCTTCTTGTGACCTATTACAGATGTACAATCAAACATCATCACATACATATCATTCGATAGTTGTATAATCTAATAATTAACCAAGCCATAATTAATAATTAATTGTTCGGACGAAACCCTAGATTATACACTATACTTACATGTGGATAATCGAATTGGGATTTACTGGGAAATTCCTTGTTCCGGGGTTTACTGAATCGAATGTCATTGGAGACGTATCACTTCGACATCTAGAGAGGAAGAGAGAGAAACAGGTGTAGACAATGAAAGTTCTTTATTTGCCGACTGTGTTAAAGTCATGCAACTGTCACCTGAAATTCGATGAGTTGGTCCTTCATCTTGGTGTTTCCCTTAATTAAAACGTTGTGGACTCGCAGCAGAACTCTCTCCGACGAGAGTCGACGGAGTAGGTTCTCCATTTTCTCTTTTTCGTCACGTATCATATCTGTAGTTTTCAATCATAAAAAACATAATAAAATTACATATACCTCTTGTGCTTGATTATAATCTTTATAATCCCTCCTTAACTTTAATTTCCTTCCTTAACCTAGCAAAACTGGAATTCAATTAGGGAAAAAGAGAGGTTTCGGCAGGTGGGAGGACAGAGGAGCGGGACTAGGGGAGAGAAATAGCGTTGTGCAGGATTGGGCTGGCAATAGAAAGAGGAATATAAAGTTAGGCCATGTTTGGTTGTCGTCATGACTAAAAAACTAGTGCTTCATTTGATTTTAATTTAATTCATTTCCTAATCTTTAAGTTTTTTTTATTTCTAAATAATTTTTCAATTAGCTTTCATGGTTAGTTCTATTTTAATTTTACAACGTATATCATATTATATGAATTATTATCTTTCATATATACAATATTAAAATATAATATATATTGTTTATTATATTATGCTTATTTTACATAATATTCAAAAAAAAATGTATTACTCACAAATTTTGAATGAAAATTATATTTCCCATAGTAATACTTTGTATTAAAATAATTCTATATTAAAATTATTTTAATACCCTTCTTAAATAAAAATTTCTCGAAATTTAACATTAGAATTTAATATTAAAAATTATTCTTAATTAATCATCTTTTTTGCGAAAGATTTAGTCCGTAACAAATCATGCAATAAAAATATATTCATATATTTATCACACATACGCATTATACCGCACATAGTCACTTATTATGTATCACATATTCAATACAATATATATTAAAAAATATATTTTACTAAAATCATATTTTAATATATATTGAAAATTTGACTATTACTTTGTCTTTTTATCATCAACACTATATATGTACATATATTATATAACTAACAAGAAGCGAAATTTTTATGAATTTAAGTCTCCGATAAGCAAAATCACTACTCTCATTTTATTTTCAAGCTAGAAAGCATAACCATTCTATGATGTCATTTTAGTACTACAATTACTAATCAAAGCTAAAAAGTTGTTTCGTCAAAAATTTAAACCAAATAGTGATTTAGATTATCAAAATTGTACACGATCATCAACAACAATAGCAACCATTACAACAAAAATGACATGAAATCATTTCAAAATCGTAGTTGTTCAATTAGAAACAAAAATGACTACTAATCAATTCAAATCAAAATCTAGAAACATACCTAAAATGTCAAATAATTTCTGCCATCAAATTGAGATTATTAAAATTGATAATGGAAGTTCTTGACTAAATGGAGGTTGTCACTGATAAAAGGAAGACCAGTGACATCGCTTAGATACAAGAAAATTTTGCCTCCATATAAAAATGTGACGATATTGCATACTTTGTCACTAAATATAAGAATTTATGACAAACCAGTGTTGTCACTTATTCACTCATCTAATTAGTGACGAACTAGTATCTCGTCATATAAAATTGGTATTTGTTACAATAAAAATGGTCATAAATTATTAATTTCTTGTCTTTACAAAATTTTCCTCCAAAAGTTCTTAAAAAAAATTTACCTCCAAATCAAATTGTGACAATATTACATACTTTGTCACTAAATATAACAATTTATGATGAACCATTTTTGTCACTTATCCACGTAGCTAATTAGTGACGCACTATTATCTCGTCATATAAAATTGGTATTTATGACAATACAAATTGTCATAAATTAATTTTTTTTCGTCTTTATAAAATTTCCCTCCAATTTTTTTCAGAAAAATTTTGCCTCCAAAAAAAATTGTGATAATATTACGTACTTTGTCACTAAATATAAGAATTTATGACGAACGATTTTTGTCACTTATCCACGCTTCTAATTAGTGACGCACTATTATCTCGTCATATAAAATTGGTATTTATGACAATACAAATTGTCATAAATTATTATTTTTTCGTCATTAAAAAATTTTCCTCCAAAATTTCCCTCCAAAATTTTGCCTCCAAATAAAATTGTGACGAATTTGTATTTGGCGGCACTAAATGTGAACATTAGTGACGAAAGCAAATTGTCACTAAATTTTACAAATAATTAATAACAAAATATTATGTTGTCATTGAAAGAAATATTTTGTGACAATAAATATTGTCATCAATTATTACAAAATGTCACTAAAAGGTTTTCCTCCAAAATTTTGGTACGAAATTCTACCTCCAAAATAATTTGTGACGAAATTTTGTTAATCGTCATCAAATGTGTAAATTAGTGATTTATATAAATGATTAATAGTAACAAAAGTAAAAGTCATCACAAAAGCAAAAGTTTTAGTGACGATTATGAATTTCGTAATTATTAATTAACAAATTGTGACAAATTTTTGTGTGTGGCAAAAATTTTCGTCATAAAATGTGTGATTTCTTGGAGTGAGTACTTGACGGTAGAGGCGGGATATACTTGAAGAAACTTGCACTACGCTCAAAGCTTTCTTAAACACTAAAGAAATACGCCAAGATTATAGAAGAATAATTCTCTACAATTTCTCTCTAGAGTTTCAAATTGAATCGTAAGAAATAATGAAGGAATGAGCTTCTATTTATGAAGAATGGATTGAATAAGAACTAATCCATGAACGGTCCGCATCAATTTACTTTAAACTGCGGACCATCAGTTTGGTTTATAATAAAATATAATATATTCTATTTATAATCTAATAAAACGAATGACTTTTAAAAAGATTATACTATGCAAAACACTATGCATAATAAAATATAATATAATCTAATTATTATTTAATAAAATGTATAACTTTATAAAAGTATTCTCGCTTTTATATAAAAAGATTTTATTATTAGCCTAATAAAACGAATAACTTTATAAAAGTATTATGTTTTATATATAAAAAGCTTTTCATTTTATTACATTAATAATACTAATAAAACAAAACTTCATTATTATTATTATTATTATTATTCACACTATTAATCGACTAGAGTCGCTCCTGTGAAAGAGGGCTTTTCCAATAAGGATTTCTCCTATCATGCCCTTAATTAGGTGACCAAACCTCTCCTCGGCGATTTCTGAACATCGTTAATATTGCAAATAATAATATTATTAACTCACTATCTCAATTATTAATTTAATAATATATAAAATATCGATAATAATTGAATAAAACCTGAATGACTTCTCACGTAAAGATCAATAATCAATACCGCGCTACTATGCAACCACGCCAGATATTCTGCATTTCTTTACTACCGAGTAGTTCAACAAGATAAACGATAAAACTTCCGCCTTTTATTTTCAATAAAATATTTTTGTCGCTTTCTCAATCGAATAATAATTTCATTGTAGGTCCACTAATGATTGTGTCGCCGCATTTAATATTCCCTGTTAAAACGAATATTCCCCACCAATCGAATATTATATAACAACTTGCATACTTTGCAAAATTTATAAATATTACCCACAACTATAACATTATATCAAATTTAATCCATAATATTCAAAAATGATATTTATAGAAAATTCATTTTTATTCATAAAAGTTGGGATCTTACAATCTCCCCTTCTTATGAAATTTCGCTCTCGAAATTAGGTTACGTACCTGGTATGTCAAAGAGGTAAGGATACCTTGATTTCATTTCAGATTCTAACTCCCGTGTCTTTTCCTCAACATCGTGGTTCCTCCATAAAACTTTGACTTGAGGTATAACCTCGAGCGTAGAATATGTTCCTTCTTATCCAAGATTTGAACAGAATCTCTTCATACGTTAAATCTTCCGCTATTTCGTCCTGGTTCTAACTCAATAATGTGGTTCGGGTCTTTCACATATTTACGTAACATGGATATATGAAAAACGTTATGAACACGAGACATACTTGGCGGTAAAAGCAAGTCTATAGCTAAAGTCCCTACTCGATCGAGGATTAAAAATGGGCCAATGAATCGAGGATTGAGCTTTCCTCTCTTTTCAAATCTCGTAACTCCTTTCCATGGAGCAACATAAATAACACACGATCTCCAATATCGAATTCCACGCCCTTTCGATGAAGATCAACACAACTCTTTTTTGGCTTTGTGAGATTTTTATACGTTGTTTCGGATCGTTTGAATCTTTTACGTAGTCATACGTACTCAACTCCCATCCCCAACAACGCTGCTTCACCCACCTCATCCCAAAGATACCGGAGAACGACACTTTCTTCCATACAACGCTCAATGGAGCCACGCTAATGCTTACTTGATAACTGTTGTTGTAGGAAAACTCCACTAATGGTAAGAACTTGTCCCAACTTTCCTTGAAGTTAAGGACACAGAGTCTTAATAAATCTTCAAGAGTTTGAATAGTCCTCTCTGATTGTCCGACTGTTTGAGGATGATATGCCGAACTAAATCGTAAATCCATGCCCATAGCTTTTTGCAAACTAACCCAAAAGCGTAAAGTGAATCTTGGGTCTCGATCAGAAACTATGGATACTGGCATACCATGTAATCTTACAACCTCGTTTATGTACATACAAGCAAGACGTTCAAGTGTATAAGTTTCTCGTATAGGTAAGAAATGAGCAGACTTGGTCAATCTATCAACAATGACCCAAATTGCATCTATACCCTGAAAAACCTTGGGAAGACCAGTAACAAAATTCATGGCACTTCCATTTTAGAATTTCAAGTGGTTGCAATGGACCTTTTGGTACTTGATGCTCCGCCTTGACTCGTTGACACGTTAGACACCTTGAGATAAACAGCGCTATCTCTCTCTTCATATTGTCCCACCAAAATGTATGTCGAAGATCATGATACATTTTAGTACTCCCAGGATGGATTTGTAAATGGTGTGTTGCGCTTCCATCATGATTTTATACTTTAACTCAAGGTCGTTAGAAACACAAAGTCTGGAGTTGACTCGAAGTATTCCTTCTTCATCAATTCTTGCTTCCTAAGATAACACCTTCTTGACTTTCTTCCTCATATGCATCGCCTCACGTCCCAGTAGCTCGAAAGCAACTTTTAACTTTATCGATTAAAGCCGCTCACTCAGTATATTCGCCATCATCACTTGGGTCCTTAGAGTCTTTATCTCTATCTCCATCCTTTGCAAGTCATACAAAATGGGCCTTTTCGTTGACAATATCGCACTTCATGCCGCATATGATCTTCTACTCAATGCGTCAGCTACCACGTTCGCTTTTCCAGGATGGTATTGGATGGTATGGTCATAATCTTTCAACAGTTCAAGACAACATCGCTATTGCATGTTTAGTTCCTTTTGAGTGAAGAAATATTTGAGGCTTTTATGATCCGTAAAGATATCCACTTTCTCCTCATACAAGTAATGTCTCCAAATTTTAAGTGCGAAGACAACAGCTGCCAACTCTAGATCATGAGTAGGATAATTCCTCTCATATTCTTTGAGTTGTCAGGAGGCATAGACTATGACTTTCCCATGTTGCATGAGAACACATCCTAACCCTTTTGCTCCGAAGCATCATTTGTAGATGACAAATCCTCCGAGCCGATGGTATTGTCGTAACAGTCTAAATGAGCCTCTCTTTGAGTTCTTGAAAACTCATCTCGCATTCCTCACTCCAATCGAATTTTATATTTTTACGAGTCAGCTGAGTTAAGGGAGTAGCGATTCGAGAAAACCCTTCCACGAATCTTCGATAATAATCAGCTAAGCCGAGAAAGCTATGTACTTTGGTCACTGATTTAGGTTGCTCCCAGCTTTGAATAGCTTCAATCTTTGCTGGGTCAACCGATATTCCATGACTTGATACCACGTGCCCAAGGAATGCTACTTCCTCAAGCTAGAACTCGCATTTCTTCAACTTAGCATAAAGCTTATATTCATGAAGCTTTTGGAGTATCATCCTCAAGTGTTGCTCATGATCTTCACGGCTTTTGGAATAAATAAGGATGTCATCAATAAAGACGACCATAAAGTGATCCAAATATTCCTTGAATACTCGGTTCATCATATCCATGAAGGCGGCAGGAGCATTAGTCAATCCAAAAGACATGACTAGAATTCATAATGCCCGCATCGAGTTCGGAGCCGCTTTGGAATGTCATCGGTTCTAATCTTCAATTGGTGATATCCGGAACAAAAATCAATCTTTGAAAAGAATTTGGTGCCTTGCAACTGGTCAAATAGGTTATCAATACGTGGCAATGAGTACCTATTTTTTATGGTGACATGATTCAACTCCCGATAATCAATACAAAGTCGCATACTCCCATCTTTCTTCTTCACGAATAGAACAAGAGCACCCTAAGGAGAAGTACTAGGACGAATGAAACTGATGTCTAACAATTCCTGCAGTTAGGTATTTAACTCCTGAAGTTCAATAGGAGCCATTCGATATGGGGCTTTGGAAATAGGTTTTGTACCAAGTTCAAGGTCAATACAAAATTCAATTTCACGCTTTGGGGGTAGGCCAGGAATGTGACGCCCCCAAAATTAGGTATACATCACCCATCTTGGGTCGACACTTACATGGTACAGAATTTAAATACAACTTATTAACATAACTGCCGTATACAATACGACATAAACTGTGAGTTTAAATACAAATATCGCTCTACTAGATATTATACAAACTCAAACAAAAAGTCCTCATTACAGCTTATTATCACACTATTTTACGTAATAGTGAGGACTACTAATGCTATCTTCAGACCATCACTGCTTCCCCGACTCGTCCCAAATATATATTATCATTTCAAGAGAATAAAGGAAAGAAAGGGTGAGCTCAACTAGCCCAAAGAAGAAATATTATGACTAAGATAATGCGTAATAAATTATCAATAGTCTTCAATAATGTTAAACCGATAAAATACAATAGACAACCAGCTTTAATGCAATGAATATGCAATCCATTTAAAAGAGTCAAGTAGAAAATAAAGTCTACTATCTTTTAGGTTTTAAAAGGTTTTTCATCATCGCTTATAAATGAGACTCACTTTAATAAATATTTCACATCATCGAATCACCCCTCGCACTACTACCAAGGATATTCTTTAAGATCACGACCACAATTATTCATGCACTACGGCCAAGAATATTTGTGTATTCATTAATGGTCATGATCATGCCAACAATCGTCCATCAATGCACTACTACCAATCGAGGATTTTTATCACATCATTTGTAACATTACTACCATGATTACACCGAATAGTCTCTCGTCATAATCATACCAAGTCCATCTACGCACTACAGTGCCATGTATGACTTTCAAAAAAAATATAAACATGAGGATGATGACAATGATATAAGAATTCAATAAAACAAGTTCAAGAATTATTAACGCCCAAATTATCAACACGATATCGCTTTTGTAGAGTAAAATTCAAGAATGATCGTAAGAATATTTCCATGAAAAGATATCGATAAAACGCAAATATCAAGGATATTCTACTAATTTCATGGAGTATAAAGTCAAAGTTTTAACTAACCGGGTATAATAAAGAATGGAATAACAAAAGAAATCACCATGCATGCGATGAATCGCACAAACATGTGTTATTCCAATGTAATAATAAATAATCGGAACCAAAGTCGTGTGAAATTCACACCGGCTGTGATGTTCCAATGTAATAATAAAGATGGAACCAGATCCGGTGTAAAACACATGATAGATATTCCAACGTAATAATAAAGATTTTAACCAGTCCTGTAAAACACATGCATGTGATGTTCCAATGTATAATAAAGACGGAACCAGTCCTGTAAAAAACACACATGACAGATATTCCAACGTAATAATAAAGATTTTAACCAGTCCTGTAAAAACACACGCATGTGATGTTCCAATAGAATAATAAAGACGGAAACCAGTCCTGTAAAACACATGCATGTGATGTTCCAACGTAATAATAATAAAGATTTTAACCAGTCCTGTAAAACACATGCATGTGATGTTCCAAATGTAATAATAGAAGAATGTCACCAAGTATAGGTAAACCACTTATACAAAGTTATTCCAATGTAATAATAAGCAATGGAATAACAACAGCTTCTCTTCATGAATAAGAAAGAATAACACCCTTACATTTGGTAGGAGATTGAATATCGCAAAGTTAGCAAAGAATAAAATACTCTTCTTCTTTCTCTTATTCTCTCTATACTTTCTCTCTATATAGCTTGAATGAATTCGTGAAAAATAATGAAGCCCTAGGCCTCTATTTATAGAAGATTTCTAGCTTAAGACCGCCAGTGAAAAGGCAAGTGGCTCGACGACCGGGTTCGACGCTTTTAATGTGAAACGACAAGTGGTTCGACGCTCAGAATGTGAAACGACAAGTGGTTCGACGTCTGGTAAAGGTAATTACTATTAACGTAGGGTAAATACTATCGACGGTTGGTAAATACTATTCACAAGGGTAATTACTATCGACGAAGGTAATTACTATCGACGAAGGTAAATACTATTCACAAGGGTAATTACTATCGACGAAGGTAATTACTATCGACGAAGGTAAATACTATTCACAAGGGTAATTACTATCGATTTAAGGTAATTACTATCGACGAAGGTAAATACTATCGATTTAAGAGACTCTTAGATGATGACATACGAGCCCCCATAAAATAATCAAACTTACCACAAATCATTTTTTTTCATCAACACATATTTAATCTTTCAACAATTATTAATCATTTATAACTTGTCGCCTCAATTATTGATTTAATACTATAACATATTATACGTATGATAATCGTGACAATAATTGAATCAATAATATAAGAGATATGATGCAAAGAATTATCGTAGTAATAATCGAAATAATACCGAAAGTGACTTCTCACGTAAAGATCAATAATCAATACCGTGTGCTACTACTATGCAACTACGCGTAGACATCGTATTTTTACCACCGGGTAGTTCAACAGCTTTTAACTGTAATACCTCCGCCATTATTTTTATAAAATATTTTTGTCGCTTTCAATCCGACAATAATTACATCATAGGGGGTCCACCAATGATTGAGCCATCAGACAAATATTCCCTAACAAAAGAATATTCCCCACCAAACGAATATTTTATAACAACTTCGCATACTTTGCAAAATTTATAAATATTACCCACAACTATAATATTATATCAAATTTATTCCATAATATTCAAAAAATAATATTTATAGAAAAATTCATCTTTATTTATAAAAGTCGGGTCTTACAACCTCCCTTCTTATGAAATTTCTCGCCCTCGAAATTAGGTACGTGCACTGTATGTCAAGAGGTAAGGATACCTTGATTTCATTTCGATTCTAACTCCCAAGTCATTTCTCAACATCGTGGTTCCTCCACAAAATTTCGACTTGAGGTATAACCTTGGAGCGTAGAATAAGACCCTCAAATTTTTTTAAATAAAAAGGAATTTCCTTTATTATATTATTTTGAAATAGTAAGGGTTGATTTGATTAATGTGATAGTTATGGTTAAATACGCAAATATTTCAAAATAAAAATAAGCAAGTGGTTATAAAATATTCATTTTTGTTGGGAATATTCGTTTGGTCGTGGAATATTCGCATCGCTTGTGAATATTCGCATTTACGACAAGCAAATGCCATGTGGGGCCCCATAACTAAAAGCGATCGATGAGGAAAACGACAAAGTTTAAGTGGTTATAAATAACTGCCAGAAGTTGTTACCAAGTAAGACCGTTGAATACCCTATGGTTAAAATACAAGAATACGCGCTGGTCGCACAAAAAGACACTATTACAGATTGCATGTGATTGTTGAATTATCGATCCTTACGTAAGATGGCACTACTCAATAATTTTCACAAAGAGTTACCGCTCAATATTTTATTTTATCGATTCAATAATTGTCATATTGATATTTTATATTATCATTGTTCAATAATTGTCACCGCACAAGATTTCCCATTATCGCATCAATAATTCATATTATTTGAATAATATTATTAGATAACATTATTGGCAATGTCTAGAAAGTTCTGCTTCAAGGAGAGGTTTGGTCACCTAATCATGCGCCAAGAAGTGAGAGATCCTTATCGAAAGCCCCTCTTCCCGGAACTACTCGTCATTATAATTGTGATTCTCGTAATATTATTTGTGAATAATTAATTATCGATTCATATGATAAGGAAATATTTATTTTATATGAATATAAATGATGGATTTATTTATGTGGTTATTAATGAAGGAATTAATGCCGAGATGTTTTATTTGTATTTTATCTGATCGAGGTATTAAAAGATCAAATCGTGTTATTATATTTATTGTGTGAGTTATAATATTTAATCCGACCGCTGATCGTTGTAATTTTTGGATATGTTATACATATATAAGTTGAGTATATGTCCACAAATTTTGAAACGTTAAAATGAACGAATGATTTGTTATGAATTTTAAGAGGTGTTTGATTCGGAAATTAGGTTTATAATTGATTTTGGTGGAAAATTCTAGAATTGAGTGGGCCCCACTTGTGGTTGGTGAAAAAATGTGCTGAATTTTATTTCAAATGTGGTGGGTGGCAATAGTAGCAGTGTAAAGCCATCATCGTAAAAGCAGTCAAGTCCGCTTTTGCTATAACTAACATTTTCCTATAAATAGAGGGCTGTTTAGAATTGAAAATCACACCGTAAACAAAGTTTTCTTTCTCTCTATATTATCGAGCGATTTTGTGAGTATTTAGATACTTTGAGAGTTGTTGCTCAAGATAAGTTTCATTCAAAGATCACTTCCGACCTTTCCTTCCGGCAATCGATTCTTTTCGAGGTAAGGGATATTATTTTTTTTCAGAATGATATTATTTCTTCAATATCATTATGTCAAATGTCGATCCGAAGTTTTATCAAAATTTGGAACTTTTTCATGCTCTGGGTTACTATTCATGAGTTACTATTCACGAAGTTACTATTCATGAGTTACTATTCACGAAGTTACTATTCACGAGTACTATTCATGAAGCGCGAAGATGTTTTTTTTGTGGAATTTCTATCTTTTGGTGCTTGAGTTACTATTCACGATATATAAGACTATTCACGATACTAAGACTATTCACGATACTGCACTATTCATCGAAAAATAAAATTTCTTCTTTTCGTCTAAAATATCTATTCGGATACTAGCTTTGATCAGATCCATGTTTTGATCATTCTCAATTTTACACCACTATGATTATTTTTGAGGTATTGTTGACACGGATAAAACAAAGTACTAATCCTTAATCCTTAATCCTTGTCATTTTGTTTCAATCGATTCGCTTTTTAAAAATATTTTCATCATCCTCGCCTTAAATGATGATATTATTGAATATCTTTAGGCCCAGAAAAAAGATGAATGAATTCTTCAAGAATATCTTTGGCCCAGAAGTAAAAAGATGAATGTGTTTTAAATGAATACGACCGATCGATGAATATCTTTGGCCTTTTAGTGCAAAAGATGAACAAAAGTTGAGATGAAATACGACCGATTGATGAATATCTTCGGCCAGAGAGCAAAAGATGAATATTTGATTCGAGATGAATATCGATTGATGTTACAGGATAAAATATTGATGATGGACCGTTAAATTCATAGATTATAGTAGATTTCATTCTCTCACGAACTCTTCTATGAATTATTATTTCACCATGTAATATTGATCCGAAACTTGTTGTCTATCAGATTCTATCGATTTTTCCTCCTCGCTGGAGACTAACGATAATTTGTTGATATTATCTTAGTCATAATATTCTTTATCGGCTAGTGAGCTCACCCTTTCCTCGTTGTTCCATTTTTCTTCTCGTGAGGCGAGAATGTAATGAGTACTAGCTGGGTAATGGAATGAAGGTTCTAGAGAGAGTTGTTTAGTAGTCCTCACCATTTTGTAAAATAATGTATCAATAATTATGATGGGGATTTATTTGAGTATGGATATTGTCTGTAAGACAATATTATATTTAAACTCACAGATATATTGTCGTATTTCACACTTACATTCAGATTATCAAGTCAGTAGTTTGCTTTTTGTACCATGTATTTGGCGACTTTTAACGGTGGTGTCAGGTATACCTATTTTGGGGGGCGCCACAATGGTATCGTAGCTAGGATACGATCTCCGCGAGATCGGGAATGAACTGGAGGGGAGAGACGAGTAAATCCTTCGCTAAAGGTGTCCTACCTAAGCTTATTTGTTAGTCGGTCAAGATATAGGATATTATGTGATATATTGATTTCTTTAATTAACCCTTATTTTATGACAAAGATTTGAGAATGTCGATCGAGAATATTAATAAAGGAGTAAATGAGACCGTGGAGATGCCTCAGACTTACCAACGAGGAGAACGTGCAACAGTCGGGCAATGTTCCTCCCGTGAACAACACCACCGAAAGCGTATGATGAACGAGGGATGTTTAGAAGTTTTTTGCAGCTCATGCAAAATCGCATTTAGGGAGACTCGTGTTCAAAATACAGAGGAAATGATAGCAATTACCGGTGGTCACAAACAAGCAGCTCAAAGAGTCAGACCACCGAATTTAAGGGAAAGCCGATCCGATCACGGCGAAAATACGGGTCAAGCAAATTACCAAGATATTCGATGTCTCGGGATGCACGGAGGAACAGAAGGTTCCATTCGCTACTTTTATGTTCCGTGGCGAGGCAGACATCGGTGGGAGTCAGAAGCGCACTCCATCCAAATTTCAAGACTCAAAGATGTCATGGGAGACGTTTCAGAATAAATAATGACAAGTACTTCCCCGAAAGTATTCATATACGAAGGAAGTGGAGTTTATTAGACTAGAGCAGTAATAACACGACGGTGTCCCAAAGACGAGGCGGTTCATGAGTTATCCGTGTTCAGACCTCATTTGGTGGAGAATGAGGAACGATGACGCGGATGTTTCTTAGAGGTTTGAAACCCGAGATACGCCAAGATCTCATTTCTCATAAATTTTCTCTATTCAGATGTTGTCAATGTGGCTCATTGTTAGAGCGAGATAACGAGTACGCTCAACCGAGGGACCATAACCAGATCATACCAAGATAGCAAATCATCGTAATAACGATAACCAAAATGAGAAAGAAGAATACGACACAAAGGCGAACCACTCCGTGGTAATCGTGGCCATGAAAATAGAAGAAGCGAGCCTGGAGGAGATTTTAAAAAGAGGAGATTCAACAACCACCATTCAAGACGCCGCCAAGAAGAAGAACTAGTTTTAAGGAGGAGAACGACCACCTATCAGATGTTACAAATGCGAAAGAGGGATATATCACCAAACCGCCCACAACAGCTTTAAGGTATGCTATAATTGTGAAAAGAAGGACATATCGCCGAGATCAGACGATATCGAAACCCAAATTCAAATGAATGGTGACTCAAAAGGATGTCCCGTAAAAGTCAAAGTCAACGATTCTTGAAGAGCGCTTTGTCGTGACCGGTCAAAATGCGAGGAACCCGAACGGTTAGCACGGGTTAGTTAATTATAAATTCTCATGTAAGTTTATACCTTACTAGATACCGGCTTCTACCCATTCTTTTATCTCTTTACTTATACCAACGCTTGAACTCGACTACACGAGAAAATTAAACTTTGACCTATTTATGGAGACTCCATTAGAGAAACTTTCATTACATCCGTTGTTTAAAAATCTTGCTTGATTCAAGTCAGCACTATCACATTACCTCGTTAACCTTATTTCTATAGAGATATTTGCTTTTGATGTGATTTTAAGGTTAACTACTCATCATGCCAAATTGATTGCTTTTGTAAGGTCATAGTTTTCATATTCCTAAGCAACCCGTTATTCAATTCAAGCAATCAAACCATCAGAATCAAACATTTTCATATCAAGCCATGAAGTCATTCGCTTATTACTTGATGTCAAGTTTTCTTAGTCCATGTTATGGATTTGAATAAAGACACGCCGATTTGAATAATATTCTCGTTGTTATTGATTTTTCCCGACGATTTTCCTCAAGAATTTCTCGCTTTACTCCCAAAGCCCGATATTAAATTTTGTATCGACTTTGAACCCTAGACAAAAACTCATTTCTAAAATCTCATATCGAATGGCTCCTATCAACTTCGTGAGTTAAAATTCAACTATAGAATTTGGTACCGAGCCTTTATCTTGCGACTTCCTTTGTGGAATTCACCTGCCGCACTCTCCGTAGGGACGCCATATTCGCGCGATAGTAAATCGATAGGTGTCATTGTGACGCATATCCAAGATCGGGATATGAGTCACAAATGAGAGCAACCTAAGTCAAGAATCTAAATACGAGCTTTTCAGGCTTAGTTGGTTATTATCTGAGATTCGTCAAAGGATATTCTCGAATCGCTATTCCATTA
The DNA here is from genome assembly GCA_020205615.1 of Panax quinquefolius. NCBI lineage: Eukaryota > Viridiplantae > Streptophyta > Magnoliopsida > Apiales > Araliaceae > Panax > Panax quinquefolius. The sequence goes on along the minus strand of CM035161.1, from coordinate 144,088,746 downwards.
ACGCAAATTAACTCAGTAGAGATACAAAATTCAAATGGAGCAAGGAATGTGGAAGAGCTTCAAGAACTCAAGAGGAGACTCATTTCAAAGACATGTTCTCAACCATGCCATCCTCGAAAAGCTTTAACGTAGTAGCCGACGTGTTGAGTAGTAAGATCGATATATAAAGACGAAACGATATCACAAAAGACTAATTTCAGATAATTTACAAATAATAGAGATGGAGATGAAAACTCTAGTACCCACGTGATGATATACGAGTATAATCGACTTTAATCGATAAAGTTAAAGTCGCTTTCAAGCCACCGAATCTTGAAATGATGCGATGAAGAAGAAAGTACAAGAAGGAGCTATTCCTAAGCGAGAATCGATGAAGAAGGAATACTTCGAGTCCACTCTAGACTTTGTGGTTCCTAACGACTGATTTGAAGTACAAGATTATGATGGAGGCACACAATACACCATTTGCAATCCATCCTCGAAGTACTAAATGTATCGTGATCTTCGACATACATTTTGGGAACAATACAAGAGAGAGATTGCAAAGTTTATCTCGATGTGTTTAACTTGCTAACGCAAAGGCGAGCATCTAGTACCTAAGGGTCCGCTGCAACCACTTGAGATTCCTTGAATGGAAGTGGGAACACATTACCATGGATTTCACACGGTCTTCCTACTAGGCTTTCAAGGCATCAATGCTATTTGGGTTATTGTTGATAGATTAACCAAGTCTCGCTTATTTCTTACCGATACGGAGACTTATTCCCTCGAACGCCTTTCTAGTATGTACGTAAATGAGATTGTGAGGTCAGCATGGCATGCCAAGATCCATAGTTTTAGATCGCGACCCAAGATTCACTTCAAGATTTTGGGTTAGTTTGCAGAAAAAGCTACGGGGCACGAATTTTACGATTCTGGCTTGGCATACCATCCTCAAACCATGGGCAATCGTAAAGGACTACTCAAACTCTCAAGATATATTAAAACTCGTGGTCCTAGATTTCAAAGGAAGTTGATAAGTATTTACCATCGGGTGGAATTCTCCTACAACAATAATAGCTTATTAAACAAATATAGTATGGTTCCATTCAAGCATTATATGGACAAAAATGTCGCTTCTCCAATATGTTGGGATGAGGTGGGTGAAGCAACATTGTTGGGACCCGAAAGTTAAGTACGTATGACTACCGAAAAGATCCAAATGATTCGACAACGATACAAACCAAGACAAGATCGACAAAAGAGTTATGCGATCTTCATCGAAAGGACGGGAATTTAATGTAGGGGATCATGATATTGTCATGAAGTCGCTCCATGGAAGGGAGTTACAAGATTTGGGAAGAGAGGAAAGCTCAATCCACGATTTATCGGGTCCATTTCAAATTCTCGACCGAGTAGGAAATGTAGCCTATAGACTCATAAGCATTCTCCAAGTATGTCTCGTTTCATAATGTGTTTCATATCCGTATTTCAGAATATGTGAAAAGACCCGAACCACGCTATAGAAGTTAGAACCTGACGAGATAGCCAAGACTTAACGTATGAGGAGGTACCACCAAGATTTTGGATAGAAGGAGCATGTCCACGCCAAGAAAGGTCATACCACAAGTTAAAGTTTTGTGGAGGAATCATGCTATAGAGGAAATGACCCGAATTGAAACGAAATGAAAGCGAGGTATCCTCACCTTTTCAAACACTGTGTGTATCGACGCCAATTTCGAGGACGAAATTTCATAAGGAGGGAGGTCAGAAGACCCCAAATTTTTTTAAATAAAAAGGAATTTCCTTTATTTATTATTTTGAAATAAGAAGGGTTGATTTGATTAATGTGGATAGTTAAGGGTTAAATACGCAAATATTTCAAAATAAGCAAGTGGTTATAAAATATTCATTTTTTTGGAATATTCGTTTCGTCGTGGAATATTCGATCGCTTTGTGAATATTCGTATTTACCACCAAGCAGCCATGTGTGGGCCCCATAACTAAAAGCGATCGATGAGGAAAACGACAAATATAAGTTGGTTATAAATAACTACAAGTTGTTACCACTAAGATAAGACCGTTGAATACCCTTGGTTAAAATACAAGAATACGCTGCGTCGCACAAAGAAGACACCCAGATTGCATGCATTGTTGAATTATCGATCCTTACGTAAGATGGCACTACTCAATAATTTTCACAAGAGTTATCGCTCAATATTTTATTTTATCGATTCAATAATTGTCATATTGATATTTTATATTATCATTGTTTCAATAATTGTCACCGCACAAAGATTTCCCATTATCGATCAATAATTCATATTATTTGAATAATATTATTAGATAACATTATTGGCAATGTCTAGAAAGTTCTGCCTAAGGAGAGGTTTGGTCACCTAATCAAGCGCCAAGAAGGAGAGAGATCCTTATCGAAAGCCCCTCTTCCTCGGGAAATGTACCGTCATCATAAAAATGTGATTCTCAGAATATTATTTGTGAATAATTAATTATCGATTCATATGATAAGGAAATATTTATTTTATATGAATATAAATGATGGATTTATTTATGTGGTTATTAATGAAGGAATTAATGTTTAGATGTTTTATTTGTATTTTATCTGATCGAGGTATTAAAAGATCAAATCGTGGGTTTTATGATTTATCATGAGTTATAATATTTAATCCGACCGCTGATCGTTGTAATTTTTGGATATGTTATACATATATAAGTTGAGTATATGTCCACAAATTTTGAACCGTTAAAAATGAACGAATGATTTGTTATGAATTTTAAGAGGTGTTTGATTCTAAATTAGGTTTATAATTGATTTTGGTGGAAAATTTAGAATTGAGTGGGCCCCACTTGTGGTTGGTGAAAAATGTGCTGAATTTTATTTCAAATGTGGTGGGTGGCAATAGTAGCAGTAAAGCCATCGTGTAGCAGTCAAGTCCGCTTTCTGCTAACTAACATTTTCCTATAAATAGAGGGCTGTTAGAATTGAAAATCACACCGTAAACAAAGTTTTCTCTTTCTCTCTATATATTATCGAGCGATTTTTTGAGTATTTTTAGATACTTTGAGAGTTGTTGCTCAAAGATAAGTTTCATTCAAAGATCACTTCCGACCTTTCCTTCCGGCACCGATTCTTCGAGGTAAGTGGATATTATTTTTTTCAGAATGATATTATTTCTTCAATATCATTACGTCAAAATGTCGTCGATCCGAAGTTTTTATCAAATTTGAAACTTTTTCATGCTCTGGGTTACTATTCATGAGTTACTATTCACGAAGTTACTATTCATGAGTTACTATTCACGAAGTTACTATTCACGAGTACTATTCACGAGTACTATTCATGAAGCGTGAAAATGTTTTTTTTGTGAATTTCTATCTTTTGGTGCTCTGAGTTACTATTCACGATACTAAAGACTATTCACGATACTAAAGACTATTCACGATACTATATCTATTCATCGAAAAATAAAATTTCTTCTTTTCGTCTAAAATATCTATTCGGATACTAGCTTTGATCAGATCCATGTTTTGATCATTCTCAATTTTACACCACTATGATTATTTTTGAGGTATTGTTGACACGGATAAAACAAAGTACTAATCCTTAATCCTTAATCCTTGCTATTTGTTTCACCGATTCGCTTTTTTTAAAAATATTTTTCATCATCCTCGCCTTAAATGATGATATTATTGAATATCTTCGCCCCAGAAGAGTAAAAGATGAATGATTTCAAGAATATCTTTGGCCCAGAAGTAAAGATGAAAGAGTGAAAAATGAATACGAAAATGAATGAATACGACCGATCGATGAATATCTTTCGCCTTTAGTGCAAAGATGAACAAAAGTTGAGATGAATACGACCGATTGATGAATATCTTCGCCCAGAAGCAAAGATGAATATTTGATTCGAGATGAATATCGATTGATGTTACAGTGATAAAATATTGATGATGGACCGTTAAATTCATAGATTATAGTAGATTTCATTCTCTACGTAACTCTTCTATGAATTATTATTTCACCATGTAATATTGATCCGAAACTTGTCATTTATCAGATTCTATCGATTTTTTCCCTCGTTGAGACTAACGATAATTTGTCAGATATTATCTTAGTCATAATATTCTTTATCGGGCTAGTTGAGCTCACCCTTTTCCTTGTTGTTCCATTTTTCTTCTCGTGAGGCGAGAATGTAATGTACTAGCTCTGGGGTATGGAATGAAGGTTCTAGAGAGAGTTGTTTAGTAGTCCTCACCATTTTTGTAAAATAATGTATCAATAAATATGATGGGGATTTATTTGAGTATAGATATTGTCTTTGTAAGATAATATTTGTATTTAAACTCATTAAGATATATTGTCGATTTCACACCTACATTCATTATTGAAGTCAGAGTTTCTTTCTTTTACACTATGTATTTGGCGCACTCGTAACGGGTGTCATGGTATACCTATTTTGGGGCGCCACAATTGGTATCGTAGCTAGGGATACGATCTCCGCGAGATCGGGAATGTAAACTAGAGGGGAGAGACGAGTAAATCCTTCGCTAAAGGTGTCCTACCTAAGCTTATTTGTTAGTCGGTCAAGATATAGGATATTATGTGATATATTGATTTCTTAATTAACCCTTTTGTTTTATGACAAGATTTGAGAATGTCGAATCGAGAATATTAATAAAGGAGTAAATGAGACCGTGGAGATGCCTCAGACTTACCAACGAGGAGAACGTGCAACAGTCGGGCAATGTTCCTCCCGTGAACAACACCAATCGAAAGCGTATGATGAACGAGGGATGTTTAGAAGCTTTTTGCAGCTCATGCAAAATCGCATTTGGGAGACTCGTGTTCAAAATACAGAGGAAATGATAGCAATTACCGTGGTCACAAATGCAAGCAGCTTCAAAGAGTCGGGACCACCGTAATTTAAGGGAAAGCCGATCCGATCACGGCGAAACACGGGTCAAGCAAATTACCAAGATATTCGATGTCTCGGGATGCACGGAGAAATGTAAGGTTCCATTCGCCACCTTTATGTTCCGTATGAGGCAGACATCGGTGGAATCTCGGAAGCAGCACTCCATCCAAATTGCACTCAAAGATGTCATGGGAGACGCTTTCAGAAATGCTCAATGACAAGTACTTCCCCGAAAGTATTCGGCTATACGGGCGAAGTGGAGTTTATTAGACTAGAGCAGTAATAACACGACGACTGTCCCAAAGACGAGGCGAAGTTCATGAGTTATCCAGTGTTCAGACCTCATTTGGTGGAGAATGAGGAACGATGACGCGGATGTTTCGAGAGGTTTGAAACCCGAAGATACGCCAAGATCTCATTTCTCATAAATTTTCTCTATTCAGATGTCAGTCACAATGTGGCTCAATTGTTAGAAATGAGATAACGAGTACGCTCAACCGAGGGACCATAACCAGTGATCATACCAAGATAAAGCAGCCATCGTAATAACGATAACCAAATGGAGAAAGAAGAATACGGACAAAGGCTAGAACCACTCCGTGGTAATCGTGGCCATGAAAATAGAAGAAGCGAAGTCGGGAGGAGATTTTAAAAAGAGGAGATTCAACAACGACACTATGCGAAGACGCCAACAAGAAAGAATCGGGTTTTTAGGGAGGAGAACGACCACCGGCCAGATATGTTACAAATGCGGAAAGAGGGATATATCACCCAAACCCGCCCACAAACAGCTTTAAGGTATGCTATAATTGTGGAAAAGAAGGACATATCGCCGAGATCAGACGATATCGAAACCCAAATTCCAATGGAATGGTGACTCAAAAGGATGTCCCGTAAAAGTCAAAGTCAACGATTCTCGAAGAGCGCTTTGTCGTGACCGGGTCAAAATGCGAGGAACCCGAACGGTTAGCACGGTTAGTTAATTATAAATTCTCACAAGTTTATACCTTACTAGATACCGCTTACCCATTCTTTATCTCTTCGCTACGCCAACGCTTGAACTCGACTACGAGAAATTAGACTTTCGACCTATTTATGGAGAGACTCCATTAGAGAAACTTTCATTACATCCGTTGTTTAAAAATCTTGCTTGATTCAAGTCGGGCACTATCACATTACCTCGTTAACCTTATTTCTATAGAGATATTTGCTTTTGATGTGATTTTAAGGTTAACTACTCATCATGCCAAATTGATTGCTTTTGTAAGGTCATAGTTTTCATATTCCTAAGCAACCTCGTTATTCAATTCAAGCAATCAAACCATCAGAATCAAACATTTTCATATCGCCATGAAGTCATTCGCTTATTACTTGATGTCAAGTTTTCTTAGTCCATGTTATGGATTTGAATAAAGACACGCCGATTTGAATAATATTCTTGTTGTTATTGATTTTTCCCGACGATTTCAAGAATTTCTCGCTTACTCCCAAAGCCCGATATTAAATTTTGTATCGACTTTCAACCCCACAAAAAACTCATTTCTAAAATCTCATATCGAATGGCTCCTATCAACTTCGTGAGTTAAAATTCAACTATAGAATTTGGTACCGAGCCTTTATCTTGTGACTTTTTCAGGAATTCACCTGCCGCACTCTCCGTAGGGACGCCATATTCGCGCGATAAGAAATCGATAGGTGTCATTGTGACGCATATCCAAGATCGGGATATGAGTCACAATGAGAGCAACCTAAGTCAAGAATCTAAATACGTAGCTTTCAGGCTTAGTTGGTTATTATCGAGATTCGTCAAGGATATTCTCGAATCGCTATTCCATTAACGCAAATTTACTTCAGAGAGATACAAAATTTCGAATGGAGCAAGGAATGTGGAAGAGCTTCAAGAACTCAAGAGGAGACTCATTTCAAAGACATGTTCACCATGCCATCCTCGAAAAAGTTTAACGTGGTAAATGACGACGTGTTGAGTAGAAGATCGATATAAGCACGAAAATACGATATCACAAAGACTAATTTCAGATAATTTACAAATAATAGAGATGGAGATGAAAACTCTAGGTACCCACGTGATGATATACGAGTATAATCGACTTTAATCGATAAAGTTAAAGTCGCTCAAGCCACCGAATCGTGAAATGATGCGTATGAAGAAGAAAGTACAAGAAGGAGCTATTCCTAAGCGAGAATCGATGAAGAAGGAATACTTCGAGTCCACTCTAGACTTTCAGGTCCTAACGACTCGATTTGAAGTACAAAGATTACGATGGAGGCACACAATACACCATTTGCAATCCATCCTCGAAGTACTAAATGTATCGTGATCTTCTACATACATTTTGGTGGAACAATACGAAGAGAGAGATTGCAAAGTTTATCTCAATGTGTTTAACTTGTTAACGTAAAAGGCGAGCATCTAGTACCTAAGGGTCCGCTGCAACCACTTGAGATTCCTAATGGAAGTGGGAACACATTACCATGGATTTCACATTTTGTCTTCCTACTTGCTTTCAAGGCATCAATGCTATTTGGGTTATTGTTGATAGATTAACCAAGTCCGCTTTCATTTCTTACCGATACGGAGACTTATTCCTCGAACGCCTTTTCTCAGTATGTACGTAAATGAGATCAGAGAGATTGTATGGCATGCCCAGATCCATAGTTTTAGATCGTGACCCAAGATTCACTTCAAGATTTTGGGTTAGTTTGTAAAAGCTACGGGCACGAATTTATTTATCTGGCTCGCATATACCATCCTCAAACCGGATGGGCAATCGTAAAGGACTACTCAAACTCTCAAGATATATTAAAACTCGTGGTCCTAGATTTCAAAGGAAGTCGATAAGTATTTACCATCATTGGAATTCTCATACAACAATAGTTATTAAACAAATATAGTATGGTTCCATTCAAGCATTATATGGACGAAAAATGTCGCTTCTCCAATATGTTGGATGAGGTGGGTGAAGCAACATTGTTGGGACCCGAAGTTAAGACGTATGACTCACCGAAAAGATCCAAATGATTCGACAACGATACAAACCAAGACAAGATCGACAAAAGAGTTATGCGATCTTCATCGAAAGGACGTGGAATTTAATGTAGGGATCATGATTGTCATGAAGTCGCTTCCACGGAAGGGAGTTACAAGATTTGGGAAGAGAGGAAAGCTCAATCCACGATTTATCGGGTCCATTTCAAATTCTCGACCGAGTAGGAATGTAGCCTATAGACTTGCTGCACTTCCAAGTATGTCTCGTGTTCATAATGTGTTTCATATATCCGCATTTCAGAATATGTGAAAGACCCGAACCACGCTATCGAAGTTAGAACCCATTTAGATAGCCAAGACTTAACGTATGAGGAGGTACCACCAAGATTTTGATAGAAGGAGCATGTCCCACGCCAAGAAAGGTCATACCACAAGTTAAAGTTTTGTGGAGGAATCATGCTATAGAGGAAATGACCGAATTGAAACTAAATGAAAGCGAGGTATCCTCACCTTTTCAAACACTGTGTACGTGACGCCAATTTCGAGGACGAAATTTCATAAGAGAGGGAGGTCAGAAGACCTCAAATTTTTTTAAATAAAAAGGAATTTCCTTTATTTATTATTTTGAAATAGTAAGGGTTGATTTGATTAATGTGGATAGTTAAGGGTTAAATACGCAAATATTTCAAAATAAGCAAGTGGTTATAAAATATTCATTTTGCTTGGAATATTCGTTTGGTCGTGGAATATTCAGATCGCTTGTGAATATTCGCATTTACGGCACAAAAAATGCATGTGTGGGCCCCATAACTAAAAGCGATCGATGAGGAAAACGACAAATATAAGTCAAGTTATAAATAACGCCAGAAGTTGTTACCAAGTAAGACCGCTTGAATACCCGGTTAAAATACAAGAATACGCGCTGGTCGCACAAAGAAGACACCAGATTGCATTGATTGTCAATTATCGATCCTTACGTAAGATGGCACTACTCAATAATTTTCACAAGAATTACTGCTCAATATTTTATTTTATCGATTCAATAATTGTCATATTGATATTTTATATTATCATTGCTTCAATAATTGTCACCGCACAAGATTTTCCCATTATCGCATCAATAATTCATATTATTTGAATAATATTATTAGATAACATTATTGGCAATGTCTAGAAAGTTCTCGCTTCTAAGGAGAGGTTTGTCACCTAATCATGCGCCACCAAGAAGGAGAGATCCTTATCGAAAGCCCCTCTTCCGGGAACTACCGTCATTATAATGTGATTCTCGTAATATTATTTGTGAATAATTAATTATCGATTCATATGATAAGGAAATATTTATTTTATATGAATATAAATGATGGATTTATTTATGTGGTTATTAATGAAGGAATTAATGTTTAGATGTTTTATTTGTATTTTATCTGATCGAGGTATTAAAAGATCAAATCTGTTATTTTTAGATATATTATTGTGTGAGTTATAATATTTAATCCGACCGCTGATCGTTGTAATTTTTGGATATGTTATACATATATAAGTTGAGTATATGTCCACAAATTTTGAACCGTTAAAATGAACGAATGATTTGTTATGAATTTTAAGAGGTGTCCGATTCTAAATTAGGTTTATAATTGATTTTGTGGAAAATTCTAGAATCGAGGGCCCCACTTGTGGTTGGTGAAAAAAATGTGCTGAATTTTATTTCAAATGTGGTGGGTGGCAATAGTAGCAGTGTAAAGCCATCGTGTAGCAGTCAAGTCCGCTTTTGCAAGGCTAACATTTTCCTATAAATAGGGGCTGTTAGAATTGAAAATCACACCGTAAACAAAGTTTTCTCTTTCTCTCTATATTATCGAGCGATTTTGTGAGTATTTAGATACTTTGAGAGTTGTTGCTCAAGATAAGTTTCATTCAAAGATCACTTCCGACCTTTCCTTCCGGGCACCGATTCTTCGAGGTAAGGATATTATTTTTTTCAGAATGATATTATTTCTTCAATATCATTATACCAAATGTCGATCCAAGTTTTTATCAAATTTGGAACTTTTTCATGCTCTGGGTTACTATTCATGAGTTACTATTCACGAAGTTACTATTCATGAGTTACTATTCACGAAGTTACTATTCACGAAGTACTATTCACGGTAAGCGTGAAAATGTTTTTTTTGTGGAATTTCTATCTTTTGTGTGTCTTGAGTTACTATTCACGATACTAAGACTATTCACGATACTCAAGACTATTCACGATATACTAAGACTATTCAATTCTAAAATAAAATTTCTTCTTTTCGTCTAAAATATCTATTCTCGATACTAGCTTTGATCAGATCCATGTTTTGATCATTCTCAATTTTACACCACTACGATTATTTTTGAGGTATTGTTGACACGGATAAAACAAAGTACTAATCCTTAATCCTTAATCCTCCTGCATTTTGTTTCACCGGATTCGCTTTTTTAAAAATATTTTTCATCATCCTCACCTTAAAATGATGATATTATTGAATATCTTCGCCCCAGAGCAAAGATGAATGATTTCAAGAATATCTTCGGCCCGTAGTGCAAAAGATGAAAAGCAAGTGTTTAAATGAATACGACCGATCGATGAATATCTTTGGCCTTTAGTGCAGATGAACAAAAAGTTGAGATGAAATACGACCGATTGATGAATATCTTCGCCCAGAGTGCAAAAGATGAATATTTGATTCGAGATGAATATCGATTGATGTTACAGGATAAAATATTGATGATGGACCGTTAAATTCATAGATTATAGTAGATTTCATTCTCTACGTAACTCTTCTATGAATTATTATTTCACGCGCTAATATTGATCCGAAACTTGTCATTTATCAGATTCTATCGATTTTTCCCTCGTTGGAGACTAACGATAATTTGTTGTATATTATCTTAGTCATAATATTCTTTATCGGGCTAGTCGAGCTCACCCTTTTCCTTGTTGTTCCATTTTTCTTCTCGTGAGGCGAGAATGTAAAGCTTAGTACTAGCTCAAAAAATGGAATGAAGGTTCTAGAGAGAGTTGTTTAGTAGTCCTCACCATTTTTGTAAAATAATGTATCAATAATTGTGATGAGGATTTATTTGAGTATAAATATTGTCTGTAAGATAATATTTATATTTAAACTCATATTCAGATTATTAACGTAATAAAATGTAAACATCTTTTATATAAAATGTAATACTTTATTAAAGTTATTCTATAAATAATATATTATATTTTATTACGATAAGGTCAGTATAAAGGTTTTACAGAGCATAGATAAGATTGCATAAAAAGTTTCAGATAAGAAAATGTTTTTATATAAATAGAATATATTATATTTTATTTAAAAGATTTTTCTTTAAATACGGACCGCCGATTAAAGTAAATCAACTGACCGCTCATGGATTAGTTACTACGCATTCCATTTTCCTATAAATAAGCTCATTCCTTCATTATTTTCTTACTTAATTCATCAAACTCTGTAGAGAGATTATTATAGAGAAGCTATAGAGAAAAAATTATGTAAAGAAGAAGAAGAGTCTCGCTACTTCACTACTTCTATATTCAGCTTATTATTTTGCTAGTAGTGGTGTTATTATTCTTTTCTTCGAAGAGAACTTCGTTATTCCATTCATTATTATTCTGGCTGAATAACTCGTAAAAGTGGCATACCCTATACATAACCTCAGATACGCCAGATACCCTATACTTGTGAAATCCTTATGTTATTCCATCGCTATTATTCTGCTTGAATAACTCAGATACGCTGGTTTATACTATACTTGGTGACATTCTTCTATTATTCTCGCTTGAACATCCTCGTCTCGTGGTGTTTTACACCCGACCGGGTTCCGCTTTTTATTATTCTCATTGAACATCCTCGTCTGTGTTTTACACCGACCCGGGTTCCGCTTTTTATCATTCTCGCTGAATATCCTATCTCGCGTTTTTACACCGGATCCGGTTCCATCTTTATTATTCTCGCTGAACATCCCGCTTGCGCGTGAATTTCACCCGACCGTTCCGTTATTATTATTCTCGCTGAATAACCTCGCCTATGCCAAGTACCGCATTTACGGTGATTTCTTTTGTTATTCCATTCTTTATTATACCCAAATGGTTAAAACTTTGACTTCTATACTCCATGAAATTAGTAGAATATCCTCGATATTCATGCTTCATCCAAAGATTTTTTCATGGAAATATTCTTCCGATCATTCTTGAATTTTACTCTACAAAACAAAGATCACGTCGACAATTGGACGTTAATAATTCATGGATTAAATAATTCTTGAACTTGTTTTATCAATTATTATGTCATCACATCATCCTCATGTTATATTATGTTATCTTCGCTTACGCAGCATAGATGAACTTAGTATGATTACGACTGTGATCATTCTATAATCACGACTTGATATAAATGATGTGATAAAAGTCCTCAAAGGGTCTGTAATGCAAATGATGGATAGTTTTTGGTATGATTACGACCAGTGGGTGATTCTTAAGATAGTCACGACCATTGATAATTTGATGAAAATCCTCGACCGTGGTACAGTGGATGATTAGATGTGGTGGTTTATTTATTGTCGAGTCTCAAATGATAAAAAAAATGATGAAAACCTTTAAAACCTAAAAGATAGTAGATTTTATTCTCTACTCAACTTTTTTAATGGATCATGCTATTCCGCCGCAGCTTAAACCGGTTGTTTATTGTATTTTATCGCTTAACATCGTCAAGGCTAATGATAATTTATTCTCGATTATTATCTTAGTCATAATATTTCATCGGGCTAGTCGAGCTCACCTTTTCTTTCACCGTTTTCTTCAGAAATGAGAACATACCGGGACGAGCCTGGAACGAAGTAATGGTCCGTAGGATAAGATTAGTAGTCCTCACTATTCTCGTGAAATAGTGTGATAATAGTTGTAATGAGGACTCTTTTCGAGTTTGTATAATATCTAGTAGACAATATTTGTATTCAAACTCACGCTTTACGTCGATTGTACACCTACGCTTATATTAGTAGAAGTCAGATTCAATTTATGTACCATGTAAGTGGCGCACCCAAGACGGGTGACGATACCTAATTTTGGGGCGCATACAACAGATCGTAGCTAGTGATACGATCCCCGCTAAGAGGTGAGAATAAGTACTAGAGGGGAGAGACGGGAATTCTTCGCTAAGATGACCTACCTAAGTTTATTTGGTATTTAATCGGCTCACGTAATATAGGATAATTTGTTATATGTCAATTAACCCTTGTTTTGTGACAAGATGTTCGAGAATGGCATCCAAAAATGCCGAGATAAGCAATGAAGCACATGAGAGTGTTGATTCACCAAAACAAAAGGTAACGACCAACAACACGATAATAATCATATCGGTGGCAACGGCCATCGTAACAATGATAACCATCGTGGGGAAATTATCATGCTAAGAATGGTAACCACTTCATGGTAATCACGGCAAAGATAATAGAAGTGGAAATTTCAAGAAGAGAAGGTCATTTAGCTCGATTTTTGTCAGATAGTGAAAGTCAAGTCCAACTAGGATGGAGGCACCAAAGGCGTCATACCCTGCATAAACCAAAGTCTGTGTTTTGAAGAGAGAGCATTTTTTTCTCAAAACGAGGAACCCGAATAAGATTATCACGTAAGTTAATCATAAATTCTCATAAGTCTATACCGTTTATTAGATACCGCTTCTACCCACTCTTTTATTTCACCTAGTTATGCTCAACGCTTAAATTTGATTCCTATAAGTTAGACTTTCGATTTATCGGTCAAACTTCATAAGAGGGAGCCTTCACATCGCTTACTATTTTTAAATCTTGTTTGATTCAAATAAACACTTTCACGCTACTTCGTCGATCTTATCTTTTTGAAAATACTTGCCTTTGATGTGATTTTAGGAATCAATTGTTAACTACTCATCATGCTTTTCGTAAGGTTGTTAGCTTTTATATTCATAACCAACCTCATTATACTTAATTCAAAGTAACCAAACCCTAAAGTTAATCATCATTATATCGCCATAAGTAAAGAGCCCCTATCCTTTCATTGTTAACTTCCTTGTGTGGAATGCAATCAAGCCGACTTTCAGAGGCTTACATCGTGAATGAAGATGGCAAGTTTATAGGTATCATTGTGAGGTGCTATCTAGTGTTAAGGGATGTAAGTCACAACTGGTATCAATGTAACGCATTATCCAAGTCTTGATAAGAGTAAAGCTTTTGAATGATATTTCTATCATTAATAAATTTCTTGACGATTCTTGAAGATTTCCTAGCCTACCCTAGAGCGTGAAATCGAATTTTGTATCGACCCCAAAGATAAAACCCATTTCTTAAAACCTCAAATATTTCTTCAACTAAATGAATCAATTTACGTGGTTTATGATGAAAGTCATAATAAAAGCATTGGAATAATGAAAATCATGGGTATATGAAGTATTAGTAAGTTTTATGATGAGTTATGTTGGTTAGTATGTGAAAACATGAAAGTTTCTTAGAAATCACAAAGAGTTGAAAATCGATTTTGGTGAAAACGTAATATGAAATTCAATCGACCATATCTCTTATTATATTTTGAATTTTTGAATGTGGTCAAGTCCTAGAGTTAGATCTATGAGTTACCTAACTAATCCAAGTGGAATTACTGGAAAAGGTGTTGTAGATTTTGTGGGGACTGATTTTAGCAAAGGAGGCCAAAGCTGTAAATTTCAAAAATGCTACTGCCCAGAAACTTTAAGGGGCTGTTTCGGCCACTTAAATTATGAGAAAAATTCTGGCCTTTTGGGACATGAAATTATATGGTATAAAGTACCTCCTGTCCAAAAATGAGCTCATTCTGACTTAAAATGAGCAAGTTATGACTATTTCAATATTTAGGTTTTTCCGATTTAAAAACGCTATAACCCGAGTTCTATAACTCCGATGACCATGAAATTTAAACTAGAAGCTCACGCTAACATGTGTAAGGTCCTGCCAAGATTTGGGAATTTTTGGAGTTAAACTTGAGGTAGCTAATTTCTTAAGGAATTAATTAGAAATTGATTTTTGAAAATAGTAAATGAATTTTAAAATTCCGAGAAAATATATTTTCATTATGGGACTATATTATGCTAAATCCTTAAAAGAAATATTTTTGGGACTGATTTGGTATTTTTCATGAAAATAGTTTAGTTACTTAACATATGAGTTAAATATGTTATGTGAAGAATAAAGTTGAAAATAGGATTTTATGGCTGTAGAATCCTATATGTAGTATATATGCATATTTTTGATTTTATGAGGATTTGATAATCGGTGATGATATTTTATGAGTATGGCATTTTTGAATGATTAAACGATTATATGGTAAAGCGTAAACAATTAAGATAAATTGTTTATAAATTTAAGAAGTGATTAAAATATTGTTATAATATTAATGATATTAGATTATGAGATTATTAAGGATTGATAACATGGGATATTCTTGAATCCTCGGATAAATTATATTATAAATGTTTAATATTTATCCTTTATCTCATTCGATCGATTCTTTATATCATTATCCTCACGCTTATATTACGCTGAAAGTCATCTCGCGGGCTCAGAAGGCATAGATGGACTTGGTATGATTACGACTGTGGATTGTTCTAGATAATCATAACCAGAATTGAAAACACAATTATCTTCGTCAGTAGTACGGATAATTTGTGGTCGTGATACTAATGAATATCCTCGGGCCTTCGTAGCAGTGGATAATTTGTCAGATTCAATGATACACAATTAATTATCGAAATGAATAATTTGTGGTCTCATACTAATGAAATATTAATTCATGGATGTGTTCAAAGTCATCTAATGAATACACGATTACGTGTCATAGATGGATAATTGGTATGATTACGACTCATTATTTCGGATCGTAATTTGTGGTCGATAATCATAATCAGAATAATGAAAACACAATTATCTTCGCCGTAGCCGTATGGATGGATAATTCGTGGTCGTGATACTAATGAATATCCTCGCCCGTAGCAGTGTGGATGATTCAATGATGTGGATTAATTATCGAAATGAGTCTCAAAGAATGAAATATTAATTCATGGATGCGGTAAAAGTCATCTCGCGGTCAGAAGGCATCGATGGACTTGTATGATTACGACTCAAGGATTATTCTAGATAATCATAATCAGATTGAAAACACGTAATATCCTCGCCAAAGGTGTATGGATAATTCGTGGTCGTGATACTATTAAGTCGCTCTTCAAAGATTATTGGTTTTATAAATATATATATCTTCGCTCAGAAAGCAAAGATGAATTGTTAATAAATATCTTTACCAGAAGGTAAAAGATGAATTGTTAATGAATATCTTCGCTGATTGCAAAAGATGAATTTAATATTTTAAACGATAAAGGTATTCAAGGTATCCTCACCTCTTTATCATATCAGTATCGCACTCTAATTTCGAGGGCTTAAATTCCATAAGAGGGGGGAGATCAGAGACCCTCGTATTTTATCAATAAAGATTTAAATTTTGTCGAAATAATTTTTAATATTATGGTGTGAATTTGAGATAATATTATAAATCAGGGGTAGTATTTATAAATTTTGCAAAGTATGCAAGTGGTTATATTATATTCGATCGGCCTCGGGGAATATTCTTGCTTAGCAGGAATATTCGCATAACTACCAATCATCGGTGGACCCCACAATGTAATTATCATTTTGATCGAGAAAACGACAAAAATATTTTATTAAAATAACTACGGAAGTTTTACCGCTGATACCGCTGAACTACTCTAGAAGAAAAGTACAAGAATACGCGTGTCGTATAAGAAAACACACCAGATTGATTATCGATGCTTATGCTGAGAAGTCACCATTGATTCCATTATCACGATTAATAATATGAATTATTATAATGATAACGACGCTTTTGTTTTATTCAGATTATTAACGTAATAAAATGTAAACATCTTTTATATAAAATAGAATACTTTATTAAAGTTATTCTTCTATAATATATTATATTATATTTTATTATGTCATATAATGTTGATAAAGTTGTTTTGCATAAGATTGCATAAAGGTTTGCATAAGAAATGTTTTTATATAAATAGAATATATTATATTTTATTTAAAAGATTTTTCTTTAAATACGGACCGCCGATTAAAGTAAATCAACTGACCGCTCACGGATTAGTTACTACGATTCCATTTTCCTATAAATAAGCTCATTCCTTCATTATTTTCACTTAATTCATCAAACTCTGTAGAGAAAATTATGTAGAGGAAGCTATAGAGAGAAAATTATGTAGCAAAGAAGAAGAGTATTCTCGCTACTTCACTACTTCTATATTCAGCCTTTTTTACTAGTGGGTGTTATTCTTTCTTCAAGAGAACTTCGTTATTCCATTCATTATTATTCTCGTTGAATAACTCCGTAAAAGTGGTATACCCTATACATAACCTCAGATACGCTGCAGATACCCTATACTGTGTGAAATCTTATGTTATTCCATTCTTATTATTCTGCTTGAATAACTCAGATACGCTGCTTATTCTATACTTGGTGACATTCTTCTATTATTCTGCTGAACATCCTCGTCATGTTTTACACCCGGACCGGTTCCGCTTTTTATTATTCTCGCTGAAACATCCTCGTCTCAAGGTGTTTTACACCGACCGGGTTCCGCTTTTTATCATTCTCGCTGAATATCCTATCTCGTGTGTTTTACACCGGATCCGGTTCCATCTTTATTATTCTCGTTGAACATCCTCGCTTGCGAATTTCACCGACCGTTCCGTTATTATTATTCTCGCTGAATAACCTCGCCTATGCGCAAGCACCGCATGCACGGTGATTTCTTTTGTTATTCCATTCTTTATTATACCCAAATAAGTTAAAACTTCGACTTCTATACTCCATGAAATTAGTAGAATATCCTCGATATTTCAAGCTTCATCCAAAGATTTTTTCATGGAAATATTCTTCCGATCATTCTTGAATTTTACTTCACGTAAACAAAGATTACGTCGACAATTCGACGTTAATAATTCATGGATTAAATAATTTTGAACTTGTTTTATTGAATTATTATGTCATCACATCATCCTCATGTTATATTATGTTATCTTCGCTTACGCATAGATGAACTTAGTATGATTATGACTGTGGATCATTCTAAGATAATCACGACTTGATATAAATGATGTGACAAAAGTCCTCAAAGGGTCTGTGAATGCAAATGATGGATAGTTTTTGGTATGATTACGACCAGGGGTGATTCTAAGATAGTCACTTAACCATCGATAATTTGATGAAAATCCTCGACCGCGGTACAGTGGATGATTATATGTGGTGGTTTATTTATTGTCGAGTCTCAAATGATAAAAAATCGATGAAAACCTTTTAAAACCTAAAAGATAGTAGATTTTATTCTCTACTGACTTTTTTAATGGATCGCTTATTCCGCCGCAGCTTAAACCGGTTGTTTATCAGTATTTTATCGCTTAACACCGTCAAGGCTAAATGATAATTTATTCTCGCATTATCTTAGTCATAATATTTCTTATCGGGTTAGCTTGAGCTCACCTTTTCTTTCACCGTTTCTTCAGAAATGAGAACATAGCCGGGACGAAGCCTGGGAACGGGCAAATGGTCCGTAGGATAAGATTAGTAGTCCCTCACTATTCTGTGAAATAAAGGTGATAATAGTTGTAATTTGAGGACTCCTTTTGAGTTTGTATAATATCTAGTAGATAATATTTGTATTCAAACTCACAGCTTTACGTCGATATCACAGCGCTATACACCTACGCTTATATTAGTAAGTCAGATTTTGAATTTATGTACCATGTAGTGGCGCACCCAAGACGGGTGACGATACCTAATTTCGGGGCCACAATGGACCTTTTCGTACTTGATGTCTCCGCTTAACTCGCTGACAAGTTAGACACCTCGAGATAAACAAATGCTATCTCTCTCTTCATATCAAATCGCTTTCCACCAAAATGTACGATTTAATATCATGATACATTTCTGTACTCCTGTGATGGATTGCAAAATGGTGTGTCAGTAGCCTCCATCATGATATTATACTTTAAATCGTAAAAAATGTCGCTAGAACACAAAGTCCGAGTCGACTCAAGTATTCTTCTTCATCGATTCTTGCTTCCCAATATAAAGACCTTCTTGCACTTTCTTCCTCATACGCGATCGCCTCCAGTCCTAGCTTGAGCAGCCTTTTAACTTTATCAATTAAAGCCGGCTCTACTCAGATACTCGCTATCATCACACGCGTCCCTCGAGTCTTTTAACTCTATCTCCATCCTTTGCAAGTCACACAAATGGGCTCATACGACAATATCGCACTCAGATTTCGCAGATACGATTTTCTACTCAACGCGCCGCCTACCACGCTCGCTTTTCCAGGATGGTATCGATGGTATGATCATAATCTTTCAATAGCTCAAGCCAACGCCGCTTGTCGCATGTCGAGTTCCTTTTGAGTGAAGAAATATTTGAGGCTTTTATGATCCGTAAGATCTCCACTTTCTCCCCATACAAGTAATGCCTCCAAATTTTAAGTAAAGATAACAAATGCTAACTCTAGATCACGTGAGTAGGATAATTCTCCTCATATTCTTTCGAGTTGTCATGAGGCATAAAGCTATAACTTTTCCATGTCGCATGAGAACACATCCCAACCCTTTTGCCCAAGATCACCAGAGATGACAAATCCCTCCGAGCCGATGGTATCACGTAACAAAATCAAATAAGTCTCCTCGAAGTTCTTGAAAACTCTTCTCATTCTTCGCCCAACCGAACTTTGAATCTTTCCGAGTCACCGAAATAATGGAGTAGCGATTCGAGAAAATCCTTCCACGAATCTCCGATAATAACCAAATTTAAACCGAGAAAGCTACGACGGTCATCGATGAAGTTGTTCCCAAATAATAGCTTCAATTCATTGGTCAATGATATTCCACGATTTGATACCACGTGCCCAAGGAATGCTACTTCTTCAAGCCGTAACTCGTGATTTCTTCAACTCGCATAAAGCTTATATTCACGGCTTTTGAGTGTCACCAAGTGTTGCTCATGATCTTCACTAGCTTTGAATAAATAAGGATGTCATCAATAAAGACGACCACAAAGTGATCTAAATATTCCTCAATACTCTGGCTCATCATATCCACGAAGGCAAAGAGAGCATTAGTCAATCCAAAGGATATGACTAGAATTCATAATGCCCGCATCGAGTTCCGAAAGCCGCCTTTGAATGTCACGGCTTCTAATCTTCAATCGTGATATCCTAACGAAGATCAATCTTTGAAAAGAATTTGCTCCTCAGCAATCGGGTCAAACAGTCATCAATACGCGGTAATGGATACCTATTTTGATGGTGACGTGATTCAACTCCCGATAATCAATACAAAGTCGATACTCCCATCTTTCTTCTTCACTAATGTAATGTGAGCACCCCAAGGAGAAGTACTAGACGGTTAAAGCCAATGTCTAACAATTCCTCGCAGCAGCTGGTCTTTAACTCCTCAAGTTCAATAGAGCCATTCGACATGGGCTTTGGAAATAGGTTTTGTACCGGTTCAAGGTCGATACAAAATTCAATTTCACGCCTGGGTAGGCCAGAAGTTCTTCTGGGAATACGCCAGAAATTTATTAACAATAGAAATATCGCTCAAAACCCATTTATTTTTATTTAAATCAGGATATGAGCTAAGAAAGCTTCGACATCCGCTTTTCAATAAACGAATAGCTTTTATGGCTTGAGATGACCGTGATTGATTTTAATGGTTTGTCGTCAATTCAAGATAATAGGTCAGATTAGAATATGAAAGCTAACAACCTTACGAAAAATAATCAATTTTTATTTGATAAGTAGTTAACCAATCAATCCCTTTAATCACGCTAAATGCAAGTATTTTTAATGAAATAAGATCGACAGTAATGCGAGGGTACCGATTTGAACCAAACAAGACTTATAAACAATTGGATGTAATGGTTTTCTCCCAACTGAGTTTCCACAGATAAGTCAAAGTCTAATTTCTCCTGAGTCAAATTTAATCGATGAGCGCAAGTTAGAGAAATAAAAGAATGGGTAGAACCCCAGATCAAATAAAGTATGTACTTCATTAGAGTTTATGATAAGCTTACCCGTGATGACCTCATTCGGATTCCTCGCTTCTTTGGGAGGTCACAACAAATGCCTCC